>OX336393.1:49306264-50506264 GCA_946902985.2 Meconema thalassinum
GATAACATGATATACATGATACGTGACAACTGTAAGGCTTGTGATTTTTAAGATGCCTTTATCCCTATATTAATCACCCAGTTTGCAATACTGATAACTGCAATGTTACTGAAAAAA
The DNA here is from genome assembly GCA_946902985.2 of Meconema thalassinum. Taxonomy (NCBI): domain Eukaryota; kingdom Metazoa; phylum Arthropoda; class Insecta; order Orthoptera; family Tettigoniidae; genus Meconema; species Meconema thalassinum. Next base: position 49,306,382 of record OX336393.1, read on the forward strand.
AAAATTGAAACAAAACAAAAATCAGCATTGAAAAACCAAAAAGTGGTTGAGCATATATATAGTGGGGAAAAGAAAAGTTTTGTAAACACTAATGTCCAACAATATTAATTAAATCAGTAACTGTCAGGGTGGCCGAGTGGTTAAGGCGTTTGACTTAAGATCAAATTTCCAAATATATAAGGAAGCAAGGGTTCGAATCCCTTCCCTGACATAACTATTGCTTGAGCATGCAAGAAAACAAGAAATGTACACAAACTATGTTTATCAATTTAATCATTTTTTTTTACAAGAGATAGACACACAGAATACAGGTCTTTTGGTTTATCAGTTCTTTTAAACATAACACTTGTTGAAAATTATTTTTTAGGGGATGGGGGGTGTTGCTACGTTGACCCATTACACAATAATAGCAGCTTTACGAAGTTCATTTTCTATATTTAATAGCTCTTTCTCATAACCAATATGACCAAGCTGTTTACAGGCATGCAAGAGCTGTAGACGTTCGACTAATATATTAGGATCGTTCCATTTACTATTTTTTATGAATGGTTTCAGAATCTCGGGAAGCAGTTCATCATTATCACCATCATTATGATTATCATCCTCATTATTATAATCATTTTCATAATGATGATCATTATCATCGTTATCATTACCATCATAATTTCCACTTTTGTCCACAGACTGTTCAATGGATTGAGTTGCCTTTGATAGTGTTGAAAGCTTCTTTTTAGATGTGCTAGAATGCTTTAACATTGTTATGTTATTATTACCACTATTACCTTTCCCCACTAACTTTTTGATGGGGTATATTGTCTCTGATAGGGTTGAGGGCTTTTGAGATGTGGGTGCATGTCTGAACATGGGTTTCACAGGAGGTGTCGAAGGTTTCTCATTAAACAACTCGCTAACAGTATGAGTGCGTTGTAGTGTATTAAACTTGAGGTTAATATTATCTTGAGCAGTACTATTTTTCTCTTGGACTTGGTTTCTTGCTTTGGTTTGGGTTTTCCTTACATTTAGACTAGCGTGATTATTAAGTTTACATTCATGATTGTTTGAAGAAAGTACGTCGAATTCTTTTGTTTTAAGCATTCCTCGACACTGTTTCGATCGTTGCTTTGAACAGCGCCAAATAATAGTTCCATTTTTATTGCTTCGTTTCACAATATATGAATATCCTTTATAGTATGCATAAGGCTTACCATACCTAGTCACTGATACTTCCATATCAACTGTCAAGCACAAACTAATCTCTAGTAAAGACAACTCGGTAATAACAACAATAGTTTAATGTGGGAGCATATATACATGCAAAAAGTGGGAGCAAAGGTGGGGGGTAAAAAGTGGGAGCAAAAGTGGTAGCAAATGTGGGAGAAAAAAATAACTGTGAGCAAAAAGTGGGAGCAAATATGGGATCAAATGTGGGAGCAAAGCAAATATAAAAAGTGGGAGCAAATATGCTAAGAAATATGTCAACAAATATACCAGCAAAAGTAAATACACAAGTCAAGATAGATTAAAGTGCAAAGAAAATATGGAAGCAAATATGAGAGCAAAAATTGTGTTTTTCTAAAACAACTAGACATAACAAACTTAGTCATAACCTAACCTAACCTAACCCAACCTAACCAAACCTAACCTCACCTAACCTAACCTAACCTCACCTAACCTCACCTAACCTAACCTCACCTCACCTAACCTCACCTCACCTAACCTAACCTAACCTAACTTTACCTAACCTAACTTGACTGAACTTTACCTAACCTAACCCATCATAACTTCACCTAACCTAACTTTACCTAATCTAACTTCACCTAACCTAACGTTCAACTCTCAGATCAAAATTAAATTCTAGGCATAGTTGAGTTGGAACCCAAGACTTCAGGGATAACACACAAGTATACTAGCCACTACACCGCAAAATGGGCAAATTATCATGCAACACAACATAAAGTAAAAGTTTCCTGTAGTGTAACTCATTGGCTGTCAACCATAGTTTGGGAATTCAAACCCAAGACCTCAAGACTTTTGTTTTGAACATTATCAGAAATATTATTCCATTTACATTTTGCTGCTGCTTATAGTTATAAGAGTTGGCATTAATATGGGAAGCAAAAAAAAAGTGGGAGCAAATGTGGGAGCCAATATGGGAGCAAATATAGGAGCCAAGATGGGGGCAAAAGTGGGAGCAAATGTGGGAGCCAATATGGGAGTCAATATGGAGGCAAATATGGGAGCAAATGTGTGAACTAATCATCTCACCTCGGATATCGCCAGTGAGTACTCATATCCACCGCAAGGTAGCGGAAACATACTTTGTGTGTTGTATGTATCTATCTTACAAAGTTTGACTGCATGCAAAACGTCCTTGTATAAGCTGTGCATATAATTTTCATATACAATTAAGACCAAGTGTTCAGTACTAACATGTATAGCCTTGTCTAGGGTATATAGAGGATCGTTAGCAAGAAAGACTGACTAACCCAGGAGTGTAAAGCCTTGCCATATGCAGTAAGCATCTGTTGGCAGAAATGGTTCCTAATAATAACGGACTTAATGAATATGAAACGTGTTTTGAGTGTCGTCTTAAATCCTATTTTATACGTTGTGATACGTGTAAGGATTTAAGACGACACACAAAAGACAACACCCAAAATACGTTTGTGTCGTCTTAAATCCTTACACGTATCACAACGTATAAAATAGGATTTAAGACGACACTCAAAACACGTTTCATATTCATTAAGTCCGTTATTATTAGGAACCATTTCTGCCAACAGATGCTTACTGCATATGGCAAGGCTTTACACTCCTGGGTTAGTCAGTCTTTCTTGCTAACGATCCTCTATATACCCTAGACAAGGCTATACATGTTAGTACTGAACACTTGGTCTTAATTGTATATGAAAATTATATGCACAGCTTATACAAGGACGTTTTGCATGCAGTCAAACTTTGTAAGATAGATACATACAACACACAAAGTATGTTTCCGCTACCTTGCGGTGGATATGAGTACTCACTGGCGATATCCGAGGTGAGATGATTAGTTCACACATTTGCTCCCATATTTGCCTCCATATTGACTCCCATATTGGCTCCCACATTTGCTCCCACTTTTGCCCCCATCTTGGCTCCTATATTTGCTCCCATATTGGCTCCCACATTTGCTCCCACTTTTTTTTTGCTTCCCATATTAATGCCAACTCTTATAACTATAAGCAGCAGCAAAATGTAAATGGAATAATATTTCTGATAATGTTCAAAACAAAAGTCTTGAGGTCTTGGGTTTGAATTCCCAAACTATGGTTGACAGCCAATGAGTTACACTACAGGAAACTTTTACTTTATGTTGTGTTGCATGATAATTTGCCCATTTTGCGGTGTAGTGGCTAGTATACTTGTGTGTTATCCCTGAAGTCTTGGGTTCCAACTCAACTATGCCTAGAATTTAATTTTGATCTGAGAGTTGAACGTTAGGTTAGGTGAAGTTAGATTAGGTAAAGTTAGGTTAGGTGAAGTTATGATGGGTTAGGTTAGGTAAAGTTCAGTCAAGTTAGGTTAGGTAAAGTTAGGTTAGGTTAGGTTAGGTGAGGTGAGGTTAGGTGAGGTGAGGTTAGGTTAGGTGAGGTTAGGTGAGGTTAGGTTAGGTTAGGTGAGGTTAGGTTTGGTTAGGTTGGGTTAGGTTAGGTTAGGTTATGACTAAGTTTGTTATGTCTAGTTGTTTTAGAAAAACACAATTTTTGCTCTCATATTTGCTTCCATATTTTCTTTGCACTTTAATCTATCTTGACTTGTGTATTTACTTTTGCTGGTATATTTGTTGACATATTTCTTAGCATATTTGCTCCCACTTTTTATATTTGCTTTGCTCCCACATTTGATCCCATATTTGCTCCCACTTTTTGCTCACAGTTATTTTTTTCTCCCACATTTGCTACCACTTTTGCTCCCACTTTTTACCCCCCACCTTTGCTCCCACTTTTTGCATGTATATATGCTCCCACATTAAACTATTGTTGTTATTACCGAGTTGTCTTTACTAGAGATTAGTTTGTGCTTGACAGTTGATATGGAAGTATCAGTGACTAGGTATGGTAAGCCTTATGCATACTATAAAGGATATTCATATATTGTGAAACGAAGCAATAAAAATGGAACTATTATTTGGCGCTGTTCAAAGCAACGATCGAAACAGTGTCGAGGAATGCTTAAAACAAAAGAATTCGACGTACTTTCTTCAAACAATCATGAATGTAAACTTAATAATCACGCTAGTCTAAATGTAAGGAAAACCCAAACCAAAGCAAGAAACCAAGTCCAAGAGAAAAATAGTACTGCTCAAGATAATATTAACCTCAAGTTTAATACACTACAACGCACTCATACTGTTAGCGAGTTGTTTAATGAGAAACCTTCGACACCTCCTGTGAAACCCATGTTCAGACATGCACCCACATCTCAAAAGCCCTCAACCCTATCAGAGACAATATACCCCATCAAAAAGTTAGTGGGGAAAGGTAATAGTGGTAATAATAACATAACAATGTTAAAGCATTCTAGCACATCTAAAAAGAAGCTTTCAACACTATCAAAGGCAACTCAATCCATTGAACAGTCTGTGGACAAAAGTGGAAATTATGATGGTAATGATAACGATGATAATGATCATCATTATGAAAATGATTATAATAATGAGGATGATAATCATAATGATGGTGATAATGATGAACTGCTTCCCGAGATTCTGAAACCATTCATAAAAAATAGTAAATGGAACGATCCTAATATATTAGTCGAACGTCTACAGCTCTTGCATGCCTGTAAACAGCTTGGTCATATTGGTTATGAGAAAGAGCTATTAAATATAGAAAATGAACTTCGTAAAGCTGCTATTATTGTGTAATGGGTCAACGTAGCAACACCCCCCATCCCCTAAAAAATAATTTTCAACAAGTGTTATGTTTAAAAGAACTGATAAACCAAAAGACCTGTATTCTGTGTGTCTATCTCTTGTAAAAAAAAATGATTAAATTGATAAACATAGTTTGTGTACATTTCTTGTTTTCTTGCATGCTCAAGCAATAGTTATGTCAGGGAAGGGATTCGAACCCTTGCTTCCTTATATATTTGGAAATTTGATCTTAAGTCAAACGCCTTAACCACTCGGCCACCCTGACAGTTACTGATTTAATTAATATTGTTGGACATTAGTGTTTACAAAACTTTTCTTTTCCCCACTATATATATGCTCAACCACTTTTTGGTTTTTCAATGCTGATTTTTGTTTTGTTTCAATTTTTTTTTTCAGTAACATTGCAGTTATCAGTATTGCAAACTGGGTGATTAATATAGGGATAAAGGCATCTTAAAAATCACAAGCCTTACAGTTGTCACGTATCATGTATATCATGTTATCCTACATTCCACATAGGGCTCTACCTTCTTAACAGTGAACTCTGTTGGTCATTAAAATAACTACTTGTAAAATAATTCCAGTGGTAAATCCTTTTAGCAAATATCATATATTAAATATTTTCACGCCATAGAACGACAACTTGAAAATCATTTATTGTAGGAATATCTTTAATGGGATCACCAAACCTTCAAGTATGCAATATACATTCCAGATAGTGCTGTATTTTGGTCGATAGTGCCTCCAGTGCTTACATTAAATAAGAATACAATAAACATATAAATTTTTTTATAAATCATAATTGTTTTCATAAAATACCATATAATAAATATTTTCACACCAACGAATGACCATTTGAAAATGGTTTATTGTAGAAATATCTTTAATGAAACCTCCAAACCTTCAAGTAAACCATATATGATGTGCATTCCACATAGCTACATAACCAACAGTACATCGTGGTACCAATCTCCGGCGCATTGCGCGCTCATTGTTTGTGTTGGATTTCTGTCTGATTACTAGAACTGTACTTACTGGTCAATAACCAATATAGTGGTCAAAGTGTTCCCCTGGTAGATAACCCATGTTTGGTTTGTCAATTTCTAATTGCAAGGCCAGTCAAGACCTAACAAAAATTAGTCTTAACGTATATATCCATCATCAACACCATATCATTAAACAAATGAAACCATCTTAAGGTATTTATTACATTTAATTGCATTTTAGGAATCTTGCAAACATCTTGCAACCTTAAAGAGGAAAGTATAGACAGGAATTGTGAAAAGGAAACCGTTCAATCATTTAATGTCGTTAGTGTAAGGAACCTCAACGTAAGAGGTTATGAAAGTCTACGTGAGGGTGTGGTTTTTACAGCTGAATGCCTTTTCCTGACACCCACCTCAGAGACAAGTTTATGGGAAATGAAACTCAGCTATCATGTCGAATGTGAAGCTCCTAGTCTAGGAGAAAGTCATGTTGAGGTGATTGTCTACAGGGAGTGTGGTAAACGAGACAACAACAACAACAACAAAAAGCATACATGTAAAGGGAATATTATGGAATTTTCGAGTACATGTAGTCAATTTTAATTTAAAAAAATTGGATAAATTTCATGGTTTGTACACCACTTGGTTAAATTCGGTAAATTTTAGTGAATTTTCATCTATATTCGTCTAATTTTATATGAATTTGAGGTAGTTTAAACCATGCTTAGGTAAATCAATGGAATTTCAATAAATCTGGTAGTCATTTGTTGAATTTTGCTGGAATGTTGTGTCATTTGGTCAATTTGCGGAAAATGTAGTGGATTTTAGGAAAATTTAAGGTAAATCATGGGCAAGCACTCTATTATTAGCTGAGTTTCTAATACAATTTTTGCATACCCTAGGACCAGTATTGCATTATAAGGCATGCCATGTGTTAGCGTTCTTAAAAGCCAGTGATAAAAAACAAAAAGAGGTCTTTAATTCCACCCCTGGGCGTCATATCTAGTGTCATGTAGGTTGACGATCACGGAGTCCCAGCTGAGACCGTCATTGCTTCCACTAACTTGTGCTAGGCTCCTCACTCTCTTATTTCCTGTCGACCACACTTGCTCAACTCTTGTTCTCTACCGACCCCAACATGATTAGAGTATCCGAGCCCTAGGGAGTCTCTTCCTTTTGAAACTTCATTGGCCCTGGTTTATTTATTTTTTCTGATATCCTGAGGAGGCAGCCTTGCTTTTTTATTTTCATGTTATTTCCTGTCTTTTGCCCAAGCCCCCTCAAGAAGGTAGGGTGTATTTAGCCCCACGACTTGCGATGCACTCTGCCTATGGCTACACCCTCAAGGGCTGATCAGTTTGGAAGTTGGCAACCCCAAGGGATTTCTGAGCTGAGTCCAGTTTTCCTCCTCTTTATCCATTACCTCTGGGGCAAAGCCACTCCTAGTATACTTTTTATCTGCCTTTCATGGCTCTCCTTCCTTCCAACTCCCTCAATCCTTATGCTTGAGGGTTGAGGGCCATTTTTTTTTTATTCCTTCTGTCCTTTATTTGACCAATTGTTTTCCATTTCTTATTCTAGTATATAAGCGTATAGTAGCTTAGATTTAATTTTCATCTTTACAATGTCCCAAACCATTGAGGGTCGCTGTAGAACGCTTCTCTCTTGTCCAAAGGACAGCATGTTGAATTCCTCACTGGCTCATGAATTTTATACTTTGTTCACTTAGTTCTCATGGCTTTGAAACTGGCTGTCGGTAACGTGATCATTATTCATTTTAACTTCAGCGTACTAAACTAATTTTAAATTAGTTAATTTTAAATTAATTATTTTAAATTCAGATTTGTGTTTCACAGTAAACACAATGATTATTCTCCGTTTAAAACAAGCCATACCATTCTTTTTCTAACATGATAGCTTATACGTGGGCATGGAAAGTAGTATAATCATCAGCTAAGGATTCAATTTCCATTACCTACACCTCTCATGGTATGCCAATTCGTTAAACTATAGAAAACGTTTCTATATGTTCTGTTACATTATTATTTCACCATATCACCGTGTAGTGGTTAACCTACTTGGTTGTCAACCCTAAGGTCTTGGCTTCCAACCCCGACTATACCATGACATTCATTTCAAGGTTGCCATAAGCTTCACTAAGCCTTTGTCAAACCTAACAAAGATCTAGTCATGTGCATAGCATGTCCGCTATCAAGCAAATGAGTAATATGAAACTTACTGACAAGGTCGCTGTGCTGTTATCAGCAAGGCACACTACGCAAACCAAAGCCAGAGTCTCTGTGCAGATTCAACACAGCGGTAGTAGGCAAGCCTATGTTTGTTTAAAAATCATCATGAATATAGCTCCACTGTCACTACAGAGGCCCCGGTTCGATTTTTTTTCACAAGGCTGCAACAGGGTAGACTGAGTCTTGACAGGTAAAACTTTTTGGGGTCCATTCGTGAACCAGGGTAAAGGGTTGGCCATCCTGACTTCTGCAACACCTCAAACCAATGTTTACTATTACTGGTGAGTTATCATTTTTTTCTTTCTTCGGCTTTTCCCAATTATTTTGAGTCGCCGGAGCCAACCAGGCTCATTTTGGTTTTGGCCGGGGATTTAAGGCCGAATGCCCTTCCTGACGCCACGTGATTTTTTTCAGGTGAAAATTCCAACCCCCGCCGTCACCGGGATTTGAACCCCACCTGCCCGAGTAAAGACGAGCAGCTAAGCACCTGCGCCATCACGCTCCCCACAGGTTAGTTATCTATCCGCACATTAATCCATAATTACCTAATAATAATAATAACAACAATCATCCTCCATACACATGTCCATTAAAGCATGGTTTCACAAAGATGCTTATGCTTTTAGGTGTATAACACATTTTTCCCCCATAACATAACTATTTACTGTTTTAGGGGTGAAATGATCAATCGAGGTAAAAGCCCATATCATCCCCTATTTTTTAAGCTATCACACCTAATTTTAGGATTCTTCGTTTCCTAGATAGGGATTTTTCAATTTTGGAGGGGTAGTTTCACCCCCCTGCTATTTTTCATCAAAAACAAAAGATCTTAGGTTCATTTATCATTTTTAGGTGTTTAACACGTTTTTCCCCTATAACATGACTATTTACTGTTTTAGGGGTGAAATGATCCATCGAGGTAAAAGCCCTATTCATCCCCTATTTTTTAAGCTATCACACCTAATTTTAGGCTTCTTCGTTTCCAAGATATGGATTTTTCAATTTTGGGGGGTAGTTTCACCCCCTGCTATTTTTCATCAAAAACAAAAGATCTTAGGTTCATTTATCATTTTAGGTGTTTAACACGTTTTTTCCCCATAACATGACTATTTACTGTTTTAGGGGTGAAGTGATCCATCGAGGTAAAAGCCCATATCATACCCTATTTTTTAAGCTATCACACCTAATTTTAGGCTTCTTCGTTTCCAAGATAGGGATTTTTCAATTTTGGGGGGTAGTTTCACCCCTCTGCTATTTTTCATCAAAAACAAAAGATCTTAGGTTCATTTATCATTTTTAGGTGTTTAACAAGTTTTTTCCCCATAACATGACTATTTACTGTTTTAGGGGTGAAATGATCCATCGAGGTAAAAGCCCATATCATCCCCTATTTTTTAAGCTATCACACCTAATTTTAGGCTTCTTCGTTTCCAAGATAGGGATTTTTCAATTTTGGGGGGTAGTTTCACCCCCCTGCTATTTTTCATCAAAAACAAAATATTTTAGGTTCATTTATCATTTTTAGGTGTTTAACACGTTTTTTCCCCATAACATGACTATTTACTGTTTTAGGGGTGAAATGATCCATCGAGGTAAAAGCCCATATCATACCCTATTTTTTAAGCTATCACACCTAATTTTAGGCTTCTTCATTTCCAAGATAGGGATTTTTCAATTTTGGGGGGGTAGTTTCACCCCTCTGCTATTTTTCATCAAAAACAAAATATTTTAGGTTCATTTATCATTTTTAGGTGTTTAACACGTTTTTTCCCAATAACATGACTATTTACTGTTTTAGGGGTGAAATGATCAATCGAGGTAAAAGCCCATATCATCCCCTATTTTTTAAGCTATCACACCTAATTTTAGGCTTCTTCGTTTCCGAGATATGGATTTTTCAATTTTGGGGGGTAGTTTCACCCCTCTGCTATTTTTCATCAAAAACAAAAGATCTTAGGTTCATTTATCATTTTTAGGTGTTTAACAAGTTTTTTCCCCATAACATGACTATTTACTGTTTTAGGGGTGAAATGATCCATCGAGGTAAAAGCCCATATCATCCCCTATTTTTTAAGCTATCACACTTAATTTTAGGATTCTTCGTTTCCGAGATAGGGATTTTTCAATTTTGGGGGGTAATTTCACCCCCAAACAGGGAATGTTGCCCCAAGTGCTAGGACCCCTCATACAAGTCCCTAGCATGATTGGTTCGCGAGATATGAACAAAAGTGTCGTTAGGCCCTTTCGACAAAAATAAATCCTACATTCAAAAACGGGGCGTTACCCCCCAGGGCTATAATACTGCCTATGGCAAAATCCCATGAGGGGTTCAGAAAATATTAACTAACGTGTAGTTAAGTCCTTTTGAAAAAACCCGTCCGTGCGCGCACATACAAAAAAAAATACTATTTCAACCCCCGGGTAAGGGTAGTTTTTATTTTCGAGTGAATATACCCCGTCCATGGAAAACGAGAGTTCACCACGAGTCCTACGACACCTCATAGGTTTAAATCCGATTATTGGTTAGCGAGATAGTCAAAAGCCAATGACCTATTAGTTTTTATGGTTTATTTCAATACATATTAAAAACACTCATTAATAAATCATCATTTAAAAAGCCCGCCCTCTTACAAAACTCCTCAAGTGCGCATGCGTATAAAAAAACATTCATCGCCAAAATGTCAAAAAACAACATGTTTACCCCAAATGGCGTTTCCCAATTCCATCCATTTTAAAAAATAACCTCACCATCACCTAGAGCGGAAAAAATACCATCTAAACGACCCCTCACTCGACCCTACTCCTCCCCCACCACCTAACCACCTAACCCTTTCCCAACATAGCCATACATATTCAAGCACGAGCGCGACTTGAGGAAACCAACACTACCCCACTACTCGCGAATGACCTTTTAGTTTTGGTCTTTTAATCAAATAAAGAGCCTATAGGAAAGTAGGGGGCATTACTAGCAGTGCTAGGACACCCTGTATGTTCTAATCCCATGTTTGGTTAGCGAGATATCAAGTTCGGGGCAAATACGAGGGTGGCTCAATAAGAAGTGGTGCAGCTCCCCCACTACCACACTACTTCTGTATTACGAATAATGAACGCTGATGTCTGTCAAAGCTAGCACGTGGGGAAATGCAACGTTGCCACTGAGACAGGTCAGAACTCATAACATTCCAAGAGGTTAGCAGGAAGACATAACTGGAAAGTTAGCCCCTATGCCTGGCGGTCTGTGGTGTGTCACTCGTACACGGGATGACAATGACGAGTCAGGGCACAGTAGAACACTGCCTCAAGCCATGTGCTCACCTCTGTCTCTGTGTAAGTTGCAGCACCTCTGGCTGTTGCCCTGGAAACCGTTACCCCCACACATCTCTTCTCCACACTTCACCCTTAATAGCGGCTGGTGGCGTACTCGGTAGCATGCTGAATTGATATACCCAAGATCGCGGGTTCAAACCCGGCCGAAGTCGTCGGATTCTTTATGAGCGTTAAAAATCCCTCATTATGCCTTCCTTCCACTATCTGCACTTGAGTGAAGCCAAAATTTGTAGGTTAGAATTGATAACGCTTTATTACAGAGAGTCCAGTTTATATGCATCGGAGACCCTCGCTAGCCCGCTCGCCCGCGGCGCGAGCCTGTCTCCCGCCAGGCACCTTGCCGTTTTGCGGTGCTAGCGCGGCATTGAGTCATTGAGTATAGGAATTTGTACTTCAATGTGATCCTTGACCAATTTTTTTGACGAACTGACTTACGGAGAGCGATTGTCAACTTACTTTCAACAAGATTCTGCCACTGCTCACAATGACGAAGCATCAATGACAGAATTGCGTCGCATTTTTGGTACTAGGATTATAAGTCGGAACGTGTAGCCCCCGCGAAGCCCAGACTTATCACCATGTGACTTTCAATTGTGGGGGACGCTTAAAAATAGAGTGTATGCTAGGTGTCATTGACGGTAGCATTTGGTAGCAAAAGTAGGAACTACTTGAAATTATTGTCTGCAGTCCTTACTTGAATTAAAACTGATAACACACACTAATACAGCCAAGTACACGGGGCTACATGACCGCGCTGTCGTAGCCCCTAAGCTGAGGAACCAACCCAACCAACACTAATACAGCCATCACAATTAACACCGGTTATGAGATAGATTCTACACACACCCAAAGTACATGGGGCTACATGACCACGTTGTCGCAGGAACCTACCAAACTCATCCTTCAAGGAGATGAAAGTCGTCACCGTTCACCTTTCGTAATATAGAGTATAGTTATAATTATTAACAACATCCTCATCATAGTGACTTGATGTTCCTCCCGCAGGAAGCAAGTCACCCCCACCACGAAGTAGTGTCCGCACCTGCACTCGGGGTCGGCAAAGGTGAGTAATAAGGAAGAAAAGTCATCACTCACTCCGCAGTTTCAGGGCGTGGCTGCCTTTCACCCTCATCTCACTCGCATTGTCCTCCTTAATTACCGTTCACCTAGCGATGGTTTTACTGTCGCCACCTTTCTTCTGTCCCGTCTCCTTTTGTTCCAGCGCAATCAATTATTGCTCCTCTCAATCAACGTACAGCTAGTACTAGGGACTCTTTTTGTTTTTTGTGTTGTCGTTAATTTATTTCAGTGCTAGATTCACCTTGGTCATCAACCCCTAGTATTTGTATGTGCATTGGATTTCCCTGTTGGGACGTAATAGCGCAGTAGTCAAGCTGCTTGCCTCTCAAAAGCCAAATCTGGTGAAATTAAAAAAAATAAACTCTCGTCACGCCGGAAGGCGGAGGTACAGTGAGTCCGGGAATGTTCTCCGCAGAGCCTTCATGGGTCTGGGAGAGCTAGCTACAGCCGTTACGTTGGTAGCACGGCTGCCGCTTGCATCATAACAAATAAACAGTAAACTTTGTACTCACCACAGCCATTCATAACAGACGCTGGAACCATTCACACTACTGGTACATCACTCTTTTTCCGTAATCAGTTTGTTTCAATTCATGAACCACGGTAACTTTATAAGGGAACTACTGAAGCTTGTCTCTTACAGCTTTGTGCTGTCGACTTAGAGATCCCTGTTTGTTCAGCTAATTTTCGTGTTGATTTACTGGGACTACGCAGCATTTTATCGGAGATTACATCAAGTTTTTCGTCTGTTGAAATGCGTAGGCCTGCCTGTTCCCGATACATCGTGAACTGAGCCAGTCACACGAAATTTACTTACCAAATCCCGAACGGTATCACGGTTTGGACACTTTGAATTAGGAATCCGCGCCTGAAATCTTAATTTTACATTTTCTGTAAACCGATCGCCTTCGCGAAAAACGTATTCCACCAAAAGAACTCTCTCTTCAGTAGTAAACATTACCGCCTGTATACTGTTTACTCTCCCTATAATCTATCTGAACGCTCGCTTACTGTAAGACACACTGAAGACATGCAGGCTCGCTGGGTTATCGCATTTCACACTGATAGCCCACTCGGAACAGTCCCGCTTTGAAGGACACAGTGCAGTGCAGCCAACTAAACTCATGACTCAACCACTCACAGCTGCAAGTACCCACTGCGGAGACCATTCTCTGGCGCCCTATAGAATTCACCGAGCAAAAAAAAAATACGAGGGCTGTTATTTAAGTAAGGGCCGTTTAATTTTAAAGCCCGTAGTTACTGCGCACGCCACAACAAGCGTGCGCACTACCTCCCGGCATCCTTTGCGAACAAGCAGGCGTCAGTTACAGCTGTGTAGCTCACCTGTACGCTGAACTGTGCATCCTTACAATGTTCAAGATTATTGATTCGCCCGCCGCGTGTGAGGTACGATCTGTGATACGTTTTTTGAGTGCAAGAAACATGTCGGCTGCAGACTTTCATCGTCAGCTTTGTGAGGTGTACGGTGACAATGCAATGACGGAAGGTAAAGTGCGAAAATGGGTACAAGAGTTCAAAACTGGCCGTAAAAATGTTCATGACGATGAACGCTCAGGTCTGTGATCACAGATGACTGCAATTTACACGAAAATTCACGACGACCGAAGATTCATGATAACAACTCTATCAATGGACTTTCCTCAAGTGTGAATTCTTGGTTGTCAGAACAGGCGGTAAACTTTTATGCAGAGGGATTTCAGAACTTAGTAGGCCTATTAAGGTATGACAAGTGCCTGAATAAACAAGGCAACTATGTAGAAAAATAGAGGAAGGTATGTAAAACCTAAAAATAAATGTGGTTTCAAAATAAAATGTTCGGTGAATATAAAAGAAAACGGCCCTTACGTAAAAAAAACAGCCCTCGTAGTTTCAATTTCACTACATTTTCCAATTGAATTGGCCTGAGTTGAAAAGCAGTAAGTCAACAAGTTGTTCCGTGAAGAACTATACAGCCTATTTTCATATATCCTACTTATGTTAATTGCCTCTATCAACATACAAAATTTCAGTGTGATTGTTGTGATAGATTCGTAGATATTGAGAACCGTCTAAATATTTCAGATGGTCGCCAGGTGGGATTTTTATTAATGTACTACAGTATTACATGAAGATTATTGTGTACGTGTGGCATTCGGACATCAATCGCATGATTAGGACACAAGAAGTAAAAACAAGATTTTAAAATTTCGCACAGCTGCCATCTTGTGGTTATGAAAACAATTGAAATAAATTAGATGCCTGTGGATTAACATTTGTATGAGCATTTAACGTGCAAAGTTTCACTGTACTCGGATGGTTAAATCGCGAGAAACGTCCATTTAAATATTTATATTTCGCGTCGCCGCCATGTTGGATTTGTGCTCACCAGGTTACTGAAGGTCATATAGGTGAACTTACGTTCATATCCTCTATGAGCATAATACAATTCAGTTTGATTGCTGTAAATTATTCGTAGATATTGAGAACCATCAAAATATTTCGGATGCTCGCCATTTTGGATTGTTATAGACTATGTATAGGCCATAGTATTATGTATCAGGAAAGGAAAATTATTGCGTAGGTTCATTATTCAAACTTTCACTTCGATCGCATGATTACGACACAAGAAATAAAAACTTAATTTTAAAATTTCGCACAGCCGCCATGTTGAGGTTATGTAAACAATTGAACTAAATTAGATGCCAGTGCATTATAATATGTATAATCATCTACTGTAGCACATTTCACTGCGTTCAGATGGTTAAATCACGAGAAAAGTCTATTAAAATGTTTCAAATTCGCATGGCCGCCATGTTCGTTTTGTAGATTACAGGGGTTTGAAAGTTACATAGATAAAATTGTAGCAGTGCCCTTTATCTCCGTTCTAAATGTCAGGGTGATGTCATAAATAGTTTCGGAGATATTGAATGCCAGTGAAATATTTCGCACAGCCGCCATTTTGTGATTATGTAAAGAATTGAACTAAATTAGACGCCAGTGCGTTGAAATGTGTAAAAACATTTGCAGTACCATGTTTCATAACGTTTGGACGGTGAAATCGCCAGAAAAGTCTATTTAAAAGTCTCAACTTCACTTGGCCACCATGTTGGTTTTGTAGTTACCAGATTTTTGAAAGTCTCATTGGTAAACTTCTAGTAGTTCCCTTTATCACCGTACAAAATTTTAGGGCGATATAAGTAATAGGTTCGGAGATACTGAATGCTAGCGGAATAATTCGCACTTCCCCATGTTGGATTGGTGAAACACAATAAAATTTAAAGGGCACGGTCGGGGTCGGCCAGAATGGTGCTATGATCTCACCGAGTTTCATTGAAATCGCTCCAGCCGTTTAGAATTTATTAGGGGACACACACACACACCATCACACACACACACACACACACACGCGCGCGCGCGCACACACAGACACATGGACAAGATGTGATCTCATAAGCCTATTTTTTTTTTCAAAAATGAAAATAGGCTAAAATTGTCATATTTAAAGAATTCGTACTGTATTGTGAATTATTGCCCCAAGGGCCTTGGAACAGCAAAGGAAGGAATTTAGTCAGCCTTCTGTTTAACCCTTTATTGGGTAAAACTATATTTTACCTTTATGTGTTTCTACATCTTAATTTATTATAATTGTAAATAATTTAATTTTCTGTTTCTCTTATTTTAATGTTTATATATTTATTTTTAATTTTCAATTTATGTTGTTATAGATTTAATTTTGATATTGATTGAATTAATAAATATATAATTTCGCATTGAAGTTTGCAATTATTTTCATAATTTTGTATAGTTATGGTTATATACAGGGTCTTTCATATAAAGTAAGAACGGCGAGCGGCGGTTTTGTCATTCGCTGCTGAAGCCGGCCTGGACGAGCTTCTGACGCGCCACGGCCCCCTGCTGTAGTATTGAAAGCGCGCGCATAGTACAAACTTGACCTTGCAATAAGCGTGCAGGTGTTGTCAGTCGCCAGTCTGAACCACAGCTGCTAACATGTTGAGACAGTTATCATTGCAACATCGTATATTTGTATGTAAAATTTATTTTAATTACGATTCGGCTCGGCGTGTACGTGATGCATTTGTTCAGCAATTTCCTGATGAAGTGCCACCTTCACTAGCACAGATTCACGTAATTGTAAATAACTTTGACACTACTGGTTCAGTGATCAATAAAAAACACAAAATAAAAAATCAGAAAAAATACAGTGGCATGACTCACTCGCGTCAGCCAAAATGTGGTTACCAGATACAATGCCTGTATAACCCAGGAAGGAGACGACACATCCAGCAACTTTTATAAGGTAATATTTCATAGAGGATTGTACACACGCTTAGAGCACGGGGCCACGGCTCGCCACAAGCTCGGTCAAGGCCACCACACTAGTGGATAACAAACCCGCCGCTTGGCGTTCTTACTTTATATGAAAGACCCTGTATATATATAATTCGTTGAGGCCATCTAGGACCACGTTAAGTCTTGCTACACTTGGCAATTTGTTTCGCTTTCCTCTGAGCCCAGAATTCCCTCATTCTCTGTGAGTGGGCCATCTTGCGCTCCGCTGTCCAAGTGGTACCTTGTCTTCTTTTCGGGTTCGATGTCTCGTCTCGGGTTAGCCCATTAGTCAGTATCTTTTTGCGGAAGAGATCTCTATTGAAGGCGTCGTCGGGTTTTAGATGCAGTATTTTGAGGTCGTCTTTGGTATTCATAAACCAGGGCATTGTAGTTTTGGGTTTGGAGTCAAAGAAATGAAATATCTGTTTAGTCAGCCTGTTTCCGTCCATTCGTTTGAGATGACCGTAATACCGTGCCCGCCTTTTACGGATCGATTCTGAAATTTTCTCTATTTCACTGTAGACTTCTTTGTTGGATTTTTATAGTGGATACCATTCTTGTAATTTGATCCCATTATACCTCTGACGATTTTGCGCTCTTTTATCTCCAGTTCTTCAAGGAGTCCTTTATTAGCATTTAGGGATAGGGTTTCGGCTGCATACATAACTACTGGTTTCAGAACAGTTTCATAATGACGTAGTTTAGTATTTTTTGACAGGCATTTTTTGTTGTATATTGAGCGCGATGTTTGATAGGCTATTTCGAGTTTGCGTACTCGTTCCTCGAGTGCTTCTTTGTCCAGTCCACTTTTCATGATGATCTCTCCCAAGTACTTAAATTTTTCCACTCTGTTGATCTTCCCGTATTTTGTCTGCAGTTTTGCTGGGGCGTCTTTGATGTTCGTCATTACTTCTGTTTTTTCGAATGATATCTGCAAGCCAGTTTGTTCAGTGATTTCTTTTAAAAGGTCGATTTGCATCCTAGCAGTTTCTACGTCTTTCGACAGAATCGCGATGTCATCAGCGAATGCTAGACAGTCGACTATGATCCCCTTGGATTTTGCTCCCATTCTCAGAGGGCTATACTCAGTTTCTAATAATTTTCTTCGCCAGGTACGAATGACTTTTTCGAGGGCGCAGTTGAAAAGCATTGGAGAGGGCCCGTCACTTTGTCTGACTCCCGTTTTGACCTCAAAGGAATCCGACAGACATCCCAGGAACTTTGCTTTGGATTTTGTTTCAGTTAGGGTGGCTCTAATTAATGCCAGCAGTTTCAGGTCAACCCCGAATTCGTTGAGGATGTTCAACAGAACTTCGCGGTCCATCGAATCGTAAGCCTTCTTAAAGTCCACAAAGACGGATACGTACGATTTGGACCTGAGATTGCAATATCTAATGATCGTTTTGAGGTTGTGGATCTGTTCGGCAGTTGAACGACCCTTTTTGAATTCCCCTTGGTATTCTCCTATTTGATGCTCGGCTTCTAATCGCTCCAGGATAGCAAGTGAGAGAATTTTGTATGTTACCGGTAGGAGGGATATTCCTCTGTATTTGTTGACGTTTTTCATACTGCCTTTCTTGTGTAACGGATGGATCAAGGCCGTTTTCCAATCTTCTGGTAGAATTTCATTTTTCCAAATTTGTTCTATTTGCTTCTGCAAGATATCAACTGCTTCTTCGGGAGCATACTTCCAAAGTTCTGCAACTACAGAGTCTTCCCCGGGCGCTTTGTTGTTCTTTAAGATTAGGGGGGGGGGGATTATTTTCTTTTTTATTTCTTTCATTATTGTGATTTTATTTTTATGATTTTTATTTCTATATTTATATTTTAATTGTTAATGGTTTTATTTTTTTATTTTTTATTTTATCCAACACATAACGTCAAGAAGATACATGGGCCTATATAATATTTGATTTTTAGAAATACTAGCACTTCGCATGAAAATTCTCTGAAATTTAGCTGAAGGATTCAATTATCAGCATCTTTGAAAGCATAAACTGTCCTTATGACAGGTGGTTAATATAGAGACCACTATCCCATAAAGGGTTAAGCCAGAGACCACTGCTATATGTAGTGAGATCAGAGGAGAAAAGCATTAAGCCAATGACTTGCTGCGTTTCAGCGTCGTAATCCGTGCTTAATGTTGGCCGCACCACGTGTTACAATGCTACTGTAAATTACATTATTTTGTAAAGGGTTTAGGTGGATTTTATGTTACAAACGCATTTTTAAATCAAATGGAATGTGAAATATTCATTCTGGATGGCTTTAAGCCGCACTAAACTGACCACGGAGCTGAAAGGTATTATGTCGCTTTTCCAAAATTAATTTGAAAAATATGTGTATTAAATTAAAATTGATATTCCGCTAACACAAATATAACCTGAATAATTGCTTCACAACATAGATGACTAATATAGTGTGTTTGATAAGTTCTGTTCTGTCAATGACGTGTTGTCTCCTGAAAAGTAAAGAAAACTGACTTAATAATTTTCAGCTCCGGACGATTGAATTGTTGTAGGCCTATACTCACCAATGTTCTACATGTTCAGAATACGAGAACCCCATCTTCTTCATTCTCAAAACATTTTGCTCATTCCTTGGCGTAAGGGTGAGTCATATCAAAAATTCATTCAGGCAAAGGTTTTAGGTAATGTTTAGACGACTATTGACCATTTAAAACGGTTTTGATATTGTACCTACTAAGGAAGTTATGATTTCTTTCTCTCAAAACTCCATTTTTCCCACCCATTTGGTCCAAAATGCACAGTTCTAGCCCATCAGACAAGCAACTCAATGTTGAAATCATCCTTTAATGTCATAGCCTAGAGCTGCCTTGACCGTTTTTCTATACCAAGAACCTATCCGGACTGTGAACAAATTCAAATATTTATGACTAACACTTCAAACAACTGTGCACTCGTGTTCGAATCCACCCATCACAGCGAGCAGCAGCTGCCACAAAAGCTATATATGACATAAAATCAGTAACTAGACTCTCTCTGAAAACTGCCTTGACCTTCCTTGAGGTCAAAATTGTCCCTATTCTCATGTATGGAATAGAGATAACATGGGAAAAGCTGCGATATAGAGACCTCCGCTCTATGGAAAATGTCAAAGCTCGCTTCCTGAAGGTCGCTCTCGGAATCTCAAAGTTCACCAGGTCAAGATTAGCCTATGAACTCGCAAGAGAATCCTTCCTAACACAGGATCTGAGATTGAAATACGACTTGCCCTCTACAAACAGCCGGAAACAATTGCTGGATGACAGGGAACAGAAAAGGAAGGATATCTGGCCTGAATTTTTCACATCTGAAGCTATGCTCCATACATCGTGGACTGGTACAAACCAGGAACTCCACCACTTTGTGAATTCGATGGCGGTTCACGGATATCACCACAAAGTGTGCCCCTTAACATATCAAACACGACCCAGGTCCCGATTGCATGTGTTAACTCTGTGATCAGTAGGCTATTGTGCCCGCCATTATGTTGTGACATGCGATGAACATGTCGAGTCAACAGTAGTGTATTGTCACAACTGATATTTATTCAGTTTAATAAAAAATAAAAAAATCCACAGCCTGCTTCCAGTCTCCGACCGGGTCAGGAATGGAATGAATGAAGCCCCCATCTAGCGGCGAGGATATGGACTGTGCCGGCTGCCGAGGCCTGACGCACTCCTCTGGGGCAATGATTAAATGAATGACAGATGAAATGAAATGATAGTGGAGAGTGTTGCTGGAATGAAATGTTGACAGGGAAAACCGGAGTACCCGGAGAAAAAACTGTCTGCCTCCGTTTTGTCCAGCACAGATCTCACATGGAGTGATCGGGATTTGAACCACGGACTCAGCGGTGAGAGGCCGGCGTGCTGCCGTCAAAGCCACGGAGGCATTCAGTTTAATAATGTATTCTAATTTTTGACAGTTTGTGCACGTTCCTTTCAATATTTAGGAAACATAGGTTTGGTAATTAACGTCGTCATGTTCCTCTTCGTTCGTGACACTATCTTTTCTTCACAAAATCACAAGTTATATTCCCCGTGAGCCTTTCTAGAAGTCGATTTTAGAGCGGCTTCGGTGGCGTAGTCGGTAGCATGCTGAGCTTCTATGCCCAAGATCGCGGGTTCAAACCCGGCAGAAGTCGTCGGATTGTTTAAGAACGTTAAAAATCCCTCAGTGTGCCTTCCTTCGGAGGGGAAGTAAAGCCGGTGGTTTCTTGTCATAGATTCATGGCATATTAAAGAACCTTCCACTAATTACACTTGTGTGAAGCTAAATTATATATAGGTTAAACATTTGACTAAAGTTCTTAAGTTCCTACGTTCGTTGTCAAGAGCCGACTGCGGTGGCATCTGGTAACTAAGTTCTGAACTAGTTGGTCGTTGACGGTGGCGTTTCGCAGCAAAGGTAGGAACTACTTGAAAAATTGAATGTCTGCAGTCCTCCCTTGAATTAAAACACATAGACACACTAATACAGTCATCACAATTAACACCGGTTATCAGACAGATTCTACACACACCCAAAGTACACGGGGCTACATGACCGCGTTGTCGCAGCCCCTAAACTGAGGAACCAACCAACCAACCAAGTCGATTTTAGTGGTTTCCCACTTCTACACGAAGTATGGCACTCAACTTAAAATCACGACCACCTCCAAAATCCTACCTCCAATTAGCAGTGGTTGTCAGACAGATTGTACACAGACACAAAGAACAGGGGGCTGATTGCCATGATATCACAAGCCCTCAGATAATACATCAACAAAAACTTGCCTATTACTTTTTCTTATTTCGGATACGATCAACTATAAATGTCAAGTTTCCTGTTTTGCTTATTGCACAACCCTCGTATTGTAGACATGTTACTATATTATTTTCTTTTTTCTCTTTTCAGGTACGACACAAATGCTGATTGAAAACCTGAAGGGATTTCTCAGGGCAGTAATGTATAATTGAGACAAATTCATAGTGAGTAGTTTATCTTTGTTCTTAAACAGTTTGAACACCTTGTTTTGGGCTTGTCACAGTTCGTAGAAATTATTTGTCCGTGATTATTGTTGCTTTAGGCCTACTTTTTAGCAAATTATTCGTTTAAAAGAATTCAACAACCCAGAATCCACGAGAGCATAGTTTATGAAGTACAACGTGATGTTGACAGGTTGTTTCAGTAATAGCGTGCCAAACGGATACCGGCAAGCTGTGCACATGATCGCAGGGAACATGTGGTCTCCGAGGTGCTATGGACGTAAACATGTGTAGCACGAATAAGGTTTCCTACATGGTTTTTGTTTATTAATGTGCACATTTTCTTTTTATCTTGACTTGATTTGGCATGCACGCCAAGATCATGGTGTCCCTGAAGTGTTGGGTCAAATTGCTACATGGCAACCCAAAGAGCCAAGTACAATCAGTGGCTGGATTTTCTAGTGATTTCCCAGTTTCTGTTGGCGTCCATCAGGGTTCTGTAATTTCACCTCTCCTCTTCATTACAGTCATAATACTGTTACAAGGAATCTACATAAATCTGTACCTTGGACCTTGCTATATGCTGACGATGTGCTTCTGGCTTCTGAGGATAAGACTGATCTGCAATTACTAGTTCAGGCATGGACCAACCACCTCGCAGATTACGGCTCAACATTAAGAAAACTTAGTATTTGACAACGGATCTAAATGATCCGACTACGATTCGCATTAATAGTGTTGACCTTCCCAAGGCATTGTCGTTTAAATATCTTGGTTCGACTATTAATGCAGATGGGACCCTTAGACCTGAAATATCACTTCGCGTGAGCAGTGCATGGCTCAAGTGGTGCTCTTTGTCCGGTGATATGTGATAAGAAGATTCCAGACCAGCTAAAGTCTAAAGTTAATCGTTCTGTGGTTCATCCCGTTGCTCTGTATGGGGCAGATTTGGAACAGCAACTTGGTGTGATGGAGACAAAAATGCTCAGGTGGGCACCTGGCTTGACACTCCATGATCATGTCAGCAATATTGACATTCGTAAGCGATATGGAGTAGCGCCAATTACTGAAAAGATGCTTGCCAAGGTGGGTGAGTGGTTATAGTGTCGGACTACCAACCCCAAGATTGCAGGTTCGCTCCTGGCCATGGTAAGTGATTTTTGAAAGGCAAGAAAAATCACGACACTCATGTCATACGTTGTTGGCAATGTTAAAGAACCCATTTGAATTCAGTAGGCCGTGTTCAATGGCAAAATTAATCTCGGGATTTTCCGCCAACACAAAGTTCCTCCATTCTCTACTTGAAAGTGCTGTAGTCTCAAGGACTTTAGATATCTAACATCCTTGACTTTCAATGCGTTCAAAGGAACGACGAAATTCGACATGCAAGCTACCCTCTGGGTGTCAATTAACAAAGCTTGCACCAGGCACCCGAGGCCATACGATGTTATTATTATGTTATTACTGAAAAGATGAGGGAAAGTCGTCTCCTCTGGTAAGGCCATGTCTTACGAGCTGCTGAAACAACATTTGCACACACTGGATTGACATTGTGAATAGATGGAAAGAGACCAATAGAACGACCGAGACAGCGTTGGCTTGACACTCTACATGACAATTTAAAAATTTCCCGACTTCACATTGACATGGCACCCAATCGTGTATTATGGCGACAGAGAACCAAGAAAAAGAAGAAAAGAAGAATGTGCATATTTCTACACAAGTAGCACTGTAACTGACGGCCATGCCATGAATGGACCAGAGTTACTGTATCAGTGTGTACAAAGTCTACATGACGGCCACCAACCTCGATACAAGCATGGCAATGACATACGAGGTTTTATTTGACCGCGCTATCTTCCGGACGATAGAGGAACCACAGACACAGCACTGGTAGACGACATGTTTATGCTCATCCGTTTACTGGCCCAGTGTACACATTTACTGTCATTAAACATAACTAATTACACATGTTTACGTCCGTAGCACCTTGGAGACCACATGTTCCCTGTATCGACGTGTGGCCCGGATTGTCGGTATCCGTTTGGTACGTTACTGAAACACCCTGACGAACTCCGCCTTTGTGTTCTGGATTTCAACCACGGGGCTCTTAGACGATCCAACCAGCTTCATGACTGATGACGAAACAGATGGTTATCTAAAGCAGGCACCAGCTACTGTACTCTTTACGTGGCCCATCTGGGGCTTACGACTAGTGGGACGTGGGTTGACGACCACGGGACTCTAGCTGAGTTCGGCATTACTTCCACTTACTTGTGCCGGACTCCTTTCTGTCATCTTTCCTATCGACCTCCCTTGGTCAACTCTTGTTCATTTTCGACTTCGACGGTATTAGGGTATCTGAGGCGTAGGGAGTTAGCACTTTCCCGCCTTAATTGGCCCTTGTCTCATCTTTCCTGATCCCTAATTCTTCGAGGGGTCACCCTTCCCTTTCTTCTCATGATATCTCCCGCCTTCTGTTGAAAGCCCTTAAGGAGGCAGTGTGTGGCCCCACCACTTCTGGTGCACCCTGGATAGTGCTACACCCTCAAGGGCTCACGGCTGATGTGTTCGGGGGTTGGCGACCCTGAGGAATTCCTGAGTTGGGTCCGGTTTTCCTCCCTTTTTCCATAGCCTCTGGGGCGGACCCTCTCCTCTTTCCCTTTCATGGCTCTCCTTCCTTTCAAGTCCCACAATCCTCATTCCTTGAGGGATGAGGGCGGTTTTTTTCCTCCTGTTCTTTATTTGCCTTATTCTCCTATTGTTTTCCATTTCTTCTTCTAGTCTGTAAGTTAGTAGTTAGTTTTAGTTATAGTTTACACTTCAGTATCTTCTTCACGATCACCCAAATCATTAGGGGCCGATAACCTAGATGTTATCCCCCTTAAAACAACAATTATTATTATCATCAAACTTTACGTGGCCCATTGAAGACAAACTTTATCCCTTTAACTCTACTCGCCACTGAAACCTTCGCCACTGAAACCTTTGCTGCAGTGGACCAGAAGTTCGACTGCGGTAAGAAAGGACCTTCCGACATCTAGACCTACCTAATTGCTGATGAAATGTTGGGATGACAACTGGAAAGCAGAAGGAGGCTATATTGTTTTAACAATGCGAACACATCAATATATCTTTGCTGACTGAACAGTTACCAGAGTTTAATGGGACTCAAGTGCAGGCGAGACTTGTTCTTGGCCCGTACACAAACGGTCGTTAAAGTCATGGCCGCGTGGCCATCAATCAAACGTAACAGCCGTGGTATGTTTACATGTGTGCTACTTTCCGCCTGCCTGCTTTCTGCACACCTATGATCGTCAGTATACAGCCTAGGTCAGGAAGAGCCGAAAGACGTAAAAAACCTTTTGCGTGTTTTCGGAAAAAGGAAGAGGAAGAAGAAGAATACGTCACATTTGGCAATACTGCTTATAAGGCTATTGCTGTAAAGAAGATAACTTGTAACAGACATGTAACCAGCTAGTCTCGCGGTGGAAGGTAACATGTTCCTTGACACGTGACTCTTCAAACGTTGTTGCCAAACAGAATAACCATGAAATTGGGTATGGATAGGCCTATGTTTTAGGGATATGATGGTTACCATGGGAACACGTGAGTGTTCTGCATCGAAGCCCCCTACTTGGTTACCATGGCTACAAGTATTCATCATCTAGGCCTAAAAGCGTATCTATGATTCGATGTATCTCAGTGCAGCGGAAATTCTTTTGGTTGCTTGGTTGGTTCCTTAGTTTAGGGGCTGCGACAACGCGGTCATGTTGCCCCGTGTACTTTGGGTGTGTGTAGAATCTGTCTGATAACCGGTGTTAATTGTGATGGCTGTATTAGTGTGTGCAATCTGTTTTAATTCAAGTAAGGACTGCTGACAGTAATTTCAAGTAGCCTACGTAGTTCCTACTTTTGCTACCAAATGCTACCGTCCAAGACACCTAGCTTG
The DNA here is from genome assembly GCA_946902985.2 of Meconema thalassinum. Lineage (NCBI taxonomy): Eukaryota > Metazoa > Arthropoda > Insecta > Orthoptera > Tettigoniidae > Meconema > Meconema thalassinum. The sequence goes on from OX336393.1 coordinate 49,332,216, forward strand.
CGGCCTTGGCTCCTAGATCGCATCGCAGTCAGCACCTGGTGGCGAACGTAGGAACTAACAGAGCGTTATCAATGCTAACCTAAACATTTTGGCTTCACAAAACTGTAGTTAGTGGAAGGTTCTTTTGCATACCACAAATCTATGACATGGGACGGCTGGCTTTACTTCCACTTCGAAAGAAGGCATACTGAGGGATTTTTAACGCTCTTAAAAATCCGATGACCTCGGCCGGGTTTGAACCCGCGACTTTGGGCATAGAAGCTCACTATGCTATCAACTACGCCACCGAAGAGGCAACGTAAAGCAGATAACATGTAACAGACATGTAACCAGCTGGTCTCGCGGTTGAAGTGATCAAGTCATGCTTATTGAAGCCTGTCCAATGTCTGTCGGAGTAATGGACCGTACTGACGATACTCTTCTTCATATACATTAGTAGAAACTTGTTATAAGCAGATTTGTCGCTAACATTCCTCGCATGAACAAGCCTGTCATAAAGACTTTGAAAGTGTATCGATCTGCCTGCCAGCATCCGGCGAGTCTGTGCTTCCTTGTCTCTCGCGATTTGCATTCTTTGTGCCTGCTCAATGTATTGTCGCTTTCAATTGCAAATAATTTCCATCAGATATGTGATTATCTCTTTGTGTCTTTGCCAGTTAACATCATATAATTACTCTGTCCTGCGGGAATACGGTTGCTACCTGGAAAATCATCCAAGATATATGTCATATAAATATATTTATAATATTCTTCTGTTCAATCGTTAGTGGTAAAAATGGTGCAAAAATGTATTATGGCATGCCACTAAATGAATAGATAAATAAATAATAAAAATAAATAAATAAATAAAGAAAGAATGTAAGAAAGAAGGAACGAAAGAAAGAAAGAAAGAAAGAAAGAAAAGAATGAAAGAGAAAGAAAGATAGAAAGATAGATAGAAAGAAAGAAAGAAAGAAAGAAAGAAAGAAAGAATGAAAGAAAGAACGAATGAAAAAAAGGAAGGAAGAAAGAAAGAAAGAAAGAAAGAAAGAAAGAACGAATGAAAGAATGCAAGAAAGAAAGAAAGAAAGAAAGAAAGAAAGAAAGAACGAATGCAAGAAAGAAAGAAAGAAAGAAAGAAAGAAAGTACGAATGCAAGAAAGAAAGAAAGAAAGAAAGAAAGAAAGAACGAATGCAAGAAAGAAAGAAAGAAAGAAAGAAAGAAAGAACGAATGCAAGAAAGAAAGAAAGAAAGAAAGAAAGAAAAAAGAAAGAACGAATGCAAGAAAGAACGAATGAAAGGAAGAAAGAAAGAAAGAAAGAAAGAAAGTACGAATGCAAGAAAGAAAGAAAGAAAGAAAGAAAGAAAGAAAGAAAGAACGAATGCAAGAAGGAAAGAAAGAAAGAAAGAAAGAAAGAAAGAAAGAAAGAAAGAATGCAAGAAAGACAGAAAGAAAGAAAGAATGAATGAATGAATGAATGAATGAATGAATGAATGAATTTAAATGTTTTTAAGTCGGTGAAAACGATTGTTCCAATATGAGCTATGCCCCAAACCTGAAAGAAATTTCATGAGATTAATTTGCACTCCAATGACCAGCTTCGATCATCAAACGATCATCGTCAGATCCTTTATACTCCGACTTTGTCTACGAATATGCGGGTTAAGATATAGCCTATACACTATTTTATTTACAGAAGTTTGTTGTATACTTGCGTAACTTGTAAGGTTTGTTAGTAAGTGATGTTTTGTTAGTGGCTATTGACCTTCAAGTTCACTTGTAATAGCCTAAATGTATTCATCTCTACTTAGTATAAAACAAAGTCCTCGATTCTCGGATGTCACGGGTAATCTCGAGATCCACTGGATGGATTTTGATGCCGGTTTCACCATTCTGTAAAGGATATCTCGAGGAAGGTTTCTGTAGAAAATAATTTATTTATGATCAAAGGAAGCCAAGCAGTAACGATTTCAGTAAAGGGATCGATAAAGAAACCTGGCGTCCGTGCGCTTCTTAAGCGCACGCTGGGTAAATCGGTAAAAATATCAATATACTATGAGTGTAAGAATTGTTCAGCATGAAATGTTCTACAAAAAAGTCCCCGAGAGCATATCTCCATCTTCAATACATCGACCACTATAAGTGTTCTTACGTTTTTATTTCTTCCAACAATCTCCATTCAATTACTGAGGCGACAGTTTACGAGCTAGCTAGGGGCGAGCCTATCATCCCAGTTACAGCCTAGCTAGTGGGCGAGCCTATTGCCCCAGATACAGCCATCAGCAAACTGTTGAGTCGTATTGAATTAAGACTTCAGAGAAGAGTGGATGTGTTTGGAGCTTCCCTGGAAGTACAACTCGGCTCTTCTTCAATTCGCCTGTGAACTTTTCGTTCCGCAAAATACACAGTCAAGTTAAGATTGGACGGAAGAGAGATTTGTGTTTCATGCACCTCGCCATTCTTTAATTACGTCTGACAAGAATTCGTTGCACAAGCATCTCCATGATAATATAATTAATAGTCCCATATACAGTAGGTCATAGTTCATTGAAATCGAGAAAAAAAAGCGCTTATCATATAATGCATTCATAACTGTTCCCGGGCAAAGCCGGGGCTGGTTGCTAGTCAGTAATTAAGTCCCTAAGTGTGTAATCGTATTGTCACATGCACTAGCATGATCCAATTGCAGCTTTACGGATTTATTCACTTCTCTGTGTGCATACAAAGTATCTGCTTTGCTTTTGATACGAGTTAGTATTGATTTTCTAGTTAGACATTGTCCTCTCGTCTTACTCCCTGATTTATCAAACTCGATATCAACCTTTCCACTTCTTGTGGAATATCGGATAAAAGTTTCACTTGCAGGATATTCCTCAATATAAGTTAAGCTCTTTAAAACTGTTCAATCTGATATTGGTTTATCGTCATTCGAGTTAATATTCCGCTGAGATCAATGGCTTGCCAGTTCATGTTGACTCTTTCCTTTGTGGAAACAAACGACACGAGAATAAGGAATGAGTGGAGGGGGGGGGGAATGAAAATGGAAGACATAAAATAAAATTATTCTGTGTTTGGAGAAGACGAAGTAGCTCACGATGTTATGTCATGTCTATAAAAACACAGCGGCCTCTGAATGCCAACAGGCTGCTGTCGGCTCAATTATTCTTCCTTTGTGAAATTCGTGACTTTTATAACTCAACTCCAATAATACTTAAGAGTTTTGAAATACGGGGCCATTCGTGTCACGTGACACATGAGAGGTTGAAGATGTATGTTTTGACAAACCGTATTGATGGTTTCCTTTTCCAGTTTTCTTTATGACACACAAGAGTTTACTTACATTATAATAATTTTAGCCCACTCAAACTATTTGATGTGGGACGCTACCTTATTGGGACAATGATCTTATTACAGCACTTGTTAATAAATGACTGAATGAATGATTGAGTGAATGGATCTCTACTTAGTATAAAACAAAGTCCCTGGTTCTTGGATGTTACGGGTAATCTCGAGAACCACTGGATGGATTTTGATGCGGTTTTCACCATTCTGTAAAGGATATCCCGAGGAGGGTTTCTGTTGAAAATAATTTATTTTTGATCAAAGGAAGCCAAGCAGTAACGATTTCAGTGGAAAAGTCTAAAAGAAACCTGGCGTCCTAGCACTTTAAACTTACGCCGGGCAAACCGTTAAAAATATCTATATACTACGAGTGTGAGAATTGCTCAGCATGAAACGTTCTACTAAAGAGTCCCCGAGAGCATATCTCTATCTTCAGTATATCGCCCACTGTAAGAGTGTATAAGTTTTCATTTGTTCCAACAATCGCCATTCATTTACTGAGGTGACAGTTTACGAGCTAGCTAGGGGCGAGCCTATCACCCCAGTTACAGCCTAGCTAGCAGACGAGCCTATTACCCCAGATACAGCCAGCAGCAAACTGTCAAGTCTTACTGAGTTAAGACTTCAGAGAAGTGTGGTTGTGTTTGGTGTTACCCTGGGAGTGCAACTCGGCTTTTCTTCATTGCACCTGTGAACTCTTCGTTCCGCAAACTACACAGTCAAGTTAAGATGCACCTCGCCTTTCTTAAATTACGTCTGACAAGAATTCGTTCCACATGCATCTCCATGATAATATCACTAATAGTCCAGTCAGTGATTTTAACCCACCATGCCGAGACGCGAAACGGTCATAGTTCATTGACATCGAAAAAAGGCGCTTACACGTAATGCATTCATAACTGTTCCCGGGCGAAGCCGGGGCGGGTTGCTAGTGATTGAATAATTTATTATTTAGCGTCTGATGAATACAATATTATATACAATACTATATACAATATATACAATACAACTACCATCTCAAGTTCATAACTAGAGTTTCATGTTAAAAGTTGAGAGCCAGAGAAGGGCTTCGCTTGAGACACAATGTAAGTCTTCTATAGAGCCTCTGTATGCACGTAAAGGACACTCGAATGTAATGTGGTCCTCTATCTGTTCCTCTTTTCCGCAGTCACATTGAGGTGATGCCTTCCATCCCCATTTGAAGAGAGTGGCTCCACATCTACTTCGGCAGGTCCTAATACGGTTTAGCGTCCTCCACTGTTGTCTGGGAAGGGAAAATCCATCAGGGCACTTGCAGGGGTTCTTAATGATGTGATGATTTGGTAACCAGGATTGAATATGGCATTGTTCTTTCCAGGCGTCCGATAGATTAAAGGAGGTGTCCTTTAGATTCATTGCAGTACGCCAAGAAGGGTGTCTGGATTTCAGTCGTTTGGTTGGAGAATCTGCTAAATCAGAATGAATGGGGAGGGGAGGATTGTTTTCTATTTTCTTCCTTAAGTTAAGTAGTGACTGTGATCTTCTTAGGGATGGAGGTGGTATGTGGCTTGGGGTGGGAAGCCAGTGTGTGTTAGTAGGTCGGATGCACCCTGTAATAACACGCATTGCCTGCTTCAGCTGGGTGTCTACTAGTCCAATGTGAGCACTCTTAAGACAAGTTGAGCAACAATATTCAGCGACGGAATAAGAAAGTGCAAGAGCAGTGGATCTCAGGACTTGAGGATTAGCACCCCAGGATGTACCCGCCAGCTATTGAAGGATGTTATTCCTGGTCTTGATCTTGGCTGACACATTGCAGAGGTGATTTTGTAGGTCAACGATCTGTCCAGGGTGACTCCCCGGTATTTTAGGTTACTATAGCATTGTAGATTCTCTCCTCTGAATAGTATGGTTGGATTGTACCCAGAACTTCTATTCCGCAAGTGGAAGTTAGACACAACAGTTTTCTGAGGGTTTGGTCTAAGGTTGTTCTGACGAAAGTAGCTGTCTAGGATCTTTAAGTCTGATGTAAGCATCGACTCAGGCTCATCGAAGCGTTGGTGTTGGGCGACCAATGCGATGTCATCTGCATAGATGAATTTTTTGGATTTGGTTTCTGGGAGATCATATGAGTACAGGTTGAATAGTAGAGGGGCCAATACAGAGCCCTGAGGGAGTCCACCATTTATCCTATGTACTTTACTCCTGGAGTCATCTGAAAATATCTGAAAGTACCTATTACTCAGCATGTTACTGAGTAATGTGGTGAGTTTCAGGCAGGGAATGATACTGATAAATTTAAGGAGGAGCTCATCTTGCCACACGGTGTCATAATGAATAAATAAATGAATAATTGAATGAATGAACAGGTTAGTTAATTATGAGAGAACCGTTCGCCTTATTCAGCTCCAGCCAGGATATCGATGCTATATTTTGTGATCCTGCACAACATGCAACAGTACTGTAAACACAGAAAGTACGGGGATGGTTTTCTTCAACCTGCAGGGCTCTGTAATCACTGCCACATCTAATAATAATAATAATATCGCATGGCCTCGGATGCCGAGTGCAAGGTTTGTTATTTGACACCCAGAGGGTAGTTTGCATGTCGAATTTTGTTGTTCCTTGGAGCACTATTTAAATCAAGGAGGTTAGATATCTAAGCTCCTCGACACTATAGCGCTTTCTAGTAGAGAAATGAGGAACTTTGTGTTGGCGGTAAATCCAGATATTAATTTTGCCATTATGAACACGGTCGACTGAATTCAAATGAGTTCTTTAACATGCCAACATCGTATGACATGCGAATCGTGATTTTTGCCGCCATTCAAAAATCACTTACCACGGCCAGGAGCGAACCTGCAAGCTTGAGGTTAATAATCCGACATGTTAACCACTCACCTACCTCGGCAAGTGCCACATCTAATGTCATTACGCCATTTTGAGCTGAGTTACAGACTCGGAAACATAGCTGCTACAATTGATTCTCCCGCCAAGTGCATATTGCATGGTATATATCAGTATTTATCAAGCAGAAGGGAATAGCGCTGTGAGAATTCATCAACGAATGAGTTATTGTGATTCATGACTACGCCCGTCCTCACATTGCTGGTGTAACCCAACAGGCTCTTCAGTAATTTCGATGGGAAGAGTTTGAAGACCGGTATATAGCCCTAACTTAGCACCAAGCAACCTTCACCTCTTCCCCAAACTGAAATAGTGGCAGAGGTTCCAGATGGGCCTCACAACAATGTGGCGGTGACATTCTATGAGCAGTGGGGTTACGAAGCTCGTTCACATATTCCTCAATCTTCACAGAAATTAACATGCTTCCACATAACTTTGGTAATTAATTCATTTTGTTCATACGTAACTTATCATTTTTACAGCCAAAGAAAGTTGGAAGTTATGTATCCAGGGAATTATATACAACCGAGGGTCTATTACAAGGTTGTTGTTTATCACCATTGCTGTTCAAGATTTATTTAGATGTTTGTTTACAAAAATGTTTCAGGAAATGTTGTACAATGGGATTACAAATGAACCAGGAGTATTACTTACATCATGTTCTTTTTGCTGAACTAAGGACATGAAACTAACAAATGTCATACGTGGGACGCTCCAGAACAGAAGGTTCTATGTTACACTTCATGGGAACAAAAGTCGACGGAGGAACTAGAAAAACGGGTTACCTCAAGGCAGTGTGTTATCCCCATTACTATTCAACATTTATACAAATGATCAGCCAGAATATTTAGAGGCCATGCGATTTATTTATGCGGATGACACCGCTATTGTGTACAGGGTAGGAGCTTTGAAGAGGTGGAGGGAAAACTGTCCAATGATGTTGAGAGATTATACAATTATTACATCCAGAATCACCTGAAACCTAACCCAGGAAAGACACAAGTATGCGCATTTCATCTTCGCAACAGAGAGGCCCGGAGAAAGTTGAATGTTGTCTGGAAAGGAGTGACACTCGAAAGCTGTGAAACGCCTCGATATTTGGGAATCAAGCTTGATCGTACCCTGAGCTTCAGGAAACATTGTAGAGAATTGAAGTACAAGATCAGCTCAAGGAATAGTATAATGTGGAAGTTGATAGGTTCAACATGGGGAGCGAACCCTGAGATTCTACGTTCAACAGCGTTGGGACTTTGCTTCGCAGCAGGAGAGTTCGGATCATCAGTGTGGGGAGCATCTGCCCATACCAAGCAAGTGGACATAGCTCTTAACGAGTCCACCCGTATTGTCACTGGATGTCTGAGACCTACTCCAGTGCAGAAGATCTACCCTCTCGCTGGCATTGAAACTCCAGTTATTCGACGCGAGGTAGCAGCAGAGAAAGAGAGACAAAAGCTCGAAACAGAGCCCAGACATTCTATGTTCAACCACAAGGTGACCACTCCTCGCCCATGATCCAGGAAGAGTTTTATTAAGAGTACAGTACCCCTCCATACCAAGCCAGACGTCCGGCGTGTGTCACTCTGGAAACAAATAGTACCAGAGGGGTTTGCCCTAAAGAAGAACTGAGCAGTGGTAGTCATTTGCCTTATACCACCTTAAACCGGATGAGAACATGAGTGCCCAAGTGTCGTAGCAACCTTGTGAAGTGGGGTTATGCAGAAGATCCACGATGTGTCTGTGGAGAAATCCAGACTCCACAACACCTGCTCATGTGCCAAGATCTTAGTGACACCTTCAGCCAGGAAGACCTTATGTTGGCCACAAACCGAGGGATAAGAGCTGCAGAGTTCTGGATAGGAAGAATTTAGTGTGTCTGCCGGACACGGAAAGTAAGTGCTGAACACCAGGTATTATAGATATAGATGAGGAAATTAATTGAGGACTATCGAATGTGGGGACTAAATGTCAATTACAACAAAACGGAACATTAGAGAATAATGGTGTTGAGAAACTAATGATCGGAAATGCAGAAATTCAAACAGTCAATAAATTTAAATATTTGGGTTCAATAAAAGAAGCTGGGGGAACAAGTTCATCTGAAACTGAGAAAAGAGTAAGTGAGGCCAGGAGAACAATTGGAGCATTAATTTCCGTTTTATGGAGAATAAATATTTTAAACAACACTAAGAAACTTATTTACAGTTCATTGGTACAAAGTGTTTTGTTATATGGAGCAGAAACTTGGACGTTAAACTGACAGCAAGCAAACAAATTATTAGTAACAGGGATGGATTGTTGGAGGAGGGAGGCGAGAAAATCAAGATTGGATAACATTAGAAATACGAGAATCAGAGAAATTATGCAGGTCAAAAGAAATGTACAGAAGTGGTTGAAGAAAGAAGATTACAATGGTTTGGACATGTGAAACGGATGCAGAATAGTAGAATTCCAAATTTAGTGTTACATTGGCAAGCTGCAGGCAAACGGAAACGGGGTAAACCAAGAGAACAATGGATGGATGGTGTGAAGAGAAGCGTGGCTTCCAGAGGCTTAACCGAGGAAGATGCTGAAGACCGAAATTTTTGAAGAAGTAGAGTATTTTTGGGTTGAAGGAAAACTACTGTGTTGTAGAACATTACTAATAAATAATAAGAAGAATGTTTTTTCTACATCCCTCCACCTAAAATGGCCACAAAAATGTCATTTCTGTAATCGGGAAAGAGGGACAATGTGTTGTGCTTAAGAGTAAAACTTGCAATTTTTGGTAGTTTCCTAGTTCCCGTAAATTACTCAGGCCTGCGATGAAAGAAAATACAGGGGAAGTGATATCTGAACGTTATGTATTTTTCGGTGCTGATTACGAAATAGTAGGCCTACATTATGCAACGAGCCTATAATGGCAATAATTAAGACACGAGTATGTTTATAAAACGAGCGTATGCGAGTTTTATAATTTTCATACGAGTGTCTTAATTACCATTATAGGCGAGTTGCATACGACTGTTTATGTTCGACGATAATTATTATAACTATTTTATGTTCGAACATAAATATTCATAAATATTTGGCTTTGCTGACTGAACAGAGCGCATGTGTGGGTCAAGGCACTCCGAAAGGAGAGACCAACACTTGCCAACACAGAACACTTATTGTTTACAGCGGATTTTGAGCGCATGCGCGAAGGTATCCTTACCTAATTGGTCACACAACTGTTTCTTGAGGTTCTGATTGGTGGGAGAAACTGTTTCATAATGATAAATAGTGTTATAATGAGCCTCATTATGATACAGTTTTCTGACATATAATGTTTATATTTCGACATCGTCGAACATAAACAGTAATTATAAAGTTCTATCACGTCACGTTTTCTTGAAGAATCAATTGTACTTGGATTTTTATGAACATTTGCCTGAGATTGAACACAACAGAAGAGCGCGCCGGAACTTCAATAGGCACTTACATTGTTTTGTTTTTTGTTTAGTTTAAAATTTGTTTCGAGCGTTCATTTGTTCCTATTGGTCAATCGTCTATTTTATGTGAGTTTCTTCTAGAAACTGCACCATAATTTGATGTAAAAAGTTCAAACTCAAGGCAATTTTTTCTTTCTTGCTCTCGATTTTAGCAAAAATATCGATGTCTATTTTACACACAAAAAAAACTGACGTAATGGAAAAATATGGAGGTCATTTTCGTAATAAGGTCACCAATTATTATTAAAATATGCGAAAAATCTTCTTGTATTTTTCAAAAACTTAAATTTTGCAGGTCTGAGCAATGTAACTAGGCCTATACCATGTAAAATAAGCACATAATACTAGAAGTTTTCCGCGTTCTTCTTTTATTGTAGTTTAAAGGGGCCTAACATCTAGGTTAGCGGCCCATAATGGTCTGGGTGATAGTAAAAGATGAGATGAGAATGAAAACTATAACTAATACTAACTACAGACTTACATACTAGAAGAAGAAATGGTAAACAAATAAAGGATAAGGCAAATAAAGGACAGGTAGAAAAGAAATGCCCTCAACCCTCGAAGAATGAGGATTGAGAGGGCCAGATGACCTCGTAATTCCGCCCCTTAAAACAGCAATAAGCAATGAGGACTGAGGGACTTGGAAGGAAAGAGAGCCATGAAAGTCAGATAGGAAAGGGAAAGAGGAGAGGGCCCGCCCCATAATCAGTGGAAAAAGGGGGCAGAACGGACCCAGCTCAGGAATCCCTCGGGGTCGCCAACTCCCAAACTCACAAGTCGTGAGGCCCTGAGGGTGTAGCTCTATCCAGGGTGCACCAGAAGTGGTGGGGCTACATACACCCTGCCACCTTGAGGGCCTTGTGCAGAAGGCAGGATATAACATGAAAAGGAAAAGAAGCGAAGTTTTTAACTTTACGTGACCGTTAATCATGCGATCATGAGCCTCGTGTCCTCCTTTCACGTGTCAATTCAGTTCGAAAATCACAGATGCATTGACCGGGAATCGAACCCAGTCCACCTTGGTGAGAGGCCAACAGCTTGACCGCTGCGCCACCATGACCCAAAGAAAAAGAAAGCTGACCCCTTGAAGAGTGAGGGTATCAGGAAAGATGAGGCAAGAGCCAATTAAGGCGGGAAAGTGAAAGACTCCCCAAGCCTCGGATACCCTAATACCATCGGGGCCGGAAGAGAACAAGAGTTGATCAAGGGAGGGTGACAGGAAAGAAGACGGAGAGGAGCCCGGCACAAGTAAGTGGAAGCACTGCCGGAATCAGCTGGGGTCCCGTGGTCGCCAACCCACGTCCCACTAGATGTGAGCCCCTGAGGCGTTTTCACGTCCTTCAGCGCTTTGTGATCTGTGAGATAGGCGATGTTCCTGCCTCTGTCCCTGTACATGGCAAATGATCATCATGTCAAATTGCGGGGCGTAATTAGAAATGTTAGCATGGAATTTCATTGTGATTTGTGATTAACATATAAACGAACGTGTTCACTCAGCGCGTCACTCAATGTTGGGCTTAATTTATTGCTGCTCGGACATGAGCCAAATTAAAAATAATTTGTTTCACTGCAAATGAACTGAATGACTTAATTATGGAGCTGATGGTGTATTTAATTAAACAAATTATTCGCCATTCATTGTATGTATTGACGACTTTGTCCGTAATGAAGGCCTACATTACACAGCAAGTGAAGTGATGTGTACTCAAGTCGCTGGTACGACTGATAGCAGCTGGGTTTGATATTGTTACATGCCACCCCCCTAGTGGCACTTTTTGTTAACTGGATTACGGTGGGTTGAAGCACAACACAGATTGTTCCTATAAAAAAATAATTAACTTTATTGCGGCCAGAAAGATACACCACTCAACAGCAAATAAAAGCAATTAGAACCTTACTCCAGTTTCCTCAAGTCTCTTCCTTGAGCGCTCTTGCCCCTTTCACTTGTCAACAAACCACAGAAATTAAACCGTCTTAATGAGTCCGGTGGCCTTGACAGAAGCTACCTGCACCTCTTCCTCATGTACACAAACTACAGTTACTTACGATAACTTGCTACACGCTGTTTCGCTGTCCACAAGCTGGGGAAACAATGTAACTGGATTTCGTAACCCGCACGGCACTTAGTCACCACACTTCTGTCGCTCAGGAGAAAAATAAAAACACGCACTAGCTCAGAAACACACACCCGCAGAAAACTCTGTCCCCTCACTGTTGAGGTCGCTTATATAGCAGGCTGGTGACTCAATGAATTCTAGAATCGTCCAGGACACACGGCTTCTTGAGATTTCCTTCACTGGCTGGGACACGAATATTCTGGACCATCCCTTTCACTTCGCAGCCTGTTGCGTAACGCTCACGTAATACACTGAGGCAGAGCACACACAGCCTGGAGGCAGCTGTGACTCAACGCGGCGAGGCAACAAAACAAACTCACAGCCGTAACACCACCCCCTTCCTAAAAGGCTGATCGTCCCGATCAATCATTGGTCCGTCTGTGTCCCTCCGTAGGCTGCCAGGCGATCTCGATGCATGATCATCATCTTCGCCCTCGGGCTCCACTGGATCCTGTAGACGGCATCGTTGATCCGTTTCACGACTCGGTACGGGCCCTCCCAGGACTTCTGCATTTTGGGTGACAGGCCTTTCTTCCGTAATGGGTTGAAGAGCCATACCAGGTCGTCCTCGTGGAATCCGCCGGCATCCGTCTGTTGGTCGTATCGGGTCTTCATTCGGTCGGTCTCGATCCTCAGTTTCCTCCTCGCGAACGCGTGTACGTCCTCCAGTTGGTCGACCAGTTCTTGACAATACTGGCTTACCGGGATCGGATCATTCCCAGGTCGGCCGAAGGCAAGATCGACAGGTAGACGGAGCTCCCTCCCAAACATGGCCCGGGCTGGTGAGCACCCGGTGGCTTCATGCACGGCGGCGAGGTAGGCCAGGAGAAATAGTGGAAGATGTTTGTCCCGATCCCTCTGGTGCTCGCTGACGACTATTCGGAGATGGTTCTCAATGGCGCGATTGAATCGCTCTACCATCCCGTCGGACTGAGGATGTAGCGGCGTTGTCCTTGTCTTCCGGATTCCCAGCAGCTGGCATAGATTCTGGAACACCTGCGACTCGAAGTTCCTCCCTTGGTCGGAGTGCAGCTCCAGGGGTACTCCGTACCGGCTGACGAATTCCTTCACCAGGGTCTCTGGAATCGTCGCGGCTTCTTGGTTAGGGAGCGCATACGCCTCCGGCCATTTGGTAAAGTAGTCGCTGACGACCAATATGTAGCGGTTCCCTGCCTCGCTTAACGGGAATGGCCCAGTAACATCGATGGCCACTCTCTCCATGGGGCCGCCCACGTTGTAGGTCTTCAGTGGACCCCGTCGTCTTCGTCTTGGGCCCTTGCTGGCTGCGCAATCGTGGCACCTCGCGCAGTGGTTCTCTACGTCAGTTCGTCATCCTATCCAGTAGAACCGCTCTCTCAGCTTCTCCAGGGTCTTCTTTATCCCTAGGTGTCCACCAGATGATCCTCCATGGACTTCCTTCAGGACTTCCTCCGTTATAGCCTCTGGAACGACAACTTGTTCCCGAGATGTCTTCCCGTCGGTGCTCTCCCAGGTACGGCATATGAGGACATCCCTCACAACCAGCGAGTCCCACTGCGCCCAGTAGGACTTAAACTTTGGGCTGCAGTCACTCACAATGTTCCACCTGGGTCTGGGGACACAGGCCCTCATCCATTCGGCTATCAGTCCCAGGTCATCATCTTCTGCTTGTGCCCGCATGAAAGATTCGCGGCTCCAGCTCCCTTGAAGTTCCACGGTAGTCCTTCGGCACTGTATCCCGGTGTTCTCCACCCTCCTAGTACAGAAGGTGCAGTTTTCGGGGCACGGTCTTCGTGACTGGGCGTCGGCGTTAGAATGCAGTTGGCCTTTCCTGTGCTGAATCTCAAAGTTGTACTGTTGAAGCCTCTCTAACCACCGCGCGAGTTGACCCCCGAGCTGCTTGAAGTTCAGGAGCCACCGCAGGGATGCATGGTCGGTCCTGATGAGAAATTCTTGCCCGTACAGGTACTTGTGGAAGTGTTCAATGGTCATCACGATGGCGAGCAGCTCCTTCCTGGTGACGCAGTAGTTCCTTTCTGGCTTTGACAAGGCCTTGCTGAAGTAGGCCACTACTCTCTCCTCGCCGTCCACAACTTGCGACAGGATTCCCCCTATGCCTAAGTCGCTGGCATCGGTTTCGACGATGAACCTTGTTCCAGGTCTGAGGTAGGCCAGAATAGGCGCTGTGCACAAAGCCTGCTTGAGTTGTTCGAAGGCACTGTGGCATTCTGCTGTCCACGTGAAGAGTTGGTCCTTCTCAGTCATTCGATGTAAAGGTTTGGCGATGTCGGCGAATCCTTTCACGAAGCGACGGTAATAAGTGCAGAATCCCAGGAAGCTTCGTAGTTGGGACTTGTCCTTCGGAACTGGCCACTCCCTCACAGCTGCGGTCTTCTCTAGGTCGGTGCGCACCCCTTCCTCGGAGACGATATGCCCAAGGTAGTGGACCCGCTTCTGGAAGAGCTAACACTTCTTGGGGCTCAACTTCAGCTGGGCAGCCCGTAGCTTCAACAAGATCTCCTTCAGGTTGCTGTAATGCTCCTCGAAGCTTCTCCCCAGAACGATGACGTCGTCTAGGCAGACCAAGCAGGTCTTCCAGTGTAGTCCCCTCAGAATGGATTCCATTAGCCTTTCGAAGGTCGCAGGGGCGTTGCACAGACCGAATGGCATGACGGTGGACTGCCTGAGCCCACTGCCCACAGAGAACGCAGTTTTCTCGCGGTCCTTAAGGTGGACCTCCACCTGCCAGTAGCCACTCTTCAAATCCAAGGTGGAGAACCATCTTGACCCTGATATGGTGTCCAGGGTGTCGTCGATCCGGGGTAGAGGGTAGCTGTCCTTTTTCGTGACGTCGTTCACCCGCCTGTAATCCACGCAGAACTTGGTGGAACCGTCCTTCTTCTTCACTAGCACGACCGGAGAACTCCAAGGACTATGTGATGGCTCGATCACTCCTTGCTCCTTCATCTCTTCTACCATCCGGTCGACTTCAGCTTGCTTAGCGAGCGGAACACGTCGGAATGGGGCCCTAATCGGTGCGCTGCCCCCAACGTCGATTCTGTGCTGGACCAAGCTTGTCCTACCGAAGTCTTTGCTCCCCACGGAGAAGACATCCTGGAATTCGCGTAGTAGGTCCTGAAGTTGGCGTGATTGCCCCTCGTCTAAATGGTCCTGGGATCCTTGGTACAGCTTCTGTAGTTCTTCTGGCAGGGCCAGGTGTCCGTCCGTCGTGTCTGTGATGCGGGCAATCCTGGTAACGGGCTCGCAGACTCCTAGGTTGGTGTCCCGGTGAACCGTAATAACGTAGTCGTTCAGGTTGGACAGGCGGACGTACGGCCAAGACGTCGTGTTGATGAGGGTCTTGGCAATTAGCAATCCTTTTGTCTGGATGTCCTCATATTTTGGCTCGATGACAGCCGCCACTCCCTCAGCTGTTCCGTCGACAATAACGGCAGCGCTGACTTCCGTCCTGGCGGTAACGATGACGCCCTCTCTCAGCCTTACTCATCGTGCGGCGACGGCCTTGTGTGCTGGTTGCAAAGCAAGTTCCTCAACTCCGATGTGCAGAGTGTTGGTACTCAGGTCCAAGATAATGTTGTTCTGGTCCAGGAAGTCCAGTCCGATGATCACTTCGTTTGATACGTCAGCCACAAGCACTGGATGCTTCACTGCCCGTCGACCAATGACGAACTCCAGTGATGCTTCGCCATGTACCGGTGCGGTCTCTCCGGTCGCGGTTATTAACTGGAGGTTCCTTTGTGTGGGTTGCACTCTCCACTTCGGGATCACGGTGGGATTAACGATGGTCCTCAACGCTCCCGTGTCGATCAGCATGGGACAGCTCACTCCGTCGACCATCAGGCTGCTATTATCCCTCCGTAACTGCGTCACACGAACTTGGACTGCCGGGGCTTGACGACTGTCACAAGCCAACCTTTGCCCCCCAAGGATGGCTGATAATTGCTTTCCTGGGCCGCGCGGTTTCCCTACGACTGACTGTCCCGACGGAAACCCTTGGCAGCGGCGATCACCGCAGTCCTTGCTCAGGTGGCCTCTCTTACGGCAGGTCCAGCAGGTCGGTAGTCCTCTTCCGAGCCGCCTCTCCGGATGCCCCTCGGCTACGTTTTTGTTGGTGGTACTGCGACTCTTGGCGAACCGGCCTAGCGCCTCCATCAGTTCATCGGCCAGGGGCTTGTTCTTGTCAGCTTTGGCTGGTTCGTCGATGTCCACCTGACGCATCCGCGCGCGCATTCTAGATACCTGCTTTGCCGTCTCGAACTCAAGTGCGTGGCTCAGCGCATCTGCCAGGGTCTTATTGTGCGCGAGTCGCAGCGCCTGTTGCGTGTCCGAGTCCTGTAGCCCGTCGGTGAAGGTCTGCGTGGCTATCTGCCACCGAAAGTCGGCCGGTGCTGTTGGGTAGGCGAGCCTTACGAGACGTGCGATGTCCATCTCGAACTCCTGAAGGGTTTCCGCGTTCTTTTGTACCCGGGTCCGGAGCTGCATCTGGTAGGCCTGCTGAAGATGGCTATCTCCATATCGGGACTCCATATGGGCGATTAGTGAAGCGTAGTCCTGGGATCCAGTCGGGATTGTCTGAAGGACGTTAAGGGCGTCCCCTCTCAGCGCTACAATGAGAGCTGTAGCCTTTTCCGTGCTGTTCCAGTTGTTTATGGAACAGGCTGCCTCGAACTGACGTAAGTAGGTGCTTCACGGGACCTTTCCGTCGAAGGTTGGGGGCGTCACTCTGCTATGTCCCGTTCCTGATATTCCCGGTGTAACGGTGGGCGGGCGTTGGCGCAGCTCGGCAACTTCCTCGTGTAGAGTGTTCAATCTCGCTTCCATCCCTGTCGGCGGGCGTTGGCTCAGCTCAGCAATTTCCTTTTGTAAAGCGTTGAATTTCTCTTCCACCCCCGTCAGTGGGCGTTGGCGCAGCTCGGCAACTTCCTCTTGTAAGGCGTTGAATTTCTCCTCCACCCCCATCAGCGGGCGTCGGCGCAGCTCGGCAACTTCCACTTGTGAGGCGTCGAAATTCTTTTCCACTGCCGTGACTTCCTCACGCAGACCCTGTTCTAATTTCCTTTGGCTTTCCTCTAATTTCGTCAGCAGACACTCTTCCAGATTTTTCTGGCCATCCAGAAATTTGGCGGTTAGGTCCTCTGCTAACTTAGTCTGGCTGTGCTCCATCTTCCTCTGGCTGTCCTGTAATTTCGCAGTTAGGTCATCGGTTAAATTCTTCTGGCCGTCCTCCATCTTCTTCTGGCCGTCTTCCATCTTCTTCTGGCCGGCCTCCATTTTGGTTTCCATGCCACTTAACTTTTCTAGCAATGCTGCCAATTGCGCCTCCATTTTAGTTGTTTGTCTTGTAAAGGGCATGCACTCACAGGAAAATTAGAGAAAATGACCTGCTCGGGTTTTGAAACCAGGACCGTCAGGTGTTGTGCTTGAGTTCGTAAACCCTCTTCTGACACCAGTTGTTACGTGCCACCCCCTAGTGGCACTTTTTGTTAACTGGATTACGGTGGGTTGAAGCACAACACAGATTGTTCCTTTAAAGAAATAATTAACTTTATTGCGGTCAGAAAGATACACCACTCAACAGCAAATAAAAGCAATTAGAGCCTTACTCCAGTTTCCTCAAGTCTCTTCCTTAAGCGCTCTTGCCCCTTTCACTTGTCAACAAACCACAGAAGTTAAGCCGTCTTAATGAGTCTGGTGGCCTTGACAGAAGCTACCTGCACCTCTTCCTCATGTACACAAACTACAGTTACTTACGATAACTTGCTACACGCTGTTTCGCTGTCCACAAGCTGGGGAAACAATGTCACTGGATTTCGTAACCCACACGGCACTTCGTCACCACACTTCTGTCGCTCAGGAAAAAAAACACGCACTAGCTCAGAAACAAACACCCGCAGAAAACTCTGTCCCCTCACTGTTCAGGCCGCTTATATAGCAGGCTGGTGACTCAATGAATTCTAGAATCGTCCAGGACACACGGCTTCTTGAGATTTCCTTCACTGGCTGGGTCAGGAATATTCTGGACCATCCCTTTCACTTCGCAGCCCGTTACGTAGCACTCTCGTAATACACTGAGGCAGAGCACACACAGCCTGGGGCAGCTGTGACTCAACGCGGCGAGGCGACAAAACAAACTCACAGCCGTAAAAATATCAATGTTCTAAATGAAATTTTGAATGGTGATGGGCACGTTACTAATATATGCAGGAACGTTGACTCGTCACTTCATCCACTTAAGATTCACCAGTCCGTTCTACCCTGTAACTTGAAAATAAAACTCGTCCAAACCTTGATACTCCCTATATTTAACTACTGCGATGTTGTATTAGTAGATGCTACGGGTGAACAAAACAAGAAATTTCAGAGAGCTTTAAATTTCTGCAATAGGCTTATTTTCTCCTTAAAATTTTCCTCACACGTGTCTCCTTTTTATGATCTACTTTCCTGGTTAAAAGTTGAACAACAAATAAACCTGCACATATGTACCCTCATCTATCGACTTCTCAATGAAAGTACACCTCACTGTCTCTCTTGTAATTTTAGTTTTCTCTCTTCCTTTCATGATCGTCACACGCGATCTGGATCTACAATTGCAATTCCTCTACATCATTCATCTGCCTTCAGTAACTCTTTCCTCGTGTCGGGAACTAGAATTGGGAATAATTGTCCTCGTGACGTCAGAAATTGTACATCCCTAACAACTTTCAAACGTGCATGTAAAGATTTCATATTGTATTCGCAGGCCAACTAGAACAATTTGTGTATGAATGTGTGAGTGAATGACCATAGTATAATTTTGTTTAAAATGTATGTCATTGAAATTGTTTAGCTTAGTTGCAGTCGCCAATTTAATTTAATTTAATTTACTTCTAGTATTTAAGTTTTCCTAGTATTTAAGTTTGGGAGGTTAAGTATAACATATGTGAGTATTCATGTAAGTTGCACTGTGTGTGGTTAAGTGTAAGAGAGGGCCTAGAGGCCTAACATCGCCACAATAAAGGCACCAATAATAATAATAATAATAATAATAATAAATGGATGAGAGGTCTGTAGGTTGTATACAGCGAATTGCTGTTTCAAACATTATTAATTTAATCCATTTCTGGAATTTCCACAAATTTGTATGGACAAACTTCAAATATGTCACTCAAAATCTGAGTCACTCCGAATTGAAACGTTTTCCCTTGAGAAGAACTACTAACAGTGACGTGTATTGTACGACACTCTGTAGCATAGGCTACGTAAGTCCATCAAGAACAAACGGCCGGGACTGCTCACGAAGGGAGTGATTCTGCTCCACGATATACCTCGCCCATACGTCTCTAACGTCACACAAGGTGTATTGGCCACGTTCAAGTGGGAGCAACTTGAGCATCCGCCTTACAGTCTGGACTTGTCACCCTGAGACTTCCATCTGCTTGGTCCGTTAAATAGCATCTCAAGAGAAAACGTTTCCAATCGGACGGCGAACAAAAGGACACCGTACAGGATTGGCTCCTGTCACAACCACAAGACTTCTGGGAACAGGGAATTCTGCGGTTAGCGAAGCAATGGGACACTTGTGCACAGGCCTGTGGTGATTACCAACCCGGTAGTGGTCGCGGGGGGAGGGATTGTCTCACTTTGGAAATGTCTTGCATGTCGAGGTCATAACAAGACACCTCCCACAACAATAGCAATTTAACACTTAAAACATTCACACGGTTACTATTATTGTACGCGCCTGCACAGAAGTGAGATTTTCCCTCACCCGCGACCATAAACGGAACCTGTTTTGTGTTACTTTTCGTTGTGTAGTTCGTTCTCAAGTGAATTTCAAAATGGCTAATTAAGTAGAAGAAGAGGTGGATACTTCACGAAAGCAAATAAACGTATTACCGCCCCTTTCAAAACAATCACTTGTGTATAAAACTTGAAATTACAAGGGTGAGCTAAAATCTCACCCGCCACCACTTACGTCGAATTTACACCGCGCCCACTGCCGGGTTAGATAACGATTAAATTGTAGCCACAGTATCGTTTTCATTTGACACCCCTCGTAGAATCATTAAACATAGAACCATTACATGCGTGGCTTCAGTGGCGTAGTTGGTAGCATGCTGAGCTTCTACGCCCAAGATCGCGGGTTCAAACCCGGCCGAAATCGTCGGATTTTTTAAGAGTGTTAAAAATCCCTCAGTATGCCTTCCTTCGGAGGGGAGGAGGTAAAGCCAGCGGTCCCATGTCATAGATTTAAGGCATGAAAAAGAACCTTCCACTAACTACACTTGTGGAAGCTAAAATTTGTAGGTTAGTTTGATAACGCTATATTAGTTCCAGTAGCCAAGTCCGCAGCTAGGTGTCGTGGACGGTAGCATTTGGTAGCAAAAGTAGCAACTACTTGAAAAGTTGATCGTCTGCAGTCCTTACCTGAATCGCATAACACACACTAATACAGCCATCACAATTAAAAACGGCCCCAGCTGGGTCTAGCATTGCTTCCACTTACTTGTGGCGGGCTCTTCTCTGTCTTATTTCCTTTTGACCTCACTTGGTCCACTCTTGTTCTCTTCCGACCCCGACGGTATTAGGGTATCCGGGGCCTAGGGAGTCTATTCCTTTCCCGCCTTAATTGGCCCTTGTCTCATCTTTTCTGATTCCCTCCTTCTGCGAGGGGTCAGCCTTCTTTTTCTTTTCATATTCTCTCCTGCCTTGTGCTCAAGGCCCTCAAGGAGGCAGGGTGTATGTAGCCCCACCACTTTTGGTACACCCTAAATAATGCTACACCCTCAGGGGCTCACGGCTGGTGAGTTGGGGAGTTGGCGACCCTGAGGGATTCCTGAGCTGGGTCCGGTTTCCCCTTTTTGTCCCTTACCTGTAGGGTGGACCCTCTCCTCTTTCACTTTCCTATCTGCCTTTCATGGCTCTCCTTCCTTCCAAGTCCCTCAATCCGCATTCTTCGAGGGTTGAGGGCATTTCTTTTCCTCCTGTCCTTTATTTGCCTTATTCTCCTTTAGTTTTCCATTTCTTCTTCTAGTATGTAGGTTAGTAGTTAGTTTTAGATTTAAGTTTGCATTTCATTTTCATCTTCACGATCACCCAAACCATCAGAGGCCGATAACCTAACTGTTAGGCCCCTTAAAACAACAATTATCATCATCATCATCATCACAATTAAAACCGGTTATCGGACTGATTCTAAACACACCCAAAGTACAGAGGGGCTACATGACCGCGTTGTCGCAGCCTCTAAACTGAGGAACCAACCAACCAGAATCATAACAAGAGCATAATTGCAGTCCATAATACATATATTTCGTATGTTCATCGAATTACCTGAACTGGTCAGATAAACCGTGAAAATCATTGACTCATTGTTTCTAAATATAAAATCAACTGACTACAGCTTGTTAAGTTATGTGTGTAATATTGCCAATTATTCTCAATAAAGTCAGTCAATTAGAATATTAGCTTACAATATCTGCATCAATGATTTCAAGATCATTCTATAATATTTCTCTGTGTTCAACAACTTGACGCTTGCTTAATGGGGCAGCTGAAGAGTTAGGAATACGGGCGGGAAAAGCTCGTTCCAACTATATAATTACGATCGTTAATGAGGTTAAATGAACAGTAATATCTACATGACTGCTTTTAATGGAGGTTTATTTCAATAAATATCAGTAATGCACCTCGTAACGGGTGGAATTGCTAAAGCTGCGAAACACACTCAAGTGCTCCATATAGCAAAACATCGTACATGTATTGAAATAACGTTCACTGTATCTGCTTCGCCTTTGACCATTATTTACGCTCAAAATAAGCTGGATCTCCAACATCAAGTCCAGGTTAAGTCAATATGCCCTGCGGCTTAACAAAGCTAAAACAGAATATATGACATCGGATGCAGAAGACATCGGAACAATCCAAGTCGACGGCGATGATCTGTCTCGAAAGACAAAATTTAAGTATCTTGGCTGTACGATAACTGCTGAAGGCCGTCTCACCGAGGAGGTCAACGTAAGAATTAATGCTGCGTGGATGAAGTGGTGAACAACGACAGGTGTCATGTGCGATCGCCAGATGAAAGATCACCTAAAATCGAATAGTTACCGCACTGTCATTCGTCCCGTGGCGCTTTATGGTACTGAATATTGGCCGATCACCAAGGAAGTGGAACGTCGGCTAAGTGTCTTGGAGACCAAGATGCTTAGGTGTACAGCTGGCATTAACAGGTTGGATCACATCCCCAATGAAAGAACAAGTAGTTCCGTGACGAACTAAAGAGCCTACTTTTCTTAAAATTTCAGATTGATGCCAATCTATACAGACCTATCTAGAATAATGACGAAATCAAGTAATACAGTAATAGAGTAACTTACTACAGTACGCAGCCCTGGTGACTGAATATATACTTAGTTCCATCTCTTAAGGTATAGAATGCACATACAAAATGAGGCTGAAGACTAATGGATAGTATGGACGTTACATGCTGTTTGATATTGGATTTATCAGTGCGCGTGGGAACAATACTTAATCTGAAATATTACGATCTATTATAGTGCCAATTTTGGATAAAATCCATTTGTTAATATAGAAGTTACATGAAATTGAAAATTGAAACTATCAGAAAGCTTGGAATCATGTTGGCAGCACTGGGGTATAGGCTATTAGTTACTCCAAACTAATCTAGAATGTCAGGTACTATACGTGTTCAAACTTTAGAGCTGTTGGCTTGTAAACCATTTGATATATTGATATTAGGGTTAAAATATATAGAGAGAGCATTTATTAACAGTTGGCAGCCCTGGTGGCTCATTAGAATACGCACAGTCGTATCTGGTTGAAATCCAATCTATAGTATAGAAGTTACATGCATTTAGAAATTGGACCTATCGGCAGGCTTAGAGTCATGTTGGCATTACTGGCATGTATAGTCTTCTGAAAATTAATCTGGAATGCTATTTTCTATATGTGTACCAATTTTGGAATATTTCCCATGCATAACTTGTGAGATATGCAACATAGAGCTCAAATTACAATTGCAATTTTTCAGCAGTTGGTAACACTGATGTCAATTTAAAATATGGCCGTGAGATATTCAGGTATACATCTTTGATCCTACCAAATTTTGTTTCGATAGCTGCAGCCGTTTAGGAGTTGATAGGGGGGAGGGGGGACACACACACTGTCAGACAGACAGAAGGACAGACAAACAGACAGACAGACAGACGGACAGACACACATTTCCCGCATCGATCTCATAAGTCGACTTTTTCCTCATTTTTACAAAATGAGAAAAGTAGGCTAATAAGGGAACGATTTGGTGTCGAGGCAATCAACAACAAAATGCGAGAGGGTCTTCTGCGATGGCTTGGGCATGTGCTACGGTCAGGAGCGGACACCATTGCAACACAGGGCTACACACTCGAGGTCGCCGGGAAAAGACCAAAGGGGCGACCGAGACAACGTTGGGCCGATACACTGCACAGGGATCTGAAAAGCGTCAATCTACATCCGAACATGGCCCATGACAAGGTATAGTGGAGACAGCGGATTCACATAGCGGACCCTGCTAAAGCAAAAGAGGAAGAAGAAGAAGAAGAAGAAGATATCTGCTTCACCTAAATGTTAATTCCTACCTTTTCGGTCACTCTTGAAAAACTCTTCAACGGGTATTCTTTTAACCAAATATTTTAGGAGGAAATTTTCTTCTACCAACTATGATTTTCATGTAGGTGCATTCAATACAGCCAACACTATGCATTAAGTGGAGTTCTTTCCACCGTTTTGTACCGGAGGGCCATCAATGTCGCATACGGTCTACGAGCATCAATTTGTGGAGCATGCGTGGTGATACGTAAATTTGCATTCGCGCAAGGAGCTTGACTGTATAACATTCGCGGATAAACGATAGACTGTGATCTCCGCTGTTGGCCAACAGCGCCTGCAAAGATAATTACTAGACTCGCTTCAAGACGCGCGAGCTCTCAAGGACATGGGCAGAATGCGACGAAGAAACCTGTGCTGTCATTACACTCCAGCTTCTATGCCCCAGGTCGCGGGTTCAAACCCGGCCGAAGTCGTCGGATTTTTTTTAAGAGCGTTAAACAGCCGTCAGTATGCCTTCGTTCGGAGGGGAGGTAAAGCCGGCAGGTCCAAGTCATAGATTTATGGCATGTAAAATAACCTTCCACTAATTAAACTTGTGTGAAGCAAAATTTGTAAGTTAGGTTTGATTAATGCACTCAAGCCCCAACGTTCGTCACCAGGCGCTGGTTGCAATGGCATCTAGTAGTAGCCAAGTTCACGGCTGGGTGTCGTGGACGGTAGCATATGGTAGCGAAAGTTGGAACTGCTTGAAATTATAGTCTGCAGCCCTTACTTGAGTTAAAAACAGATAACACAAATTAATACAGCCATCACAATTAACACAGGTTATCAGACAGAATCTACACACACACAAACTACACGGGGCTACACGACCGCGTTGCCGCAGCCCCTAAACTTAAGAACCAACCAACATTACACTCACCCTCGAAAATCTTCAGAATAGCTGCTTTGATTTCCAACCAAGTTGTCATCATACATTTGCCATATTCTGACTCAACATGCTGGTTACGTAACTAGGTCCCTTTACAAGGTATGCCTTAAGTTAGGAACCAGCCCGGCAAATTCATGGAGTAGAATTGGAATACCACAGTAAACCACTTCTAGGATAGCTGTGTAAGAGTGGGCGCTGCTAGGACACTACTGTGTGTCGGATATAAAGAGGTGTATTTGTGTGAGTGGGCGCTGCTAGGACACCCCTGTGTCTCAGATATATAGTGGTGTATTTGTATGAGCGAGCACTGCTAGGACACCCCTCTGTCTCGGATATAAAGTGGTGTATTTGTATGAGCGAGCATTGTTAGGACACCCCTGTGTCTCGGATATAAAGTGGTGTATTTGTATGAGCGAGCACTGCTAGGACACCCCTCTGTCTCGGATATAAGGTGGTGTATTTGTATGAGCGAGCACTCCTAGGACACCCCTGTGTCTCGGATATAGAGTGCTGTATTTGTATGAGCGAGCACTGCTAGGACACCCCTGTGTCTCGGATATAAAGTGGTGTATTTGTATGAGCAAGCCTTGCTAGGACACCCCTCTGTCTCGGATATAAAGTGGTGTATTTGTATGAGCGAGCACTCCTAGGACACCCCTGTGTCTCGGATATAAAGTGGTGTATTTGTATGAGCGAGCACTGCTAGGACACCCCTCTGTCTCGGATATAAGGTGGTGTATTTGTATGAGCGAGCACTCCTAGGACACCCCTGTGTCTCGGATATAAAGTGGTGTATTTGTATGAGCGAGCACTCCTAGGACACCCCTGTGTCTCGGATATAAAGTGGTGTATTTGTATGAGCGAGCACTCCTAGGACACCCCTGTGTCTCGGATATAAAGTGGTGTATTTGTATGAGCGAGCATTGTTAGGACACCCCTGTGTCTCGGATATAAAGTGGTGTATTTGTATGAGCGAGCACTGCTAGGACACCCCTCTGTCTCGGATATAAGGTGGTGTATTTGTATGAGCGAGCACTCCTAGGACACCCCTGTGTCTCGGATATAAAGTGGTGTATTTGTATGAGCGAGCACTCCTAGGACACCCCTGTGTCTCGGATATAAAGTGGTGTATTTGTATGAGCGAGCACTCCTAGGACACCCCTGTGTCTCGGATATAAAGTGGTGTATTTGTATGAGCGAGCACTCCTAGGACACCCCTGTGTCTCGGATATAAAGTGGTGTATTTGTATGAGCGAGCACTCCTAGGACACCCCTGTGTCTCGGATATAAAGTGGTGTATTTGTATGAGCGAGCACTGTTAGGACACCCCTGTGTGTCGGATATAAAGTGGTGTATTTGTATGAGCGAGCACTGCTAGGACACCCCTGTGTCTCGGATATAAAGTGGTGTATTTGTATGAGCGAGCATTGTTAGGACACCCCTGTGTGTCGGATATAAAGTGGTGTATTTGTATGAGCGAGCACTGCTAGGACACCCCTGTGTCTCGGATATAAAGTGGTGTATTTGTATGAGCGAGCATTGTTAGGACACCCCTGTGTCTCGGATATAAAGTGGTGTATTTGTATGAGCGAGCACTGCTAGGACACCCCTCTGTCTCGGATATAAGGTGGTGTATTTGTATGAGCGAGCACTCCTAGGACACCCCTGTGTCTCGGATATAAAGTGGTGTATTTGTATGAGCGAGCACTGCTAGGACACCCCTCTGTCTCGGATATAAGGTGGTGTATTTGTATGAGCGAGCACTCCTAGGACACCCCTGTGTCTCGGATATAAAGTGGTGTATTTGTATGAACGAGCACTCCTAGGACACCCCCTGTGTCTCGGATATAAAGTGGTGTATTTGTATGAGCGAGCACTCCTAGGACACCCCTGTGTCTCGGATATAAAGTGGTGTATTTGTATGAGCGAGCATTGTTAGGACACCCCTGTGTCTCGGATATAAAGTGGTGTATTTGTATGAGCGAGCACTGCTAGGACACCCCTGTGTCTCGGATATAAAGTGGTGTATTTGTATGAGCAAGCCTTGCTAGGACACCCTGTGTGTCGGATATAAAGTGGTGTATTTGTATGAGCGAGCACTGCTAGGACACCCCTGTGTCTCGGATATAAAGTGGTGTATTTGTATGAGCGAGCACTGCTAGGACACCCCTGTGTCTCGGATATAAAGTGGTGTATTTGTATGAGCAAGCCTTGCTAGGACACCCTGTGTGTCGGATATAAAGTGGTGTATTTGTATGAGCAAGCCTTGCTAGGACACCCTGTGTGTCGGATATAAAGAGGTGTGGCAGGAAGATAATGGTTGTATATAAAAGCAGAAAGAAGAAAGGAGAAAGGCCACGAGATGTGAGATGCGAGATAAGCGGAGAAGGGCGCTGTTTGGTTTCTTGCACGCGTGAAAGATAAATTCTATTGTTTTGAATGTGCTTACAATTATCTCAGAATTCACGCCTTCTAGTTTCCTTTATTTCTTGCAACTAAGCGATAAAAAGCGTTTCAGGGACCGCTTTTGAATTGCTGTTTGTCTGATAGTGCCAGCCAGTCTTTCAGTCAGGATACTAACTTCTTTCGCTGCTGCTGTTGCTTTCTTGTGTGGCTCTCCATCATGTCCGGTCTTGGCCTTATTTCAACCTTCAGTAGGGCGTCCGGGGAAATTGCCAACACCCAGTGGTGTGGAGCGCTGCAGCAAGGCCAAATATAAGTGGTTCGCATCCCGGTGTTGACAGCGGCCATCTTTCATGTGTTTTATTTTTAGCCTATTTTCATTTTATGAAAAAGTTGGCTTATGATATCACTAGGGCCCGGATGTTGATGACCTTGAAATTATCCAATAATGACCTATAAAATGCCCTTAAAATTCTCTTAAATTGACCTCATTTTAAAAGAAAATGACCTACAAATTATCATTAAAAATTTACCTAAAATGATCAATTTCATGATTGTCTTGTACAAATAATGGTTCGAATAACAAACATTCTTAGTATAATTAGTGTAAACTATTAATCAATAGATTAACAATACGTCATTTTCATTTCTACTACAAAGTGAAAAAATATATTACTAAATAAACATACCTTAGTTAGCGTTGCAATACACCATCATCGTCATCCTCAAGTTATCAAAGGTGAAGGAACGGCGGTTGTTAGCTAATACTGTTTTATGTTTCGAGAAACTTCTCTCCACTTCCACTGATGTAATAGGAGCATATTTGTAAAACACTATGTCACTGGCTGTTAAATCCTCTTCAAAAATGTCAATTCTTAAGTCTTCTCCCGACAAAATACTGGCTATTTGACACACTGTCTGCAATTCGTTGAAAAGCATGGGCCAGACAAGTAACATGCACCATCTTATTGTAAAATGCTTTGATATATTTTGCTGCCTTTACCATGTAAGGTGCTGCATCTGTTAGGAAGAGGAGCACATTCTCATGTTGTATTCCCATAGGCCATATTAAACACACTGATTTATCGAAGAGTTTGCATATCTGAGTGTGATTAACCGCTTCCAAAACCTCTGAGGTCAGCAGAAAAGTTTGTCCGGGACTGTTTGTTCCTAGGGTCCCTATCACTACATTTCCTACATAACGTCCCTCTGAATCTGTAGTCTCGTCAATTGATACGTAATTCTTTTCCCCATTCACACAATCACGTGTTCGGTTTAACGTGTCTTCGTAACATTTTGATAGGTAGTTTTTACGCAATGTTGATTCGTCTGGAATAGTATGACCAGTGTGGCGTTCGAGAAAATCACTTAATTTAGGATTGCTTAGTTTTCCTAGTGGAATATTAGCACTAACAAACACTTCACACAATCTTATCTTTATTCGACACGTGTGTATGTGACTGAACTCCTCCTAAACGCCTGGGCCGATTTTGGTGAAATTTTGTATGAATGTTAGGGTGGGCCCATGTATGGTTTAGATTCACAATTTGACCAGATAGGTGGAATTTTAGAATTTTAGAACCACAATTTACACACAAATTTAGAACCACAATATACAGTCATAAACAGTCGTCATGGAAACCGCTAGTCTTAGTGAAAAGTGATCCTTTTGGACTGTGTGTCTCTGCACGTAGAGCCACCTGGTCGCAATCTGTGCAACTACCGCCATAACATACACTCCGCCCATGGCGGAAAGTTGTGTTTTATACCAAAGGTGGCAGTGATATCGAATTCTGTTCGTCTCTGCACGTTAGAGCGTTTCAAAGTTCCGCATGCGTTCATATACCATTCATCCGATTGCGATGAAACTTGGGTGAGATGTTGAGTGGACTCCAGGGAAAGTGTTTGGCTTAGTAAATCCATTTTACAATAGATAGCGCACGACTAGATTCAACAAATGAGCGACGAAGCGCGAAGCGTTTCAAAAGGGTCCCGTATGCGTTCAAATACCATACGTCCGATAGCGATGAAACTTGGGTGAGATGTTGTGTACACACCAGGGAAGGCTTCTGGCATAGTAAATTCATTTTACTATAGGTAGCGCACGAGTAGATTCAACAAATGAGCGACGACGCGCGAAATGTTTCAACAAAATCCCGTATAAGTTTATATACTGCACCCTTCAATAAAACATGGTTTTCTCAAGAGTCATCTACGGGGTCGTGTTCAGTCCTGACTGCGTTATACAGCAAAGTTCGCTTAAAAACAACATGCTCTAATGAATAGAAAGGTTCATGACAGAGGCTAAATTAGAAATAAAATGAATAACAAGTAGAATAAAAGAAATTTAATGACTGAAAATTATGTGCATAATAATAATAATAATAAAGAAAGAAATCCTCCTTGACTTTTACCCCCTAATAAAATAAATAAAACACTGAGCGGTAGGAACTCGCTCGTCCAACAAAACAATGTGAATACAGCTTCACACAAAATGATAAATCATAACATAAACTTTGGGCTGTAAGAACTCGCTCGTCAACATATTGATACAAGTCCATTTTTCCTGGTCAAGAAGTTATATAATGCGCGGTGTACTGCTCGTTAATAAGAAACTGAGTACTGATGCGAGTCCGTTTACAACTGAAACAGTCATATTGCTCACGGAGTTGCATCTTTTAAATCACACTACGGCTATGGGACCCACCCTTAATTAATACACTATAATTACTACTGACACATGCAAGATCTAATAATATAAAAAGATGAAGAATCTCCCTGAGATTCTAGCTGGTGCCAGAGCACATAAATGAACAAAAAGAGCATGGCGGAAATATGCCAAAACGCTCTCATCACAACTTGGGAACATAGCCTCGCGCACACTAATGCCACACGGGTCATTGAACGCGTAAAATAAACACACAAGAAATAAAGCAAAAGCAACAAAATAGAAGCCTAACGGCTGAAAATCTATGTTTACATTTATATAAAACGCCAGACAAACAGGAGTTTCGGAAGCCACCTTACAACTATGGACAGCACCCTTTTAATCAATCAAATACTCATTATAACCGATCAGGTTTTGTGAATTTAAAACAACGTCTTAAAGTGAAGTACAGGACCCAGGCCTGTTACTAATGACAAGTCGCGTTATCTGATTTGAGCGCGCCCCTCTTGTATGAGACATCACTGCCTCAATTATCTCTCTCAGTCCCTCAAGCTAGGTGCAACTTTCATCTGGAAACGCCAACTATCTCACTCATCCACCTGGAAGGCAAGAAAACACAAATATATACCACAAGTCCAGCCTAGCGAGGTAATGAACTGGGCTGACGTGGAGCAAGTCAGAATAATCACCATGATATATTCTCGCTAGCATATCATAAAACAAGTAGTTCCGTGAAGAACTATACAGCCTATTTTCATATGCCCTACTTATGTTAACTGCCACTATCAGCATACAAAATTTCAGTTTGATTGCTGTAATAGATTCGTAGATATTGAGAACCGACTAAATATTTCGGATGCTCGCCATGTTGGACTTTATTTATGTAGGTCCTAGATTTATGTGCTGTTACATGAAGATTATTGTGTACGTGTAGCATTCAAACTTCAATCGCATGATTAGGACACAAGAAGTAAAAACTAGATTTTAAAAATTTCGCACAGCTGCCATCTTGTTGTTTATGGAAACAATGGAAATAAATTAGATGCCAGTGCATTTACTGTACCCAGTTTCACTGCACTCGGATGGTTAAATTGCGAGAAATGTCCATGTGAATATTTATACTTCGCGTCACCACCATGTTGGATTTGTGATCACCAGGTTATTGAAAGTCCTATAGGTGAACTTATGTCCATAGCCCCTATGAACATAAAAATATTCAGTTTGATTGCTTTAATAGAATCGTAGATATTCATAGCCGTCTAAATATTTCGGATGGTCGCCATGTTGGATTGTTAAATGTATAGGCCATAGAGTAATGTACCATTAAAGGAAAATTATTGCGTAGGTTTATTATTCAAACTTCCACTTCGATCGCATAATTACGTCACAAGAAATAAAAACTAAATTTAAAAATTCGCACAGCCGCCATCTTGAGGTTATGTAAACAATTGAAATAAATTAGATACCAGTGCATTACTATGTGTATAAACATTTCCTGTACCAAGTTTCAATGCGTTCGGAACATGCAATCACGAGAAAGTTCTATTTTAACTTTCAAATTCGCTTGGCCGCCATGTTCGTTTTGTAGTTAACCGGTTTATGAAAATTGTATAGGTGAACTTCCAGCAGTGCCCTTTATCTCCGTACAAAATTTCAGGGTGATACCGCTAATAGTATCAGAGGTATAGAATGCCGGTGAAATATTTCGCACAGCCGCCACCTTGTGGTTATGTAAACAATTGAACGAAGTTAGATGTCCGTGCATTAAAAAGTGTATAAACATATACTGTACCAAATGTTATTGCGTTTGGTTGGTTAAATCGCGAGAAACGTCTATATAAAAGTCTCAACTTCGCTTGGCCACCATGTTGGTTTTGTAGTCACCAGTTTTTCGAAAGTCACATAGGTGAACGTCTAGTAGTTTCCTTTATCACCGTAAAAATGCCAGGGTGATATCGGTAATAGTTTCGAAGATATTGAATGCTGGTGAAATATTTCGCACAGCCGCCATGTTGGATTGGTGAGACGAAACAAAATTTGAAGGGCACGGTCGGGGTCGCCGGGAATAGTGCTATGAACTGACCGAGTTTCATTGAAATCGCTCCAGCCGTTTAGAATTTATTAGGGGGACACACACCCACACACCTCACACACACACACAAACACACACACACGCACACACACACACGGACAAAAGGTGATCTCATAAGCCTATTTTTTCAAAATTGAAAATAGGCTAAAAATATCACACTACGCACCAAAAGCTTGGACTGACTCTCATAAATATATCACTGGGTCGGCTCAAAACAGAACAACAATATTGCGTCCATTGACACATTAAAAAAATACACAACAGAACTCGGGTGCAAAGTGCCATCCCGTTCAGATCTGCTAAAAAAAAGCAACTATCAAAATAATCCTGATCCGTCATAAAATTCTACTCACAAATAATCTTTACCCTCCAAATTCTATTTTTAATCTCAAAATTAATTCAGTTCCATTTTTGTTATAAGGCATACCTCCGAATAATAATGCTTGGCCGCGATTTACGCAAGCGAATGCGAGCACGAGCTGCGCGTCGCCCCGTAAAGTTGAACAAACACAAATCACAATATTTACAAATTACACAACGCTCGGCTTGTCCCATATTTAATGTGTCAGTAAAACAAAAACTAATAATCTACATTACCAAGCAAGCAAGCAAGCAAACAAATATCTACAAAATATGTCCCATAATACCATAGCTGATTTAATAAATAAATAAATTCATTTGTAATCATTCCTTTAAAACAGCGTCAAGGAAAACGTCTGCAGCCATCTCCTTTAAGATGTTTATCTCGTCATCGACATCTTCTGGCAAATGTCCTGCTGGTTCCAAGATCCGGCCTCGTTCCTAGACGTCATCTCGTGCTGAATTAAATAAAGTTTTGTCAGATACACACACGATATATTTCCTACTACATTCACCTATCAAGTACTAAATTCCTTGACAGTCTATTTGGTGAATTATTTCGATGAACTGGTCCTACTGGTAGTGCTGGGACTACAAATAAATCACTGAAGTTACACTTATAACTTGACGAAAATGTTCCATGTTCAATAACATGAAAATAAGCAGAGTATGCCTCGTGTCCTCGGACACCTTATGTCCTCAAATGCTCAAATAAAATCAACGTCACGTCCTCAGACGCACAAAATAAAGAGTGTTACGTTACGTCCTCAGACGCACAAAATCAAGTGTGTTACGTTACGTCCTCAGACGCAAAAAAATAAGTATTCTCTCGAAGCATTCTGGATCCTTATAAATGAAACTGACTAGGGTAGGTGTGGAAGGGGATTTATGAAAAAATATTCCATAATAATTATCAGACTAGCATGCGGTCGGTATCATTGAGTTCGTAGTAGTGTGGAGGTTACGATTATGCTGTAGCTGGCTCGAATCGATCGTGGAATTAATCTGTAGATAACTCCCGCGTTAATTTACCAGGGTGTGTTACCAAGCCGAGTTGCCGCTAAAACAAGGCGTCTTGATATTATTGGTTCAGACTCTTGTATGTCTTTGCGCGCTTTTACAGTATTTCTGCAGTAGGGAGTGGTTAACATGACGATTGACCAATTCCCTCGTAGCATTCGATTTTCTTCTTGGCGCCAACACTCATGGTAACAGGCCATAATGTGCGTGCCCAAGCCATCTCCGCGCTAAAAGTTGCACCTGTCCTATGTGTCAAGAATATGTATGCTTCTTCCTAAAATACCACAGGAGCTTAAACCATTGTGTCCTCTCAGCCACTGATTTCTTAATATTTCCCAACACCGTCTGGCTCTCATATCTGCTGTCTGTATAAATGTATCAAAAGATGATGAATAATTATTAGAATCATTTATACAGCCTGTGGATAAAGGGTTCAATACCATTCATCGATTGCGATGAACCTTTGATGAGTTGTTGTGTCCACTTACGTGAAGGTTTCTAACTTAGTAAATCCATTTCACAGGAGGTTAAGCACGAGTAGATTAAACAAATGAGCGCCGACGCACGAAGCGTTTCAACAAGGTCCCGTATGCATTCAAATACCATTCGTCTGATAGCGATGAAACTTGAGTGATATGTTGTGTGCACTCCAGGGAAGGCTTCTGGCTTAGTAAATTAATTTTACAATAGGTAGCGCACGACTAGATTCAACAAATGAGTGACGACACGCGAAGCGTTTCAACAAAATCACGTATAAGTTTATATACCATTCATCGATTGAGATGAAACTTTGATGAGTTGTTGTGTACACTTATGTGAAGGTTTCTAACTTAGTAAATCCATTTCACAGGAGGTTGCGCACGAGTAGATTCAACAAATGAGCGGCGACGTGCGAAGCGTTTCAACAAGGTCCCGTATGCGTTCAAACACCATTCGTCCGATAGCGATGAAACTTGGGTGAGATGTTGTGTACCCTCCAGGGGAGGCTTCTGGATTAGTAAATCCATTTTACAATAGGTAGCGCACGAGTAGATTCTACAAATGAGCGACGATGTGCGAACGTTTAAACTAAGTCCCGTATGCGTTTATATACCATTCATCTGATTGCAATGAAACTTGGGTGAGATGTTGTGTACACTTACGTGAGGGTTTCTAACTTAGTAAATCCATTTCACATGAGGTTGCGCACGAGTAGATTCAACAAATGTGCGATGGCGCGCGAATCGTTTCAACATAGTCCTATGCGTTCATATAATTATCATTTATGCGATTACGATGAAACTTTGGTGAATTGTTGTGTACACTCCAGGAAAGGTTTCTGGATTTGTAAATCCAGTTTTTAATAAGTAGCGCACGAGTAGATTCAACAAATGAGCGACGGCGCGTGAATCGTTTCCACAAGGTCGCGTATGCGGTCATATATCATTCATCCGATTGGGATGAAACCTTGGTGAATGATTGAGTACACTCCAGAGAAGGTTTCAGGCTTTGTAAATCTATTTTACAATAGGTAGCGCATGAGTAGATTCAACAAATGAGTGACGGCAAGCGAATCGTTTAAAAAAAATCCCGTATACGTTCATATGTCATTCGTCCGATTCCGATGAAACTTTGATGAGTTGTTGTGTATACTTACGTGAAGCTTTCTAACTTAGTAAATCAATTTCACAGTTGGTAGAGCACGAGTAGATTCAACAAACGAGTGACAGCGCACGAATCATTTAAACAAAATCCCGTATGCGTTTTATGTCATTTATCCAATTGCGATGAAACGTTGGAGAGTTGTTGTGCACGCTCCCACGAATGTTTCTAGATTAGTTAATCATTTCACGGTAGTATAGAGGCAGTTAACAGAAATTGAAAAAAAATATTGTGCATCCAGAAGCACTTCAAGAAACAAAATTACAACACTTTCTTTGATTAGCAGGACAACGTCTGCCGGGTCAGCTAGTATATAGGGATAAAATGGAATGTCTGTGTGTTCGTCTTTTATGCGTTCATATACCATTTATCCGATTGCGATGAAATTTTGGTGAGTTGTTGTAAACACTTCCGGGATGATCATAGGCATAGTTAATCCATTTCACAATAGATAGCGCGCGAGTAGTTTAAACAAATGCGGATTGGCGATGCGTTCATATACAATTCGTCCGATTGCGATCAAATGTTGGTAAGTTGTTGTGCACAGTCCCGGAAAAGTTATAGGCGTAGTAAATCCAATTTACAATAGATGGTGCGCGAGTAGCTTCAACAAAATGGCGTGCGTTTGTTTCAAGAAAGTCCCACATGCGTTCATATACCAATCATTCCATTACGATGAAACTTGGGTGAGATGTTCTGTACACTTCCGGTAAGGTTTATGGCTTAGTAAATCCACTTAACAATAGGTAGCGCACGAGTAGATTCAATAAATGAGCGACGACGGGAGAAGCGTTTCAAGAAAGACCAGTATGCGTTCACATACCATTCGTCCGATAGCGATGAAACTTGGGTGAGATGTTGTGTACACTTCAGGGAAGGTTTCTGGGTTAGTAAATCCACTTAACAATAGGTATCGCACAAGTAGATTAAACAAATGAGTGACGACGCGCGAAGTGTTTCAATATAGTCCCGTATGTGTTCATATACCATTCGTCCGATAGTGACTAAACATGGGTGAGTTGTTGTGTACACTCCAGGGAACGTTTTAGGCTTAGTAAATCCATTTTTCAATAGGTTGCGCACAAGTAGATTTAACAAATGAGCGAAGTCGCGCGAAGCGTTTCAAGAAAGTCCCGTATGCGTTCATATACCATTCGTCCGATAACGATGAAACTTGGGTAAGATGTTGTGTACTCATCAGGGAAGGTTTCTGGCCTAGTACATCACCTTTACAATAGGTATCGCACAAGTAGATTCAACAAATGAGCGACGGCACGCGAATCGTTTCAACCAAGTCCCGTATGCGTTCATATACCATTCATCCGATTGCTATGATACTTTGGTGAGTTGTTGGGAACACTTCCGAAATCATTATAGGCATAGTCAATCCAATTTACAATGGACAGCGCGCGAGTACTTTCAACAAATGGGTGTTGGCGATGCGTTCATATAGCCTACAATTCATCCAATTGCGACGAAATTTTGGTGGGTTGTTTGGCACACTTCCGAGATGGTTATAGGCATAGTTAATCCAATTAACAATAGATAGCGCACCAGTAGTTTAAACAAATGAGTGTTGGTGATGCGTTCATATACAATTCATCCGATTGCAATCAAATTTCGGTGAGTTGTTGTGCATACGCCAGGAAAAGTTATAGGCATAATAGATCCAATTAACAATAAATGGCGCGCAATTAACTTCAACAAAATGGCGTGCGTTTCTTTCAACAAAGTCCCACAGGCGTTCATATACCATTCAGTCCAATGCGATGAAACTTGGGTGAGATGTATACACTCAGGGAAGGTTTCTGGCTTAGTTAATCCACTTAACAGTAGGTTAAGCACGAGTAGATTCAACAAATGAGCGACGACTCGCGAAGTGTTTCAACAAAGTCCCGTATGCTTTCATATGCCATTTGTCCGATAGCGATGAAACGTGGGTGAGATGTTGTGTACACTTCAGGGAAGATTTCTAGCTTAGTAAATCCATGTTACAATAGGTAGCGCACGAATGGATTCAACAAATGAGCGACGACGCGCGAAGTGTTTCGACAAAGACCCGTATGCGTTCATATACAATCGTCCAATAGAGATGAAACTTTAGTAGTTGTTGTGTACACTCCAGGGAAGGTTTCTGATTTAGTAAATCCATTTTACTATGGGTAGCAAATGGGTAGATTTAAATAATAAGCGACAGCGCGTGAATCGTTTCATTGAAGTCCCGTATGCGATCATATACCATTCATCCGAGTGTGATAAAACTTTGGAGAGCTGAGTACAGTCCTGCGAAGGTTCATGAATTAGTAAGTCCGTTTTTCAATGGGTGGCGCACAAGAAGATTCAACAAATGAGTGACGGCGCGAATCGTTTAAACAAAATCCCGTATGCGTTCATATGCCATTCATCCGATTGCGATGAAACGTTGATGAGTTGTTGTGTACACGCCAGGAAAGGTTTTCGAGTTAGTAAATCCATTTTACAATAGGTAGCGTACGAGTAGGCCTATATTCAACAAATGGGTAACGGCGCTCTGAAGGTTTCAGCAGCCCCGTATGCGTTCATATACACACATCAAAAAAAGTTTTGCATCACCTCGGTTCCCAGATCTCCGGCATATAGACGTTGACTGTGTATATTGTATCCAAGATACAGTCCCTTTGACTGTTCATAGATGTCACTAAAACTGCTCAAAGATGTAAACAACCATGCATGAGCAGGGCCTATTAGACGGAGGGGGTACGACAGCCGATCAGTTCCAGTCATTCCACCAGGACGAAGGTACGCTGCTCATGTTGTCTGTAGTTCTACCATGCCTAGAAGGTCAATACCGCAGTTCGATCGCGTCCGCATTGTTACTTTGTGTCAAGAAGGGCTCTCAACAAGGGAAGTTTCCAGGCGTCTCAGAGTGAACCAAAGCGATGTTGTTCGGACATGGAGGAGGTACAGAGATACAGGAACTGTCGATGACAGGCCTCGCTCAGGCCGCCCAAGGGCTACTACTGTAGTGGATGACCGCTACTTACGGATTGCCGCTCGGAGGAACCCTGACAGCAATGCCACCATGTTGAATAATGCGTTTCGTTCAGCCACAGGACGTCGTGTTTCAACTCAAACTGTGCGCAATAGGCTGCATGATGCGCAACTTCACTCCCGACGTCCATGGCGAGGTCCAGCTTTGCAACCCCGACACCATGCAGCGCGGTACAGATGGGCCCAACAACATGCTGAATGGACCCCACGGAATTGGCATCACGTTCTCTTCACCGATGAGTGTCGCATATGCCTTCAACCAGACAATCGTCGGAGACGTGTTTGGAGGCACCCTGGTCAGGCTGAACGTCTTAGACACACTGTCCAGCGAGTGCAGCAAGGTGGTGGTTCCCTGATGTTTTGGGGTGGCATTATGTGGGGCCGACGTACGCCACTGGTGGTCATGGAAGGCTCCGAAACGGCTTTACGATACCTGAATGACATCCTCCGACCCATAGTGCACCCATATCGGCAGAACATTGGAGAGGCATTTGTCTTCATGGACGACAATTCTCGACCTCATCGTGCACATCTTGTGAATGCGTTCCTTCAAGATAACGACATCGCTCGACTACAGTGGCCAGCATGTTCGCCAGACATGAACCCTATCGAACATGCCTGGGATATGTTGAAAAGGGCTGTTTATGGACGTCTTGACCCACCAACCACTCTGAGAGATTTACGCCGAATTGTCGTTGAGGAGTGGGACAATTTGGACCAACAGTGTCTTGATGAACTTGTGGATAGTATGCCACGGCGAATACAGGCATGCATCAATGCAAGAGGACGTGCTACTGGGTATTAGAGGTAGTGGTGTGTACTGCAATCTGGACCACAAGTGCTGAAAGTCTAGCTGTATGATGGTACAACATGCAATGTGTGGGTCTCATGAGCAATAAAACGAGCTGAAATGTTGTTTGTGTTGATCTCTATTCCCTTTGTATTTAACGGTTCCGGAACTCTTGGAACCGAGGTGATGCAAAACTTTTTTTGATGTGTGTACTATTCATTTCATTGTGATGTTACTTTCGTGAGTTGTTGATCACGCTCCCGTGAATGTTTCTGAGATAGTAAATTATTTTTTTTATTATAGTTTAGAGGTGGTTAACGGAAAAAGAAGAAAATATTGGGAATCCAAAAGCACTGCAACTAACAAAGTCAAAACCCCAACACTTTCTTTGATTGGCAGGACAACGTCCGCCGGTTCAGCTAGTTCTTTATAAAAGGAAGATGACTTGATATTTGATGTCGAAGCAGTTTCTTTTAACAGTAATTGAGACACTTTCTTTTTTTCCACATTTTCAAGAACTCGCAAATGTTTATCGCGCCCGACGTGCTGTCGTAGGGTGAACCGTTTATCTGCAGCGACTTTGATTTCGCACACTTTACAGAACAAAATAGTTCCATCAGTTGAGAATATGTTTTCACCGAAATCTGACACATGCTGTTTTAAACGGCTTGCAGTTGACTGCTTTTGTTTTGGCATTTCAATTGCACTGCACAACAAAACGTCACACACCTACAACACAAATACACCTTAAAAGTCCTATAGTTGGCGGGTAACTGAGTGAACTATCAGACGCCAGTGCCGGCAGGAGCTGCCGTCAGAGCTGTCAACACTTCTAATAAAGATAAACTCGACACAAACTACATGGCGCTGAGGGGATTACCCCGTTTCTTTTCTCAGACTGGCGCAATACTCACGTGCTCGCAAAGAAATCAGTGACGCAAACCGTACACACAAATATATCGTCGAGAAAAATTAAATCAGCTGCGTAGATAAGAAACGGGTAATGAAAACAGATGAGCTCTGCAGAACTACAGTATATGGGTTAGTCCAAGAATATTAACGCTGACATGTTTAGAAATACAGATACTAAAAACATAACTTTAACATGAGCATTTAACCATATTCAATAAAAAAAAAAGGCCTATAAAGGTATAACACATGAAGAATTACCTAAAATGCCCCTAAATGTTAGAAAATGACTTCATTCTGCAAAATGTAGGAAAAATGCATTTTGATGACTTTTAAAAACCCCATATATCTAACATATTTATTGTAGAATACACTTAATTACCACTAAGCATCGTCTCCATGTACTCAGAAAAGAGATGACTTTTCATCAAAATCCGGGCCCTAGATATCACCTTTTGTACGTGTATGTGTCTGTGTGTGTGTGTGTGCGTACGTGTGTGTGTTTCCCCCTCTAATAACCTCTAAACGGCTGGAGCGATCTCAATGAAACTCGGTAAGGTTATAGCACTATCACGGCCGAGCCCGAACGTGCCCTTCAAATTTTATAACGTCTCACGAACACAACATGGCGGCCGTGCGAAATATTTCATCGGCATTCTATATCTCCGAAACTATTACCAATATCACCCTGAAATTTTGTACGGTGATAAAGGACACTACTAGAAGTTCACCTATGAGACTTTCAAACACCTGATAACTACAAAACGAACATGGTAGCCAAGCGAATTTGACACTTTTAAACAGACTTTTCTTGCGATTTAACCATCCAAATACAATGAAACTTGGTACAATAAATGTCTGTGCACATTGTAATGAACTGGCATCTAATTTAGTTCAATTGTTTACAAAACTTCAAGATGGCGGCTGAGCGAAATATTTCAGCGGCATTCTATATCTCCGAAACTATTTGTGATATAACCCTGAATTTTTGTACGGTGATAAAGGATACTACTAGAAGTTCAGCTATGAGACTTCCAATAACCTGTAAAATACAAAACGAACATGCCGGTCAAGCGAAGGTGAAATGCCATATCCATTTTCCTATATTATATGTGAAACGATGCTTTCCTAGTGCAGGAAAGTCAATAATAATTTTATGAAAAAATTGTCCATCCTCTTGAAATTAGAAAATATTCTAATTGTAAATTCAAGAGGATGTCACTATAATTTTTATTTTTATAAAAATAATACAGATCAGTCTTTTAGCTTTTTAGTGATGTATGATAAGTTTAGGTTATGAACAAAGTGTGCTTACAGGCACATTATGGAAAATTGCTGCAGCATTTGAGAGATTAATCTGCAGCAGTTCTAGGGTTTGTGATGTATAACACAAATTATGATAACCTATCGCTAAACAATCGCACTTTTAAGTGGCGGTTCTTAGAAAAATCAGAGCCTCGCAACGTCATTGCGAAGAAAGTACGGAACCTCGGATGCGACGGTTCTGAAAAACTAAACCTTTAGGTCGTATCAGCAATCCAATTCTTGGAAATATACGTTAATGGGTTCGCCTAACTGAAGACACCCATGTCATTAATGACATTTTTTGTTGCGATAGGGTCAGTACTCTTGAATTAAACACCTACTGTAGTAACTTACGAGGCAGTCTGTAGTGTTGAGTGCTATCGAACCCTCGGGCTAAGAACTGTCGATCTTGTAGCGAGTAATTGGCTACTACTTAGAGGTTGGATCGAACAACACGTCGTCTCTCCAATCGAGGGGAGCTTGTAGCTTATCCCCCCAGCTATTCTCTACCTTGTTCGATTGTTTATTTATCTACCCCTAACCTGTACAGCCGTTAATCGCGAGGTTATTTTCTGAAATGAAGTAGTGTTTCTCGTGGTCCAAAAGAAAATGAAAATTTATCGTCTTGGAAGGCATTTTTCAGTGTTGCCTTGTGTGTTTGAGCCTTCAGTATTTTGACTGATTTGATGCGGCCCTCATTTCCTCCCTGTCCTGAGCTTATCGTTTCATCTCTACATACCTACCACACCGTACATCCAAGACAATCTGTTTAACATATTCTAACCTTGGTCTACCCATACACTTCTTGTCCTCAACCCTTCCTTCCAAAACTAGGTTTGCTTTACCTGGGTGTTTTAGTTTTTGTCCTACCAACCTATCTCTTCTCTTTATTGGTTGGTTGGTTGGTTCGTTCCTCAGTTTAGGAGCTGCCAAAACGCGGTCATGTAGCCCCGTGTACTTCGGGTGTGTGTAGAATCTGTCTGATAACCAGTGTTAATTTTGATGGCTGTAACAGTGTGTGTGTTATCTGTAATTCAGGTAAGGACTGCAGACAATCAATTTCAAGTAGTTCCTACTTTTGCTACCAAGTGCTACTGTCAAGGACACCTAGCTGTAAACTTGACGACTAGACGGCACCGCAAATGGCACCTGGCGGCGAACGTTGGAACTGATAGAGCGCTAATCAAATCTAACCTACATATTTAGCTTCACACAATTGTAGTTACTGGAAGGTTCTTTTACATGGCATAAATCTATGACATGGGCGCGGCTTTACGTCCCCTCTAAAGGAAGGCATACTGAGGGATTTTGAATGCTCTTAAGAAATCCGACGACTTCGGCCGAGTTTGAACCCGGTATCTTGGGCATAGAAGCTCAGCATGCTACCAACTACGCCACCGGTTCCGCCTTCTCTTCATTAGCAGTCGCCAGAAACATCTCTCCTCTCCCATTCGTCTTAAAACCTCTTCATTTGTAACTCCTATCAACCCATCTGATCTTCATCATTCTCCTGTAACACCACATTTCAATCGCTTCTATTCTCCTCTCTTCTTCTGCTCAAACAGTCCAAGTTTCACTTCCATCGAGCGCCACGCTCCAGGAAATGTGATGCCTAAGTAAAGGAAATTTTAGATGCATTTCATTTGGTCAAACTATTGTACCTTTCCCTAAACCTGAAAAGATTGCAGGAGATTAATAAATCCACTTGCATGACTATGTTGGATCGTCCATTAGGTCCCTTACACTCAGGCTTGAAATATATGTCTACGATTATGTGGGTGAGGATATTTACAATATATGACAGAATCCCAAAACAATACTGCCAAAACAGCTTGTAAAAACCAAAGCGCTAAGACCTCTTAAGATGATTTCTTTTGATGTGTAACATCTTTCCACTCGGTTGATGCACATTTTTGTGGGAGTGATTTTGGAAAAGGGACTAAGTGGATGCGTCGGAAATGGATGGGACGGAAGTGCATGGGATGTGTAACATCTTTCCACTCGGTAGATGCACATTTTTGTGGGAGTGATTTTGGAAAAGGGACTAAGTGGATGCGTCGGAAATGGATGGGACGGAAGTGCATGGGACGGAAACAATAAGCGCGCGTGATGGCGGAGATCGGTACAACGACGTACTGTAGGCCATGTGGCTTTGGGGAATGTATATCGCATACAGTTTAGTTCAAGGTTTGGAGACCCCATTTAAGATATCTCTACAATAAATCATCTTCAAGTTGTCGTTCTTTGGTGTGAAAATATTAATTTTATCATATTTGCTGAAAACAATTACTATTTATTAAATCTTCATACTTTTGCTGTATTCTTATTTAATGTAAGCACTCGATGTACTGTTGGCCATGTGGCTATGTGGAATCTATTTCCCATCAATAAACTCTCCAAACAACGTAGGAATTCAGTATATTAACACCCACTACTAACAATAATTGAAACATCGTTGGTCTAAACATATCACTGGGAGAAACACATTTAATATACCTTCCGCACACCTAATTTTTAATCGCGCCTATACTTGGCAGTGTGCTGATCGGCAAAACGAGGCCATTTCCAATAACATCGCTGGCATGGGTTCACTAACTGGCCGGTATAGAGCGCAGTTCGCATCAAGTAGGCAGTGGATTGCTTCCGCCACGGCAAATAACAATTATGATCCATTACGGTCAGGATTTGGCACTGGGGTCTTACAAGTAGTTATTTCAATGACCAACAGAATTCACTGTCAACAAGGGATTTGCGCTCCCGGGACCCACATAGTAGGATAACATGTCACATGTTACACATCATATGCGACTACTGTAAGGCTCGTATAATTCTTTCTTGTTAACAGGCTATGAACAAAGCTGCTTGGCTTATAAACAAAACCACTTATGAACGGTCCCTCCTCCAAACTAATCCACGAAGGCTCGGCAAACTGCTGAAAATATCCAATGCAACAAGCCTCCAGAATCTCTAGTTACTATAAAACAAAGTCCCTGATTCTTGGATGTTACGGGTAATCTCGAGAACCACCGGATGGATTTTGATGCGTTTTTCACCATCCTGTAAAGGTTTAGGCCTATGTAGAAAATAATTTATCTATGATCAAAGGAAGCAAAGCACTAATGATTTCAGTGAAAATGTCAAAAAGAAACCTGGTGCCTGTGCGCTTTTAAAGCTTACGCTGGGGAAAACCGTTAAAAAAGCAGTATACTATGAGTGTAAGAATTGTCCAGCATGAAAAGTTTTACAAAATAGTCCGCGAGAGCATATCTCTATCTTCAATACATCGCCCACTATAAGTGTTTTTACGTTTTCATTTCTTCCTACAATCTCCATTCAAATACTGAGGCGACAGTTTACGAGCTGGCTAGGGGAGAGTCTATCACCCCAGTTACAGCCTAGCTAGGGAGCGAGCCTCTTACCCCTGGTTCAGCCAGCACCAATCTGTAGAGTCATGTTGAGTTAAGACTTCAGAGAAGAGTGGTTGTGTTTGGAGTTTCCCTGGAAGTGCAACTCGGCTTTTCT
Source organism: Meconema thalassinum (assembly GCA_946902985.2). Classification (NCBI taxonomy): domain Eukaryota; kingdom Metazoa; phylum Arthropoda; class Insecta; order Orthoptera; family Tettigoniidae; genus Meconema; species Meconema thalassinum. The sequence continues at coordinate 49,376,272 of OX336393.1, forward strand.
TCATTTCGCCTGTTTCGTTCCGCAAAATACAGTCAACTTAAGATTGGACGGAAGGGGGATTTGTTTTTCATGCACCTCGCCATTCTTTAATTACGTCTGACAAGTAGTCGTTGCACATGCATCTCCATGATACTGACTCTCACTCACTCACTCCGTTGGCTTCTCTGAAACGTGACGATCCCGTGCTGCTCTCACTATCTGCTTCCATTTCCTCCTATCCAGCGCGGTATTCTCCCATCCAGTAATACCCATCTGTCTGCAGTCAGAGGTCACCTCATCTTGCCATCTACTCCTAGGTCTTCCAAGGGGTCTCGTACACCTGGCGAACTATTCTGGCAGTGTCCATTCTGATGACATGCCCTGCCCATTGTTGCCGTTTCGCTTTCATGACGTTCACTACCATGGGTTGATTGGCTAACTTGTACAGCTCATGATTTGATCTGAGAACCCATCTTTGTGTTTCCTGGTCAAAATGGGGCCGAAAATGTTTCTATATACCTTGTTTTCGAAGACTGTAAGTTGGTGTTCCTACCTTTTGGTCACACTCTATGTTTCGGCTCAGTATAGCAGTACTGGCCTGATGATCGTGTTGTATAGTTTTAGTTTTGTTTCCCTGGTCTAAAGTTTGGAGGAAAGTAATTCATGCAGGGAAAAGTAAACTTTGTTTGCATTCCGTAACCAAATTTGGTGTTCAACTTGTCTTCTGTTGCAGTCATTTACAGTATATTTACCCCAAGGTATTTGAAGTTTGGCGTGTTCTTAAAGGTAAAATTGCCTATATGAAAGTTGTTGCGTTGGTCTGTAGTCATGTTTTCTCTCTGTATGATCAAGTATTCTGTCTTCTTTTCATTAATCTTTAGACCTATTTTAGCAGCTGTTTCATTTAATTTCCTGAATAGAGCTTCAATTTCTCCTCCATTATTTCCTATTAATACAATGTCATCTGCATATGCCAGGATGTTGTGTTTGTTATCTGCTAGGTCTCCAGTTGCAGCTTCTTTGGTTTCCCGAATTACGTTTTTCAGAACGATGTTGACGAGAAGTGGGGAGAGCGCATTACCTTGTTTTAGTCCTGTTCTGTTCTCAAAACCATCTGATACGGAGCCACAGTGTATCACTTTGCTCACTGTCTCCTCCATACACATTTTGACCAGTCTGGTGAGTTTCTGTGGGGTTCCGTATTCTGCCGTGATTTCTCACACCGTTTCTCTGTGGACTGAGTCATAGGCCTTTTGGAAGTCAATAAATAGGCAATGGACGTTTTTGTTATATTCCCAAACTTTTTCATTGATTGTCTTAATACAAAATGATCTGATGTTGATCCGTCTTTAAGGAAACCATTCTGATAGTCTCCTATTATGTCTTCGGTGAATGGAATTAGTTGTTGTAATATTATGTGTGACAGTAATTTGTAAGCTGTGACAAGTAGCGATATTCCTCTGTAATTTCCGCAGTTACGTTTATCTTCCTTCATAATAATTGCTTCCTTCCATTCATCCGGTATTTGTTCCTCGCGCCATATTTTCAGGAAAAGTTTATGCAGTTTTTTCATGAAGCTTCTTACCCCCATACTTCAGCATCTCCATGATAATATGTAGAATTAATAGTCCAGTCAGTGATTTAACCCATCATGCCGAGACGTAAAACGGATATAGGTCGTAGTTCACTGACATCGAATAAAAGCGTTTATCACGTAATACATTCATAACTGTTCCCGGGCGAAGCCGGGAGGGTTGCTAATATAAATATAAACACTGAACTAGAAAATTTCTAAAAGTGTGTTGCCAAGTTAATTTTATCAGAACGTGTTTTGGTATTTCAAATCAAATGGTTACTACTATGAAACACTTAAGTGAGAAGCCCCAAAACAATCTACAAGTGTGAACACAAACAAGCAGTAAAAACTAGAAAACCAGACAGTCAGCGACTCTCCACCTACACTGAGCTGAATGAATTGAAATGAACACTTTTCATGAACCGGGTGAGTTAGCCGTGGTCGTTACGGCATGACTGCTGGCAGTCGCTCACATCCGGGAGGCGAGGAGGTTCGAATCCCCCCGCCGGCAACCTTGAAGATGGTCTTCTGTGGTTTTCCATCTTCCTTCCAGGCAAATGCCGGGGTTGGTCCCTAACTATAGGCAACAGCCGCTACCATCCAACTCCTCGTCCTTTAACCCAAACCTTCCTCCCCAACGGTACTTGTAGCTCACCCATTGAGTGTCCGTCTCAAAGCAGCTACAAAACTGGCGAGCCGAACATGTCCTCGGACACTCCCGCACTAAAAGCCATACGCTAAAAAAAACACGTAATACATTCATAACTGTTCCCGGGCGTAGCCGGGGCGGGTTGCTAGTATAAATATAAACACTGAACTAGACAATTTCTAAAAGTGTGTTGCCTAGTTGATTTATGTTAGTTTTATCTGAACGTGTTTTGTTATTTCAAGTCAAATGGTTACTACTATGAAACACTTAAGTGAGAGGCCCCAAAAGCAATCTACAAGTGTAGAAAACCAGACAGTCAGCGACTCTCCACCTACACTGAGCTGAATGAATTGAAATGAACACTTTTCATGAAGCTTATTATCTTCAAGCTGTTAATACTATTTACACTATGGTAATGAAGTGGCCTTATAATTAAAAGCACTTCATGAGAAAATTCATAAAGGAACATGGAAAATGTCGAGAAGTATGGTAGTAAACCAGATGGATTATGTGCTAGTGACAGTAAGACATGCGACATCAATTATTATAGATGTAAGAACAAGTAGGGGATCAAATTGCGACTCGAACCATTACCTAGTTAAAGCAGTGGTGGGACAAAGATTGGCAATGGTGCAGAAAAGACAACCTATTGAAAGAAGGAAATGGAACATAGAGCTACTACAGCAACTGGAAAGAAAGCAAAATTCCCAATCAAAAACGAATAGTATTCTGAAGACAAGTAGACAAGAGCAACGAATATAAGGAAGATGGAAAAGTGTACAAAAGTCCATACAAGGTGCAGCAAAAGAAACCCTGAGTGGGGTCAGAAAGAAAATACATGAGAGGTTTGATGAAGCAATAAGAAAGAACATAGCAAGAGCAAAAATGATACAGAGATACAAGGTTGAGTAGAGTAAAGTATGAAAGCAGTAGACGAGAGGCTAACAGCATTTGTAAGAGGAAAACGGAGGAAATGCTTAAGAAAAGAATAGAGAGCATAGGTTACAGAAGAAGACAAAGGCATTTTATAATGAAATCAGTTATTTTAGGAAAGGGTATAAACCAAGACTGAATGGCTGCTACAATAAAGAAGGTAATCTAGTACAAAATGAAGAAGAAATAAGTGAAAGATTGAGGGAATATTTTCGAGAGCTCCTTAATAAGGAAGAGGATGAGATGGAGGAAAATAGAGAGCAGATGAAAAAGATAGGGTCTCAGCAGTTCATAAATGCTCCACACTGGAAGATGTGGAGAATGCTATTGCAAAGTTCAACAACCATAAAGCATGGAATAACAAGTGAACTGATCAAAAGTTGTAGTAAAGAGGTATTACAAGAGATATATGAGTTGATTATCAAGATATGGGAAGAGGAACGGATCCCTGACGAATGGACCATAAGAATAATATTCTCAATAAACAAAAAGGGAATAAATTTGAATACTCTAACTATCGAGGAATAACATTGTTGAATATTATTTATAAAATATTTTCAAATGTACTGTTAAAATAATTGTGACCATATGCAGAAGAAGTTCTGGACGAAACACAATATGGCTTCAGACAAAACAGAGGCAGAAGAGAGAAATGCTATGAATAAAATACTGATCTACATTATGCTGTTTATAGATTTTAGACAAGCAGTTGACAGTGTAGGCTATACGAGGAAAAGTTATATGAATATATGGAAATGATAGGAATACCACATAAACAGATCTAACTAATTAGAATTACACTGAAAGATGCCAAAGCAAAGGTGATGGTAGATTGAAGAATTGGAAATGAATTTTCCCTCAGTAGAGAAGTTAGGCAAGGTGATGGATGCATTTTCAGCTACTCTGTTTAATTTGGCAATTAATCAGGTTATACAAAAAATTAAGGATACTCGGAACAATGTGTGTATACATCCAAACAAATCTGTGCATATGTAGTGCTAATGGCTAGGAATGAGAGATACTTGAAGGAAATGTTTCTTGAGTTAGAGGAAGAAGTAAAAAGGAAAGGACTAGAATTAAATGACGATAAATCCAAGTACATGCACATGACAGCCATAGAGGGTAGAAGACACTTTGATAATCTGATGATAAATGGTCATAATTTTGAGAATTTGTTAAGTTTCGAATAATTAGGAGCCTTGATGACTAATACTAATAAGGTAAGCGAGGAGATACATCGCAGAATAATGGCTGAAAACAGGGCTTATTACGCAAATCTGAAATTACTGAAATCCCATTTATTGTCTAGATCTAGAAGCTTTAAAAAATATAAGACCCTTATTAGACCTGTTGTAACATATGACTCAGAAACGTGGAATTTATTTGTTGATTTATTTATTTATTTTTTAGCGTATGGCTTTTAGTGCCGGGAGTGTCCGAGGACATGTTCGGTTCGCCTGAGTCTGTAGCTGCTTCCAGCAGACACCCATAAGTTGAGCTACAAGTTCCGTTCAATTTCAAGTAGTTCCAACGTTCGCTGCCAGATATCAATGATACCTAGTGGTGAACGTTGGAACTTTGATAGAGCGTTCCGACGAACGAACACAAGTTTAATTTGTGGAAGGATCTTTTACATGCCATACATCTATGACATGGGACCGCCGGCTTTACTTCCCCTCCGAAGGAAGGTATACTGAAGGATATTTAACGCTCTTAAAAATCCGATGACTTCGGCCGGGTTTGAACCCACGACCTTGCGCACAGCAGTTCAGCATGCTACCAACTACGCCACCGAAGCCGCTTATTAGTTGATGATGCAAAAAATCTCTACTTAGTATAAAACAAAGTCCCCGATTCTTGAATGTTACGGGTAAACTCGAGAACCACTGGGTGGATTTTGTTGCGGTTTTCACCATTCTGTAAAGGATATCTCGAGGATGATTTCTATAGAAAATAATTTATTTATGATCAAAGGAAGCCGAGCAGTAACCATTTCAGTGGAAAAGTCGAAAAGGAAACCTGGCGACCGAGCGCTTTGTAAGCTTACGCTGGGCAAACCGTAAAAAATATCTAAATACTATGAGTGTAAGAATTGTTCAGCATGAAAAGTTCTACAAAACGTTCGCGGGAGCATATGTCTATCTTCAATACATCGCCCACTATAAGAGTTTTTACGTTTTAATTTCTTCCAATCATGTCCATTCAACTATTGAGGCGACAATTTACGAGCTAGCTAAGGTCAAGTCTATCATCCCTGTTACAGCCTAGCTAGCGGACGAACCTATTGCCCCTGATACAGCTAGCAGCAAACCGTTGAGTCGTATTGAGTTAAAAACTTAAGAGAAGAGTCGTTGTGTTTGGAGTCTCCCTGGAAGTGCAACTCGGCTTTTCTTCATTTCGTTCCGCAAAATTCACAGTCAAGTTAAGATTGGACGGAAGGGGGATTTGTGTTTCATGCACCTCGCCATTCTTAAATTACGTCTGACAAGGATTTGTTGCATATGTATCTCCATGATAATATAATTACAATAACAAAAGTTTGGTGCTTTTCAGTCGGTCAACACGAATGTACCCAAATAGAGCTGGGTTATGCCATAATCCTGAAATAAATTACATGAGATTAATAATTACATTATTTACTTAGGCTACACTGAAAATGGTTTCAAACCTCACAATTATATAATTAATAGTCCAGTCAGTGATTTTAACCCATCATGCCGAGACGAAAACGGATATTGGTCGTTGTTCAATGACATTGAAAAAAAAAAAGCGCTTATCACGTAATGCATTCATAACTGTTCCCGGGCGAAGCTGGGTAGGGCTGCTAGTTAAGAATATTAGAAAGGAAGATTATCAGGAGAATATATGGCCCAGTCCAAGAATGCAATGGATGGAGGATTAGGACAAATGCTGAAATACAAAGCATACTAGATCAATAATCCCCCAAGGCGTCCACACATCCCATCCTCACCACCGCACAAGGCTGCAGAGTGGCTTATTCCATTATCATTGAGGAGTATTGCATTGTTGAGAAACCCTGGACGTTTCCTCCGCAGAATGTGCAGCAGGAATTTTGTGACAACCATCTCGGAACACAGTCTCTAGGATACTGTTTACTTGACACCAATGCACTCAGACGTCATCTGGTGGTCGCATCCCGTACTGTGTACACTATGTTTTCAAATGTATAAGGTGCGTTCAAAAAGTAACGAGCCGGAGGCTGGAATGCGCAGACCGGTGACTACATCGGCTAATCGTGGCGTGAAAGGTCACAACCCGTCACCAGAGGGCACGCGTTCACGTCACGTGACCATACAAAGCGAGCAGCAGCATGCATCAATCGTCCAACGCTACCAGTGGCATTGAAAACAGTGACATGGAGAAGTCAACCCGAGAGCTAAGAGGTGTTGTTCGGTTTTGACAGCGGAAGGAGTAAGGGGAACGGACATTCATCGCCGAATGTCACAAGTGTACGGCGAACACTGCATGTCCCTTGCAAGGGTCAAGGCGTGGCACAAGCGCTTCAGGGAAGGACGGGTGTCGTTAGCCGATGATGCCCGGTCTGGGGCACCCCCTGCATTACCGATGACAACGTCCAGCTGGTTGATGCACTCATTACCCAGGACCGCCGAGTGACGGTGAACGCTCCACGACAATGCACGACCTCATACGGCCAACACAGTCGCGGCACTCCTGCAGAAATTCAAATGGGAGGTTCTCGGCCTCCCTCCATTCTGTGATTACGCCATGTTTGGTCCCCTGAAAAGGGCTCTGCAGGGCTAACGATTCACCTCTGACGCCGACGTCCAGCTGTACGTGCGGAACTGGTTAACATCGCAACCCAGGGAATTTTATGACACAGCCATTCACCACCTCGTGTCACAGTGGCACAAGTGCCTCAACAGCCAGGGTCAATACTTCTAACATACAGGTACTGGTCTCTGTATTTACGCCTCCGGCTCGTTACTTTTTGAACGCACCTTATATGTATTGCAATACCTGCATATGTGGTTATTCGGAATACGTAGTGTAGTCATTAGTTCTGAGACATGACGCCTGGAGGATAGGCCACGTAGATACGACCCTGTATGTTGCACACGCTGCCGCATTACTCGGCGTACACCTACACAGAACCATATCCACCCTCAAAATAGTCGCCGTTGGCCGTTATGCACTTTTGTCAACGTTGGTATAGCTGTTGGAAGCAACGCTGAAAGCAGTTGGCAGGAAGGTCCCTTATGGCTTCTCTTGTGGCTGTCATGACCTCTTCGGATGACCGAAATCTGTGCCCACGTAGGAGTGCTTTCAGGCGAGGAAAGAGAAAGAAAATCACCTCGTGCGAGATCAGGTGAGTACGGAGGGAGGGGTAAAACTGTCACCTGTTGCCTTGCGAGTTCCTCTTGGACAAGAACAGAGCGATGTGTAGGAGCGTTGTCGTGCCACAACAGCCAATTCTTTGGACGCCAATGCCCAGGTCGCTTATGGCGAATTGCATCGCGTAAACGGCCAAGGATCTCCTTGTAGCGGGTTTTGTTTACCGTTGCACCGTCTGGTAGGAATTCCATGTGAATGATTCAATTTGAATCATAAAACAGTTCCAGCATCACCTTGCCTTTTGACCTGTTTTGCCGTGTCTTTTTTCTGCCGTGGTGATGGCGTTTTCCAGGTGGCTGATTGTCATTTCAGTTGCGGATCGTAAAGGAAACACCATGTTTCGTCTCACGTTATTATCCGGTTGAGAAATGTCGGATCATCGTCAGGTCAGACTGGCACATTCAAATCACCGTCACAACAACGACCGTACGTCTGCAGCCAGTGCATGCACTCAACTATCTCTTTTAGGGACGAGCGACTAACTGGCATGGTACCATACAACGGGGCGACCTATGCCCCACAACGCCGTCATGCAGCCAGTCTCAGAGCATAATGACTGTCCCACGTATTGCACCCTTCAATAAAGCATGGTTTTGTCGAGAGTCGTCTAAGGGGTCGTGTTCAGTCCTGACTGCGTTACACAGCATAGTTCGCTTAAAACAACATGCTCTAATGAATAGAAAGGTTCATGACAGAGGCTATATTAGAAATAAAATGAATAACAAGTAGAATAAAAGAAATTTAATGACTGAAAGGTATGTGCATAATAATAATAATAATAATAATAATAATAATAATAATAATAATAATAAATAAAAACAAATCCTCCCTGACTTTCACCCCCTTAATAAATAATAATAATAACACTGAGCGGTAGGAACTCGCTCGTCACAACAAGACAATGTGAATGAAGCTTCACATGATGATAAAATCATATCATAAGCATTTGAGCGGTAAGAACTCACTCGTCACAACATATGGATACAAGTCCATTTTTCTCTGGTCAAGAAGTTATATAATGTGCGGTGTACTGTTCGTTAATAATAAATCGAGTACTGATGCGAGTCCGTTTACAACTGAAACAGACATGTTGCTTACGGAGTTGCATCTTTTAAATCACACTACGGCTATGGGACCCACCCTTAATTAATACACTATAACTATTACTGACACATGCAAGATCTAATAATATAAACAGAATGAAGAATCTCCCTGAGATTCTAACTGGTGCAGGAGCACAAAATGAACACAAAAGAGCATGCCAGAACTAGGCCAAAAACCGCTCTCATCATAACTTGGGAACATAGCTCCGCGCACCCTAACTTGACACGGGTCATGGACGCGTAAAAATAAACACACCAAAAATTGAACCAACAACAACAAAATACAAGCCTAACGGCTGAAAAACGATGTTTACATTTATATAAAACGCCAGACAAACACGAATCTCGGAAGCTCCCTTACAACTATGGACAGCACCCATTTAATCAACAATACTCATTATAACCGATCAGGTTTTTGTGAATTTGAACAACATCTTAAATTGCAGTACAGGAAGCAAGCCTGTCATTAATGACAAGACACGTTATCTGATTGAGCGCTCCCCTACTTGTATGAGTCACGCTGCCCTTAAAATACCTCTCTCAGTCTAGCAAGCTAGGTGCAGGTTTCCCACTGGAAACGTCAACAGATCTCGCCCATCCCCTTGGATGACGAGAAACACAAATATATACCACAAGTCCAGCCTCGCGAGGACATGAACTGGGTTGACGTGGAGCAAGTCAGAATAATCGCCATGATATATTCTCGCTAGCACATCTTAAAAATCACATTACGCACCCATAGCTTGGACTGACTCTCAAACACACACACTGGGTCGGCTCAAAACAGATCAACAATACTGCGTCCATTGACACATTAACAAAAATACACAACAAAAACTCGGGTGCAAAGTGCCATCCCGTCCAAATCTACTGGAAAGCAACTGTCAAAATAATCCTGATCCGTCATAAAATTCTACTCACAAATAATCTTTTACCCTCCAAATTCTATTTTTAATCTCAAAATTAATTCAGTTCCATTTTTGTTGTAAGGCATATCTCCGAATAATAATGCTTGACCGCGATTTACGCAAGCGAAATCGAGCATCGGCTGCACGTCCCCGCGTAAAGTTAAACCAAATACAATCACAAAATATATATATTACGCAACGCTCGGCTAGTCCCATATTTAATGTGTCAGTAAAACAAAAACTAATAATCTACATTACCAAGCAAGCAAACAAATATTTACAAAAAGTATCCCATAACACCGTAGCTGATTTAATAAATAAATAAATTTAGTTGGTACTCAATCCTTTAATCAGCGCCAGCAATACGTCTGCAGCCATCTCCTTTAAGATGTTTATCTGGTCATTGACATCTTCGGGCAAATGTCCTGCTGGTTCTCAGATCCATTCTCGTTCTTAGACGTCATCACGTGCTGAATTAAATAAAGTTTTGTCAGATACACACCCGATATAATTCCTACTATATTCACCTATCAAGTACTATATTCCTTGACAGTCTATTTGGTGAATTACTTCGATGAACTGGTCCTACTGATAGTGCTGGGACTATAAATAAATCACTGAAGTTACACACATAATATTATGAGCAATATAGTGAACGGATTATTGTAGCAAAAATCAATACAAAACCTACCTGCACTACAGTGGTACAAGTCTATATGCCTACCAGTCAAGCTGATGATGAGGATGTTGAAAAGGTCTACGAAGAAATAGACGAAATTCTGAGGTATATCAAGGGTGATGAAAATGTTATAGTAATGGGAGATTGGAATGCTGTGGTAGGAAAAGGGAGAGAAGGGAAGATAGTAGGAGATTTCGGATTAGGTGAAAGGAATGGTCGAGGAAGCAGGCTGGTAGAATTCTGCACCGAGCATGAATTGGTCATTGCTAACACCTTATTCAATAACCACAATAGAAGAATATACACATGGATGAGACCAGGAGATACAGGGCGTTACCAAATCGACTTCATTATGGTCAAGCAGAGGTTTCGAAACCAGATTTTGGATTGTAAAACATATCCTGGTGCTGACATAAACTCTGATCACAATCTGGTTCTAATGAAATGCAGATTAAAGTTGAAGAAACTGAAAAAAAGTCAAAAGCCAAAAAGGTGGGCAATAGACAGACTGAAATAGAAGGATGTAAACGTAAGATTCAAGAAGAGTATAAAGGAAGGACTAATGAAAACCTCTAAACAAACTTCAATTGCAGACGAATGGGCACTTTTGAAGAATGAAATAACAAAATCCGCAGAAGAAAACATTGGTAGGAAAGAAAGAATAGGTAGAAAAACGTGGATCACTCAGGATATACTAGAATTGATGGATGAAAGGCGGAAACACAAGAATCTAAGAGATGAAAAGGGGAAAGCAGAATACAGACGTCTGAGAAATGAGGTTAACAAGAAGTGCAAGGAAGCGAAAGGAGAATGGTTGAAAGAGAAATGTGCAGGTATAGAAAATTGTCTGAAATTAGGAAAAGTAGACACAGCTTATCGAAGGATTAAGAATACTTTTGGGGAAAAGAAGACTAAGTGCTGTAATATTAAGGACACAAATGGAAAGACTCTAACAGATAGGGAAGAAAAGGTTGAGAGATGGAAAGCTTACATAGAGAGTTTGTATAAGGGAAAGCAGTTTGAGAATCATGTAATGGAAAGGGAGGAGGAAATTGATGAGGATGCGAAAGGAGATTTAATATTGAGATCAGAATTTGATAGAGCTTTGGAAGACTTAAGCAGGAACAAAGCACCAGGCATAGATGATATACCGATTGAGTAGCTACGCTGCATAGGAGATGAAGGTCTGATCAGGTTATTTCACTTGGTGTGTAGGATTTATGAGACAGGTGAGGTACCCCCTGATTTCAAGAAGAATGTAATCATCCCTATACCAAAGAAAATGGGAGCTGACAGATGTGAAGATTACCGTACAATCAGCTTGATTACTCATGCTTCAAAGATCCTGTCTAGAATAATTTACAAGAGGATTGAAAGCCAGATAGAAACGGAATTGGGTGAAGACCAGTTTGGTTTCAGGAGAAATGTAGGAACAAGGGAAGCTGTACTAAGTCTTAGGCTGATTTTAGAAGGTAGAATAAGGAAAGATAAGAGAACGTTCATGGCTTTTGTAGACTTAGAAAAGGCTTTTGATAACGTTGAATGGACTAAATTGTTTGACATTTTGAAATCAATTGGAATAAAGTACAGGGATAGGAGGGTGATATACAATCTGTACAGAAACCAGACAGCAGTCATTCGAGTTGAAGGACATGAGAGAGAAGCTGGTATTCAGAAAGGTGTAAGGCAAGGCTGCAACTTATCACCCATACTTTTCAATCTTTACATTGAACAAGCAATGAAGGAAATTAGAGAAAAATTTAAAGTGGGAGTGAAGATTCAAGGAGAAATAATTTCAACTCTGAGATTTGCTGATGACATCGTCATCTTGGCCGACAAGCCTGAGGATTTGAATGAGTTTTTGAATGGTATGGACCTCGTCTTACGGAAAGAATTCATGATGAAAATAAATAAATGTAAAACAAAAATACTGGAATGCAGCCGAAATAAATCAGAAACCTCTATGGAGATCAAATTGGCAGGTGAAAAGCTGAAGGAAGTAGGGGACTTCTGTTACTTAGGAAGCAGAATAACCAGTGATGGACGAAGCAAAGAGGATATTAAAAGTAGGTTGGCTCAGGCAAACAAAGCATTTCTACAAAAAAGGAATCTGCTGACATCGAATATAGATTTAGGTATTAGGAAGTTATTTTTGAAAGCCTTTGTCTGGAGCGTGGCGCTCTATGGAAGTTAAACTTGGACTATTGGTGCAGCAGAAAAGAGGAGAATTGAAGCATTTGAAATGTGGTGTTACAGGAGAATGAAGAAGATCAGATGGGTAGATAGGGTTACAAACAAAGAGGTATTAAGACGAGTGGGAGAGGAGAGATGTTTCTGGCGACTGCTAATGAAGAGAAGAGATAGGTTGGTAGGACACATACTAAGACACCCAGGAATAGCAAGCTTAGTTATGGAAGGAAGGGTCGAGGACAAAAACTGTAGGGGTAGACCAAGGTTAGAATATGTTAAACAGATTGCCTCCGATGTAGGGTGTCGGAGCTATGTAGAGATGAAACGATTAGCTCAGGACAGGGAGGCATGGAGAGCTGCATCAAACCAGTCAAAAGACTGAAGACTCAAACAACAACACACATAATTTGACGACACTGCTCCATGTTCACAAACATGAAAATATGCAGAGTATGAATCTTACGTCCACAGACGTACAAAAATGAGTGATCCGTGTTACGTCCTCAGACGCACAGAAATAAGTAATGATCCTCGAAGCATCTTGGATCCTTATAAATGACACTGACTAGGGTAGGTGTGGAAGGGGATATATTAAAAAATATTCCATACTAACTATCAGACTAGCATGCGATCGGTATCATTGAGTTCGTAGCAGTGTGGAGGTTACGAATATGCTGTAGCCGGCTTGAATCGATCGTGGAATTAATCTGTAGATAACTCCCGCGTTAATTTACCAGTGCGCGTTCCCAAGCCGAGTTCCCGCTAAGACAAGGCGTCTTGATATTATTGGCCCAGACTGCTGTATGTCTTTGCGCGTTTTTACATACATTTCTGCCGTAGGGAGTGGTTCACATGATGATAGACCAATTACCTTGTAGCATTCGATTTTCATCTTGGCGCCAACCTTCCTAGTAACAGGCCATATTGTGCGTGCCCACGCCAACATTCGCGCTAAAAGTTGCACCTGTCCTGTGTCTCAAGAATATAAACGCATCCTCCTAAAATACCACAGGAGCTTAAACCATTGTGTCCTCTCGGCCACTGATTTCTCAATATTTTCCCAACGTCGTCTGGCTCTCATATCTGTTGTCTGTATAAATGTATCAAAAGATGATGAATAATTATTAGAATCATTTATATAGCCTGTGGATAAAGGGTTCACAACCCCCCTGCATGGAAAAAATCGAACATAACAAATAGTCGTTTTTTTTTTTTTTTACAAACACATAACATCTGTAATCCATTCCTGCCAATCCTAGAGAAATCTCCTTCTCATCAGTCTAGTCTAGCCACCACTGTCGTTGGAGTCACAACACTTGCTCGTGTTTACATCCAGCTTCCTCATTCATTCAGACATTCCGCAAACCAGCCTGCTTGACTGATCGCCTAAGGCTAGTATCTCCCCTTTCCAATGTCCTTATCGCTCTCGCTCGCTCTCTCTCTGTCGTCACCGTCAGAGCTCATTAGTGTCTGACCACAGCAGACTGTTCTCTACTTTCTCGTTCCACTGACGTACTCACTGACCCACGTATAGTTGTATGTGCAAAAAGGACGTCCATATATTCAATTTGCAGCATTATTTCTGCGTTCCCAAGGTTCACTAGTAAAATACAATTTTAAATTCGCCGCATTATAGACAGATATTGTACCTGTACTCAATTCTTTCACTCTGTATGCGTTGTTACCGAGATTACGTACAATAAGGAAGGGGCCAATACATTTTGGACTGAACTTGTTAAATACCTTCTTCTCTGGATCAGATGTCGCTGGCTTCCGTACTAATACAAGCTGGTTGACTAATAGTTCTCTGTGATACCTCTTATTTCTGACACGACGTAATCTGCGATCCGCCTGGTTTCTCATATGGACTCTCGTTCTCTCAATTCTCAACTCATGACCAACCATGGGATCTGGTGGGCAATTGATGATGTTGCTCCACGATCTTACTGGATATTCGTTCATGTGCAAGACCATGGGAATCTGGCCTGTTGACTCATGTCTAGTTGTATTCATACAGGTCTCTACATCTTTGATCCTGTCTACCCACTTGTGATGTTCATTGGGAATGAAGATCCTTAAGTATTTGGTAACACATTTTATAGCGCGTTCGCTTGGATTAGCTTGGGGGTGGCGAATGCTACTAAACATGTGTTTTACATCCAAGTCTTCCATACCTTTCTTGAATTCGGCACTCGTAAAATAGCTTCCGTGGTCCGACAATATAAATACTGGTTTTCCAAGGATTGGAATAACTCTATTTCGAATACGACTGAGTACTTGTTTCGATGTAGTTTTCTGAATGGGGCATAATACGACAAACTTAGAAAACGCATCAATGCACACTAGCAAGTGACGGCAACCTCGCCTACCTTTCGGGATTGGACCGAAACAGTCCAGGGCCACGAGCTCGCAGGGTTTCTGAGGTAGCAATGGTCTAGGATACTGCCTCATTAGGTAGTTATTCGGCTTCGTCCTCTGACAAGGATCGCAAGTCTTTATTACGTCACAAATGGTAGTCCTCATTCGCGGCCATGTAAACGTTTCTCCAATGGTCGCCTGTGCCCTGTCTAATCCCACGTGACCGAAGCTTTCATGTATGTGCCAAGTAAGTCCTCTTTGTAATGATGCAGGTACCATGATACGTAATTTGGTGTGTTCTTCATCTATCCATTTATGCACTAAATTGTTAAGGTAGACATATCTTCCTTCTCTGGCTTTTGCTTCTCTGTAGGCCGGGGTTCTTGCTGGTAATTCGTTCTTAAAGTACTGGATAATTTGGTACATCCACGGTTCTGCTTCCTGCTCTCGTCTTATCTCCCGTAATTCCTCCAAGAATGCATGGTCCTTTGCTGTTAACTCAATATGCTGTACTATCGCTGTTTCTTCGGTATCAGGTTCGGGGTTCCTGCTTAATACATCCGGAATTACATTCATTTTTCCTGGGCAATGTTCAATTTCGATGTTAAATTGTTGTATGTAGATGGACCAACGTGTCACACGCTCGCTAGCCATAGATGTCTTGAACAAGAACGTTAGTGCTTTGTGGTCTGTTCTAATAACAATGGGGTAACCATACACAATTCGTTTCCATTGTTTTAAGGCATGAAGTATTGCCAACAATTCGAGTTCCGTGACCGTATAGTTGCTCTCGTGTTTACGCAATCTGCGGATCACAAATGCTAAATAATCACGACGTTGAAGGTTAGCTGGATCTTCTTGGTATAACATTGCTCCTATACCAACCATGGAAGCATCCGCTTGGATAATAAATTCCCGTTGAAAGTCTGGATAACCTAGTTTGATACAATTTTCCAGTAATAATTTTGTCTCTTGAAATGATTTCTCACACTCAGCGTTCCAAAGCCATTTGTTGTTCTTCTTCAGCATTTCCTGCATAGGTGCTACGGTTTCAGTATATCCTGGGCAGTTTTCCTTAAAGAAACCCGTCACGCCAAGGAAAGCTCTGATATGTTTCACTCTCTTTGGTGTAGGGAAATTCTTTATCGCCTCTATCTTGGCAGGGTTTGGTCGCACTCCCTCCTGGTCAATGATGTGCCCCAAGCATAAAATCTCCTTCTTGAAGAAATGGGATTTCTTCAAGTTGACTTTCAAATTTGCAGTTCTAAGGTTGTCCAAAAGCTTATCCAAATTTTCCATATGTGTCTCAATGTTATCTGAAGCCAAGAGTATATCGTCAATATATCGTACCGTCATTTCCTTCACTTCTTCAGTCAGGTTCCGATCCAAGGCTCGAATTAATGCGCATCCAACAGTTTTAACGCCGAAGGGCATGCGGACGAAGCAATATGTCTGATTATCGAACAAGAAGCCAGTAAGAAGCTGTGACTTCTCATCCAGTTCGAGATGATGAAACGAGCTCATCAGGTCTACTGACGAATAGATGCTCTTGTTTTTAAATCCTTTTAAGACGTCTCTGATGATTGGCGCTCTGTCATACTCGGGAAAAATAAGGCGCATGTTTAGATTTCTGGCGTCTAGACAAAGTCTAATGGATCCATTTGGTTTTGTTAATGCCAAAATCGCATTTAAATAAGGTGTAGGAGTCTTCTTAATCACTCCAGCTTGCAACATATCATCAATAATCTGTTTTACTTGCTCCCGATGTTTTTCTGGTATAGGGTACAATTTGCTTCGAAATGGGGACCAATCCTCAACCTGCTTAGAATACTGAAAGTTTATTATCTTCCCTGGAACTGTGTCAAACACTGCCTTGTGTCTTCTTAAGATCTCCTCAAGTTTCTTCCTATGTTCCACCCCTAGTTGTATGTCACTGAGCCGCTCCTGTAATAGTTCTTCAAACTGAGTATCGCCGTCCTCTCCTTCTGCTAGTAAGGCCCATATCTCCTGAGAATCACTCTCTTCATTTAATTCCACAACAGCCACATCTATAAGGTCATCTTCCGCCTTTCGTGTCTCCTCTTCTGTCTCCTCTGCTATTGCCTCCAATGCCCATGAACTCACGTCTTTCCCTGTAGTGATTTCATCCATGTGTAAGCCCACATCCTTCAGTTTATCAAACTCCTTAAAACTGACTGTATTATTGTGCAAATCTATGACTGCCTGGTAGTCACAAATGAAATTTGCACCCAGAATAATGTTAAAATTCATTTTAGCCATTATGATGAAAGTCTGTCCAAATATATGGTCTAATATATCCAATTCTATAAATGCCTGACGTTTGCAAGTGACGGTGCGTTCGGGAATAACGCCCCTCACCTTGAGTTGCGGTACTGGAATCACAGGAATATTCTGACTCCTTCCCAACTCTCGAACCAAAGCCTCCGATACAAGACTGATTTGTGACCCCGTGCCAACCAAGCATCTCACGTTAATTCCACCAATCTTGGCATAGATAATAGGTAATTGTTGGATATCATCGTTCCGTGGTTTTACAATCTCCTCCAGGCAATCTTCCGGCAAAGCTATCCATTCTTGTATGTGTGCCACGACCCATCCTTCTTCACGATCCGGCTGTTGCTCTCTCAGGGTGAGTCCTTTTTCAATTACTGGGATTTTTTTACAACCCCCGCGACTACCATCATCCTTCTGTCGCGTATTTCCCTGGCGTTCTTCCTGCTTCAATAAACTCTCGGCCCCCTCAATGTGAGTATCTGGATTTGACCTCCTATTTATTGCATTTTCCCAATGTTTTTGTTCGTTTCCTCCATTAGCGTGTAACTCTTCCAGGTAGCGCTGCGATTCGGCGTGCCTGTCATTCCAATCATTTCTATAATTCTGATAGTCCCCCTGGTTCTGATATCTTCTTTCACGCCACTGTCGATTATCATTATTGTTATTTTCATAACGTCTGTAGGGTCCCTCATTTCTCCTATTATTTCTCCATTGTTGGTATCCTCGCTGCTGATACCTCATATCTCAGTGAACGAAAACAGTTTGTTGCTTGCAATGGATGTGAATCCTATTCATACTATGCCCGATCAGGCGTCCCACAAGGTTCAAACCTAGGCCCTCTATTATTCTTACTGCTTATCAATGATCTTACAAGGTGTATTAAATATTCGAACGTTTTGTTATTTGCGGACGATGTCAAAATTTTTAGAAATATTCAGACAGAGCAGGACTGTCAATTACTACAAGAAGATCTCAATAATGTGGCATCCTGGAGTAAATTAAATCGCTTGAACCTTAACATAAAGAAATGCTCAGTTATGAAGTTTACTAGAAACAAATTTCAGGTGATGTTTCGGTACCGGATATTGGATGCGTATCTCACTATTAACAATTCTATCAAAGACCTAGGAGTCCATTTTGATTCAAAGCTAACATTTTCATTGCACACTCATGAAATGGTAGCTAGTGCTTATAAAATGCTAGGCTTTATAAGAAGAAATTCTAAAGATTTCGTCAACCCAAAAAGTATAAAATTATTGTTCAATTATTTTGTTAGAAGCAGATTAGAATATGCATCCAGCATCTGGAATCCCTGGTACTTGAACCACATTAGTGAAATTGAAATGGTTCAGAATAAATTCCTAAGATATCTGCAGTATAAAATGACGGGTATTTATCCGAAATATGATAGCTATGGAAATCTTCTAAGTTACCTGAATTATACATCTCTGGCTAACAGACGAAAAATTGCAATTCTTGTTTTTGTCTTCAAAGTATTCAATAACCTTTTGTATAGTCCGTATTTAATATCACAGTTTAATTTACGTGTCCCACCTCCATCAACTCGACCTAAGTTTATTACATTTTACTGCCCAAGAACTAGAACTGAACAGCATAAACATTCCCCAATAATAAGTGCTATTCAATTATACAATGAACATTCAATAGCAAACAACCTCGACTTATTCAGTTACACATATAGTTCCTTTGTTTCTGCCTGCTGTGCGATCACATGAACTCGTACATTCCACCTACCAATTACCTGCACAGTGTTATTATATTTTCGTATTTAGTTGTAGAATTAATTTGCATTACAATCTCAGCATTATGTCTATCAATTATATTATAATTTGATAGAATTGTGTAACCAAATGTACATGTGTTTCTTTTTATTAGGCATATGCCTGTTAGAAGCACAATAAATCCAAATAAATAAATAATAAATAAATAATACCTATTGTTGCCCTGTGTCTGTCTATCATTGTTATTTTCATGACGCTGGTGTGACCTAATTTCGTCACCCTCCTGACCTCGTCTTGGTGTTGTTGACACACTTGAATTTGTGGCCTGCGACCTGGTGTGTATTTGAGCGGGTTTAACCACCTCCGTTGTGTTTACCAGTTCCAGCTGTCGTCCCCCTCTTTGCTGCACGTGAGATGTTGTCTCGTCAATCTGACGTAAGATTTGTTCGGCTCGAACCGCTGTGTCTACGTTTGCTTCTACTAAAACCTGCTGAACATTTACTGGCAACTGCCGTGCAATCGTCATAACCAGATCCGATTCTTCTAAAGGGTGATCCAGATCCCAAAATTTTAACAATTGTAGCGAAAAGAAATCTGAATATTTTGTCTGCTGAGTCGACTGATATTTTCTCGAATAAAGTTCCATTCTGATACTTTGTTGTAGAGAAGCCGACCAGTACTTTTTAAGGAACGCAATCTTGAATTCATCCATCCCTCCGAAAGTGTACTTGAAGCTCAAGAACCACGTAAGTACATTTCCCGAAAGAAATCGTTCCATCAGTCTTAAACGACGCGCGGGCGGTATATTATTATCATTAAAATAGTCATCCATCTCTTTAAGATACGCCTTCGGTGTGACACCAGAATTTTCTGTGAATTTATTAGGTTTAAATTCATTTGATCTAATTACTTGAACGACCTGAGGGTGCTTATATCCATGTTGAGGAGTAGAGGTTCCTCCAACGTTGTTGTGAAATCCCTCTGTGCTAGTCGTTAATGGGCTACCTGTCATTCCGTGCCCACTTTCCGCGCTAATTGCCCTCTGGCTCGTTGAGTCAACTCCCTTATCAGCGTGCTCTTTCTGAAATAACGTGTTCTGTCCTAATGAGTGCAACTTTGCTTTTATGATTCTGTCCGACTGTTCTTTCATTTCATTCTTGATTTCTTCCTCAAATACTTTAATGCGCGTATGATTTTCACCTAAGTCTTTAAAAAAGTTAACCGTTCTTCTTTAGAGTCGCAACTCATCTTGCGCCAATCCTTTCTGATGCTATCTTTAATCGCTCCCAATTTTTCTTCCATCTGCTGTTTCGTGTCCTCCTGATTCGCTTCTATCTTCTCAAGCCTGTCTTCTAGACGTTGATTATTCTCATCTATCATACTCTTTATATTATCCTGGTCCGATTCTAGGTTTTGCCATCGCTCTGCTGATTGTACTTCTAATTTATCCATGTCCTTTATTAGACCCGTAATGCTTTCGTTTACTGCCGACAATTGTCCCTGGATAAACGTAGAATCCTCCTCCATTTTATCAAACCGCTTTTCAAGACCATCCTGTGTCGTTTTAACCTCACTGTTATTTACCGTGCATGCTAATTCTATCTGAGCTAGTTCTGCTAATACAATTTCGTCCAAATCATTTAATTTACGGTTGAACGTGTCCTCTAATTTTTGTATCTGACCTAGCTGTTTGTCATTATTCTTACTTATATCAAGCGCGAATTGAACCATCTGCTGTGTAGTGTATTCTTTCATCTCTGCAGATAATGTGGCTAACTGACTCGTATTTCTATTTTCTTGCGCTTCTAATTGTTTGTTTATATTTTCATTTACTTGCGCTTGTAATGATTCACTCAGTTCAGCTAGTTGTGTTTTTAACTCGCCTGACTGTTCGTTTAATTTAATGTCTAATTTTTCACTTTGTTCCTCTAATTGTGATTTTATAGTGTCATTCATTTGAGTCTGGAATGACTCATTCTGTTCAGATAATTGTGATTTTATAGTGTCATTCATTTGAGCCTGGAATGACTCATTCTGTTCAGATAATTGTGATTTTATAGTGTCATTCATTTGAGCCTGGAATGACTCATTCTGTTCCGCTAATTTAATGTCTAATTTTTCACTCTGTTCTTTTAATAGTTTCTGGGTTCGTGCCGTAGCACTTTCAATAATCGCCTGGATCTTTGCGACCGTCGCCATTATCACACACAAAAATATATCACTGAGAAAACAGGATGATGGCATGCAAACGTCTCCCTGACACACACATATATAATTCTTGACATACATTTACTTCATTTGACCACATTCAGTTCATTTAAACTTATTCCCTTTACTCCCGCGAATCAATCATCACTGAATGGTTCTAATTTTACTTAATACATTTTTAACCCCGCACATATTCAGTCATAAATTACTATCCAGATCTGACGTTAACACTGACCAATTAACAAAGTATTAATTGTCATTTAAGGCTACCAGCCTCCTAACATATTCATGAGTTTGATTTTCTAAACAAATCTAATTTTATATTTAAACAACGGGCGCCCGATTTCACGTACATTACTTTACTAATTACATCAATAAACAAAACGTGAATCGTATTTTAACTTGCAAACTCGTGATTCTACTGTATATTCGATTTTCTTGGCGGTCTTTCTCTTCGCCGTATTTACGTTAACACAATCTCACTTCCGGTGATCTCAAACAGTCAAAACAGCGAAACACCACATGTAGGGTAACTGCTTGTTTATGATACGCTAGAAAAGCCCAAAACAACGAAACGCTCCACGGTGTGACATCAGCTTGTCTATGCTGTCTATCCCCCGTGTTCTAGCAGTGAACTAGCAACGAACTAGCCCCACTTGGCGCGCCAGCTTGTCTATGCACCCTTCAATAAAGCATGGTTTTGTCGAGAGTCGTCTACGGGGTCGTGTTCAGTCCTGACTGCGTTACACAGCAAAGTTCGCTTAAAACAACATGCTCAAATGAATAGAAAGGTTAATGACAAAGGCTATATTAGAAATAAAATGAATAACAAGTAGAATAAAGGAAATTTAATGACTGAAAGGTATGTGCATAATAATAATAATAAATAAAAACAAATCCTCCCTGACTTTCACTCCCTTAATAAATAATAATAATAACACTGAGCGGTAGGAACTCGCTCGTCACAACAAGACAATGTGAATGAAGCTTCACATGATGATAAAATCATATCATAAGCATTTGAGCGGTAAGAACTCACTCGTCACAACATATGGATAAAAGTCCATTTTTCTCTGGTCAAGAAGTTATATAATGTGCGGTGTACTGTTCGTTAATAATAAATCGAGTACTGATGCGAGTCCGTTTACAACTGAAACAGACATGTTGCTTACGGAGTTGCATCTTTTAAATCACACTACGGCTATGGGACCCACCCTTAATTAATACACTATAACTATTACTGACACATGCAAGATCTAATAATATAAACAGAATGAAGAATCTCCCTGAGATTCTAACTGGTGCAGGAGCACAAAATGAACACAAAAGAGCATGCCAGAACTAGGCCAAAAACCGCTCTCATCATAACTTGGGAACATAGCTCCGCGCACCCTAACTTGACACGGGTCATGGACGCGTAAAAATAAACACACCAAAAATTGAACCAACAACAACAAAATACAAGCCTAACGGCTGAAAAACGATGTTTACATTTATATAAAACGCCAGACAAACACGAATCTCGGAAGTTCCCTTACAACTATGGACAGCACCCATTTAATCAACAATACTCATTATAACCGATCAGGTTTTTGTGAATTTGAACAACATCTTAAATTGCAGTACAGGAAGCAAGCCTGTCATTAATGACAAGACACGTTATCTGATTGAGCGCTCCCCTACTTGTATGAGTCACGCTGCCCTTAAAATACCTCTCTCAGTCTAGCAAGCTAGGTGCAGGTTTCCCACTGGAAACGTCAACAGATCTCGCCCATCCCCTTGGATGACGAGAAACACAAATATATACCACAAGTCCAGCCTCGCGAGGACATGAACTGGGTTGACGTGGAGCAAGTCAGAATAATCGCCATGATATATTCTCGCTAGCACATCTTAAAAATCACATTACGCACCCATAGCTTGGACTGACTCTCAAACACACACACTGGGTCGGCTCAAAACAGATCAACAATACTGCGTCCATTGACACATTAACAAAAATACACAACAAAAACTCGGGTGCAAAGTGCCATCCCGTCCAAATCTACTGGAAAGCAACTATCAAAATAATCCTGATCCGTCATAAAATTCTACTCACAAATAATCTTTTACCTCCAAATTCTATTTTTAATCTCAAAATTAATTCAGTTCCATTTTTGTTGTAAGGCATATCTCCGAATAATAATGCTTGACCGCGATTTACGCAAGCGAAATCGAGCATCGGCTGCGCGTCCCCGCGTAAAGTTAAACCAAATACAATCACAAAATATATATATTACGCAACGCTCGGCTAGTCCCATATTTAATGTGTCAGTAAAACAAAAACTAATAATCTACATTACCAAGCAAGCAAACAAATATTTACAAAAAGTATCCCATAACACCGTAGCTGATTTAATAAATAAATACATTTAGTTGGTACTCAATCCTTTAATCAGCGCCAGGAATACGTCTGCAGCCATCTCTTTTAAGATGTTTAACTGGTCATTGACATCTTCGGGCAAATGTCCTGCTGGTTCTCAGATCCATTCTCGTTCTTAGACCTCATCACGTGCTGAATTAAATAAAGTTTTGTCAGATACACACCCGATATAATTCCTACTATATTCACCTATCAAGTTCCATATTCCTTGACAGTCTATTTGGTGAATTACTTCGATGAACTGGTCCTACTGATAGTGCTGGGACTATAAATAAATCACTGAAGTTACACACATAATTTGACGACTCTGTTCCATGTTCACAAACATGAAAATATGCAGAGTATGAAACTTACGTCCACAGACGTACAAAAATGAGTGATCTGTGTTACGTCCTCAGACGCACAGAAATAAGTAATGATCCTCGAAGCATCTTGGATCCTTATAAATGACACTGACTAGGGTAGGTGTGGAAGGGGATATATTAAAAAATATTCCATACTAACTATCAGACTAGCATGCGATCGGTATCATTGAGTTCGTAGCAGTGTGGAGGTTACGAATATGCTGTAGCCGGCTTGAATCGATCGTGGAATTAATCTGTAGATAACTCCCGCGTTAATTTACCAGTGCGCGTTCCCAAGCCGAGTTCCCGCTAAGACAAGGCGTCTTGATATTATTGGCCCAGACTGCTGTATGTCTTTGCGCGTTTTTACATACATTTCTGCCGTAGGGAGTGGTTCACATGATGATAGACCAATTACCTTGTAGCATTCGATTTTCATCTTGGCGCCAACCTTCCTAGTAACAGGCCATATTGTGCGTGCCCACGCCAACATTCCCGCTAAAAGTTGCACCTGTCCTGTGTCTCAAGAATATAAACGCATCCTCCTAAAATACCACAGGAGCTTAAACCATTGTGTCCTCTCGGCCACTGATTTCTCAATATTTTCCCAACGTCGTCTGGCTCTCATATCTGTTGTCTGTATAAATGTATCAAAAGATGATGAATAATTATTAGAATCCTTTATATAGCCTGTGGATAAAGGGTTCAGTATATAAAACAGTTGCCATGATTTCTGAAATGACCCTCGTCCCTGCAGATTCTCTCAAAATCCATTCCTTCTCTCGTTTAATCCTACTACAGATAACATTCAGAAGCCAGATCCACACGAACGCGTTCTCTCAGGTAAACGTAAACGCGTACTTCAGAATTAAACTCATTTCGTGTAAGTAGACATCTCTGCTCTCATATTTTGCTGGATCATATACTTACGCTCTGCATGTTGTTCTTTTCTATTAGATTCCATAATAAATGTTGGCGTGATAACTTTGAGTGTTTACTCGGGCTGACTTCCGTAATGTCTGAGCACACACAGAGCGCAGCGCGCTATGTTACATCAGCACACACACGAGTGAGGCCACGGCTCAACGGATTATTTAAAATTAAGACTAACATTTGCTAGGTAAAGTAAACTTCTCAGAATATGTTGCCTAGCCAGAGGAAGTTTCGATGTTATATTTCTAAATTACACCAATAATAATTACAAAGTTTGTTGTTTGAGAATTAGAAGGATCTTCAGAACGGGAATATTAATGACTTCCTTTGAGAGCTTGTTGATGTCGAGAACTGGTCAGCCGTGTCAGTCCTCCGCAGGTTCAGCTGTGAGATATTCTCCAACAATCATCCGCTTCTCAGAGGGCGTTACTTCACTATTTACATTATTATATGCCATAAGCTCCTCCTCTACCGGCCGCGGAGGTCGAGAGCGCTAGTGCGCTACCTCGTGTCTCGCTGGCATCGGGAGAGCGTGGGTTCGAATCCCACCTTGGCCGTCTTGAAAATGGTTTTCGTGGTTTCCCATTTTCACCACCAGCCAAATGCCGGGACGGTTCCTTTCAATAGGTCCACGGCCGATTTCCTTTCATAATCCCTTCACTCACCTGTCTTGAAAAGAAAATACATGGCCTTTGGCTGCATTAATAAAATTATTAAAAGCTCCTCCTCTGCAATCTTCCTGTTGTGTTTGCTTTAATTGTTGGTAATTCTGCCAGCCGTTAAAGACAAAACAAGAGCAATAAATCCAAGGAGCACGAGAAGGCACTTGATGTGTTTCATTTTACCGATTTAAAAGACAATAAATTCTGAGATTAGATCTGGATTCAGGGA
Source organism: Meconema thalassinum (assembly GCA_946902985.2). Taxonomy (NCBI): domain Eukaryota; kingdom Metazoa; phylum Arthropoda; class Insecta; order Orthoptera; family Tettigoniidae; genus Meconema; species Meconema thalassinum. The sequence continues at coordinate 49,401,856 of OX336393.1, forward strand.
CAAATTATCTTTCAGAAACAGCTTGTTTTGTTTATGTTCGACCCTGACTATTACATGTCAGAAAACTGTATCATAATGCTGGTCATTATAACACTATTTTTCATTATGAAACAGTTTCTCCCACGAATCACAGCTCAAGAAACAGTTGTTTGACAAATTAGGTGAGGATAGCAACGCATCTGCGTTAAGTTCCAAGGCCTTCTAATTTAAATTTCACTGCCTGGCCTAGTGTCATAGTGGGGCAATCGAGGAGGCCATGGTCAAATACAAGGTATTCTGTGCGTCCCATGCGCTCTGTTCAGTACATAAAACTGGCGAAATCTCGACATATATTTATGAATATTTATGTTCGAACATAAAATAGTTATAATAATTATCGTCGAACATAAACAGTGGTATGCAACTCGCCTATAATGGTACTTGAGACACTCGAATGGAAATTATAAAATTCGCATACGCTCGTTTTTTAAACATACTCGTGTCTTAATTATTGCCATTATAGGCTCGTTGCATAATGTATTATTCTGTAACTGAAAAGAAGTTTTTGTAGACCAGGGAGTATCATCACTGACGATTTAAATCCCGACGTTGACAATAGAAATCGAATGAAAATGACACGCAGTGTACAGTATATAGGAAAATGTCATCGTGCTTCAACAATGACAACTTACATCTGTAGCTCGGACAAAGATTGGATCGAACCCATGCCTGGTCGACACTCTAGTGTAATTGTTTCATGGTGTTGACCTTCAAAGTCTAAATCTCCATAGTTATAGGTCTTTGAAGGTCAACACCATGAAACGATTAGAGACCTTCGAAATATGGATTCATAGACGAATGCTTAAAATAACTTAGAATGATAGAGTTACTAACAGAGATGTCCTCAAAAGAGCAAAATGTGATCTTCAGCTTTTGTCTACCATTAAGTATCGAAAAACTGCCTACTTGGGTCATGTACTTACAGGCCAAAATATCAGTTGCTTCGACTAATACTACAAGGCAAAATAGACGGCAGAGAAGGGCGGGTCAGGAGACAGATGTCCTGGCTTTAGAATATCAAGGAGTGGTCACGGATTCGATCTGTTGAAGATTTGTTCCGGTTTGCGGTGGACAGAGACGCCTTTTCCATGATGATCGCCAACGTTCGGCGGACCGAACACGGTACTTGAAGAAGAAGGAGAAGAAGAAGAAGTAGTGAGTTCAAAAAATTTCAATGTGAGAAAAACAAGTAGCACCCTATGAATTTAATTTGAGACTGTTTTGACTTTCAGCCTCTGTTTGTGAACGAGTCAGTCAGATTAATTTGTGAAAAATACACAATGTTTGAGGAACTCGTAATTAAAACTTTTTGCACCCTTTCTTACAGATTTTGAAGTAGAAGATGAATATACAATCCCGGGATGCCCTCCAGGGGCTGGTGCATGTGTTCAGGGCAAGGGCAGGGTAAGGTGTATTACGCTCGAGCTCATACATAATTTATGTTCCGAATATTGCTGGATGGACATGGACACAGACGAGCGGTTTAGGATCTCCTAACACGGAGAGAAAATGGGAAGAGAAATAATTTTCAACTGCTTACTGAATGATGCTTGATATGCGGTGTTACCGTCGCGAAAAGGGCCTAATGTATCAACACTTGACAACTGGCTTGAAAAAATATAACACGAGGACTGGCGCCCGGTCATTTTGACCCATAGTGTGTCACTCCCTTTTTGTGTAGTCGTACGGATTTTAATGAAGTCATTTTACACCTGGTGTCTTCCTATGAACTATTCCCAATATAAAAAGAGGTTTATTTATATTTTTCAAATTTTAACATGCAGAAAAGTGACATTATTTTTTGTGACAGAATAATTGGCCTTGATAGGAGCTGATGACAAAGGTGTCCCTAGACCCTAAACATGGATCAACAAGAACGTGAGCTAAGTGATTGTACTGCATGAACATATTTGGATTTTCCCCCTTATTTCTTTTACAGATTGTCCCGACTAACTTCTTCTTTCCTAGTGTTTATCCCAGTACGGGGTCCGCTGCTCTGCTACATCTTCTCCACTATTTCCTGTCGTTAACATCCTGCAGGTTGTAAGCCAACATCGTGCATATCCGTCTTACTGTTGTCGATCCAACGCTTCTCAGGTCGTCCGCGTGGTCGCATTCCACCTGCGTCCAGGTTGAAAGCTACTTTGGCGAAAGAGTCGCCCGGCATTCTCATTAACATGACCATGCCAACGGAGACGAGCTTCCCTCACTTTCTCCGTAATTGGCGTGACACCTAATTGTTTTTAACATCTGTATTTCTGACATGGTCATATCTAGTCAGTTCATCTCCATCGTGTGCTGAGATTGTCCTGACTAACGTAAGCCGAAAATTGACACGCAATGACTGGCGCCATAAATAATATAGAAATAACTTGAGTGTTCAAAAAGCGATCGACATGTGTCTTTTGCAGGGTGAAGTTCAAGGCTAGGAAGGAAGGTACAGTAAGCGACAGGAAATGAGGGCTTGTAACGATTCGATCCCATAGCTGTTATATTTAAAGGGTTATTCATTTATTATCATGTTATTATTATTATTATTAACTAGTACATCCATGAGATGATTTTTATATCAGATAATTGTAAGCGGTTTTGATTATTATATTCAATTAGATTTTTATTAACAATTACTTGTAAAGAGACGAAGTATTATATATTGCAACAAGACTGGCGATATGGACTAACCCTGTGCGTCACAAACTGAACGACGTAGTAATAATTACACCACGGCAAACTGCGTCATTTTCCTGAGATGTTAAGAAACCCACTATGGTGTAACCAACACGCCATTTTCTACGGTACGTACGCGTCTAAAGATTACAAATTGTGGTGCAATTAGCCCTCGTGAGAGAATGAACACTGAAGAAAGGGAAGCTTACTGGAGGGGGAGACCGTCGAAGACCACGTGACAAGGAAGTCATTAATACCTGCGACTCCGACAAAAGACGCATTGATCTACAGCTCTCAATGAAGTAAGGAAGTTGTAACCTTGCTTTCTGGGTCCTAATGGACTGAGCACCGAGAGTCGACACTGAACGATGTCTTGCCGACATCTATATCAATACATAATGGGTTATATCCCTGATCAAGAGTCTTTCTACAGATGGCAACGTACTTAATGAGGATATTTCATAGTAAATGAGATATCACATCATTTTTTTAAACATAAGCGACGTAACATCGAGATCATCGATCATTTCTTAAATATGACGAATCTTCGACTGGGTGAGCCAACAATTCAATAAAACTATCGTCTCTATTATAATTTAACTTCATTTAACTTTCAATTCATTTTAATATTCATTTTCTTTTAAATAATTAATTGCCGCATTGAGTAATTTTAAATTCAATTGTGTGACTATCACTATTCTGTTTTATTAATATTTTGTTTTTGCATTTAATAAATTCATTCTCTTCAACGTAATGCCTATTTCTTTCATTGTAGTTGGTACTTTAAGGCAATCATACTCCTTGATTAAATACTGGATTGGTTAGATGACTTTGTCTCACTACGGCCCGGGTAAGTGGTTTCGACTCTACTGCTGATAGCCGAGGTCAAATCAATAAATTTCGATTCACTGTCTTAAATAGGGATCTGGCGCTCAACAACTTATTATATTACACTATCACAGGTAAGGTCACACCACAGTGTATATTATTTATTATTATCATGTATGTTTAAATAGAACCACAATAGTCATCAACCACGATGAAGGACTTTTTAAAAATGTTACATTTGGCGCCACAAAGTAGGACACGAAAACCATTCGGTATTTAGTCAGAGGAGTGTATAATTTCAGTGCAAATTGTCAGTGCTTTTGGGGGACAGTGAAGTGAAGTGAAATTTTGGAAGGGCAATTGTTATACGGTGTACTTCAAGATGTCGGAGGAGGAACAGAGGCAGTTGAGAAGTAGGGATGCAGTCAAGAAAGTTAATTATAAGGAGGTTGATAGCGGTAGCGATGTTGAGAGCGTAGAGAATAATACCAAGATGTCGGAGGTAAATCTTGAGAATAATCCTGAGATTAATCCTGAAAATAATCCTGAGGTTAACCCTGACACTAATTCAGAGGAAAATATCGAGACGAATATAGAGGTACATCCTGAGACTAGTGGTAGTCTAGAGAAAGAAAAGTCTATAGAGATTCCTGAAGATCCATTAACTGCGCTCATAAGGCAGATGAGTAGAGATTTAAGTGCGAAATTTGATGAGAGTATGAATAAAAATAGTAGGGAGATGAAAGAAGATATTGGTAGGCTAAATCAAAATATGGAAGAGAATAAGAAAGATAATTTAGAAAGTAGGAAGGAATTCAATGATAAATTTGAGAAATTAGATAAAGATATGAATAAAAATATGGAAGAGAGTAAGAAAGATAATTTAGAAAGTAGGAAGGAATTCAATGATAAATTTGAGAAATTAGATAAAGATATGAATAAAAATATGGAAGAGAGTAAGAAAGATAATTTGGAAAGTAGGAAGGAATTGAGTAGAGATTTAGGTGAGAAATTAGATAAGAGTAATCAAAAGATGAGAGAGGATATGAGTAAAATAAATCAGAAATTGGAAGAGAATAATGTAAAACTAGATATTGTGGAAACGATGAATAGAGAATTAAGTATGAAGTATGATATGCTACAGGAGAGTATTCAGGGGGTGAAACAGGAAATCAGAGGTGAAATTAAGGAGGAGGTAGAGATGAAGGCTAAAGATATTATTAAGACAGTAGATAAGAAATTAGAAGCAGCAGAAAGTAGGATTCAGGAAAGAATAGTAACTGTGATTGAAGAGAAAATAGCAACTCAAGGTGAAAGTTTTAGCAAATTGGTAGAAGTGGAAACTAGGCAGGTGGTAGAGACTTTAGGGGAAACTGCAGTAGAATCAGTAAAGACAGCCTGTAAGGAGACTATAATTGAAAGTAGAATGGAGTCAGACGAGATTTTAGGTGAAAGCAAATTGGAATTAGCGGAGATTTTAGGTGAAATCAGATTAGAGTCAGACGAGATTTTAGGTGAAAGCAAATTGGAATTAGTGGAGACTGTAATTGAAAGTAGATTAGAGTCATTGGAGATTGTAGGTGAAAGCAGATTGGAATCGGAGGAGATCTTAGGTGAGGAACGGCAAATAGCGGAGATTTTAGGTGAAATCAGATTAGAGTCAGACGAGATTTTAGGTGAAAATAGATTAGCGTCAGAGGAGATAGTAGGAGAAAGCATAGTAGAGTTGAAGGAGATTTTAGATGAACGCAGGATAGCTGTAGAAGAGACTATAGAATGTAGCGAAAAAGAAGTGAAGAAGATGAGAGAAAAGATAGGGATAGAAGTAGGTAAGATAAAGAAAGTACTAAGCACCCAAGAGATTAAGATGCAGACAATCATAGATAAATTAGATAGGCAAACTAGGGAAGAATTTAGTCCTGTGATAGAGGAAGTTAATATGAAATTATTAGTGGCAGAGAAGCGTGCGTTAAGTCATAGTCAGAAGAACATAATTAGTAAACAGGTTAAGAGGAGGAGAGAGATAGATAAGAGCAGAAGCAGTAGTCCACGGCTAAAGAGAGCATTAAGTGATAGTAACGGAGAAATGAAAATGAAACCTAAAGGTAGATATTTTAGAAGTAAAATGAAAGAAAAGAGAATTAAGTTGCTAGAGGAGAAAGAAATCAGGATGAGAGAGAGAAAGAAAGCATATGACGTGCAGTTGCGTACTGAATTAGCCAGACTTGGGGATGTGAGAGGGGGAAAGCCGAAGTACTGTGTTACTATGGATGAATGTAGTACAGAGGAAGTAGAAACTAATGTAACACGGAAGGAATTATGTGGAATTCTAGTTAAAGATAGAATTGAAGATGAATGTGGTAAGAACGGTGAAATGCCAGTGAACGTATTTATGTAAATTTATATTACCGATAGTTACTGTTCCGTATGACTTAAATATTAAGTAATGAAGTTTAATAGGATTTAACAGAGGTAGATAAGGAACCTGCTGTGTGTAATTTTAATTCAGTCGTGAAGTTAGGATGGTAAGGGGCGCGTAGTGCCTACGCTTATTGATTTAGATTGACTAAAATTATTTAATTTTGAAGACAGAGGTTGTCGTGCTATTGAGCAATGCAGGTAAGTTGAATGTAGGTCCTTAAACGGCAGGTAAGTTGGATGAAGTAAGAATTAAATTTTAAAAGTAGGAAGGTTATTACATAGGTAAGTAATCGAAAGAAAGTAATAATTATTATGGCAACCATAATTAAGAATATAATGGTAATAAAGATTTAATTCAAAAGTGAGTGAAGATCAGATGATACAGTGGTAATAAAACGAATGAGTTGAAGAATTAGGTATTGATTTAATAAAGAAGTTTCATTTTGAGGACAGCGAGGTCATCAGTGGATATATTTTGAGAAATTTATAAGTGGTTTAGAATTGTTAATGGTAATGCGTTGTATGAATTAACCAACATCGGGTTGAAATGAGGAAGTAGTAACTAATTAGGACATCTGGTACTTGTTGACAGATATGTGTGTGTGTATGTGTGTATTTTCACGTAAATGGACGTGAGTTTGAAGAAGTAGGCCAACGAAGGTAATGCCGTTGAGCAATGTGGTTTTAAAGTTTTGGTAAGATGCCAAATGAAGTTTTTTAAGGAGGAAGTTTTGGTAAGATGCCAAATGAAGTAGGTTGGAGGAAGTTTTTGGTAAGATGAAGTAGGTCAGCGAGGTATATTCCGTTGAGCAATAATTATTTTTTATGGTGTCTACGGGACTACGTGAAGTTAATGTTGGGAGTTTTTTTAAGTATATATGGATGTATGTACACAAGGTAATAAGAGATTACAAAGGTAAGATTGTCCAAGTTTTAGTTACAGTTACGCACGTTTTAAAGATATTACAAGGCTTGTTATTGAGCTAAACCACTTTGTAGTAAAAAGTTACTGATGATTAATAACGAATTAATGATGTGGTAGATTGTTGTCCTACACACAGGTTAAAGTAAAGATAATAATTATAATTAAAAGGTTGACATAATATTTACTAATATTGAAAGGAATTTGTTATAATTCGACGTTTGAGGATTTAAAGATAAATCTTTTTTTTTAGTAGACAGGAAATTAAAGTTTTATTTATGTCATACGGAGTTAGTAAAGATAAGTTAATATTTTGAAGGAAGAATAAGTTGGTAAGATAAGTGTATACCTAAGGGGTAATAATGAAGTTACAATTAAAGGCAGGTGTAAGTTACGCATTTAATTTGGTAGAGCAGAGAGTGTCTGAACTGTGTTAGAACTCAGAACTTGCTTTATGAAGTGATTATGGGAGAATATTTGCGAATTAGGAGTGTCGGTGTTATTAACTATCAACTGGAACACTGTCATTATTTTAGGAAGACAATAGTTAGGAAAGCTAAGTGTGATGTTATTATTCCAAGGAATTAGTCGAAGCATGTAAGATTTTTTAGCTGAAATTTAGTGTGTTATTGGTCAGTAAGAGGTGACCTGTAACAGTAAGAAGATGTGGGATTATACCACGAATAGGGAGGGTTTTTGTATGTGACGTGTGATGTCACGATGAGTTTTGAGAGATTCTGGTATAGCAAGAGTGAGCTATAGTCCAGGTAATCGAAGCAAGTAAGGAAGTGTTGACGTGTAATGTCACAATAAGTTTTGAGAGAAAACTATGGTTTTTTTAAGGTATTCAGCAAAAAATCAAATCATGAATAGACTAAATTTAAAGTATAAGAGCATTAATATTTGGTGGAACGAAATATTTATTCCGAGGAGTTTGTCATGTGTTTTTGTGAAATAGTTTAGTGATATACGTAATTCAGGTATTGAGTAGTATTTTGTCCAAGTCTTAATCATTTTGTTATGGTAGGTAAGGAATGGCGAAACAGTGAAGATATCTTGACGCTAAGTTAAATTTTATAAGATGAACAAGAAATCAGATTTTATGTTTATTTGTGATTTTGAAAATTCAAGTTATTGTTTTTGAGAAGTAGTAAAGAGGAATTATGGTTTTATGAGAAGTTAAGAAGTCGTGGAGACTTAGGAAGTATTAATTTGGAAGGAGGCGGCCGTGGCCTAAGAAAGAATTAAGCCACGAAGGCAGGTGAGTAGTAACTTGGATATTTAAATGAACTGTTTAATAACTGCTTTGAGGTATTTCGATGTCATTATGTATTTGGGGAAATATTTACATGTATGACATATGCACTGAAATAGGAATTGCCTTAGGTATCTTGCTAAGTTATTTTTTTCTTCAATTATTGAAATTTTACTGCATTTGAGTAATCCCTTTATAAAGACGAAAGGAATATTGTATTGTTTGCATCCTATTATCGTGTGCTGTAATAGTTATTATGGGTTAATCAGCTGGTATTACAACAATGTACTTCTACGCCAGACTGATATACAAAAACTACGTTCAAAAGAGATGAAGCCAAAATTGTATGTCATGCATACGATCACCGAAATATAAACGAGTGCAGCGTTGACATATATGTCAAAAATAAAAGTGAAGGGCATTTTATATGTATTTTTTTTACAGCATATAAAAAAAATGAACATTATGAACATTTGGAAGAATGAGATGAATGAAAGTTAAAATATGATTTTTTTGTGAAGAATACATTTATGTATATTTTTTTACAACATATATAAAGAAGAATGAACATTATGAACATTTGGAAGAATGAGTAATGATAGTACAAATATGTAAAGTGAAAAGAGTATGTTCTTGTATATCTTTATGTATTGTTGAAGGGTATTATTTGTATGTTGTCGTTATGGGGGTATTAATATTTAAATTTGTATTCATTTGTGTAGGATGTGTAGTGATATAAATAATGTTACATTTTATTTTAAATTATTTATATCAGGGGCGATTGTAACGATTCGATCCCATAGCTGTTATATTTAAAGGGTTATTCATTTATTATCATGTTATTATTATTATTATTAACTAGTACATCCATGAGATGATTTTTATATCAGATAATTGTAAGCGGTTTTGATTATTATATTCAATTAGATTTTTATTAACAATTACTTGTAAAGAGACGAAGTATTATATATTGCAACAAGACTGGCGATATGGACTAACCCTGTGCGTCACAAACTGAACGACGTAGTAATAATTACACCACGGCAAACTGCGTCATTTTCCTGAGATGTTAAGAAACCCACTATGGTGTAACCAACACGCCATTTTCTACGGTACGTACGCGTCTAAAGATTACAAATTGTGGTGCAATTAGCCCTCGTGAGAGAATGAACACTGAAGAAAGGGAAGCTTACTGGAGGGGGAGACCGTCGAAGACCACGTGACAAGGAAGTCATTAATACCTGCGACTCCGACAAAAGACGCATTGATCTACAGCTCTCAATGAAGTAAGGAAGTTGTAACCTTGCTTTCTGGGTCCTAATGGACTGAGCACCGAGAGTCGACACTGAACGATGTCTTGCCGACATCTATATCAATACATAATGGGTTATATCCCTGATCAAGAGTCTTTCTACAGATGGCAACGTACTTAATGAGGATATTTCATAGTAAATGAGATATCACATCATTTTTTTAAACATAAGCGACGTAACATCGAGATCATCGATCATTTCTTAAATATGACGAATCTTCGACTGGGTGAGCCAACAATTCAATAAAACTATCGTCTCTATTATAATTTAACTTCATTTAACTTTCAATTCATTTTAATATTCATTTTCTTTTAAATAATTAATTGCCGCATTGAGTAATTTTAAATTCAATTGTGTGACTATCACTATTCTGTTTTATTAATATTTTGTTTTTGCATTTAATAAATTCATTCTCTTCAACGTAATGCCTATTTCTTTCATTGTAGTTGGTACTTTAAGGCAATCATACTCCTTGATTAAATACTGGATTGGTTAGATGACTTTGTCTCACTACGGCCCGGGTAAGTGGTTTCGACTCTACTGCTGATAGCCGAGGTCAAATCAATAAATTTCGATTCACTGTGTTAAATAGGGATCTGGCGCTCAACAACTTATTATATTACACTATCACAGGTAAGGTCACACCACAGTGTATATTATTTATTATTATCATGTATGTTTAAATAGAACCACAATAGTCATCAACCACGATGAAGGACTTTTTAAAAATGTTACAGGCTGACCAAAACGAAAGTATAGAGCATTATTTAAGCCTCGGGTCATAAATACGCAAGCCCCAGTCTTGCACTTTGGTACTCCCAGCCTAATGCGATTCACTGTCCTTCGAGCCATTTCTTCCTTCGCTGGGATGTCTGCGTCCCCAGAACCAGGTAATTAAACAAGGCAGCTTCCGTGACCACGACTGCTCTAGAAGATTGGAACATCCTCCTTCTGATTGGTTGGTTTCTCAGTTTAGGGGCTGCCCGGTGTACTTTGGGTGTGTGTAGAATATGTCTGATAACCGGTGTTAGTTGTGATGGCTGTATTAGTGTGTGTTATCTGTAATTCAGGTAAGGACAGCAGACGACCAATTTCAAGTAGTTCCCACGTTTGATACCACATGCTACCGTCAACTATACCTAGATGTGAACTTGGCTACTAGATGGCACCGCAACTGGTACCTGGCGGTGAACGTTGGAACTAAAACAGCGGTAATCAAATCTAACCTACACATTTATCTTCATGCAAATAAAGGTTCTTTCGCATGCCATAAATCTATGACATGGGACCGCCGGCTTTACTTCCTCTCCGAAGGAATAAATACTGAGGGATTTTTAACGCTCTTAATAAATCCGATGACTTCGGCCGGGTTTGAACCCGCGATCTTTGACATAGAAGCTCAGCATGATACCAACTACGCCACTGAAACCGTCATCCTCCTTGTACCCGGACACATCCTGCACGACAACGGAGTGACCACTTCGTGTCGTAGTGTCTAGCATTCTTGGCTATAATAATCCCTCCTTATATTATTCTGATAAGCTCCCATTAACACCAACCTACACATATGGGGTACCTACAGGTTCAGCATAACCCAATGCGTAAGTGAAACGCACTCACTTACTCTTTAAATGCCTCACTATTAAATAAATACCGTAAAACATGTATATTTACAATGAAATAATGAAAGAATGCAACACGGTAACCATGGTAACAGAATCTCACAGGTCCATCTATTTCTGTAAGACGCAATGCAATTCCAATTATTACATCACTGTGAAAGTTTCCAGACGGTTATAAGGTTATCACTGAACCAAATTAAGCTGTAAAATTCATCAATACATACAGTATAATGCGCTTAAGAAGGTCAAGGGGCACTCTAGATTTTTTTCACGCAATTTTCACGTTTGAGTGTGGTACGAAAGGTCTTTTCCACTCGACTATAAAGGGTCTCCGAAAACCACATTTAAAGGCCCTTAAATTAAGTGTCTGTGATATTCCCAGAAAACTAACTTCGCTCTGATATACCTATGAAGGAATGACAAACCCCTAACCACTGCACCAGTAGCTGAATTGATAAAGTCTGATTATTCATACCAAGGATAAATCAGTCATAGCATTCATGATTGAGATTTTGCTAAGTGTACACTTTACAACTGGAATACTCGCGGGTGAAGCCACGACGGGTAATGCTAGTAAATAATAATATCGTATGGCCTCGGTGCCGGGTGCAAGCTTTGTAATTTGACACCCAGAGGGTAGCTTGCGTGTCGAACCTCGTTGATCCTTGAATCACTATGAAAGTCAAGGAGGTTAGATATCTTAGCTCCTTGAACACTATAGTGCTTTCTAGTAGAGAAATGAGGAACTTTGTGTTGGCGGAAACTCCCGAGATTTATTTTTTCCATGATGACATTACCTACTGAATTCAAATGGGTTCTTTGACAAACCAACATCGTATGGCATGCGTGTCGTATTTTTTCTGCCTTTCAAAAAATCACTTACCACGACCAGGAGCGAACCTGCAAGCTTGCGGTTTGTAGACCGACACGCTATCCACTCACCCACCGTGGTAACCTCTTGGCTATACTAAGAAATTAACTCTGGACTAAGGGAAGGAACGTGGTACACTCAAATGTGAGAGGCAGAACTGGGAATACGCACCTCAGTCATCTTACGATGGCAATCTGTGACTTCCCATATCTTATTTAGCGTGTGCCGGGATGGTGCCTAAATTTCGGCCACGGCCGCCTCATACTTACATCCTAGCCCAACATGCTAATAAAAACACCACTACAGCCAATGATGCAGGTTACGCCCAAGTACACGGGATGGAAATGACCACAGTGTCCAAACCCTAATCAACAACATAGAATAAACAAGATGAGGTTTAAACCTGAGCAAATCTTCTGTTTTATTTGCCGTGCGTTTTGCAGGGTTTTCCCTAGGTTCACCAAATGAGGTTCATCAGGGGGACTTTTGGTACACCGCGCCCCGACCGTGTACTTGTAAGAAGCGCATTTGCTTTTCTTTACTGCGAGCTCTTACATGTTTTCTCCTGATTTAACCCTTACCATGTCCCTGAGAAATGTATTTATTTATGTCTATTTATTTATTATATTGTTTAGAAGACATTTAGAAAGAGGAGAGTTCAGGGGACCATGGAATTTGTATTGTGGAAAGCAGGCATAGCTTAGAATTGTTGTTATTACAGTACATTACGCAACGAGCCTATAATGGCTATAATTAAGACACGAGTATTTTTATAAAACGAGCGTATGCGAGTTTTATAATTTCCATACGAGTGTCTTAATTACCATTATAGCCGAGTTGCATACGACTGTTTATGTTCGACGATAATTATAACTTTATTATATGTTTTATCATAAATATTCATAAATATCTGTTGAGAGTCAACCACTTGAATTTTGTAATCGGAGAGCGAGCGTTGGGTGTGATATCTCTGTCTTTCAAGATCTCTGAACGACCGACGCATGCGCTCTGTGTGCTTGCAATGCCATATTATGCAGGCCATATGTTTACATCTGCCGTCCCTCAGTAATATTGTCACCGGATTTGTTTGAAGGCAATGCGCTGTGTAGAAATTAAGGTTGGTGATATTAAGGTACAGTGCTATTTCTTGTCTCATATTTGCCAGTTTATTTACGCTAACATATGGACGATGCGTATTTCATGTCGGTAATTTATTATAGTTCGATGTTATGTTTATGTCCGACATGTTGGATTTTGAGCGCATGCGCGAAGGTATCGTTACCTAATTGGTCAATGAACGAGCTCTGATTGGCTGGAGAAACTGCATCATAATGAAAAACAGTGTTATAATGATCATCATTATGGTACAGTTTTCTGACACATAATAGTGAGGGTCGAACATAAATATTATTAGCCTACTTTTCACATTTTGCAAAAATGAGGAAAAAGTAGACTTATGAGATCGGGCAAATGTGTGTCTGTCTGTCTGACCTTCTGTCTGTCTGTCTGTCTGTCTGTCTGTCCTTCTGTCTGTCTGGCTGGCAGGCTGGCTGGCTGTGTGTGTGTGTCCCCCTATCAATTCCTAAACGGCTGCAGCAATCGAAACAAAATTTGGTAGGAGTAAAGATCAATACCTGAATATCTCACGGCCACATTTGAAAATGAAGTCAGTGCTACCAACTGCTGAAAAATCGCAATTGAAATTTGAGCACCATGTTGGATATCTTGGAAGGTATGAATGAGAGCTATTTCATAATTGGCACACGTATAGATAATAATATTGCAGTTTAATTACCAGGAGGCCATACATGGTAGTGTTGCCAAAATGATTATTAGCCTGCCGATAGGTCCAATTTTTAAATGCATATAACTTCTACGCTATCAATTGGAATTCAACCAAATTTCGTATGTGCTATGTGTACATAAATAGATATCACTGAGCGTATTCTTAAGAGCCGCCAGGGCTGCCAACTGTTAATAAATGCTCTCAAGTTTTTTTTAATCCAAATACCCATATATCAGAAAGTATGCAAGCCGACAGCTTTAAACTATGCACACGTATAGTACCTGACATTCTATATTAATTTGGAGTAACTTATATACGTCAGTGCTACCAACATGATTCTACGCCAGCTGAGAGTTCCAAATTTAAATACATGTAACTTCTATACTAACATTTGGATTTCAACCAAATTTCGTGTGTGCTATGTGTACGATAACAGATATGACTATGCCGATTTTTAAGTGTAACCAGGGCTGCCAACTGTTAATAAATACTGTCTCTATTTTTGTTACCCTGATATTAATATATCAGAAAGTATGCACGCCAATAGCTCTAAATTTTGCACACGTATAGCACCTGGTATTCTAGATTAATTTGGAGTAACTACGCCTACGCCAGTGCTGCCAACATGATTCTAAGCCTGCTGATAGGTCCAATTTTAAAATGCATTTAACTTCTATACTAACTGATGGATTTCATTCAAAATTGACACAATAGATCATATTATTTCAGATTATTTCTGACGAATACATGTATGTCATTGTTGCCAACACGATTTTACGCGCTGTTAGATCCAATGTTTAACTGCATGTAACGTCTTGCTATCCATTGGACTTCAACCAAATTTTGTACTCTGTACCTTAAGAGATGGAACTAAGAATATATTCAGTCACCACGGCTGCCAACTGCAGTTCTGTATTAGGATACATTATACCAGATATATTTCGAACTAATTAGAAATTTCGATATTACCAACTTAATTTCGTCATTATTCTGGATAGATCCATATAGATTAATCATTGGCATGAATCTTAAATTTTAAGAAAAGTAGGCTCTTTAGTTCGTCACTGAACTTCTTGTTTTTCTATCTGCATCACCACTGCTCCCATCTCCATCTATCACTTGATGATAAATCCTCATTCTCTGCAACACTGACCGATTCGTCCAAATACTTTGGGCGGCTTCGGTGGCGTAGTCGGTAGCATGCTGAACTTCTATGCCCAAGATAGCGGGTTCAAACCCGGTCGAAGCCGTCGGATTTTTTAGAGCATTAAAAATCCCTCAGTATGCCTTCCTTCGGAGGGGAAGTAAAGCCGGCCGTCCCATGTCATAGATTTATGGCATGTTAAAGAACCTTCCACTAATTTCACCTGTGTGAAGCTAAATTGTATAGGTTAGGAATGTAAACAACGCTCTTAGTTTTCTACGTTCGTTGCCAAGAGCCGACAGCGGTGGCGTCTAGTAGCTAAATTCTGAACTAGGCCTATTAGTCGTTGACGGTGGCGTTTGGCGGCAAAAGTAGGAGCTATTTGAAAAATTCAAAGTTGTTGTCCTTACTTGAATTTAAAAAAAACAGATACACACACTAATACATCCATCACAATTAACACCGGTAATCAGACAGATTCTACACAGACACAAAGTACACGGGCCTACATGACCGCGTTGTCGCAGCCCCTAAACTGAGGAACCAACCAACCAACCAAATACTTTGAAATTGTAGCCACATTTTTATCGTTAGTGCCCGCCATATTTATTTTTTACATCGTACATCAGCTGATACTGTAGTATCAAGTGTCTACCGAACCAGTTCTCACAATTAAAAACGTAAATGAATTAGTTAGTTAGTTAGTTAGTTAGTTATAGTTGTTTTAAGGGGCGGAACTGCGAGGTCATCTGCCCCTTAAAAAACGTAAATGAAATGATTCACGTAGTTATTTACGGTTGCAGGTGCTTTCGTAAAGGATGTGTAATACCATCCTGTCATCTGCTGTACTTAAATGTAAAAAGTTATAATAGCCTGTGGAGTATTCCGTACGTGCCCGAATAGAGCGTAAATTACGTTGCGAAATACATCGTAAACGACACGGTAAGTGCTAAGTGCAAAGTTCACTACCCTAGTGACGGTCCGGACACGGTCACCAAGAGACCGCTGATCAGCTGGACTTGGTGCACCTAGCCGAAACCCCGCTAAACACATGGCAAAACTTAGAATAATTGTCCGTTTTTAATTACCTTGCCGAGAAAGCCAATATAATATCTTTTTAAGATAAGGAACATTGCGTCTTCGTTTAGTTCCATGATCATCAATCTCCTTTATTTTAATCCCACTTGTTTTGATGATCAAATTATGGAATTTAATTTGGTGACCTTCAAGCATTAGTTCTCTGTGTACGTATTAAGAGCCGTTGGCAACACTTGAACTGAGCAAGCGTATTCCCCCGGGATACGGAGGATCAGAGTGCTGTCGCCTGGCAACACCAAGTGTTATGTTCACAGCACGGCTCTGTTTATGATCGCGTGTTAAGTGCTTGGACTTGAACTAACTGGATAACAAGGGGGTGGGGTTGTGTACAGTCACACTGCAAGTTTGGAGTCATGGCCACACTCAATGCGGTTTCATCAGTTGCATCCACTTTTCAGCATCGGGGAGAATGTTTATTGAATGACATCGTAGCTGAATTGTACCTTCCCGCCCAATCTAATTGGGTGCACTCTATTGCCCGACCAAAAGGCTTCTAATAATTGGTTACTAAGGCAACACTATAAAAGATGTTCAGTAAAGAACATATAGCCTACTTTCTACTAAATGCATGGGTATAGTTAGTTATGACTAGGGCCCGGATGTTGATGACATGAGTAGTGGGATGAGGGGGGAGCTGCACCACTTCTTATTGAGCCACCCTCGTATTTGCCCCGAACTTGATATCTCGCTAACCAAACATGGGATTAGAACATACAGGGTGTCCTAGCACTGCTAGTAATGCCCCCTACTTTCCTATAGCCTCTTTATTTAATGAAAAGACCAAAACTAAAAGGTCATTCACGAGTAGTGGGGTAGTGTTCGTTTCCTGAAGTCGCGCTCGTGCTTGAATATGTATGCCTATGTTGGGAAAGGGTTAGGTGGTGGGGGAGGAGTAGGGTCGAGTGAGGGGTCGTTTAGATGGTATTTTTTCCGCTCTAGATGATGGTGAGGTTATTTTTTAAAAATGGATGGAATTGGGAAACGCCATTTGGGGTAAACATGTTGTTTTTTGACATTTTGGCGATGAATGTTTTTTATACGCATGCGCACTTGAGGAGTTTTGTAAGAGGGCGGGCTTTTATAATGATGATTTATCAATGAGTGTTTTTTAATATATATTGAAATAAACCAAAAAAACTAATAGGTCATCGGCTTTTTACTATTTCGCTAACTAATAATCGGATTTAAACCTATGAGGTGTCGTAGGACTCGTGGTGAACTCTCTTTTTCCATGGACGGGGGATATCCACTCCAAAATAAAAACGTGGTAAGGGGGGGGGATCTGCTTTCAAAAGCAAGTTGTGAGCCCCCCGCGACCTTGGAATCGAAGGAGCCATGCTAGGAGGGCGTGCTTGGATTCGTTTTTTTCGTCTCGTTGTGCTCTTTACGGGAATGTAGGTGTCGAAAAGGTGAACTTAGGGTTTTGGGTCGAAAAATGCGTTTTTCACATTTTTGCCGATTTTTGGAAAACGGGCCATGATAGGAGGGCGTGCTTGGATTCGTTTTTTTCGTCTCGTTGTGCTCTTTACGGGAATGTAGGTGTCGAAAAGGTGAACTTAGGGTTTTGGGTCGAAAAATGCGTTTTTCACATTTTTGCCGATTTTTGGAAAACGGGCCATGCTAGGAGGGCGTGCTTGGATTCGTTATTTTCGTCTCGTTATGCTCTTTACGGGAATGTCGGTGTCGAAAAGGTGAACTTAGGGTTTTGGGTCGAAAAATGCGTTTTTCACATTTTTGCCGATTTTTGGAAAACGGGCCATGCTAGGAGGGCGTGCTTGGATTCGTTTTTTTCGTCTCGTTGTGCTCTTTACGGGGATATAGATATGGAATAGGTTAAAAGCTGGAAACATGGTTTTTTATATAATTAAATAGGGTTTTATTACAAAAAATTATGTTTATTGACCCATGAATTATACGTGGAAGGAAAACCTAACCACTTTACAAAATATTTTGCACCTTTGACTTTAATTACTCGTTCAATGAGATAATCGTTGGGATATAATGTTTTTTGCACTTCTTCATAATAGAATCGTCCCTGAATGGGTTGACCGCTCTGATCTTCTAAGAGATACGTCACTGGTTGACCTAGCTTGACTTGGCGAATTTTAAAAATTTCTGTCGACCATTGTGGAGTATACGATTTTGAAAACACACTTCTATGTTTACTAATGCGAACAAAATCTCCAATTTTAAGGCGATGTCGCCTTGGGTCTACCCTTTTTATAGGGTTAAACAGTCTATTGAGTCTGGGTAGGTTCTTGGTGACGAGGCGAGGTTTCATGCCGATGGTGGAATGAATGGTGTTGTTGTAGCGAGACACAAGTTGAGGTAACCAGTCTATCCATCGATAGGAACCATGTATTGTAAACTCTTTCCACATATAACTTTTTAATGTTCGATTGAACCGCTCGACCACACTGGCTTTGAGATTGCTATAGGTGGTATAATGGTGAATATCCTTAGATTTGAGAAAACTGGAGAAATCCTTGTTGAAAAATTCTTTCCCCTGGTCGGTTTGTAACAAATGAGGTTGACGTTTTGATTGTTCAATAATATGTTGAAAGGCCTTTGTGACTAAGATACCAGTTTTATATTTTACTGGTTGAACAAAAGCCATTTTGGAATAGACATCAATGACAGTCAACATATAGCGTACACCGTCGTTAACGTTAGAATAAGGTATCATTTCAACCAGGTCTGCCTGCCAAAGTTCATCGATTCCTTTGGAAATGACACGACGACGTTCATAAATGCGTCGGGCTGGTTTATGCAATTCATGAGCAATGCCCACTTTGATGGGGGATGGCTTATAAGATAATTTTAGCATCTCGGAGTTGTTGTTCAATGAGGGCGATTTCCGCCTCATGTCCAGTGTGACCAGCTTGTTTTGATGCATGAAGCAAGTATAAGCGCTCTACTAACTGATTGGGATTATTCCAAAAGGTTATATCTAGGTAGGGTTTTAATTTCTTAAACCTTACACCAGAGGCAGAGTGATGTTTTTGCTTACCAAAGATGTTTGCAATGATGGTTTTATATTTTTGGGATATATTGGCATTGACCTGCTGAGAGGATTTATAGTTTCTTTTGTGAGCGTTGGTGTCTAATAAAATGGATTTATATTTAGCAAGGTCCTCGGACGTAAAATCTTGTGTCGAGGGGGTGCGAGAAAATAGCAGCTTTAACAGACCTGGTGTTAATTTATAGTTGATCTTTTTAATGACAGCTTTCGTACGAGCAAATTTAATGGATGAATCCCCAATTTTAAAACTATCATTCTCATAGCGAACACCATACGTGGTATCTGTCTTTCCAATAAATAGAAGGGTCAAATACGGTTCCAGGGTTGCCCCATAATGTTTGATTAAAATGTTTTTGAGTTGAGCTTTATTTTGAGGGGTTGCCAAGACTTGTGAAAACGGAGACGATGTGGAGGAAGACGGTGTTGCCGCTATGACGGAAGATTTTTGTTTTGTTTTTAGAAACTGTTGAAGGGGTGACGATTTCTTTTTTCTTTCAGGACTAAATACGCTTTCGCTGTCACTTTCACTTTGTTCATGCTCTTCTTCTTCTTTCTTTTCATGTTCTTGATGTTCTTGTTCACTAACATTAGAAGAGGAGGAGGATTTTACCTGTCGTGTGGATTCTGTTTGAGTAAATTTTGAACTTGTTATGGGTTTGGTTTGAGAGGTAGCAGCAGTAGCAGCAGAAGCATTAGGTTTAAATCTCATGGGATCAACCGATGATGGAGCATGTTTTATCATGGGTAAAGGATTGACGTTTTTTAAACGTTGCAATTCACGAAATTTATGTCGAATCGTATTTCGTGCCTCAATAATACGCTGCATGATTTGAACATGTTTCTTGTACCCTATGGCGTTCGCCATGGTAAAGGTAAAGACACACTAACAGGAAATGTCCAACCCTGGGTCTTTTTAAACAGAAATAAAATGATCAAAACCCAAGCGATAACGTCCCTCACATCGTTCACTCTGTTTATTTATGACCAAACAGGCATGGGGATGATGGTTCCAACACGAAGCACACAATTGCGTGAAAGCTGTAAAGGACATATCTGGATTCACATGATCTTGAAAAATATGATAGAGATTTCTAGAGTCTTGGCGAAAGAGAACGATGAGATTGGCATTGTCACGAATCAACTGTTTGGGGATTTTGGAATAGGTCTGAGCCAGATAAAAACAATCCACTTGTTTATGGCGTCCCATACTAAAATACTCTTGAATAATGGCCTGTCGTTGAGTGGCAATATCATCAAAAATTATAATGGAATCTGGTTGAATGCGGTCTGGTTGAATGACATCTTGAGGTGAGGTGAATGTAAAATAGCCCATGGCTTCTTTATTTAACGAAGACATAATTTGTTCAAGATACACGTACAGAGGCTGGTACAAGAATTTGGCAAAAATATAAATATTTTGAAATCGTAGGCCATGAGGTGCGGTAATAATGTTCAGCAAAACATTGGTCTTTCCACAACCCGAAGGCCCTACCATAATACATCGAACGGTAGATGGGAATAGGGTGCCATGACGTTTAGGTTCGCACACGGACAGTGATAGCTCTGAAACCAAATCAGAGACGGGCAAAGCATGGGGTTGTTTCATTAATTCCATTGTGTCGATGACTGAGTTTTTTTCATGTGTGTATAAGGTTTATATATATATATATATATAGGCAAACGGTGAGTAAGAAAGGTTAGTTAACGTCTATCACCATGGACGTGTTTGGGAGAGCTCGTGTAACCATGGCCACGGCCGCCTCTTTGTCAAAACAGTCACGAGAGGTGGCAGCAAAAAGCTATGTCGATCGCAAAGTGCAAAGTGTCTATCACATGGCCCCGAGACTAACCGCTGAGGGCTATTCAGCCAATCATCATCGTATTATTGATGTGCAAGAGCCTCGAGACGAAAATGATGTCTGCACGAAACGTTATGTGACCTATCAAATGAAAAGGCTTTATAAATTTGTCCCATCTGTATTTTTAGTGTACCTGTCAAATCAAAAACTGGACAATGACGAAAACCATTCCCCACCACCACTACCACTGGTGAATGATGATCTTACCTATATGCTTGCTTCCGGTTTAAGTCGTTATCGACTGCATTATGATGGTGTCATTCATATTAAATATGTCATGCCTGATGAGAAACATTTAAAAATACAACTAAACGGTGATAGAGTGTTGGCCCACAACCATCAAAGAGTAAATGTGGGAGATGAATTATCCTTTCATCTTATGCTTACGTTTGAGGAAAAGGAAGCTGGGAAAACGGTGAATGATTTCCCGCTTTATATAGAATTGGAATATACTGCTATGAAATAAGGTTCTCTACGTTAGTTGTTATCGAATGTTTGCTGTGAAAGGTTCACCAAGTAGCAGCATGGTGAAAAAAAGATATGCTATGAACATGAAAAAAACAAATCTCAAAAAGAGAAAAAAGCCAGGTCGGAAACCAAGTCGATTTGCCTCACACCCAGTGTTAAAACTTAAAAAAACTAAAAAAAAACTAAAAAGAGTGGCTATCGAAAAAGCTTTACAAGCGGTGCGATTGTCTACAGCTCCGAAATCGCAGCATTATGTATCGATAAAAAGAAAAGAAAGAAAGCAAAAACGTGGGCGAGTCATTCCTGTTGCTAAGCGTGGGGGTTTTTTGCCGGCTTTATTTGCAGGGTTGGCAGCTTTGGGGTCCCTTTTGGGTGGTGCCAGCGCTGTAGCGAAAACCATAAAAGCCGTCGAGCAAGGCAAGCAACAACTCAAAGAAAGCGAGCGACACAATAAAACGTTAGAAGCCATTGCGATGGGAGCTAGAAATGGCAACCCTTTAAAGCCAGTATTTTATCCACAAGGTAATGGCCTACCGTCTAAGGAAAAAAAAAATGTCCATCATCATCGATAAGCGCTTAAGGCAACTGCCTCGTCATGCCATGACCCATGAAGAAGTGGAAAGCTATGCCAAACAACTAAAGATTTCTCATTTTCGAGGTGTATTTATGCGAAATGAATTACCTAAAGCACCGTGGAAAGAAGAACGAGTCATGATGAATTTAGATGATAATGCAGGCCCAGGAACCCATTTTGTAGCCTACGTGAAACAAGGTTCCACAGTATGGTACTTTGACAGTTATGGAAATTTACCACCCCCGATCGAGTTGCTACGTTATTTGGGAAACCGGGTAAAGATATTCTATAATGTGAATCGTCAACAAACCTTTGACAGTCAAGAGTGTGGCCGTTTGAGTTTACATTTTTTATATAAGAGGTCGCGTTAAGCCAACAGTTTCATCATTATGAATGTCAGCGCCAAGACCTTTACCGTGCACAGTCGCGGGCCTGAAGTGTCCCTGGATTTTTTCCCTCCCATTGAATTGCATTCCGAACAATCCTATGTGCTAGGATTAATTTCTTTGGAAAGTTACAACAGAATTTACAATATTCAACTGGATATTAATGACAAATTTTATTATGATGATTATATGTTGACACTACCCCCTGGAGGTTATACCATAGACGATGTGCATGAGGCCATTAGCGTGTCGATGATAAAACAATTTGGTGTCAAACCATTTGCGGATGGGACACACAAATTTGAACTTACAGCCAATACAATAACTCATCGCTGTCGCATTTTCTCTACGTTTAACATTGACTTTGAAACACGAGTTCATTCTATTGGTCCTTTATTAGGATTTAAACCAAGAGTGTTGGCAGCTCAGCAACCCCATGAATCAGATTATCCAGTGAAATTCATCGAGGACCATCACATTTCTGTAACTTGCAATATTATTAGAGACGTATTTACGAATCAAGAACAAAGCCATTCCCTGTATGATTTTATTGTCACCTCTCCTTGCGGCTATATTATTCGTGAAAACCCTTCAGTGGTTCTCTATCATCCTGTGTGTGTCAGTGATATTAGTAATATTACCTTACGCTTAGTGAATAGAAACCAACAACTGATTGCTTTGGACGCCAACACCCCTGTGACCTACAAGTTGGTTTTAAAGACGCTATGAAATTTATCTATAAAGCAACAACAACGTCAACGAGGTCGGTTAGTTGCCCACCGTGTATGAAACGGTTGACACGAGTAAACCGACAACGCTTACAACGCCTTGGTTATACGCTACACCCCAATCATGAACAAAGAGCTGTTGCAAGTGTTAAATCCCATACAAGTGGAAGATGGCGTCGTGCGCATTGATATGCATTCCTATCAACCTCAAGCAACAGGACTGAATAACAATGACGAGATTCAATTCATCATTAACAATCAAGATATTTTTACTCTACCTCATGAAAGTGTCCTTCAAATTGAGGGTAAATTGATGAAAGCAGATGGCAGTACGCCCACAACGTCTGCGTTGGCGAATCATGGTTTGGCTTTTCTGTTTTCTGAAGTACGTTATGTGATAAATGATATTGTCATAGATATGACTCGAAATGTGGGCATGACTAGTCTTATGAAATTATATCCATCCTATAGCGAGGAGGAAAGTAAAACGCTTTCTATGGCAGGATGGTGTCCCAACAGTAGCAATAACTGGCTAGTTCATACCGATGGCACTTTTACAGGCTTTCTACCCTTAAAATTACTCCTTGGCTTTGCCGAAGATCACAAGCGTATTATTTTAAACGCAAGACAAAGTTTGTATCTGGTGAGAGACCGCAGTGATTATAATGCACTGAAAGGAGCCTCTGACCAAGTGATAGACTCAAAAATTCAACTGCTTCGATTACTATGGAAAGTGCCCCATGTGACGCTATCGGATCGTAAAAAGCTAAGCATGTTAAATTTGGTGCAAAAAGATAAAGCCTTGCCTATCGCCTTTCGAAGTTGGTGTCTGCATGAATACCCCTTGCTACCTACCACTGACACTCATAGTTGGAGTGTCAAATCGGCTCGCTCTACCGAGAGACCCCTCTATGTTATTATTGGTTTTCAAACCAATAGAAAATACCAACAAAGCAAAGATGTCACCTTGTTTGATCACATTCACTTGAGAAATATACGACTATTTTTAAATAATGTTTGCTTTCCCTATGAGGGGTTGGAACTCAATTTTTCAAAAAATAAGTTCGGTCCCCTTTATGACATGTTCGCTAAATTTCAATCATCTTATTATGAAAAACAGGATTGTCCTATGTTGTCGCCACAAGGGTTTAAAGCAAAAGCACCACTGATTGTTTTCGACTGTTCGTATCTAGAAGAATCTATGAAAATCACCACCATTGATTTAAGGATAGATTTTGAAACACAAGAAAATGTCCCAGACCATACCAGTGCCTACTGTTTGATTATTCATGCTAGACAAGTGAAATATCATCCTTTGTCCAATTATGTCACCAGCATGTAAGCCATCTGTGGTCGAATGAAAACAAAAAAAAGATCATCATTCATAGGATTGATGATAAGCGTCTGCATGCACAGTATCTGTTGCGCTCTGGCACTGTGCGCACATACGACAACAACAAACATCATGTGTCCCTCAATAAGCAACAGCAACAACAACAACAACAACAACAACGTGACAGACCAACCATGGAATTTAAAATGTGAATTTAATCGTTTGAAAACTTTTGAAACATGGACAGTTCCCTTTATGGATTGTGGAGAATTGGCTGCGAGCGGATTTTATTACTTAAAACGTGGGGATGTGGTCAAGTGTATTTTTTGCAACATTGAAATTGGAAACTGGGAAATAGGGGATCGAGCCTTTAGCGATCATCAGCGATGGAGTCCATCCTGCCCTTACCTCAATCGCTATGATGTGGGCAATATTCCATGGAGTTTGAATTATCCTGTTATTGTACCAGACACTGCAAAACTAGGAGATACCTGTGGACCATATGCGCAAACTATTCATCTGAATGCTGTTCCAAATTAAGCCAACAAACTTTTTGTAATAAAAATGTAAGTGTTTTTTTTTTTTTGTTATGAATAAAACCTCAAAAAATATTTAGCTGTTGTTCAATTCATTTGTTCCTTTTTTTCCCTAAAGTCCTTTGACTTTTGCCATGTTAAACCATGGCATGGGTTAGTTGTTGATTAGACGTCAATGAGGTAACAAGTAAAAATAAAAAAAGCATAATGCGTACACTCATCGTGGATTGTCAGGGGTTTAAAATTGCAGACAACAAATTTATATTTAAGGAAGTTGCTTTTATCGATTGTAGTACGTTTTGGGTGTCTAACCCTATTCATTTGGTGTTTAAACCTCCCTATGCTTTCGAGTTGCTTAGTGAAAAAGATAAAAAACAGAGCCAATGGATTGAAAATCATTTGCAGTTAGCATGGAACAAGGGTGATATTTCTTACAAGTATCTTGACATTGTCATGAAAGCCCATTTGTCCTCGGCCAATGTCTTATTTGTTAAAGGGAGTGAAAAACGCCAGTGGCTTCAACCATTTCTACCCTCTCACTGTCAATGTATTGACCTTTTAGATCTGGGTTGTCCATCCCTGCAAACGCTCATGGACACTTGTCCTTGCGACAATATTCAGAATAAAGCCTTAGCGCATGCATGGCAATTGTTTCATTGGCTCACCACGAGTGCATGTTGGGAGTTGTTCAATAAAATGAAAACTGAAAGTGTATCGTCCAATGATAGCAGTGAGACGTGTACACGTGAGGTGATAACATCAACGTTATAGACATGGACGCCACTACAATCGACAAGGCTATTGGAAAGTTCTTTGTGTGCAAGAAAAAACTGATTAGCTTTACACAACATGAATTATTAGCACTACCTAAATCATTTCTTTTTTATGTTGCTGCCAACGCTGTCAAAGAAATTTGGGAAAAGGCGCCTGCCGAGTGGACTAACGACTCTGTATTGAGTGAACTACAACCATGCAGTCATTTCTCCCATCACAAGCAATTAACCATGGCAAAAATACCTTCCATTCGACAGTGTGCCACATGCCAATTAATGAAATTATATCATGGTCATAAAACTCAGTGTAAAGACATTGTTTCATCATTCCATGGCTGTCATGCGGAAAACAACCACCACCTACCATGCTCGTCAGGAGCTGCCGACAAACAACAACAACAACAGCAAGAACAAGAACAAGAAGAAGAAGAACAACAAAAAAAGTGTTTTTCACCGATTGAAACCTCTATGTCCCAGGTGTACTGGCCGTGGAATTATTGATAACATTATTAAAAACTTACCATTCGAAGCTCACTTACCTGCTTACAGCTTTTGCGGCCCTGGTACTCGTCTTCAAGATCGTTTGAGGAGAGGGGATATGGGAATCAATGCTTTGGATCATGCATGCCTTAATCACGATAAAGCCTATGAAAACAGTGATCCCACACTAAGACGCATTGCCGACAAAGTCTTGTTAAGCATTGCCAAGCAACGATTAACAGCTTCAGATGCCAGTCTAGCAGAACGAATGGCAGCATTTATAGTGATTGGTGCTATGAAGAGCAAATTACTTTTATCTAGATATGGACTTTAACGTAATGAATTTATTTTAAAAAATGTATAGTATCACTGTTATCATGACAAAAAAATAAATAAAAAGACAAGAGTCCATGTTGTGTTTTTTTCCATTATTATTATTCACTCATAGTTTCATTATTATAATTATAAATGACAAACAATAAAAAGGGACAGCAGTGCATCGTTAAAAAATATTACTAATTGTAGTAAATCTATTTTTTCAATCACAAACAATAAAAAAGGACAAAAGTCCATTATTTTAACTAATAGTTTCATAATCATTATTATAAAAAATTATATATATACATGGTAATTGTACTAAACCTATTTTTTTAAATCACAAACAATCAAAAAAAGGACAAAAGTCCATCATTATTCATCAGCTTCAAATGGCAGTCTAGCAGAACGAATGACAGCATGAAATCTTTTATCTACTCTAGAACCAGTTTTTTTTGTTAAACGCTTATTATTATTGAATAAAATAACATGTTACTAGAATTTAATCATTATAAATTACAATCATTATAATAAAAATTGCTATAAATGCTATTTTAAATCACAAACAATAAAAAAGGACAAAAGTCCATTATTTTAACTAATAGTTTCATCATTATTATTATAAAAAATTATATATACATGGTAATTGTACTAAACCTATAAACAAAAAAAATTCCACCATTAAGCATAAGTTTTGAAAATTTATTTTTATTATTATTTATCATGGTAAACGTTGAGCAACAATTAATAAACGTCAAACTGTTGAACCCAAAAAATAATTTTATTTTATTATAGTTATTAAAGAGTAGGGCATGAATAAACAAAAAAGTTACGGCTAGCGTACAATGATTATTCGTTTTCAATTTTTACAAAACGAACCATGCATCGATTATTTTTTTCACCCTCATAAATTAAATACACAGGGTGAATACTGGAATTGACATCTTCCATAACATTATCAGGTAGGTTATTAAATCGTGTGGGAAGAAATGTCTCAAAGTCTTGACAAATGCAAAGAGCTCGTTCACCAAATTTGGTTATCAGTTTTTGAATTTTATGTATGCGAAAGGGTGTTTGCGTAGGCAATTCACTCATTTTCTTGCGTGCAAAGCCACAATCTTGACCAATGGCGTTCAAGGCGTCCATGGTTGTCTATAACCAAAGAAAAGAGTGTTACTTTCTAACACTCTCGTTCTTATATTACAACAACAATAACTTTTGTACATTAAAGTATATTGTTGGTTTTTTTTTAAATCCTGAGTGTTTATGACCTGTAGTTGTAGATGGATAGTATTGGATAAATTTACAAAAATATTTTTTTCAGTCAAAACATACATTTGGAAATTATTTAATAGGAAATGTTTTATCAAAATTAAGTGTGAATCTCTCTTGGAGGTAAATGCATGTCTCTGTTGTGAATGGGAATTAGCCTATCATTCCCTATTCGAATGACTTGTATTCGTTTGCTCTGTTGATGTGCAAATTCACACAACATTCTGTTAAATAAATAGTATCAACAAATACTAAGAGCAAACATGGAATACTTTTGGTAACCTATAAAAAGGCAAAGTTAACACGCTATGCATTTAATAACCATGTCTACATCCAACAAAACAAAGTTCAAAACTACAAATTTAAACCAGTGTGTATGTGTTTATCAACGTGTATACACGATAAACTAAAACAAACAAACAAACAAACAAAATAGCCAAATGTATTCTAAACGTCAAGTATGCACCTGAAAGCCGAATGTAAACAAAAAAAAGCGATAATCATGACATCATGTGGTTAGTTTCTAACAAATCTCATTCTATGAGGCGAATATTGATTGATAGGTAAGCCAAGACAAAGTTGGCGAAATGCTTGTTGTCGATACGAAGTGATTGATTCCTCAGCAGGAAATTTATAAAAATGAAAACAAAACATTTGAGAGGTTATTGGAAAATAAACATTAAACAGGGGTTTTGTACATATTGTACACCAGAAATCTGGAAAATGATCCTCGTCAGCTAATTTAACAATCACTTGATTCATGGTTAAACCATACCATGCTTTATGAATCACTTGTGTGGATACATTATTTTCAAAGCCAAAATTTAGCATACAGGATTTACAAAAGTGATGCCCTGGGTCATGAAACAAATCATCATCATTATCATCACGATTCATGAAGCTGTCATAAAATGTGGTGTCAATGCGTACTTTCGTGTTTCTATATTCTGAAGGATAGGCCACACGTTGAGGATTATGAGACACCATCGTGGCATATTCATTGAACGTGGTGTGTTTTGTGACGATAAAACGATCTTCACCGTGGATCATGATTGAATCTGAAAAGTAGTCGTTGCTGTTTACTAAGTGAATAAATAAAAAAAAACAATGTACTATATACACTGTCTGTCCCCTAAGTCAATGGCAAAAAATAAAATAAAAAATAAGCAAAACACAAATAAATAACCAGCTGTCTGTTGACTCCTTTAGCTGTAGGCGGCAAACATGCAACAGGTTAAAAAAAACAATTTCTGTTCAGATATTTCAAATATATCACCACTCATAACTCTAGCCATAAAGTGAGAGTTTTTATCCACGATTATTATTATTATTCTTTTGTTCTTGCATGAGACCTACTAAGCCACACCCTAGTTGGCCTATTAATCTGTGCCTACTGAGGGTGAATGGTCACTTTACTGAATCATGAGGCCTACTAAGCGACAACAATAGTGAGGGTGGCTACTTGTTTGTTTTTTTTCCTAACCTAACCTAAAGAAGTCAACATGTTTTTAATCTAGCCTGTGCACAGTGAACCATGGAAACGTTGATGCATGGCTCTCTTTATGCGTTGACAGGCAAATAGCACAAGACATACAGTTTATGTACAACTATTTACAGGCATTCACACATCCATGCATACACCCATGCACGCAGGTTAAAAAACAAAAATTATATGATACACTACAATTTTTTATTTTTATTCCGAGGCTCAAGATGGCATCTCGCATTTGATAGCAACCAAACCAAACACTTGCCGTGTTGTACAACAACAATAGCTACAACCACTACTGGTTGTAACCAAATGGGACGCTTGTCATCATATCCTGACACCACTGTCTCTTGTCGTCCAACAAAGCGAGTGTTTGTTTTCGCTGCTTCATTAAAAATAAATCATGATTTTTTGAGAGAATCCTAAACTGACTATGTGCCATGGCTGTGTGGGTCTGAAGGACATGTAAATAATCATCCACACAGAGACGTTTAACCACATGCTGGCTAATCCCTTTGGCTCGCATAGATTCGCATCGATCCACCTGTCGAAAACTATACATTTTCGGAGCGAGACCTACAAACTCAGTCATCATGGTGTCTGAACACTCATCTTTCATTAAACCAATTTCTTTTTTGTTCAGACGGGGGATATCGAACACGTTCTTCTCACTAAACGAGAACGTGTCAAACCATTTTGGGTTTTGTTTCATAACGACATACGGATCACAGTCATGGATATGGTAAATAAAACTATCCGTGTCTGTATATAACAAGGAAATGGTACCAAAACGCTGTATTGCAAAACCATAATGGAATTTATACATGTGCAATTTTGAAAAATCTAAAATGACTTGGCCTAAATAGATAGGCTTATTCATGACCACTTTAGTTTTAGCAAGTTCAATAGTCAGTAGATCATGATCAATAATGTTTAAAGATTTGAAATTTGGTTTTGCAATATATTTTTGAGCCCCCCATTGTCCATGCCATGTATTGACCAATTTAATGTCCCTATACTGCCGTACATTTTCCAAACTCTTGCCATAGATACAATTATTCATGAGTTAAAAAAAATTGATTTGAAATGGTTGAGTGGCACTTTGTCTGTGACTGGTATTTAAATCCATGTATGGTTTCAACCACGGTTTCTGACAAAAAGAAATACCTCTATGGATTTTTTTCAGGGTTAAGCCCTGAGCTAAACATTCTACCAGCATGTCAATATGCAACACATAGTGATTTTTATCATACAAGGTACCCATCAATTTCTTATGATTGCCCTTACTCTCGGGCGGCACCATTTTCTCTATGCAAAAGGGGAAATCACCATGAAGCTGTCTGAGATGGGGGGGATAAGCTAAGTCGACATCAAGAACATACCCTACGTCCTGTTGCTTGCTAGCGCTATGCACATTAAAATCTTTAATTTCATCCTCAGACAGCCAGACAAAGTTTCTGTACGGCAGTGGTCGACTCATAGCGTGACCGTATAAATTGTTTACGTCGAAATACATTAGATAGGATTCAGGTTCTTCGGGACAATAATCAGGCATGTAATGATTATTTGCCTTGGCATGTCGCTGATTGAGCGATACGAATCCCCCACGAATCCCTTTTTCCATCATGAGTACCATATCGGGATCCGTCAGTAAATCAAGCTCAATGTGGGTAAATTTGAGGGCGGCGTCCCAACTTAACCCTGGACTGGTATAGTAGTGGGCGGGGTCAAGGCCATAAATCGTGTGACATAGCTGACGAAACGTTTCAAAAACGTCGGTCAACAACAACACGTCTAATTTTAAGTAGTGCATAGCATACTGGCCCATGGTTTCTATGCCAAACACTCGCCAAACATGCTGTGCGTGGGCATAGTCTTCTTCACTGATGGTGCTTTGTGTTAACTGAGAAAAGAATTTTTCTCTTGGCGGCAAAGTCGTTTCTTCAAGCACCTCGTAACTTTCCACATAATCGTATGGAAAATGGCCTTTACGAACACACAATTTAAATTGATTTGTATCCGTAAAGTGGGAATGGGTATGTTTCAACTCATCTTCGTTTAAGCCTTT
The DNA here is from genome assembly GCA_946902985.2 of Meconema thalassinum. Lineage (NCBI taxonomy): Eukaryota > Metazoa > Arthropoda > Insecta > Orthoptera > Tettigoniidae > Meconema > Meconema thalassinum. Next base: position 49,433,125 of record OX336393.1, read on the forward strand.
CACAAGACTATCCAGCGAACTAGACATAAACTTGAATGAGTCGAGAAAGCGAATGCTCATGCTTCCTTTTCTCCATGAAAGTGAGGTAAAGCTCTCATGGTTCTTAGCCAAAATGCTGAATTTGCTCTTATCTACATGAGCAAATTGTTTTACAATGAAGTGAAGGTCATACCGGGAGAAATTGTGTAAGAAGACATGGAGGAAGCGAGGTGTAGAGTACTTCAAATTGCATTCGTTATGGGCAGCACCTCTAAAATGCCCTGTCCTGTGGCAGTGGTCTCTTACTTTTTTTTCTCCGCCTAAGATTGGCTTTTCACATATGTGGCAGGTGGTGGCTTGATCATATTCTCTTTGCTGTACGTCATTCATTTGAATTGGTACAGGGTTGTTCAAAATAGTTTCTACTTTGCCTGCTAAAGCCGCCATTTGATCAACAAACCACCGCGCACAATCCTGACCTTTGTGACTTACATACTCACATTGTGAATTATCATAGTGACAGACAACATAATAGGCTACAGCAAAAGGCTCATGTTTCTGCACTGGATAGGTTGAGCTTGTATGGGGGCTTGGTTCACATCCCTGAATGGGAACAGTAAGGGCCTCAAAATCAGCGTAAACAGTAAATGGTATCATGTCTTGTTTATTAGTGGCCTTAAATTTTAAGACTGCGTCATTCCCTTCCGGCAAGACTAGCTTTACTGCCGTCTGCCCTTCACAGTCTTCTGTATGTCGTTTCAAAAGTTCATCAGTTCCAAAATATTGAAGGCAGCGCTCACAAATGTGTTTTGCACACCTATGGTTAGACACTTGGCTGCTCACCAATTTACTTAAATTCTTTATCCAACAATAATGGCTTTTATCCCCATCAGACAGGAAAAGCAGGTGAATGTGATGTTGCTTTACCTGTTTGGTGGCATACAAGGGGCCCACAATATTGGATCCGTCGATGCCATACACCATGAAGGAGAAATTTGGATTATCTTTCTCAAATAAATGAATTTTATCTAGAGGCATGGGAAATGAAACACGCTCGAGATTGAGAGTTTGTTTCATGCGGTTAAACACATCTTTGTACTGCCCTGGTCTATCAACATGACTGTCTTCACAGGGTTGCAGACAGCTCACTATACTCCACAAAAAGCAGTAATCGTCTTTGTTGCGTATGTTGATCACTGCCTTTCTGGAAGCGATAAAGCTCGGTGTGGCAATATAGCTACTTCCTGCATTCAATGGATTGTATTTACAAATATTGATTTGCAAATAGGCAATGCTTTCGAGGGCCAAGCCACTGGGACCCTGTTGCAACTTATCAAATTTAGTGATAAGCGCTTGAATAGCTTTCTCCTGATACCACGTTTCCAAATTATCGGCTATCAGTACTTTCTCCATTTTTGTACAAAGGTTGAAGGTGTGTTTCTCTTCAACATTATTTTTTATCAATGTAAATTCACATAGTAGTTCGAAGTTTATTTTTAAAGCGTGATGCAATCTTAAGCCTTGTTCACATTCACTCAAAAAAATGGGAAAACATAATTCCACAAAATCTTTAGGCGACAGACAGTGAATCGCATTGTAAATTCGGCCTGAGCATACTCGCGTTTTGAAACATTTGGCCAAAGGCTGCCACACTAACACTTCACTCTCCGATATAGACATGATTATAAAATGGACAAATAAACGTGCAACCCTTACCTTAAAATAGGTTAATCCAAAATCTGCAATTCCAAACGACCACACTTATCGATTTTTACTGACTGGCACACACAATCTCGTTCACAGGTAGACAATGGTTGTAGTAATTTGGGCCCCCAGCAGGAAATGATCACCAACAAAGTTGATATAGTTTTAATATCAACGACAAGGTTTATCTTGTTTTTTTGTTTCCAATGATTTATCTGAAAAACAAACCAATACAATCCGTTATTAGTCATGGTTATATACATTAAACATGTGCATTCATTCATTCATTCATCCATTCATTCATTCATTCATTCATTCATTCATTTATTCATTCATTCATTCATTCATAAGACTTACTAAAAACAAAAGGTTTCAAGTGTGCACACATAAATAAGACACTCACTCGAAAATAACAAAGTCATTTACAAAGACTCACCTCTTTTTTTAATATCGAAAGCGTCAAGGTAGTTAAAACCTATTCACTCCATATATATCTTTATTCTGAAACAATAATAAATACACGCCATAAGTATATAAATTTCCGTGAAATAAATGACATACATTTAACAACAACAACAACAACAACAATAAAAGTAATGGAACAACATGTACTCACCATATAATGAATTATAATACTTTCAGCAAATGTGCTCTTTGCCGCCACTGTCACTGTCACTGTCTCTCTCTGTCTGCTTTCCCAGACTTAATGATGTTGTTTTTAAAAATCTGCAACAAACGAAATCCCCCAAAAATACCATCAGTCACTAACTTACTTTTCATGCCTACACAAAATAACAATAAAACCAATCATGCCATAATTAACAATAATGAACCTACCTTAGTACAAGTATGGCCGCGGTTCACGTAATATTTCACAAAGAGCATAAGGCACTTGCATCCGTCACCTTCAAAGATGAACACGAGAATGATGAGTCTCTCTTACCCTCAGAACATATATGTCTCCTCAACAAGATGCAAAGTTAACACTTTACTTTTTTTTTTTGTTCCTACGAGTAGGATGTCATGGAGCGCACAAGTCAGACCGATTCTCACAAGCTTTTGCAATCTCTGCATGAGTATGCGTGGGAATGCAATGATCAGCTTTTCGACAGAGCTGTATGTCCTTCATCGAGATATCGGGTAACACGTCTGGGTCAGATAACAGCCACCTGCATGTGAACAACAGGCTGTTATCTATCTCTGCTGCGAGGCACGTACGATGATAAGACCTGTGTCTGTCTGGATCGCCGTGGGCTAGCTTCAATGCTTTCAATTCTCATTGCATTAAACAAGTTCTCTCTCTGCGTGTGAGCCCTGACCAGTCAAGACAAATAATAATAATAATGCATAAGTGTTTTACCAACATTAAAGCGCATAACACAATGTGACTTCAAATCTGGTTTCTTACTTTTTCCCCGTTTTCCTCAACGATCTCGAAAAAAAATATGACGGAAACCATGATTTCAGGTTTTCCATACCTACATTCCCGTAAACTGAACAACGACACAAATACATCGACATGCCCATCATAAAAATCGCCTCATTCGTTTTCCAAATAACGCGAAAATGAACAAAAAAAACACCTTTTCCATAAGAAAACCATGTTTCCAGCTTTTTACCTTTTTCATGTCTATATCCACGTAAAGAGAATAAAGAGACGAAATAAATACTATCACACACGTCATTCTCACGTTTTCGGTTTTCCAAAAATCGACAAAAATGTGAAAAACGCATTTTTCGACCCAAAACCATAACTTCACCTTTTCGACACTGAAATTCCCGTAAAGAGCACGACGAGACGAAAAAAACGAATCCAAGCACGCCCTCCTAGCATGGCCCGTTTTCCAAAAATCGGCAAAAATGTGAAAAACGCATTTTTCGACCCAAAACCCTAAGTTCACCTTTTCGACACCGACATTCCCGTAAAGAGCATAACGAGACGAAAATAACGAATCCAAGCACGCCCTCCTAGCATGGCCCGTTTTCCAAAAATCGGCAAAAATGTGAAAAACGCATTTTTCGACCCAAAACCCTAAGTTCACCTTTTCGACACCTACATTCCCGTAAAGAGCACAACGAGACGAAAAAAACGAATCCAAGCACGCCCTCCTAGCATGGCCCGTTTTCCAAAAATCGGCAAAAATGTGAAAAACGCATTTTTCGACCCAAAACCCTAAGTTCACCTTTTCGACACCTACATTCCCGTAAAGAGCACGACGAGACGAAAAAAACGAATCCAAGCTCGCCCTCCTAGCATGGCTCCTTCGATTCCAAGGTCGCGGGGGGCTCACAACTTGCTTTTGAAAGCAGCTCCCCCCCCCCCTTACCACGTTTTTATTTTGGAGTGGATATCCCCCGTCCATGGAAAAAGAGAGTTCACCACGAGTCCTACGACACCTCATAGGTTTAAATCCGATTATTAGTTAGCGAAATAGTAAAAAGCCGATGACCTATTAGTTTTTTTGGTTTATTTCAATATATATTAAAAAACACTCATTGATAAATCATCATTATAAAAGCCCGCCCTCTTACAAAACTCCTCAAGTGCGCATGCGTATAAAAAACATTCATCGCCAAAATGTCAAAAAACAACATGTTTACCCCAAATGGCGTTTCCCAATTCCATCCATTTTTAAAAAATAACCTCACCATCATCTAGAGCGGAAAAAATACCATCTAAACGACCCCTCACTCGACCCTACTCCTCCCCCACCACCTAACCCTTTCCCAACATAGGCATACATATTCAAGCACGAGCGCGACTTCAGGAAACCAACACTACCCCACTACTCGTGAATGACCTTTTAGTTTTGGTCTTTTCATTAAATAAAGAGGCTATAGGAAAGTAGGGGGCATTACTAGCAGTGCTAGGACACCCTGTATGTTCTAATCCCATGTTTGGTTAGCGAGATATCAAGTTCGGGGCAAATACGAGGGTGGCTCAATAAGAAGTGGTGCAGCTCCCCCCTCATCCCACTACTGACATGTCAGCTTTTTACTGAGTTGTCTAAAACAATGCTGAAGTACTTAGAAACTCCAGACGGGCCACCTTGTCTTCAAATATGTTATTAGCCTATTTTCAATTTAAAAAAAATAGGCTTATGAGATCACCTTTTGCCCGTGTATGTGTGCGTGTGTGTGTGTGTGTGAGAGAGAGAGGTGTGTGTGTGTGTCCCCCCTAATAAAATCTAAACGGCTGGAGCGATTTCATTGAAACTCGGTAAGTTCATAGCAATATTCCCGGCGACCTCAACCGTGCCCTTCAAATTTTGTTACGTCTCACCAATCCAACATGGCGGCTGTGCGAAATATTTCACTAGCATTCAATATCTCCGAAACTATTACCGATATCGCCCTGAAATTGTGTACAGTGATAAAGGGCACTACTAGAAATTCACCTATGAGACTTTCAAAAACCTGGTGACTACAAAACCAACATGGCGGCCAAGCGAAGTTGAGACTTTTAAATAGACTTTTCTCGCGATTTAACTATCCAAACGTAATGAAACTAGGTACAGCAAATGTTTATACACATTGTAATGCACTTAAGTCTAATTTAGTTCAATTGTTTACGTAACCTCAAAATGGCGGCTGTGCGAAATATTTCACTGACATTCTATATCTCCGAAACTATTACAGATATCACCCTGCAATTTTGTACGGTGATAAAGGGTACTGATACATGTTTACCTATGTATATTTCATAAACCTGTAAAGTACAAAACGAACATGGCGACCAAGCGAATTTGAAACATTTTAATAGACTTTTCTCGTGATTTAACTCTCTGAGCGCTGTGAAATGTGGTACAGTAAATGATTTTGCGGATTGTAATGCACTGCCATCTAATTTAATTCAATTGTTTACATAACCTCAAGATGGCGGCTGTGCGAAATTTTAAAATTAAGTTTTTATTTCTTGTGTCGTAATCATGCAATCGAAGTGAAAGTTATATAATGAACCTAGGCAATAATTGTCCTTGAATGGTACATATCTCTATGGCCTATACATATAACAATCCTAAATGGCGAGCTTCTGAAATATTTAGACGGTTCTCAATATCTATGAATCTTTTACAGCAACCAAACTGAATTTTTTTTATGTTCATAGAGACTATGAACATATGTTCACCTATAGGACTTTCAGTAACCTGGCGAGCACAAATCCAATATGGCGGCGACGCGAAGTATAAATATTTAAATGGACGTTTCTCGCGAATTAACTATACGAGTGCCATGAAACGTTGCACGTTAAATGCTTATACAAATGTTGATCCACTGGCATCTAATTTATTTCAATTGTTTGCATAATCACAATATGGCTGCTGTGCGTAATTTTAGAATCTCGTTTTTACTTCTTGTGTTCTAATCATGCGATTGCAGTTTGAATACCACACGTACACAATAATCTTAATGTAATAGTACAAAAATAAAAATCCAACCTGGCGACCATCTGAAATATTTAGACGGTTCTCAATATCTACGAATCTGATACAGCAATTAAACTGAAATTCTGTATGTTGATAGAGGCAATTAACATGAGCAGGATATGTGAAAATAGGCTGTATAGTTCTTCACGGAACTACTTGTTTTTATTTTGCATCTTTTTGCATTTTTTGCTATTTTTCCATTTTAAGAGCATTTTTTAAGTTTGGAAGGATTTTTTGGTCATATTGTGAGAAATCGGCCTTTTAAGGTCATTTTCTTCCAATGTAGTCCTTTCACAGGTTTATATGAGGGAGTTGCGTCTCTCAGAGTTAACAAGAAGCTAGTAGCTGATACAAGATAGTTTAAAATATTGAAATAAAATATTTAATATTGCTATTAGTAGAAAAATATATATCTTGGATGAAGAAGAAGGGCACCGTTTTCGTCCCATACCAGTTATTAGCGGAATGGAATGTTATCTACCAAGGTCAGCTGTGGCGGGGTAGAAAAGGGAAGGGGTGTATATTCTTTTCTGAGTTCCGCATTGTTCACGGCCGCTTTCTCCATTTTTGAAATATTGGTGAGTTTATTATTATAAGATCATTTTCTCCATTTTATAGAGCATTTTTCGAATTTTTAGGTCGTTTATTACAGTCATTTTTGAAAATTTTAAGTGCAATATTTTAATCTTTTTTACGGCATCAAAATCCGGGCCCTATTTAACTCTTTGTCCTTTTCAAGAAGTATAATTGAAATGTTGTTTGTAGTAGCTTGTTGAAATACAACGTGCTATACGGATATTATACGTTGATTGATTGAACCCCCACCTGAATTATATGTACACACACTAATACTGCCATCACAATAACACAGGTTATCAGACAAAATTTAACACTCACCCAAGTACACGGGGCTAAATTACATAGATGCCCATGCATCGCAAATGAAACAACAACAGCCTCCTACCCTAATCCTTCCTCGTATAAAAGTACACACACTAGTAAGCCTACAGACATCACAGTGACATAGGTTATCAGACAACTTCTACACACACACAAGTACTCATGGATACAAGGCCATGATGCCGCAAAGCATCAACAACAAAAGCAACAACAACATAAGACTCTGCCGCGGATCAAGGACAACACATTTTAATCGCTGTTGTCGAGTGTTAAAATATGTGGTGTTACAAGTATATGTATAATATTTTCGATTACAAATACACACTATATATGCTTCACATTATAACGTGTGAGTAGTTATAAATCAATAAATGCAAAACACTCAAGTAGAAATAATTAAACCTGATTGTATTTGCTCCACGGACCTGTAGATAACGAGTCAAGAACGCTACCATTACGCTACAAACGCCCAGTACGAACATTAGATTAACAACTGGTTTAGTATAAGTGCATAACATATTTTATCACGGAATTAACGATTTCTTTAGCGTTTTCTGCTCTTATTGTAAACTATTTGATACTAAATATGTATTATTGTGTTCAGTACATTCCTAAAAGGATATACACTTACGAAGTTACTGAAATATGGACTAGCCAGCAAATACCTATAGCCTCCAGTTTGACCCAACGGGACGGTATTGCACGGTCAGCCTGACCTGTTTGTCACTTCTATGGTTACATATTCTATTATTAAATGCCAATATCCTACCGGTCACCACCTTGAGGACAGTTTGAACCGCCCTATGTACGATAAGCTGCTTTGTTGTGGCCAGGCCTTATAGAATCGTAAGTTACGGTTAGGCTATAATGCACGAATGATTCATACATATTGAAACTATTTGGCTGGTGACCTTGTAGTTTGGGAAAAAGACGCTTCCCACATTAAGGTACGGTATATTAAAATTCAGCAATTCTTCTAGGTTTGTGCCGTGTCTTGTGTGGGGTTTCGCCTAGGACACCAAGCTAGGCTCATCGGCGGGCTCTTGGTGTCCCTGCCCGGACAGGAAGCCTTCATAGGGAGGTTATGGCTGCTTGAGCTTTTGGTTCTCGCAGTCAAGGAGTGCAGTTGCACTCTATATAAAGGGAGGTACCGCGCAGTTCGATTCTCCTGTGGGGGTCCGGGCAGGGACACCAAGAGCCCGCCGATGAGCCTAGCTTGGTGTCCTAGGCGAAACCCCACACAAGACACGGCACAAACCTAGAAGAATTGCTGAGTTTTAATTCACCGGCCGTGAAAGCCAATACGCGTACGGTATATTGTTTAAAACTTTTGTAGAGATTGGATGATTGGGTTAGTCGTAATTTGATATAAGCTCAGAACATTTGGGTGGGCGCCATTTCATTTTCGTTATGATGGCGGCGTTATACAACATGACGCTGAGTTGTCCTTTGCTAGTGCGACCTCTGTATCAGGGTTTAATCGATTCGGTTTCGTCATGTTAGAATTGATAAGGGGTATCGATTTGCACACATACACGGCCGCTATCTTCAAGCTATTTGGATGATGACCTTGTAGTTTGGAAAAAAGACGCTTCCCACATGAAGGTATATTGTTGCAAAATTTGGTAGAGCTCAAATGATTAGGTTAGTCGTAATCTGATTTAGGCTTTGAACATTTGGGTGCCCGCCATTCCGTTTCCGTCAAGATGGCGGCGATATAAAACATGGTACTGAGGTGTACTTTGCTTGTGCTACCTCTGTGCCAAATTTGGTTTCGTCATGTTTGAATTGATAGGGAGAGGTGGGGGCGTTGACATATATTCACAATCACACACTCTCTCTCACACACACATACACACACACCGACTGACATGTTTTGGCCAGTGTAGATCTCATAAGTCTACTTTCATTTTTTGCAAAAATCGAAAGTAGGCCAAAACAGCTCCTCATATTTCAATATGATATTAATGCTATTGCACGACGATATGTGACTGTATGATTCATAACATTCAAAGAGTAAAACTGTCAGTACGGAAATACCAGGTATACCGTACCAGTTTTTTATATTATTTGGAATATTTCTTTAATGAATCTCAGTTGGGTTGGTTTGTATTCTATGGCCACTAAAGAGACCGCAAAACGTCTTTTAAATTAAACAAATCAATTTAAGGTTGGAGGAGTCTAGGATAACCGGCCCATAACAGTTCGTGGTCAAGCTATAGAGCAAGTGCTACAATTCATATATCTTGGTAGCTTTATCTCCATTGATGGAGGCACAGAAAGGGATATCACCTGTCGAATCGGAATGACATCAGGCGTATTTCAGCGTATGCACGCTCTCTGGTCGACAACAGTCATAAGCGTCGCCACAAACATGAAAATTTTATTGAGTATTGTCTTACCTACTGCATTATATGCCTCTGAAACATGGTAATTCACGGCTAAGGTAATTACGCGGTTAGATGTTTTCCAACAACGTTGTATTATACGAATTCTTGGAGTCTCGTATCGTGATCATGTCACAGATGAAGACGTCTTAAGAAGATCAGACTCAGTACGCCTGTCAACAACTGTAAGGTCTGCACACACCGGCGCGGGATGCGGGAACGGGAGCGGGAGCGGGAATGTCGCGAATATTTGCGCACTTGGCGGGATATGCATCCACTCAGACAGCTGCGTCACAATCCCGCACAGATGGCGGGATTGCTGCGTTACTGCAGGAGTACGCAGCTTGCAGCGTTTTCCCGCGTCCCGCATCCATTTAGCAATGGCGACGGAACTGTTAATAGAGTGTGTCAGGAAATATCCTGCCTTATATCAATAACATGAGTAATGAAGATTAAGAAATATAAGGAATAAAGATAAGCTCAGGGATGAAATAGGAAAGGAACTGCAAGTACCTGGTTAGCATCACTCTTTGTTTCTGTGTTCATTTGTCACCTGGTGATTAACCTAATGAAAACCGAACTGAACTACCCTAAAACTAAATATAAACTGCACTATCGCATCGTATCGCAGATAGCTTGGCAAACCTCTCTCACGATAGCTCCAACAGTTGTGAATTCAACACGAAAACTGTGGCCAATTGTCGAGAAAGAATCCCCAGTAGCCAAAAATCTAATAGCAATAGCAAGGCGAGATAGCTTCCCAATAATTGGTATATATTTTCCTTATGTTGCACTTCATCAGACGAATTCAATTCGGAACTGTTTCCCGCGCTGGTCAGAATACAAAGACGATTTCGCAGCGACTGCGGGTATCGTGTCAATCCCGCTCCCGTTCCCGTTCCCGCATCCCGCGCCGGTGTGCGTAGACCTTTAACTGAGCGTCGGATGCAACTTGCTGGTCACGTCCTCCGCATGCCCCAATACCGTCACCCACGAACTGCACTAAGATGGACACCACTAGGAGGAAAAAGGAAAAAAGGCCGGCCTCGAAGAACTTGGCGTCAAACAATGAGAGAAGATCTCAGGACCATTGGCTTCTCTTGGGATGATGCCGAAGCTCTTGCGACCGTCCGACTTCTCTGGAGAAGACTTGCTGCCCAATGTGCCTTGCACAGGACCTAGTGATAATGATGATATCAATTTAAACTCTTTAGCAACAAATGTAATGGATTTCACAGCTCAGAAATTAAATTCCAGCAGATGTTGGCGAAGAAATGACAGAAGAAATAGGACTGGGGAAAGGAGTGAGACAAGGATGTTGTTTGTGACCTATTCTTCTTCTTCTGTGCAAATGGGTCTCCTAGGACCACGCGGAATCAACACTTCTTGGCCTTGATGTTTGCCCAATAACTCTTCATGCGCAACGATTGAGCTAGTCTTCGTTGCTGCGACCAGACGTGTCTGGTAGGTCTTCTCTCTTCTGCCTCAAAATCCCGTGTATAAGTAATTTTTCTAATTTCCTCTCGATCCTTGAGATTGGGAAAACCTAATTCAGTCAAGTCCTTTTCCGCCTGTTTGTACCAATTTGACCTTGTTGCCTTTTTCTGCAAAAACGTATATATTTTATTTGTTAACCTAGTTGGGTCCATTCTGTCAAAATGTCCCATGAATTTGATCCTTCTCATACGGATTGTGCCTGTGATTTTAGTAATTTTTAAATAGATTTCAGCATTAGGTTTCGGAAGGTGAATTCCATCTTTGATTCTTGGTCCAAATTTTTTGGATGATTTTGCGTTCCTTAATCTCCAATTGATTTATCAGTGTTTTATGTTGTAGATTAAGTGTCTCGGCTGCATAAAGGACAGCAGGCAAGACTACAGTTTTATAATGTTGAATTCCAAGAGAGGCATTTTTGGTTATAAACTTGTTTTGTCAAATGGAAAGCAGTTTCCATTTTATGTAATCTTGCTTCTATAGCTTTTCTTTCGTTGCCAGTTTCATTGGTCCATTCACCTATTCTATTTAATATATATTTAGAAGAAATTATTAATAGTACATTATGCAACGAGCCTATAATGGCTATAATTAAGACACGAGTATTTTTTATAAAACGAGCGTATGCGAGTTTTATAATTTCCATACGAGTGTCTTAATTACCATTATAGGCGAGTTGCATACGACTGTTTATGTTCGACTATAATTATTATAACTATTTTATGTTCGAAGATAAATATTCATAAATATCTGTCGAGATTTCGCCAGTTTTATGTACTAAACAGAGCGCATGAGACGTAGGGAATGCCTTGTATTTGACCATGGCCACCTCGATTACTCTACTATTACACAAGGCAAGGCAGTGTGATTTACATCAGAAGGCCGTGGTACTCAGCGCATCTAATTATCTAATTGGTCAAACGACTGTTTCTTGAGCTCTGATTGGTGGGAGAAACTGTATCATAATGAAAAATAATGTTATAATGAGTCTCATTATGATACAGTTTTCAGATACATAATAGTCAGGGTCAAACATAAAGAATGTTTTGATGGAAAAAGAGGTGTTTGCTTAAGAGGTAAAAGATTTCAGTGTATTCGTTTTGCAGATGATATGGTGGTTATGGGTGTGAGTGAAAGACAAGCAACATAAATGTTGAAAGACCTAGATAACATTTGTAAAAAAATATGGGATGAAAGTAAATGAGAAAATAAAACAAAAAGTATGGTCATAGGTGGAAAAAGTGAAAATATGACAATAACATTAGAAGATGGAATTGAACAAGTAGATAGTTTTAAATACCTAGGAAGTTGGGTTACACAAGAAATGGTATGCACTACAGAAATAAAAACAAGGATTGCAATAGCAAAATAAAATAAAATAATTTTGTGGAGCAATGAAAGTAAGCCTAAGGAAGAGATTAATGAAATGTTTTGTTTGTAGTGTAGCAATGTAGCCTATGGAGCGGAAACTTGGACGCTTAGAAAAGAAGACGAGAGAAGAATATAGGTAGAGGCTTTCGATATGTGGCTATGGAGGAGAATGTGCAGAATACGTTGGAAGGACAAAGTGAGAAATGAAGAAGTATTAACGAAGATAAGGAAAAGAATAATGAATTGGATTGGACACTCCCTAAGAGGAGAAGGTTTGAATAAAAGTGCATTAGAAGGGGCAGTCCAAGGGAGAATCCGAAGAGGAAGAAGAAGGTTTCAGATGCTGGATTCCATCAAGATTGATGAATCTTATGAGCTGATGAAACGTTCTACTGAAGACCGGATAAGGTGGAGAGACCGACCATGAGGAAACCTGCCATCAGCCAGATAAACTGATGATGATTATATGTTCTAGGAGATTGTTGAACTAACGAGGTCAAAGAAGTTATAAAGATGCGCTTTTTGATAAATTTACACAAAAACAAGTGCACGTAGCTTCGATGAAATGAAAGTCGTAAAACGATTACGAGCATATTGTATGACAGGCACCTTTGATTGGTTGAAATTCCTCATACACTTCCACCGGATTGGTCGCTAATACATGAACAAAAAAGTCATAAATTATGCAGGAAAATAACCCGTCCACTACACTAGATGCCGGAGAAAGGCCTGCTGTTCGTCTGATCACTCCATTTAAGGAATATAAATGCATAAAATCTTTACGGTCTTTCTTGCGATTTCATTATCCATAAAGAGACAAATATCTTATTAAAGGACCGTAACATTTTATCTATAATTAACTTTCATATTACAAAGATAAATGTCTCTACGTTAAAATGGTGATTATACAAGATTTTTACATTATTCCAGAAAAGGTAGTTTCTTAGAGCTTTTTTCATGTAAAATGTAATGAAGAAAGGCTAAGTGATATTTCAGAAGATAAAAGAGCAATACAATAACAACAATGATAGCCAGCTGTGATTGGTTGACATTTTCACTGTTCTAATATCAGATTGGTCTCTTACCCATAGGGGCAGATGACCTCGTAGTTTCTCCCCTTAAAACAACACTAACCAACTACACTAGTGTCCAAAAGTTAAGCATAAGTTACAAATAAGCAGGGCAACAGGAAATAGACTGCAAATCACACGACATATGCACCTACCAACCTTACGTGTTCGCTGTGTAGAGGAAAGGAGTATTCCCTGCTTTGACTAGCGTCGTAACCGCAGATAAAAACACAGCCAGTGCCTGCGTCCCATATTCCCTCAGTCCTGTTTGCCCTGTTATAGTGTGCGGACTGTAGCCTCGCGGTGAACGTGACAACATAATGGCACAACGACGCCATTTGGACCCCGTTTTGCAGGGTAGAATACTCGACCGCCTGGAACCAGGCCAGACGCAGACCGAAGTCGCCGCATTCTTGAATGTTCCTCAAAATGTCATTTCCAGACTTTGGAGACGATTTCGGGACACGTGAGGTGTTAGTCGTAGGCCAGTACCAGGTCGACCAAGAGTAACCACCTCACAGCAGGACAGATATCTAACCTTAACCGCCCGACGAAATCGGAGTGCACCTGCAAGACAATTGTCGGCGGAGCTTGCAGCCGTCTCAGGGGTTGCTGTTTCCCGGCAAACTGTGTACCGGAGGCTCTGAACAGCAGAGCTGTTTGCTAGACGTCCAGCGGTGTGCGTCCCGCTCACTCCAGCACTGAGACGGGCCCGTTTACTGTGGAGCCGTCAACGTTGAAACTGGAACATGAATGAATGGAGGCATGTGCTCTTCACAGATGAATCCCGCTTCAGTTTGCAGAACGATTCCCGTCGCACATTAATCTGGAGAGAACCGGGTAGCCGATACAACCCTAGGAACGTCGTGGAACGGGACCAGTATGTTGGTGGTGGCGTCATGGTGTGGGGCGGCATCATGTTGAATGGACATACGGACCTGCACATCTTCATGGGTGGTCCGAGGAACACTGTGAACGCTCGGAGATATAGGGATGAGGTACTGAGACCACATGTTCGACTCTTCAGAGGTGCGGTTGGCCCAGACTTCCTCTTAACGGACGACAATGCCTGATAAAGCTCGACCACACCGCACTGCTCTGGTGGATGAATTTCTGGCTGGGGAAGACATCCATCGCATGGACTGACCAGCCAGGTCAGTGGATCTGAATTCTATAGAACATGCCAGGGATGCAATTGGGGAGGCGAATTGCATCCCGTCAGCCTCCACCAAGGACTCTCCAAGACCTTCGCATTGCCCTTTCGGAAGAATTGGATCGACTGCCTCAAGAGCTCTTGGACCATCTGATAGAGAGCATGCCACGTTGCTGCGAAGTATGTGTGGTCGTTAGGGGTAACCATACACCCTATTAACAGCATATTTTGTTGTGGAAGACATTGTCAAGTTTTGTTAGTTGGCTAAGGGGTTTGTGTGAGGTTGCTTCCGTGCAGGATGCTGGGCACAGTCGATACTCAGTCATATGCTGAACAGTCTGGTCTTCTCCACAATCACTTTTAATATCATCCTGGTCAATGTAACCCCATCTTGCCATATTAACCCTTGATCTGCCTACTCTAGAGCGCAGTCTATTCAGGGACTTCCAAGTCGCCCATTCCTCATCATAGCCAGGAGGTAGAGTTTCAGAAACATTTTCCCAACCAGGGGGAAGGTTGGTCGTAGCCCTCCACATTTGCAACCTATCTTTTTCAGCAGTGGTTCAAAGTTCCTTTGATGTTCTAAGGAAACTCTTCCTCGACTTCAGTCGTTTCGGCTGCGGTTCGTGTCCATATAGAGGATGAGTTCTTTCATGCTCCACTGTCTTTCGTTCCTTGTTCGCAGCTATTTGTCTTCGAACAGGGAGTGGTGCTATTCCTGCGAGGAGATAAAGCCATTCGACTGGAGTTGATTTCAAGCAACCTGTTATAATTCTGCAGGTATCGTTGAGAGCTACATCCACCTGTTTGGAATGTGTTGAATTATACCAAACAGGAGAAGCATACTTTGCATACTTTGCTGCAGAATAGCATAGTGCCATTGCAGAAGTTCGCGTAAGAGATTGTTCCTGGAAGAAACTTTCGACTTGGAGTTCATGCAGTGCTTCTTGAAAGTAAGAGATCTGTCAAGTGTCACTCCTACATATTTTGAAGCTTCACAGTGTTCCAGTTACGATCTTTAACTTGCGAGTAGCTTCCCTATTTCTCAAATGAAAAGCACACACTTGTGTCTTTGAGGGGTTTGGCTTAAGCTGGTTTGTGTTGTAGAATCTGGAATGATCTTTAAGGGCATTCGTGAGGGTGTTCTCCTCTGATTCAAAACTGCAATCTGAGTGGCTAGAGCAAGGTCATCAGCATACAGGAAACTTCTGCTGTTCGGGGCTATAGATTGGTCGTTTGTGTATATATTGAACAGGATTGGAGCCAGTACACTTCCTTGCGGGAGCTACAACTAACAGTTTGTACTGGCAACACTGAAACAATGACTTCAGAACTTTACATTTCTGTCGAATTATTCGAACACTGGTGATAATGTGTCACCCGTGAAAACTCTCGTCTTATTTTTAAAACTCCCTTGTACAAGCTTCTTATCTGACGCGACGTAAACATATTTTATTTCAGTATTCCATCCCGGAATCATATTCAATTACTCCGCCCTTTGCATCAGTAAAACTTGGCTAACTCCTCTTCTAAAGGCCTCAAATATTGCCTATAAACGAGAGTCGCATTGTCTTGAAACCGATTAATATGGAAATATACATAACCAAACCCACTCCCTCTTTTCATTAATAGAAACGAGCGATGAGGAGGAACTCATAATAATGTTAAATTGCAATGCCTTGTTCTGTTCCGTTTCTACATTTAATGCCACATCGCTTTTGTTCCAACTTTAGCGAGTTATCCAGAGTACTTAAAACAATTACACCAGTTTAATATTCGAGCAACAATTAATGGTAACGACTATCGACTGGCGTGTTGGAAACTTGTCGCTTTGGGTGAAAGCAATTGTGAGTTTAGAAGGATACAAAACTCAGTGTTAAAGCATTAGTTCTCAACCTGGGGGGCGCACGAGATTTACAAGGATGGAGGCACAGACAAATAATTGGAAGAAGCAGAAAATGTAACGTCTTCATAAAAAAGTACGCCTCCCCCAGGGGCTCATATCTTTTGGGACGCGGGTAGATGCCCATGGGACCCCAGCTGAGTCCGGCATTGCTTCCATTTACTTGTGCCGAGCTCCTCTCTGTTATCGTTCCTGTCGATCTCTCTTGGTCAACTCTTGTTCTCTTCCGACCCCGACGGTATTAGGGTATCCAAGGCCTAGGGAGTGTCTTCCATTCCCGCCTTAATTGGCCCTTCTCTCATCTTTCCTGATGCCTCATTCTTCTAGGGTTTAGCCTTCTTTTTTCTTTTCTTTATAGTACCGTACCTTCTTTATTTAAGATTCCGCCCTTTTTTATGAATTGGCTCCCCGTGTCTCTAAACTACATTTTGTGCGTATTTTTCAAACTTAATTCCTTTTGTGAGTATTTTCCATCTGAGTTCCATTTTGTAAGTATTTTCAGTCCAGCTTAATTTTCGTTATGGTTTCCATTTCATTGTGATTTTCGCTATCATCCAGACCATTAGGAGCCGATAACCTAGATGTTAGGCCCCTTAAAAAAGAACAATCACCATCATCAAAAAAGTACGCCCATCCACCGTTCTGCAAGCGAGGTATCTTACATGTTTCTCCTCTCTCACGAAGTTATGTTCTAATTGCGCATTTGGGCCCTGAGTTATTGATTTTGATGTTTTAATAGTGCAGTATTCTCAGCCACCACCTTGAATATACGGCGGACGAGATTTTTGCCTTTGCTGATGTATACCTCAATATAGTATTAAAAGGGTTATCTTAATAAACTTAATTTATGTTGTTGTTTGAGTCTTCAGCCCTTTGACTGTTTTGATGCAGCCCTCCATGCCTCCCTGTCCGGAGCTAATCGTTTCATCTCTACATAGCTATCACACTCTACATCCGAAGCAATCTGTTTAACATATTCTAACCTTGGTCTACCCCTACAGTTCTTGTCCTCCACCCTTCCTTCCAAAACCACGCTTTTTATTCCTGGGTGTCTTAGTATGTGTCCTGCCAACCTATCTCTTCTCTTCATTAGCAGTCGCCAGAAACATCTCTCCTCTCCCACTCGTCTCAATACCTCTTCGTTTGTTACTCTATCTACCCATCTGATCTCCTGTAACACCACATTTCAAATGTTTCAATTCTCTTCTTTTTTGCTGCTCCAACAGTCCAAGTTTCACTTCCAAAGAGCGCCACGCCCCAGACAAAGGGTTTCAAAAATGACTTCCTAATACCTAAATCTATATTCGATGTCAACACATTCCTTTTCTGTACAAATGCTTACGTTGTCTGAGTCAACCTACTTTTTATATCATCTTGACTTCGTCGATCCCTGGTTATTTTGCTTCCTAAGTAACAGAAGTCTCCAACTACTTTTAGCTTTTTACCTGCTAATTTGATGTCCATAGAGGTTTCTGATTTATTTCGGCTACATTCCAATATTTTTGTTTTACATTTATTGATTTTCATCATGAATTCTTTCCTCAAGACGAAGTCCATACCATTCAAAAACTCATTCAAATCCTCAAGCGTGTCGGCCAGGATGACGATGTCATCAGCAAATCTCAGAGTCGAAATTATTTCTCCTTGAATTTTCACTCCCTCTTTAAAATTTTCTCCAATTTCCTTCATTGCTTGTTCAATGTACAGATTGAAAAGTAATAATAATAATGCTATTGGTTTTACGTCCTTTAAACTACTGTGGCTTTTAGAGACGCCGGGGTGCCGGAATTTGGCCACGAAGGGGATCTTTAACGTGCCAGTAAATCTACTGACACGGCTCCCTCGCATTTGCGCTCCCTCAAATGCCAGCTGACTGCGCCAGGATACGAACCTGCAACCTTGGGCCCAGCAAGCAGATTGAAAAGTATGGGTGATACATACGTTAATACGTCAATTTACCGACACGGTTAATGTTTTAGTTTCATATAAAACAAGTAGTTCCCTCACACCTCTGTTGCTAACGAACAGCATGAAACGTTTATGTGTACTTCATTGAATTGAAGTGACTTGTAAGACTGTTTATTAGCATTTGCTTCGAATGAAGTTAATTTGTCGCAAAAGCTTAATTGTTAGGGAACAGGAACTCATTACATTTCCTGTTGAGCGCTTACAAGTTTTTCTCCATCTGACAACAAAAGAAGCCTTCATCCATGACACACCAGTCATTTATTACGCTGGTTTGTTAACAATGGGTATGTCGAGAACTGGAAGCCTTCATACATAACTGTTATTTTTGTAAATATCTCGCATCTCAGAATACAGACTGCCTATGAAATCTACTGATCATTCAAGATCTACATTATAATCAAATTCTGCTCGATGACGTAAGCAATCACTTCGGCAAATGCTCGGCGATTCGTTGCCAGGTGGAACAGTTATTCAGAGCAAATTTCTGTCTAATTCAGAACGAAATCAGAAGCCACCACCTTCCAAGCGAACAGAAGGCAAACCTATGGAGACCATGGTGAATGGTACATCTGCCTAGGGAAGTGAATCCAAGACTTGGTCCCTATTTTTAACCTGAGCAAATATTCGAGAGCATGTTTCATTTTCGTATTCAATTAATTAGCGAACTTGTCTCAAGTTAACGTTGAAGCCTTTATCAGCGCAAACATGTATCATGCACATATTAATTAATTCTAAGGAAATTAACAAAATAAGAGAAGTTAGTATATCTGTACCTTCAGATCATGAATTAGTAAATGCAGTTAAAATGGTTACAGACGATTGTCAATATGTTATCTATTTACAAATATCGAAACTATAAGAGAAGTAGTGCGATATTCGTCAATATTTATCTAAAAATGTTAAAACTTGCGGTTAGCCGTCTTGTACTCCTGTAAACTGTAGATAGAAGGTTTGATTTAATTATTTACTTAGGTGCCAACCAGAACGATAATATTTGGAACACCGTCCATGCATTATTAACATGATGATGCATAGCAGGTGTTATTTGGAATTCAAATAAGTATTTGATTGGTAAATGGGAGTTCACCTTGGTATATATGCAGCTACAAATCGTTATGTACAGTAGTTAAGATTAGCCGTCGATATAAAGATCTGGGGCGTGGTGGCACAGCGGTTAAGCTGTTGGCTTCTCACCAAGGTGGACCGGGTTTGATTCCTGGTCAATGCATGTCAGATTTTGTGTGTGAAATGCCATGTCCTGTGGTTCGGATTCCATGCAAAAAGGAGGTCCCGTGGCTCATAATCGCAAATTAACAGTCACGTGAAATTACAAGCTTCCTTTTGTCATAAAAATCTTCTTCGGAATGTGATGTTAATATATATCTTGTATTTATAAGTTGATTCCCACTAGCTTCTGAGAATACCGTATACAAAACCTACTTTGTACCAATTCTAACATACGGACTTGAAGCAGAAACACTGACAGGACCAGCAAACTGTGGTCTACAGGCTGCTGAAATGAAGTTACTCCGTTCCTGCTTACGAAAGACAAGGAAGAATAAAATGAGGAATGTTAATATCCGCGAAGAGCTTGGATTGGAAAGACGCCTTTTGGAACTCTACAGACTACGGTGGTATGGCCATATGAAAGAATGGTTCCAGAAAGAACTCCTAGAGCTTATTTTGAAGGGGTAGTCTATTGTCACTAAATGGTATTGGCTGCATGCTCTCGATGTTCTACTTCAAGAAATGCAACAGCTTACGAAGAAGCAGAGTGCTTGTTACGGAACTAGTTGATGTCCAGAGAAATCTCTTTTGAATGCAGACGAGATCCTACGGTTTAGTAATAGTCATTAAAATGAATGTCTAGTTGAAAGAGGCGAGTCAAAGCGAACCTGGTCAACACAGCAGGGAGAACACGAGACCACAGCCTGCCAAGTCCTGCACATAACGAGCACATCGTGTAGCGAGTCTTAACAAAGAGGAATAAGCAGTTGTTTATTTCGTTCCCAGTCACATCTTACCAGTTAGTGGAATCACATGACAGTAGACAGACAGATTGGGAGGGGTTCGCACCATGACCTCATTAACAACTCCCCTCTTCACGCAAAATTTACTGTTAGATCTGATGGTTGCACACCAAGAGTCCGCTGATGAGCCAGCTTGGTGTCCTAGTCGAAACCCCACACAAGACATGACATGGGCGGCTTCGGTGGCGTAGTCGGTAGCATGCTGAGATTCTATGCCCAAGATCGCGGGTTCAAATCCGGCCGAAGTCGTCGGATTTTTAAGAGCGTTAAAAATCACTCAGTATGCCTTCCTTTGGAGGGGAAGTAAAGCCGGTTGTCCCATGTCATAGATTTATGGCATGTTAAAGAACCTTCCACTCAAGAGTTTAGTGCTTTTCAGTCGGTCAACACGAATGTACCCAAAAGAGATGGGTTATGCCCTAATCCTGAAATAAATTACATGAGATTAATAAATCTCATGTAATTAATCTCATGTAATTTATTTCAGGATTAGGGCATAACCCATCTCTTTTGGGTACATTCGTGTTGACCGACTGAAAAGCACTAAACTCTTGTTTACTAAGGCAACACTGAAAATATGGCTTCAAACACCACAATGAACCTTCCACTAATTACAACTGTGTGAAGCTAAATTGTATACGTTAAGAATGTAAACAGCGCTCTTAGGTTCCTACGTGCGTTGCCAAGAGCCGACTGCGGTGGCGTCTGGTAGCTAAGTTCTGAACTAGTAGTCGTTGACAGTGGCGTTTGGCGGCTAAAGTAGGAACTATTTGGAAAATTCAAAAAATGTCTGCAGTCATTACTTGAATTAAAAAAAAACAGATAACATACACTAATACAGTCATCACAATTAACACCGGTTATCAGACAGATTCTACACACACACAAAGTACACGGGGCTACATGACCGCGTTGTCGCAGCCCCTAAACTTAAGAACCAACCAACCAAGACATGGCACAAACCTAGAAATATACCAATATACCATCTTTTTTTGGAAGCCCTCATAGGGAGGTTATGGTTACTTGAGCTTTTAGTTCTCGCAGTAAAGAGTCGCAGGTGCGATTTGTTAAAAGGGAGGTAGCGCGCAGGTTACTACCCCTGTGAGGGTCCAGGCGGGGTCACCAAGAACCGGCTGAAGAGCCAGCTTGGTGTCCTAGGCGAAACCCCACACAAGACACGGCACAAACCTAAAACAATTGCTGTGTTTTACTGTTAGATCTATTTAGGATTGTATCATTTCAAATGATCTTGTCGACTTTGTCGTTATGCTTTGGGTCTAACGTTATGCGAGACGGAGACTGTGACGTCATGCAGCCGCGCGAGAAGCCTAAGTTGATGGGTAAAGGACGGCGAGTGCGTGACGTCATGCAGCCACGCGGGAAACCTAAGTTAATGGTTAATGGAGTCTGTTGAAAGAGTCCTGGGACGTCGAGCGACTTGGGACTTCGAGCGAAGCGAAACGAATACAGGGTGACTAGTAAAGAGGTGTACAACATGGCAGATAAGAATACAGGGTGTCTCCTAAAGAGGTGCGCAGGATGTCAGAGCAAAATATAGTACAAGATGCCAGATAAGAATACAGGGTGACTCCTAAAGAGATATACAAGATGCCAGATAAGAATACAAGGTGACTCTTAAATAGGTGTACAAGATGGCAGAGAAGAATACAGGGTGACTCCTAAAGAGGTGCACAAGATGTCAGACAAGAATACAGGGTGACTCCTAAAAAGGTGTACAAGATGTCACACAAGAATACAGGGTGACTTCTAAAGAGATATACAAGATGCCAGATAAGAATACCGTGTGCCCCCTAAAGAGGTGTGCAGGATGTCAGAGCAAATTACAGGGAGACACTTAACGAGGTGTACAGTATGTTAGATTCAATTCAAATACAGGGTGACCCTTAAAGAGCAAATTGAGGATGAAAATTGCAAGCTAAGAAATGAAAATGAGGAAATAAGGAGACGGGTAGGGATAGACCACACCCGTAAGGAATAAGGCATTCCAAGGACATATAATCCAGAATGAAAGAAAAAGGAAGGACGGGTAGCGACAGAGCGTGCCCGGCCTACACTATTACCGGATATGACTGTGATTAGAAAACCCAAATCATCGTGGGATTCTAATAAGAATGAAACTTGAAGGTATTGAGAGATAATAATAATAATAATAATAATAATATCGTATGGCCTCGGGTGCCTGGTGCAAGCTTTGTTAATTGACACCCAGAGGGTAGCTTTCATGTCGAATTTCGTCGTTCCTTTGAACGCTATGAAAGTCAAGGAGGTTAGATATCTAAACTCCTTGACACTACAGCGCTTTCAAGTAGAGAATGGAGGAACTTTGTAATGGCGGAAAATCCCGAGATTAATTTTGCCATTGAACACGGTCTACTGAATTCAAATGGGTTCTTTAACATGCCAACAACGTATGACATGAGTATCGTGATTTTTGTCGCCTTCAAAAATCACTTACCATGGCCAGGGGTGAACCTGCAATCTTGGGGTTGGTAGTCCGACACTATAACCACTCACCCACCGTGGCAAGCTATTGAGAGATAGTGTGATGACTTCGATACTGACGGAAGGAAATTTTCTATGGAAAATACTTAAATAAATTTCCTCAATACTTCGAAAATTTATTTATCTAAGGAGGGGAGATTTGAACCCATGGGAGAGGTACAGTATCGAACCCATATCCTTGTATTTCGGAAAGGAAAGTATTAATGCAGGCTTTAGAATGGAGTTCTGAAGTTAGTTGAGAAGGTAATACTGCATCGTATTGCGTGAGGCGTGGATAAGTTGTGCAACCATAGATTGCCAGGCCACAGCTGCCTGGTGATGTCACTGAACAGTCACCAGAGAGCCAGTTACGCACTCGATAAATATAGATCTGAAAATATTCCATTGAATGATAGAGATGTAGTTTCAGAAATAGCCCTGAGTCGACAATAAAATGGCATCGCCGCTTCAAGGGAGGAGACAGGAAATTAGAAAAATAATTGGAATTAAGCCATTTGTGGGCATTAAAATAAAGAAAGGACTCCATCCTTGTTAATTATCCAGGGAAAGAGATTTTTTAGAGTGGATAAAGTCCATAGAAATTGTACAAGAAAGAAATGCACATTCAGCATTACGTATTCGGTGAGTTCCCGATTCAGGATCTTATGGTGGGAGACAAAAAGAACACACCGCCCTCATGATTGAAGAGATCATTTGAATTAATATTAAAGATTTGTACGATCGATTCCTGGAAACTTAGATATTGTTGAGACATTTAAAACCTCAGCTTTTCAGAGATATTTTTTATAACATCGTACGACGATTATTTTGGAAATTGGTGGTGGAGAAGAAGATAAATTTATTTATTTTTACCAGAATCAAATATAAGGGTCAGGAGCCCAAGGGAAATCATGCAGTAATCCATCAGACCACGTATCGGTCGTGCTGCTCGTCAGCTCCGGCAGTCTTGTTCAGTCAGTGGGACTCGAACCTGTATCACGACGCGGAAGTACTCTAAATAGAAGTACTGTCCAGATTTCTTCAGTGTCGCCGCGCTTTTAAACGTTGAAGTTCTTTTCAGAAGGAAAGTATCGTCAGAACTTTGAAAAATTAACAGTCTACGGTGTTAGGTCAAGTTTTAAACTGTGAAAAATATACGTTAGCCGGCGAGGGTAGTCGAAGCCCAGACACTAGTATTTGAGGTGACATCGTAGTATCTCGAAAGTATACGAGACATCAGCAGAGAGTAGATACTCTAAAACGTTTTTCCCAGTGCGTTAGTATAACCACAGTAGGGCCAAACATAGCTAATACCTAATTTTCCTGAGTTGAGGAGATTAGCGTGACAAAGTGTTGATAGCGTTAAGAGTCTACAAATAGACATCAGTAGCCACGTGGAGTGTCAAGGAAGTACTCCACAAAGAAAAGACAATAGTCGTCAGAATTTAGTTCAGACGCATAGTATTAAAGACAATTGTCAAGCGCAGTATAGTGACTTCAGGGGTAAATGTAACCACATACCGCTTCCCATATAGCTAATTGCAAACCGGAAGAGACAATATTATCGTGCAGTACTGTAAGTGCCGATATATTCAACACCAGAATTAGGGGAGAATTCGTAGCCAAGGAGGTTAATTTCGTACGAGACTGTCAATATCCAAATAGGAGGTAGAAGGCAGCGGTCGAAACTTGCACCCCTAGGATTTAGATCAGAAAGAATTCACGTGTGTAAGGCAGTGTTTGATGCCACAAAAGTGAAATTCTGTGTGCAAATATAAATATTAGTGAAAGTTGTATTTTTTTTGTGTAGTGAAAAATGTGTGTAATCCCTCATATTAATCTAAATGTATGTAATCTCGAGGGTAATTTAATTAGTGGTAATATGTGTGTCGTCATGGAGTGAGAAATCTAATGTGGGCCAAATGTCGCTCCGCTGGGATTCGGACATTTAGGCCGGATAAATCATGTAAGTAACACCAAAATTTCATTATGTGTTTTGGATTCGGGAATCTCGTGTAACAATAGTAGCCATGGAGAAAGTATTCTCCAGCATTGAAAATCAGGGATGTAAAACTGTGTGAGAATGATAAGTGCGGGATCTAATAATTAAAGTAAAAATTACTAAAAATGTAAATGTGTAATCTAAGAAATCGTATTCAGTGGAACACTAGTAAATGAAAAAAATAATGTTATTTAAAAGGCAAAGAGGATAATATAAAAAATATTTAGATATGGAAATAATATTCAAGAATGAGCCGTTATGTGCTAAAATTTATAAGAATAATGTAATGAATAAACCAATTATTGAAGTAATATTCAAGTATGAGCCGTTGTGTGCTTAAATAATAATAAAATAATGATAATGATAATTATTGAACTAGTTGTGTTCTTGTAAATGAAAAGTCGAGATTAAGTTAAACTATTATTTGTGGACGAGGAAATTAATTAATTACGTTGAAATAAATATTAGACTTTGGAAGGCATCACGAATGTATTGATTGTCGCCAATGAGCGCTATATTATTAATGGTCACGCTATAAATCCGTTGAAGATTAAAATTGCGGAGATCAGCTGGACAGAAATAGATGATTACGTGTGTGTTTGCTGTGACAAACTTTAAAGGGTGCTACATTTATTGTCAAGCGCGGAATTGTGTGCGAATACCTTTTCCCAATGTCGCTATTATTATTCGGAGGAGTGGTCAGATACCCTCGCTCTACGAGTTAGCCCTAAGCCCTCGAGAATGGAAGTATCCTAGAGGCTGGCCAGAGAATCGAACCGGAATTCTCTCACGTCGGAAGCCCCTTAATTATGATTGGTTTTATTGAATTCTTACTTGCCAGTGTTAAAACTCCGAAATTATAATTATACCTGAGCTACAGAAATAGGTCATTAGAACCTCAGAATATTGTTGTTAAATGAAAGTGGTGTGTCGCCTTTCCAAGTCTCAGATTCACGCTTGTTTGAAAGCTGTGTGTAAAGTGCCGTCCAGGAGGGAGGAAGCATTGACTCGCCTTCACCGTCATAAATTTAAGCCTGAAGTGTCTCGACGTTTTCTTAATGAAGGTCACTTTTGGGGTAGACCAAGATCCGAGACAGACCCTGTCTGCACTTTGCTATAATAAACCTTTAATGGACCGGTAATCTGTACCGAGTTTTACTATGATTATTTATCCTTGCCGTTGCATTATAGATCCGCACTTCATGAATAATTAGATTGTCATTTGAGACAAAAATAAAATCCCTTTTGTATTGTTGCATGATAAATGTTATTGTTCCCAACTGATTGTTGGAGATATCGGGTAGCTGGGAGTCTACTTTGAGTTGAGTAAATCAGTAGTCTCCAACGCTTGTGGTGCATGAGATTCCCGAAAACAAATACAGTTTGGTAGTGTTGGAGGGAGGGATAATATATTGTGAATATCATATGTTTCCCAAATGAATGGTAATTGTTGATACCATTGATTTTTATTGACTCAAATTTTTTAATATACCGTATTCAAACTTAGAATATTTAGTGTGTTTTAAAAAAGAAAATTATATGTAATAATTTTTCCGAGACTTTTAGAGCTCGTTTTGAGAGAATTTTATAATGTTGCTAAATGGAAGTGGGATCAGTTTTGATAATTTCGTTTAGGGTTCAGTGGAACCTCAAATATTCATTTTTTGATTAATGTGTATTTGTTCCTTGTTCATTAGAACAAGTGTGAAGTTGATTCAGTTTGTTTTGTGTATTGTAGCGCCAAATTTTGATAATTAAATAGTTTTATAGTAGAATTTTGAATTTCATTTCAGTGAAGTGTTATCCTAAGCTTGATCCTATAATGTGTGAATCACTTAGTGGGAGGACGTTCTATGCCCCCAAAGATAAAAGACTGAGCAGCTGGACAGTGATTTGCATATTTCTTTTACAAAAGGGCACAATATATATATTGAACCCTTATTAATCTGCGATAAATAAGTATTCATGAGTTATTATTATTATTGCGGCCCAGGCAGTACTTATGGATGGTGACAAAGAGGAAGGCAAGTTAGCGGGTTGAAATGATTGCCACAGAAACAGAGCTTGGTAGCTGTTCTTGAAAACGGACGGGTAAGCTGAGTTCAAGGCCAAATTGTGTAACAACATGCACCAGAATTGGAGTCATAAAGGGATGGTCACGAGTTTCTTGCAACCGACCTACGATTTAATCACCCAATCAGGAGAGACCAAGCCAAGACCACGCGATGGGTGGCGTCACTGGTAAAAAGCGCGCGGAATTGATTATCTAAAGAACCGCCGATCCGAATTATCTCCGCATGAGTGCGCTGAGACGTTTGAATTAATTGATGAAGATTGACACTAGTCCCGTGTGTGTGAGATGAAAACTCGAGAAAATTTTTCTTAATTCACCCCACTCCAACTCACTCTGTCAGTTTCCAATAAATTGATCGACGAGACGCTGTTTCGAAGACTATCTGTTTGAGCTCTGGTGAGCTAACTTCACGCCAGTTCGCGTAGTGATTTTTAACGCTTTAATATTATTCGAAGTCTAACGTTTCGAGCTCTGGTGAGCTAACTTCACGCCAGTTTGCGTGGCGACTTTAGTACTTAAATATTATCTTGAAGACAACTATTTTCAGCTCTTAGGGGCAAGACTTGAGTAACATTCCAATTAGCGCTCAACCCGACCGAAGGTCCACGCAGAGCAGTAGAGATTACCGAGGGAGATAACGACTGCGAGACAGGCAGATTTAAAACTTGAATTGTCAAGCCAGTGACGATGGGTTTGAAGTGTACATTTCATGTAAATGTTTACTGTATTTTTTTTCAAGTGTTGTATTGTGCGTTTGTAAGCGAGAGCTAGGGAAAGTCTTCGTTGATTAATCGCATAGGACAATTCGTGGGCGAAATTAGTAACTCACAAGCGATTATAGCCAGGTCAAATTATAATAACATTGAACTTTTCTTTCAAAGAGACTACACCAAGATGTCCGACGTGTGGTCAGGAGCCGGAGTGATGTCCAACGCTTCTACGAAGACAACGATGGAAGGCTAATTTTACCGTAGGGAAATGAGCCGAGATGCAAGTCATATGTTCTACAAGCTGATACGGTGATGTACAAAAATTGATTATTCAATATGTAGTTAGAATGGCGGGGGAACTTTGTAAATAGTCCATTTTAGTCTTTTTCTTGTTTTAGAGTGTTTTTCTTGTACCGACACTAAGTGTTTTAAATGTACGTTGGCGCGTGGCCAAAGTTGTTTATTGTGTTTTATTTTTCTTTGGAGTCATATTTAAGGTACACGGCGCGTGTACGTGATTTTTATCCATGCGAATGCGAAACCCGTTACATTCGATACGTGGTGCTTTATTAAAGTTCATATTTTGTTGATAGGAAAGGGAGGTAATTACTGTAAGATGTTTGCTGAACAGGTTATTATTCATATTAGGGTTGCCGAGCGCAACAAAATTAAGATGTAATTGTAGAACACCTTAGTTCTAATTTTTTAGATTTTTTTTAGTCCTTTTCAGGTTCGATAGTCACTGGCATAGAACGGCGGCGCCAGCAGGTGGAAAATATTTATGTCATTTTATTTCAGGGTCTGTCAAACCCATACGTGTGATCTTGTGTGTGTTATTGTGTCAGGTGTGTGTTTTGATTCTACGTGAAGAGGGGTAGAGGTCCTACCGCCCTCATATATTTTGTTGTTGTTGTATTTTTGATGGAAAGGCAGGGTGCTCTGAGGAGACCGCTGTTCCTTGTCCATATGCTGATTCTTGGATTTCCTAGGGGAAATGCTGAGATATATTTTGTTCTGACACACACACGCGTATTATTGTGCTTTGGGGCACGCTTCTTCGAGACTCGATCCCGTCCCTTGGGAGGTCGAGGTTATTTTGACACGTGGGTTGACAGATATGCAGAGTTCCACGAATCGCCCGTCTAGCCTGGTGACTTATTTTTGTTAGGCAGTCCTATTGTCCGACTGGCCCCTTTAAGCTTTCATTTAGCAAACCTGTTCTTTGTGATGGTTATTTTGAACCATAATTAATTGGGGAGTTCGCCATGTTTGTGACGGATTATTGCATGTCGTATGGATGGAATGTTGTGTTAATAATGTAAATGTTGGCTTTGAGCCTAGTAATTGTTTATGACTCAGTTCATGTAATTTAGTATGTGACGCCCGTGTGGTGTAGTGGTAGTATACTTGTAAAAATGACGGCGGTCATATGTGTATTTTCTTTTGTTGGACACGTGTTAACTTACTTGTGTTGATTTGCGTGAGAAGTCCTAATTTTAGGCAGTAATGTTTTGCTACGGCAGTTTGATTCCAATTTCATGCGGAAATTATTGTGTTGTTTATTTTAAGTATAGGAAGTGTCGGTTTAGTTTTAAGTAGTGTTGTATAGTTGTTCCCCGCGTCTGTCTAGCTCTAAGTAATGCGGATTCGTCTTCTGAAAGTTTATTCCGGATGATGACGAATCACGCATTCAATTGTACTCATCGTGAAGCATGTAGAACAGCACTCGCGAATACATTGTCATTATTGTTGATTTTCTTGGGACATTTGGTCCGAGTAATAATCTCTCCTGAGATTTGGCCTAGTTTTGGCAAATTTAATTTATTCAGTGGGAGTCATTATGGGATTTTTGTTTGTTAATTTTTTTTTGTAAATAGCTGATCTGTTATTAAATTCATTTGTTATAACCCTGGCTTTACTTTTTCCTGCATGTTATTTTGTTATATGTTACCCTGCATGTTAATGAAGCGCTTACAACAACTTACGATATGGACTGTTACACCCCCCGAAACTGAGTCTCATAAGCTTCTTTGCAAGGGTTCAATATATATATATATGTAGAAACTTTGCCAGATGGAACTTCAAAACTTAATGTAGCAAATAATAAAACAATTACACTTGGTCTATCCAAGTCCCACCTAATACACACTATGATCAGGTGGTCTAAAGCAACTTTGGGTCGCTTTTTAGAAAACCTGCCCGATTTCGACCCTGTGCCACAAAGTGCCCGCCCACTCCAGCTCCCAGCTTACAAAGCCAATTTTGATTGGTCCAACTCTCGGGTGCGAGGCCAATTTCAATTGGTCCAGCTTTCACGCGATGCTCGTGGAAATGTCTTATGTCGGGCTGTTGTTTGAGTCTTCAGTCGTTTGACTGGTTTGATGCAGCCCTCCACGCCTCCCTGTCCTGGGCTAATTGTTTCATCTCTACATAGCTACCACACCCTACATCTGAGGCAATCTGTTTAACATATTCTAACCTTGGTCTACCCTTACAGTTCTTGCCCTCGACCCTTCCTTCCATAACTAAGCTTGCTATTCCTGCGTGTCTTAGAAAGTGTCCTATCAACCTATCTCTTCTCTTCATTAGCAGTCGCCAGAAACATCTCTCCTCTCCCACTAGTCTTAATACCTCTTCGTTTGTAACCCTATCTACCCATCTGATCTTCATCATTCTCCTGTAACACCACACTTCAAATGCTTCAATTCTCCTCTTTTCTGCTGCACCAATAGTCCAAGTTTCACTTCCATAGAGTGCCATGCTCCAGACAACGGACTTCAAAAATGACTTCCTAATACCTAAATCTATATTCGATGTCAATAGATTCCTTTTCTGTAGAAATGCTTTCCTTCCCTGAGATAACCTACATTTTATATCTTCTTTGCTTCGTCCATCACTGGTTATTTTGCTTCCTAAGTAACAGAAGTCTCCTACTTCCTTTAGTTTTTCACCTGCCAATTTGATGTCCATAGAGGTTTCTGATTTATTTTGGCTAAATGACAGTATTTCTCCTATATGATAGGATTTAAGATTCGACCCTTAGTAGAAAGGAAGGGAGGGCCTTAATGATCGCATGGAGTTGTTGATAGATATCAGCGTTTGAAAGCACTGCTATCTAGGAGACAGGATGCACCAGAGGTAGATAGCCGTAAATTTGGGTTTAAATAATTACAGGTTACGTATATAAGGCCTACAGCACTTACGATATTGCCAATTTGGCAATTTTGTCACTAATTCAAGTGAATTTCATGATGTATTTTGGAGGAATCATAAATATTCGGTTGTTTGAATTAGGATTTTTATGGGCTAAGCTGACAGATTGATTTGAGCATCATTAAATGTAGTTGAGGCTGATGACCGAACATGTCTCAAGCTTTGAAGGGGGCAGATGTCCTCGTAGTTTCGCCCCTTAAAACCTCAATAACTAACTAACTAAGCTTTGAAGCAACAAGCACAGCAGGAACTAGTTGAACACTGCGTTCATCCCAGCTATTTTAATAGTTAAACCAGGAGGAATATGGTTCAACTACTGTTTGAGGCACCTTATATTCGTTAGACAAAGTAAAAGTAATTGGTATTCTGCCTGAAGGCAGGTCCGAGCCTCCGAAGAGGCTACCCCCAGCTGGAGTTTACGTGCGGTAGGGTGGCCATGGCCTTTCCGCTCCTCCTTACGTTAGCCAACAGCGCGCAGTACCTAGAACCGGCATACCATCCAAGTTCCGACCACGCCCAATGCTGCTTAACTGAGGAGTTCTCATGGGATTCGGTGTTTCAAAATGGCCAAGCCGTTAGCTATTCGTTAGGTACTTTCATATCTATTTTAAAATACGATTTTGTATGTAGGTCTTCAGTAATGATTGGTAATCCTCCTATAACTCCTGGAAAATAGCAGTTAGATATGTGCGTCGATGTATGTGTGAAGATCGACTGGAGTACTGTCAAATGCCACCAGATGCTGTTGCTTCTTCCCATAGGTAGCGCGCTGGAGTGGCAAATGTTCCGGCGTGCAAGTACGCTTATGGACATCGATGAACCAACATGGAAGCCGACAAGCACGGACACAGATGGACAGTGTGGTTTCTCTGGAGGGAAGGCACGACTGCTTCAGATATCAACACGAGGTTAGCAGCATATATGGGGAGGCAGCACCAACTCGCCAGACCATTGCCACCATTCGTGCTGCCACATATCCTCCATATTCGCCGGATCTGGCTCCTAGCGACTATCCCCTATTCGACGCAATGAAAGAGGACATCCGCGGTAAGAAGTTCACCACCAATGACGAACTCCATGCAGTTGTCCAACAGTGCCACCGGGATACCCCCAAACAATGGTTTGCTACGCAAATACGGAAGCTGCCGGAACAATGGACAAAGTGCATATAAATTGGTTCTGAATACCTGTAATATAATCTGAATGAGTTTGTTCAATAAATGGTTCCTGTGAACGAAAACAAATTGTAGTGCCAATCATTTTTGAACGCCCCAAGTAGCCTATATTCAAGGGTTCGGTTATTGTATTTTGAATTTTGTACATTTTGTGAGTATTTTGCCTAACTCTGTTCAGTTACCTCCAGCTTGAGATAACCTGAATCTCACCTCCATACAATACGGTCGGTCTCAATACTGAGCGATCTCGGGAGAATTTGGTTGCTACCCTATCATCCTTCTTGCAGAATATCTGGCGAAAACAGCTGTTAAACGAGTATTTCCGTGAAGAACTAAACCGCCTGTTTTCATAGATCCCACTGGTTTTTCCATTGACATTCTCTGCCTATTGCAAGCATTTTCCGACAAACATCTATATTATGGTGTTTGAAGGCATTTTTCAGTGTTGCCTTAGTAAACAAAAGTGTGATGCTTTTCAGTTGGTCAACACGATTGTACCCGAATGAGATGGGTTGTTCCCCGATCCTGAAAAACATTACATGACATTAATAAATACTGTTACGGCTGTGAGTTTGTGTCATCACTCGCCGCATGAGTCACAACTGCCCCAGGGCTGGGCTGTGGCCTGCCTCCTGTATTGCGTGTGCCTTATGCAACAGGGCTACTAGGACAAAGGGGTAGTCCAGAATATTCGTGACTGGACCAGCGATGGAAACCTCGGGAAGCCGTGAAGCCTGGATGGATCTAGAAGCATTTATTGAGTCACCGGCCTGCTATATAAGTGCGACCTGTCTAGTAGTTGTTGTTGTGTTTTACGAGCTAGTGCGAGCGTTTATCGTGAGCGACAGAAGTGTGGTGACTTGCGAAACCCCCAGTGAAGCTGATTCTCTTGACAGCGAGGAAGTGATTGTGGTGCTTGTGAAACAGTGACAGACCTAGTGCAGCTATTTCCAGCTAGCGTACGGGGCCGGACTCATTAGTGAAGAGGATTAACTGTGGTCTGTTGACAAGTGAAAGGGAAAGTATTCTCGACGTGAGGAAACTGGAGTAAGGTAATAATTGCTTGCATTCGCTGTTGAGTAGTGTATTTTTTCTGGCTGCAATAAAATTAATTATTTCTTTAAAAGAACATCCTGTGTTGTGCTTTATGCCCACCGTAATCCAGTTAACAAAAGTGCCACTAGGGGTGGCACGTAACAACTGGTGTCAGAAGCCGGATTACGAACTCAAGCACAACACCTGACGGTCCTGGTTTCAAAACCCGAGCAGGTCATTTTCTCTAATTTTCCTGTGAGTGCATGCCCTTTACAAGACAAACAACTAAAATGGAGGAGAAATTGGCAGCATTGCTAGGAAAGTTAAATGGCATGGGAACCAAGATAGAAGACGGCCAGAAGAAGATGGAGGACGGCCAGAAGAAGATGGAGGACGGCCAGAAGAAGTTAGCCGAGGACCTAACTGCCAAACTAGAAGACGGCCAGAAGAAGATGGAAGACGGTCAAAATAAGCTAGCGGAGGACCTGAAGAGGATAGAGGACGGCCAGAAGAAGATGGAAGACGGTCAGAATAAGTTGACACAGGGCCTGAAGAAATTGGAACTGGGTCTGCGTGAGGAAGTCACGGCAGTGGAAATGAAGTTCGACGCCTTACAAGTGGAAGTTGCCGAGCTGCGCCAACGCCCGCTGATGGGGGTGGAGGTGAAATTCAACGTCTTACAAGTGGAAGTTGCCGAGCTGTGCCAACGCCCGCTGATGGGGGTGGAGGAGAAATTCAACGCCTTACAAGTGGAAGTTGCCGAGCTGTGCCAACGCCCGCTGATGGGGGTGGAGGAGAAATTCAACGCCTT
Organism: Meconema thalassinum; assembly: GCA_946902985.2. NCBI lineage: Eukaryota > Metazoa > Arthropoda > Insecta > Orthoptera > Tettigoniidae > Meconema > Meconema thalassinum. Next base: position 49,467,033 of record OX336393.1, read on the forward strand.
ACAAGTGGAAGTTGCCGAGCTGCGCCAACGCCCACTGACGGGGGTGGAAGAGAAATTCAACGCTCTACGAGAGGAAGTTGCCGAGCTGCGCCAACGCCCGCCCACCGTTACACCGGGAATATCGGGAACGGGACATAGCAGAGTGACGCCCCCAACCTTCGACGGAAAGGTCCCGTGGAGCACCTACTTACGTCAGTTCGAGGCGGCCTGTTCCATAAATAACTGGAACAACACAGAAAAGGCTACAGCTCTCATTGTAGCGCTGAGAGGTGACGCCCTTAACGTCCTTCAGGCCATCCCGACTGGATCCCAGGACTACGCTTCCCTGATCGCCCATATGGAGTCCCGATATGGAGATAGCCATCTTCAGCAGGCCTATCAGATGCAGCTCCGGACCCGGGTACAGAAGAACGCGGAAACCCTGCAGGAGTTCGAGATGGACATCGCACGTCTCGTAAGGCTCGCCTACCCAACAGCGCCGGCCGACTTTCTGGAGCAGATAGCGACGCAGACTTTCACCGACGGGCTACGGGACTCGGACACTCAACAGGCGCTGCGACTCGCGCGCAATAAGACCCTGACAGATGCGCTGAGCCACGCACTTGAGTTCGAGACGGCAAAACAGGCATCCAGAATTCACGCGCGGGTGCGTCAAGTGGACGTCGACGAACCAGTAAAAACCAACGAGACCAAGCCCCTGGCCGACGAATTAATGGAGGCGCTAAGCCGTTTCTTCGATAGTCGCGGCACTACCAGCAACGACACAGCCGGAAGGCAACCGGAGAGGACGCCCGGAAGAGGACTACCGACCTGCTGGACCTGCCGTAAGAGAGGCCACCTGAGGAAGGACTGCGGTGATCGCCACCGCCAAGGGTTTCCGTCGGGACAGTCAGTCGTAGGGAAACCGCGCGGCCCAGGAAAGCAAGTATCAGCCAGCCTAGGGGGGCAAAGGTTGCCTTGTGACAGTCGTCGAGCCCAGGCAGTCCAAGTTCGTGTGACGCAGTTATGGAGGGATAATAGCAGCCTGATGGTCGACGGAGTCGTCAACGGAGAGAGCTGGCCCATGCTAATCGACACGGGAGCATCGAGGACCATCGTCAGTCCCACCGTGATCCCGAAGTGGAGAGTGCAGCCCACACAAAGGAACCTCAAGCTAATAACCGCGACCGGAGAGACCGCACCGGTACATGGCGAAGCATCACTAGAGTTCGTCATTGGTCGACGGGCGATAAAGCATCCAGTGCTTGTGGCTGACGTATCAAATGAAGTGATCATCGGACTGGACTTCCTGGACCAGAACAACATCATCTTGGATCTGAGTACCAACACTCTGCACTTCGGAGGTGAGGAACTTGCTTTGCAACCTGCGCACGAGTCCATCACCGCACGACGAGTAAGGCTGAGAGAAGACGTCATCGTTCCCGCCAGGACGGAGGTCAGCGCTGCCGTAATTGTCGACGGAGCTGCTGAGGGAGTGGCGGCTGTCATCGAGCCAAAATATGAAGACATCCAGACAAAAAGGATTGCTAGTTGCCAAGACTCTCATCAACACGACGTCTCGGCCGTAGGTCCGCCTGTCCAACCTGAACGACTACGACATTACGGTTCATCGGGACACCAACCTAGGAGTCTGCGAGCCCGTTACCTGGATTGCCCGCATCACAGATACGACAGACGGACACCTGCAGACGGACAACCGAAGAAGACGCACACTGCCAGAAGAACTACAGAAGCTGTACCAAGGATCCCAGGACCATTTAGACGAGGAACAATCACGCCAACTTCGGGACCTGCTACACGAATTACAGGATGTCTTCTCCGTGGGAAGCAAAGACTTCGGCAGGACAAGCTTGGTCCAGCACAGAATCGACGTTGGGGACAGCGCACCGATTAGGGCCCCATTCCGACGTGTCCCGCTCGCCAAGCAAGCCGAAGTCGACCGGATGGTTGAAGAGATGAAGGATCAAGGGGTGATCGAGCCATCACATAGTCCTTGGAGTTCTCCGGTCGTGCTTGTGAAGAAGAAGGACGGTTCCACCAGGTTCTGCGTGGACTACAGGCGGGTGAACGATGTCACGAAGAAGGACAGCTACCCTCTACCCCGGATCGACGACACGCTGGACACCATATCAGGGTCAAGATGGTTCTCCACCTTGGATTTGAAGAGTGGCTACTGGCAGGTGGAGGTCCACCCTAAGGACCGCGAGAAAACGGCGTTCTCTGTGGGCAGCGGGCTCTGGCAGTTCACCGTCATGCCATTCGGTCTGTGCAACGCCCCTACGACCTTCGAAAGGCTAATGGAGTCCATTCTGAGGGGACTACACTGGAAGACCTGCCTGGTCTACCTAGACGACGTCGTCGTTCTGGGGAGAAGCTTCGAGGAGCACTACAGCAACCTGAAGGAGATCTTGTTGAAACTATGGGCTGCCCAGCTGACGTTGAGCCCCAAGAAGTGTCAGCTCTTCCAGAAGTGGGTCCAGTACCTTGGGCATATCGTCTCCGAGGAAGGGGTGCGCACCGACCCAGAGAAGACCGCAGCTGTGAGGGAGTGGCCAGTTCCGAAGGACAAGTCCCAACTACGAAGCTTCCTGGGACTCTGCACTTATTACCGTCGCTTCGTGAGAGGATTCGCCGACATCGCCAAACCTTTACATCGACTGACTGAGAAGGACCAACTCTTCACGTGGACAGCAGAATGCCACAATGCCTTCGAGCAAATCAAGCAGGCTCTGTGCACCGCGCCTATTCTGGCCTACCCCAGATCTGGAACAAGGTTCATCGTCGATACCGATGCCAGCGACTTTGGCATAGGGGGGATCCTGTCGCAAGTAGTGGACGGCGAGGAGAGAGTAGTGGCCTACTTCAGCAAGGCCTTGTCAAAGCCAGAAAGGAACTACTGCGTCACCAGGAAGGAGCTGCTCGCCATCGTGAAGACCATTGAACACTTCCACAAGTACCTGTACGGGCAAGAATTTCTCATCAGGACCGACCATGCATCCCTGCGGTGGCTCCTGAACTTCAAGCAGCCCGAGGGTCAACTCGCGCGGTGGTTAGAGAGGCTTCAACAGTACAACTTTGAGATTCAGCACAGGAAAGGCCAACTGCTTTCTAACGCCGACGCCCTGTCACGAAGACCGTGCCCCGAAGACTGCACCTTCTGTACTAGGAGGGAGGAGAACACCGGATACAGTGCCGAAGGACTACCGTGGAACTTCAAGGGAGTTGGAGCCGCGAATCTTTCACGCGGGCACAAGCAGAAGATGATGACCTGGGACTGATAGCCGAATGGAAGAGGGCCTGTGTCCCCAGACCCAGGTGGAACATTGTGAGTGACTACAGACCAAAGTTTAAGTCCTACTGGGCGCAGTGGGACTCGCTGATTGTAAGGGATGGCCTCATCTGCCGTACCTGGGAGAGCACCGACGGGAAGACATCTCGGGAACAAGTCGTCGTTCCAAAGGCTATGACGGAGGAAGTCCTGAAGGAAGTTCATGGAGGATCATCTGGTGGACACCTAGGGATAAAGAAGACCCTGGAGAAGCTGAGAGAGCGGTTCTACTGGATCGGATGCCGAACAGACGTGGAGAACCACTGCGCGAGGTGCCACGATTGCGCAGCCAGCAAGGGCCCAGGACGAAGACGACGGGGTCCACTGAAGACCTACAACGTGGGCGGCCCCATGGAGAGAGTGGCCATCGATGTTGCTGGGCCATTCCCGTTAAGCGAGGCAGGGAACCGCTACATATTAGTCGTCAGCGACTACTTTACCAAATGGCCGGAGTCGTATGCACTCCCTTACCAAGAAGCCGCGACGATTGCAGAGACCCTGGTGAAGGAATTCGTCAGCCGGTACGGAGTACCCCTGGAGTTGCACTCCGACCAAGGGAGGAACTTCGAGTCGCAGGTGTTCCAGAAGCTATGCCAGCTGCTGGCAATCCGGAAGACAAGGACAACGCCGCTACACCCTCAGTCCGACGGGATGGTAGAGCGATTCAATCGCACCATCGAGAACCATCTCCGAATAGTCGTCAGCGAGCACCAGAGGGATTGGGACAAACATCTTCCACTATTTCTTCTGGCCTACCGCGCCGCCGTGCATGAAGCCACCGGGTGCACATCAGCCCGGGCCATGTTTGGGAGGGAGCTCCGCCTACCTGTCGATCTTGCCTTCGGCCGACCTGGGAATGATCCGATCCCGGTAAGCCAGTATTGTCAAGAACTGGTCGACCAACTGGAGGACGTGCACGCGTTCGCGAGGAGGAAACTGCGGATCGAGACCGACCGAATGAAGACCCGATACGACCGGCAGACGGATGCCGGCGGATTCCACGAGGACGACCTGGTCTGGCTCTTCAACCCATTACGGAAGAAAGGCCTGTCACCCAAACTTCAGAAGTCCTGGGAGGGCCCGTACCGAGCCTTGAAACGGATCAACGATGTCGTCTACAGGATCCAGCGGAGCCCGAGGACAAAGATGAAGATCGTGCACCGAGATCGCCTGGCAGCCTACGGAGGGACACAGACGGACCAATGTTTGATCGGGACGATCAGCCTTTTTAGGAAGGGGATGGTGTTACGGCTGTGAGTTTGTGTCATCACTCGCCGCATGAGTCACAACTGCCCAAGGGCTGGGCTGTGGCCTGCCTCCTCGTATTGCGTGTGCCTTATGCAACAGGGCTACTAGGACAAAGGGGTAGTCCAGAATATTCGTGACTGGACCAGCGATGGAAACCTCGGGAAGCCGTGAAGCCTGGATGGATCTAGAAGCATTTATTGAGTCACCGGCCTGCTATATAAGTGCGACCTGTCTAGCAGTTGTTGTTGTTGTGTTTTACGAGCTAGTGCGAGCGTTTATCGTGAGCGACAGAAGTGTGGTGACTTGCGAAACCCCCAGTGAAGCTGATTCTCTTGACAGCGAGGAAGTGATTGTGGTGCTTGTGAAACAGTGACAGACCTAGTGCAGCTATTTCCAGCTAGCGTACGGGGCCGGACTCATTAGCGAAGAGGATTAACTGTGGTCTGTTGACAAGTGAAAGGGAAAGTATTCTCGACGTGAGGAAACTGGAGTAAGGTAATAATTGCTTGAATTTTCTGTTGAGTAGTGTATTTTTTTCTGGCTGCAATAAAATTAATTATTTCTTTAAAAGAACATCCTGTGTTGTGCTTTATACCCACCGTAATCCAGTTAACAAAAGTGCCACTAGGGGTGGCACGTAACAGTACACTTGGATGACCAGTTTCGAGCGTCAAGCGATCATCATCAGATCCATTACACTTAGGCTACAAAAGCTATGTCTGAAAGTATGGGTGAAAATATTTACAATATATACACTTCTTTAGTTGCAGTATTAGTTGAGATAATGCAACTCGTCAGTATTTGGTAGTTGTGGTCTATGTGATATTTTGTTGAGATACTGGAAGTGGTGATTGACCTCCGGAATTTGCCTGTTTGGAGTGAATATATGGTTGTTGTAAATGGTCAATTCAGATTGTATTGTACAGGCTACTTATCTGGTTGTGTCTTGCGCGGTCCTGTTAAGAGCAGTTCACTTGGTCACTGATTGCACTCGACTACAACTCATTTGGGTACAATCGTGTTGACCGACTGAAACGCATCAAACTTTTGTAAACATCTATATAAATATTAACATTTTGAATCGCCGCCATGTTGGATTTGTGTTCATTAGGTTATTGAAGAGTCCATATCTAAACTTATATACATAGCCTTTATCAACATACAAAATATCAGTTTGATTGATGTACTGTAACACTGTAGATTCGAAGATATTGAGAACCGTCGAAATATTTCGGATGATCACCATCTTGGATTGTTCTATTATGTAGGCCATAGAGTTATGTACCATTAGATGACGAATATTACATTGGTTTGTTATTCAAACGTTCACTTCAATTGCGTGATTAGGAAACAAACAAAATATTACAGTCGCCATCTTGTTTTTATGAAAAAATTAGAATTGAATGAGATACCAGTAGATTAAGGACACCACGTACTCTTACACGATGAAAAAGTCTATTTTTGTGGCATCACTTTACTAAGTATTTTCTGGGTTTATGCTAAAGGTAAAGATATAATTCTTGTAACATATAAGAAGCGGTATATTCTCAGCTGTTTTTAACCATGTAGTGCTACTTTGCTTTTACAGGATATGTGAAATGAATACAAATTTGGACAGATACATTTTCAAAAAAATGTTGTATAAGTTGCTTCAGGTACACATTTCTCAGTTGTTTTTCAATCAAATATTCTCAAATTTTGTTCACATACTTGGAATGGATCATGGCAGATGCGTAACTACTTTGTTTCATTATTATTGGGACAGAATGCAAGAAAAAAATCCTAACTCTTTCTTTTTAAATTTATTCAAAAATATGTATCAATTTTTATATTCCCAATCCATGCCTACTATGTTTTGGAAGTGAAAATAGGTTAACATTCAAGTACTCCATTAGGCAAGTTAATGTAAAAAAATTAGCCCTCTATCTTAAATGGTTTCCTAGTTATTGTTACCTAAACATGAAAAATGAGTATTAACGGAAAACAGCTGGCAAAGTTTAAAGTGTATTATTCAGAGCATGGGACGCTAATAAAAAAAACGAATCTAAGGTAGTTGTAGACATCAAAACCTCAACAAGCTATATATTTGGATTCAGAAAAGAATGAAGAATTTTATGGCGCCAAATTCAAAAAATCGATTTTTTCATCATGCAAGAGTACGTGGTGTCCTTAAATCTTGAATCTTGTATAAAGATTTATCCTTCCAAGTTTCACTGCGCCGGTTGTTTAAACCTCGAGAAAATCCCATTTAAATATTGTAAATTCGCATGGCTGCCATGTTGGTTCTCTACTTACCATGTTTTTGGTTGGTTGGTTGGTTTAGGTACTGCGACAACGCGGCAATGTAGCCCCGTGTACTTTGGGTGTGTGTAGAATTAATATGATGGCCGGTGTTAATTGTGATGGCTGTATTAGTGTGTGTTATATGATTCAGGTATAAGGACTGCAGACGATTAATTTTTTAAGTAGTTCCTACTTCATCTACCAAATTCTACCGTCCACGCCTAGCTGTGGACTTGACTATTAGATGCCATCGTAGCCAGCTCTTGGCGGTGAGCGTTTGAACTATGAGGGGTATTCAAATGAAAAGGTACGAAACGATACTGTGGATGCAATTTATTCGTTATTCAAAAGTAATCACCACAGGCCTGTGCACAGGTGTCCCATTGCTTCACTAGCCGCAGGATTCCCTGTTCCCAGAAGTCTTGTGGTTGTGACAGGAGCCAATCCTGTTCAGTGTCCTTTAGTTCGTTGTCTGATAGGAAACGTTTTCCCTTGAGACGAACCATTAACAGTGATCTGTATTGTGCGACACTCCGTAGCATAGGCTACGAAGGTCCATCAAGACAAAAAGGGCCTGGACAGCTCACGAAGGGAGTGAATCTGCTCCATGATAACGCTCGCCCACACGTCTCTAACGTCACACAAGGTGTATTTGCCACGTTCAAGTGGGAGCAACTTGAGCACCACCCTACAGCCTGGACTTGTCACCCTGCGACTTTCATCTGTTTGGTCCGTTGAAGAAACATATCTGTATATTCCGATATTTTATTATTATTTTTAATATTATTTAATGTTTTTTTCTTTTTTTACTATTTTGATTTTGCCAAAGAGCGTATCTATACATTTTGAAAATTTTGGTTTTTTGAATTTTGAATTTTATTTAATTTTTTAATTTATTATTTGTTATTATAATTTTTGGGGCGTCATGCCGAGTTCTATGACACCTCACAAGCCCAAATCCGCTGATTGGTTCGCGAGATATCGGGTTGGACTCATGCGACGGCCACGACACTCGTTAGAACTATCACTAGACCACTACTAATTTATCAGTCATTGGGATTGTATTGTGTTGAACGACTGAAAATTAATTGATACAATATGAATTTCGTGTAGAATTATTGATATTTCATTTCTATCTACCTATACCGGGTGATTCAGCAGCCCCTTCCAATATCGTTTGCTGCAACCCAACTAACGGTTGGTGGCACTGCAAGCATATCCTGCTAACGATACTGAACCGTTTTTTCGCTCGATGTCACTACAGACTAATACGAGGGGAAAATACTAGTGTTCAGTATCGATTTCGGGATATGTTTGCAGTACATTAGTACCATACGGGGGCCGAGCAGATAAATATCGACCTTCCTGCCACCACGTGCGAGTTCGGTTGCAGCAAACGATATTGGAAGGGGCTGCTGAAACACACGGTATAATATCTGCCCAAGAGTTTTTGCTGGAAATATACTTTTTCTGCAGAGATACCCCAGTGCAAGAGACGACTTCATCTCACCAGTTGCGTTGAGTCAACTATTTAACAATTTCACTTTCAAGGTAACGATCCGTCGTTACGCCCGGTTTCCACCAAAACTGTCGGAGGAACAATCCATCGAAATCGGCCTTAATTATTAATTATTTCCTTATTTTTACGCTTGATAACAGCAATTTTCAGGGAATATGAAGAAAGCAATTTTAACTCACGTTTATATTCCGCGAGAACCTCTGGCAATCTATATTTATATTAATTCTTAGAGTGTGCTTACAGAGTTTCGTGTCTTGTTTACGTCGTGGTAGGTGGCAAACTTGCGGGTATTTTTCTCAGGTTTTGTTGGTAGTTTTGGAACCTTGACATTTACCACGCTATCAGCTTGCCACGGTGGGAGGGTGGTTAACGTGCAGGACTACAAACCCCAAGCTTGTAGGTTCGCTCCAGACCGTGGTAAGTGATTTTTGAAAGGAGGAAAAAATTACGACACGCATGTCATACGATGTTCGCATGTCAAAGAACCCATTTGAATTCAGTAGGCCGTGTTCATCACGGCAAAATTAATCTCGGGATTTTTCGCCAACAGAAAGTTCCACATTTCTCTACTAGAAAGCGCTATAGAGTCAAGGAGCTTAGATATCTAACCTCATTGACTTTCATAGTGCTTCAAGGAACAATAAAAATTCGACACGCAGCTACCCTCTGGGTGTCAAATAACAAAGCTTGCACCCGGCACCCAAGGCAATACGATAATATTATTATTACCACGCTATCAAAAGGAGCCTCCGTGGCTTAGGCGGCAGTATGCTGGCCTCGCACCGCTGGGTCCGTGGTTCAAATCGCGGTCACTCCATGTGAGATTTGTGCTGGACCAAGCGGAGGCGAACAGGTTTTTCTCCGGGCACTCCGGTTTTCCCTGTCACAAATTTCATTCCAGCAACACTCTCCACTGTCAGCGGCTTCGGTGGCGTAGTCGGTAGCATGCTGAGCTTCTATGCCCAAGATAGCGGGTTCAAACCCGGCCGAAGCCGTCGTATTTTTTAAGAGCGTTAAAATCCCTCAGTATGCCTTCTTTCGGAGGGGAAGTAAAGCCGGCGGTCCCATGTCATAGATTTATGGCATGTTAAAGAACCTTCCACTAATTACACCTGTGTGAGCTAAATTGTATAGGTTAAGAATGTAATCAACGCTCTTAGGTTTCTACGTTCGTTGTCAAGAGCCGACTGCGGTGGCGTCTAGTAGCTAAGCTCTGAACTAGGCCTAGTAGTCGTTGACCTTGGCATTTGGCGGCAAAAGTAGGAACTATTTGAAAAATTCTAAGTTGCAGTCCTTACTTGAATTAATAAACAGATACACACATTAATACAGCTATCACAATTAACACCGGTTATCAGACAGATTCTACACACACCCAAAGTACACGGGGCTACATGACCGCGTTGTCGCTGTCCCTAAATTGAGGAACAAACCAAACAACTCTCCACTGTCATTTCATTTCATCTGTCATTCATTTAATCATTGCCCCAGGGGAGTCTGACAGGCTTCGGCAGCCGGCACAGTTCATATCCTCGCCGCTAGATGGGGGCTTCATTCATTCCATTTCCTGACCCGGTCGGTCGACTGGAAGCAGGCTGTGGATTTTCATTTCACCACGCTATCAAATAATATAGAGTTTATTTTAACATGAATAGTAGACTTGACGAGTGAATTCCATTTCCCAAAATTACTTCAAAAATTTGAAATCAGACATTTGTAATTTTTTCCATTATTTTTTTTCTTAAAGATTGAAATTATATGGCTCAGTATTTTCAGTAATAACAAGTGATTTATTCACTCTTTGTTTATAATATTTTATTTGAATACCTTCCTTGGTCTCTCTTTCATCTCATTTTAAAAGAAGTGTGTGCTGTTAGTTTTCACACATCCATCAGATGAGAGCTTGAAAGTGAAAGGGTTAATTTCCCTCGGCTATGAATTTCGAAATGACAAATGCTACCACCTGGCGGTAAAATCGTGAAACGTTATGGTAGTATTGTTTGTGAAGTATTTATAAAGTATTTCGGTGATGCTATAGTATGTTGTAGTAATGAATCTTATTATTAGACTTATCATATTGTTGATTTACACTAGGTACCACTTAGCACCACTGAACCGACAGTAGTGGCTACGCTGGCTAACGCGCATCATTAGGTCATGGGGCCAAGCTCTCTGCTGACTCGGTAGACGCGTGGGTTCGAGCCCTCCTTGAAATGGTTTTCCGTGGTTTCCCATTTTCAACACCAGGCAAATGCTGGGACGGTACCTTCTGACAGGCCACGGCCGCTTCCTTCCTAATCCCAGCCCAGTTTCATTCACCATCATTCATTTCATCTCTCATTAACTCCTCTCGTGAGGTTGGCGTCAGGAAGGGCATCCGGCCGTAAAAACCATCGCCACAAAGACTTCCATCGCATCTCATCCACGACCCCGTTGGAAAACGGGAATAATAAGGGGTAGACATACATACCACTTAGCACCACTAGCATCAAACAAAAATCCCTAAAAAGAAGTTACTAAAGTTAAATCTCTTCGAAAGTGTTATTTTAGTTATTATGTGATTTAGATGAAATGTTAAGAACTGAAATTATATCACAAATGTGTAGTAATTTCATTTCTATGTATTTTTAAATTCCCATTCTTTAGAGTCAGATGGCCTTGCTGTTCATCCCCTTAAAACATAATAACTTACTAACGAAACCCTTTCTCTTAATGTATCATGTTTACCATCAATCATTTAATATTGCCGGATTTAGCGGAGTCTCCCCTACGTGTCGACAATCTGAAGAGCATTTTTTACTTCGAGTCACAAAAGAGAACACCGAGGAAATGGCCATGGGAATGGGGTTGGCAAAGCAAATAACATTTCTTTGTGAGCTTTTCTTTTATTACAAAATTAAACAGAACAAAAACACAACAAGTAACAAACAGTTCAACAAGACTTTGTACAATAACAAGAAAGGTGATGGAGGAACTTTGCAAGGAAGTAGGAATAATAGGGGTGAATGTTCGATCTACACCTGCATGGATATAAATGAGCCGTTACCTCAAGGCCAGCACAATTTGCATGCGCAATGGTGCATCTGCGCACAGCGAGCCTTCATACGTTTGTGACCAATGTAGATTAAGTGCGCAATATCTCATCGGGCAGCGCATGCGCATAGTGCATGTGGTCTCACTGTTCTACTCGAGCTGCCAGCGTGTGGAACGTGCAGACAAGAAAAGTAACGTGTGAGCGCCAACAATAGTGACCGACGAGGTGCTGGTTGGTTGTGTCAAGGGGATTTTATGCAGACTCGCTCTAATATTATCACGCGCCTACGACCGGCCCATTTATACTAACAGAGCGATTCAATGGAGTTAAGTGCTCGCCCTCACCACAAGCAGCGCCACCTAAATGCCATTGCAGTACCGGATGGTCATCGTCTATAAATGGAGTTCATAATAGTCCTTCTCGTAATGCACCATTGGTTAGGCTACGGCCACACTTGCGATTCGTCACGCTGGATTTCTGCGTGAAAAAGATCTGTCGGGGATAGCAGTGACGCCTAGCGACGTGGAATGACAGTATATTATATATTCCATGTATATTATGTATTGTCATTCCACGTCACAAGGAGTCACTGCTATCCCCGTGTTTGCGCGGCGTGATTTTATTAGTGTGCTGTACCTATATTGTGAGAAGCAAAGCATCGCCATTGCATTCCATTAAATAATAACTCCGTTGTTGCGTTATCTGCTGCATTGGTTGTTCGTCGCCGTCTTCGTCGTCGTCAAAGAAGATATTGGATCCATCATTTCTCTGTGTTTGAAGTCTTGGTCCTTTGTAGTAAAAGCACGGGTACCTTTATACCTCCAAAATTATTAACTCACTGGCTAACATTCTCCAAAGTATAAGTACTTTAGGTACGGTACTTAAATATATATGCCTGATAAGTTTAGACTAGGGAACCTTTTCTTATTTCTTTTTACACTCTCCTTTAAACAGAAAGCAAACCACACAATAACTGGCACAGAGTAAAAACCTATGAGATCAAGGACTCCAAGGAGCTGTCCACTCATGACCTTCAAAGTACAAAACTAACAGGAGCGCAATAAAACCGCAGCGTCATTTTCCCGCAAGTGTGGCCAGGCATTGTGCGGGAAAACATGCCAACAAAATGAATCTCGGCTCTTTCACCAGCGGGCGGCCTTGAAAACGCGCCTTGTCCCTTGTCCCGCTCCGGGAAGTCAGGTAAGTGTGGCCGTAGCCTTAGCTTAGCTAATGATTGATGTTAATTAGTGCGTGGCAGAATTCTGAACTACCGCCAGTGTCAGCACGTTCGTCAAGGCAATGGGCAAGTCTGCTATGTAGGAGTAGGTGTGATGAGATTCAAGTACAGCGACGAAATGGTTGAAAGTGAAGCGATGAGAGCAGGTACAGTATGTTGGATTGTGATTAGCGTGAAGGTCAGTACCAACCCTTACCACTACCACCCCCACCCCCACCCCCACCTCCACTGTAACTACCCCCACTGCTGCCACCACTGTAACTACCACCACCACTGCTGCTACCACCACTGCCCTTGGACAGATGGTACACATGTTTGTAGACCGGAACGTAGACGGGGAAAGGTTTTGGAATGTGGACAGGTACATGTTTCTCTACAGTGATTGTGTACGGTTTATCAACCGTGTAGGGTATCTTCTTCTCAATCATGATCGGGTACTGTTTCTCATACTCGACTGGGACAGTTTTGATGACAGGGACCTCCACGTGTACAGGGTGTTTGGTGTATATCGGTACAGGGTGTGGTACCGGGACTCCGATCTGGTGAGGTACCGGTACTGCCACAGGGTTCGGAACGGGGACCCTCACGATCTTAATGACAGGGACAGTGTACTGCTTGACAACTTCCTTTACTTCAGGCACTGTTGCTTGCAAGCCTGCGCCGTATCCCTCACTAAATCCATACGCCCCTCCGCCGTATCCACCAGAGAAATCAGCACCGCCTCCTCCAACACCTCCTGCATTTCCATATCCACCAGAGAAGTCGGCACTACCCCCACCGGCACTTGATCCTCCGCCATGTCCGCCAGTTAGATCTGCGCCAGGGCCTGTAGTTCCTCCGTCAGCGTAAGATCCAGTGCTTGGAGCGAATCCTCCCCCTCCATGGCCTCCTGCATCGCCCCCTCCAGCGGTGTTAACAGTATCGTAACCCCCAGCGCCGCCTGCTGAGTAACCACCGGAACTACCGCCAGCGTAGCCTCCAGTGGCACCTCCACTGCTGTAGCTGCTGGCGCCTGAGTCAGCAATGGCCGCACTGCCGCTGTCGTAGCCTCCCCCATTATAGCCACCTCCTCCACCACTGCCACCCCCACCACCCCCACTGTAGCCATGTGCAGGCAGCTCCCTCTTGCCCTTGTCTATGGCACCCAATGTGGGACTCGTCAACAGCGCGGCGATCAACGAGCACACCTGAAACAGATACAGTTAGGTTTACAACAAAGACAAATAAAGCTGCTTAAAAAAAAAAAAAAAAAAAACATGTTGCTAGGAAACCACACCACCGCTATCTCGTTAATGTTAATTTAGCCATATTCAGGGTGTCGTTTCTCTTCGCCACGAGTTGCGCAGTGAACAGGAGCGGACGCCATAGGACTCAGGTTTTAAACAACAGATATGTTTGATCATTTTTTGCCCTTTCATAACAGTACCTCGTAACACTTATTTCCAACGTTACCTCGCAAATACAACCAAACTATCAGTTAAACCTAACTATTTCAACGTATCTAGTTTCACATCCACAGCTCTTCTATTCCACGCTGTTTTTATCAAGACTTTTTTATGTTTTTCTTAACACATTTTGTAACAGATCTGTTTTATCATTTCAAATGATCTTGTCGACTTCGTCGTTATGGTTGGGGTCCATCGTTATGCGTTACGGACACGGACACGGTGACGGATGTGACGTCATGCAGCCGCGCGGGAAGTGACGTCATGCAGCTGCGCGAGAACGTGACGTCATGCTCACGCGGGGAGCGAGAAGCAGACGCTAATGATTATTGGTGTCTGTTGAAAGAGGCCTGGCGTCGAGCGACCTGGGGCTTTGAGCTAAGCGAACACAAGAATACAGGGTGACTTCTAAAGAGATATACAAGATGCCATATAAGAATACAGGGTGCCTCCTAAAGAGGTGTGCAGGATGTCATAGCAAAAAATTACAGTCAGTCTGAAATAAGAATACAGAGTGACTCCTAAAGAGGTGTGCAGGATGTCAGAGCAAAGCATCGAACCAGTCCCAATATTCCATCCCTACTCTCACTCAAAATAACCCCCCCCCCCCTAATGTTCAGCCCGCCACTGCTCGCTCCCAGGTTCTACAACTCATCTCCCAACTCTATACCGTTACACTAGTCTAGCCAGATCGAACACAGGCCTGCCTGGGGCAAAAACACTCCTTTTCAGAGAAATATCAACTCCGCAACAAGCTTCACGAAAACCCAAATTAAAATCGAAAATTACATTCTATAAACATCAAATTCGGTAAACTTCCCTCATTTCAGTTACTCTATACTTTAAACAGACACAGAAGGCATAGTCATGACTCCTTCATGGAGTAGGCTATTGTCTAATCATGTTCACCTCTCCTTCACCTTTACCATAAATTTCATAAACTCTATTTACAAATCAGAAACTCACTCCACAAAACTGAAAATCAGTATTCTTCCCTTATTTCAGATACACTATTCATTAAACAAACATATAAGGCATAGTCATGACCCCTTCATGGAGTAGGCTATTGTCTGGACACTCATACTACATCTTTACACTAATTCAAATTTACGGCCAAATGATCCTTTTGACAGGGAGGCAAAGGTTTCCGCCGGCTTGCCTGGGATGATGGGCCACAAAACCGCTATCAAAAAGTACACATTTTACGCTTTATTTAACCAAACACATCTCTAATACAAGTACAAGAAACACATTTCTTCCCGTGCCCGTGCGGGAAGCCTAAGTTAATGGGTAATGCAGTCTGTTGAAAAAGTCCTGGGGCTTCGAGCAAAGCGAGAAGCCATCCTGAGCCTTTCTAACATGTGTAGCATTTGTAGCATGCGTCATTTGAAATGATACAACGTCTAGTCTTTCAGACTGACTGTGATTATTTTTAATTTTTTTAATTTTAATTTGTGAGCTTTTGGAACAAGAATAGTTGTAGAATCCTCTGTTATGGCAAAATGTATATTAAGTGTATGTTGTTGCACAATTACATGTCCTAAATTACTCTAGGAAGGTCACAATATGACTGGTTTTAATGTACAACATTTACTGACTGATGGTTATATAAAAAGTTTATTATAATTACATCGCCAATAAAGGATCGGGCTATCAGGGTCATTTTATATCAGATAAGTTTAAATAAATTTATTCCATCATAGCGCAGTGTACAACATCATACAATAGGCTACCAGTTTAAATAGGAACGGTTAATTTAGAATATAATTAACAAAATAGTGTAGACAACATCATTCCTGAAGTTAGTCACAAAATTAATTAAATAAACCACAGGCAAAATACATAAACTACATTACTATTAATAATAACGCAACTAGCTTAGATGTGAACTATACTGTCTGTAGATAGGTTTGACGCGTTACACACGTTCTTACAAACTTATATAATCTCAATATTGTATATATATTTGTACGTAACTGTAATTCATAAACATCGTATACTAAGCCTAAGTGAACTAGATCTGAAGATGAACGCTTAATGCCATCCAATTAAGCATCCCCTCTTTTTGTACACAAAAGCGTGTTAATTTGTGTTAAATATGTAATCTCAGGAGGTGCCTCCGTGGCTTAGGCGGCAGCACGCCGGCCTCTCACCGCTGGGTCCGTGGTTCAAATCCCGGTCACTCCATGTGAGATCTGTGCTGGACAAAGCGGAGGTAGACAGGTTTTTCTCCGAGTACTCCGGTTTTCCCTGTCAAAATTTCATTCCAGCAACACTCTCCACTATCATTTAATTTCATCTGTCATTCATTTAATCTTTGCCCCAGAGGAGTGCGTCAGGCCTCGGCAGCCGGCACAGTACATATCCTCGCCGCTAGATGGGGGCTTCATTCATTCCATTCCTGACCCGGTCGGAGACTGGAAGCAGGCTGAGGATTTTCATTTTCATGTAATCTCAGGCTAGGGTGTATAAATACTTATTTCCCACCTAATATAATTGTGCACAATTTGTGTTGACCGACTGAAAAACTTTCTTTAATAGATGATCTGAGAGTTATATATGCGTTATAAAGGGCTCTTTAGACTATACTGAACCTTTAAAATATAAAATACAGGTATGGGATTAGACTCTTAGATTTGATTTAACACAGGCTAAAGTCTGAAGAAAGAAATTGAGAATAGCCTATATATTTTTATTTTGTAAGATTTTAAATTTTTTACCTCTGTTATGAGTTCAGTGTATGTAAGGAACAGCAATTCAACTGCTGTAAAAATATCAGAAGTATTTTTCTTTTGTAATAAAGTTGGAAGTTGTTAAAATTATCTCTTCCATGTTCTTTTGAAAGGTCACGGCTGCTGCAATTCCAATCCTCACCCCAATACAGACATTGATATAGACAACGCACTAACGCAGGTTATGAAATGTATAATTTAGTTCTTTAGTTTTGAAGTGTTATTATGTGAGAGTTTAATATTTATCTTGAATACATATACACTTGAAAAATTAAAATGAAATCCTTCTAAATGTCTCTCTTCATAAATTAAGTCATTTTGATCAGAAATGTCCAAATGATTTAATGATCTACTTTACATAAAATGTTATATTTCTGTCAGAAACGGTCCCCTTAATACACAGAGTATCATACAATGGCCGAGGGAGAGATATTTTAAAAACATATTTTGGGCATACATTTTTAAAACACCTTATGTAAAGAGTACCCGCTGTCAAAGGTCTGGGGTACGCAAGGTTAGGCTCTATTAAGATTCGATTGGACGTACCAGACGCTTCGTTTCGCGCTATCCCAGATTACTTTTCGAAGGGGGCTGAATCTACAACCATAGTTCAGTAGCATCCATTTACAGAACCTTGAGTAAAATTTTGTTTAATATCCCAGTGAAATTATAATGAATAACAACTGTATTTTAATAAAATCAATATTCACAGTATAGTTGTTAAATTAAGGGGCGAAGTAGATTGTATCAGAGACGCTGTGGCAGTGGGTTACGTGGTACTTCTTGAGTGTGCCACCCTCATAAATGGATGGTGAGTGGTTAACGTGTCGGTCTACTAACCCCAAGATTGCAGGTTTGCTCCTGGCCGTGGTAAGTGATTTTTGAAAGGTGGCAAAACTACGGCACGCATGTCATACGATGTTGGCATGTCAAAGAACCCATTTGAATTCACTAGGCCGTGTTCATAATGGCAAAATTAATCTTGGGAGTTTCCGCCAACACAAAGTTCCTCATTTCTCTACTAGAAAGCACTATAGTGTTCAAGAAGCTTAGATGTCTAACATCCTTGACTTTCATAGTGATTGAAGGAACAACGAAATTCGACATGCAAGCTACGCTCTGGGTGTCAAATTACAAAGCTTGCACCCGGCATCCGAGGCCATACAATAGTAGGCTACTATAAATGGATTGGGATCCTGCGTTTGCCTCAATCTCTTCGTTACGTCGTGGTCAATGGAGGTGGACGATAATTGACATCCTTCTGTCTTTTTGCCCAGGTCTGGATCCTGCGAGTCGAACGCGGGGGTGCCATAGCCAAGCAATCTTGAATTGTTGTAACAAATTATGCACTTGTAAGACTTGATGAGCACCAGTTTGACGTCGATGGGTTATGCTAGAGGAAGCTCTTTCAAAAGCGATGACTCCCGCTTGGATCGACACACGTACTGCTGAGCTACGCCTCTGTAAACGCTGCTTACGAGGCTATAAATCTGGCTCCGACTGCGTCATACGTGGCGCCATCTGCGCATGCGTGATCAAGTTATGATTTCACACGTGCAGATAACTATACCATTAGTTTACAAGACCGTAAGTACGTCCAAAGGCATTCTATGGGGAAAAATGTCGCCAATGAGAAAAAGGCTTGAGCAGACTCTACATACAATGAAGATGAAGATGCTCCAATTGCCTATAGGATTGACTTGAGGTGACAGAGGTTCGGCAAAGATTAGGCGCCACTCCGATCGTGGAGAAAGTGAGAGAAGCTCTGGTATGGTCACGAAATGAAAAGGCAAGATATCCCACTCGCTAAAACAGCTCTTCAAATTGATCCAGGTGGAATGCACCGCAAGATCACAGTTGATATGCACGATATTGGATTAAAACCAGACGATTCCGTCGAAATGGAGGAGATGTAGCCAAGCAGCGGACCTTGTACGGTGGGATGAACGCTAGGAGAAAGAGAGGGACATGATGATACCAATGTAAGGTATGCTAATAGTACGGCCACAAAGATAGAAGAGCAGCTTCGGTGGCGTAGTTGCTAGCATGCTGAACTTCTATGCCCAAGATCGCGGCTTCAAACCCAGCCGAAGTTGTCACATTTTTAAGAGCGTTAAAAATCCCTCGATATGCCTTCCTTCGGAGAGAAACAAAGCCGGTGGTCCCATGTCATAGATTTATGGCATGTAAAAGAACCTTCCACTAATTACAATCGTGTGAAGCTAAATTATGGGTTAGATTTGACTAATGCTCTTAGGTTCCAACGTTCGTAGACAGAAGCCAACTAGTAACCAAGTTCAGAACTAGTTGTCTTTGACGGTGGCGTTTGGTAGCGAAAGTAGGAACTACTTGAAAATTAAATATCTGCAGTCCTTACTTTAATTAAAAACAGATAACACACACTAATTCAGCCATCACAATTAACACCGGTTATCAGACATAGTCTACACACACCCAAAGTACACGGGGATACATGACCGCGTTGTCACAGCCCCTAAACTGAGGAACCATTCAACCAACAAAGATATAAATAGTATTAATGTTACATGTGTTTTTTTTTTGAGCGACCCCTACTCACCGAAATGAAATTCCGATCACACAAGCAGCAGTAGAAGCTGCAGTTATTGTTGGTTTAAGGGGTGGAACAGCAAGGTTATCTGCCCTAGAGTGTGTTAAAAGTATAAATAATTCATGTAACTTTTTCTGGTAGTAGGGTGATTTGTCACTTCCCACCCAATCTAATTAGGCTCACTTGTGTTGACCAACTGAAAATATATTCTGTCAATCGATTCAAACACCCCAGGGGCTTACATCTAGTGGGACGTGGGTTGGCGACCACGGGAGCCCAGCTGAGTACGGCATTGCTTCCACTTACTGTACTTGTGCCGGGCCCCTCTCCGTCTTCTTTCCTGTCGACCTCCCTTAGTCAACTTTTGTTCTCCTCCGACCCCGACGGTATCAGGGTATCCGAGGCCTAGGGAGTCTCTTCCTTTCCCGCCTTAATTTGCCCTTCTCTCATCTTTGCTGATCGTCATTCTTTGAAGGGTCAGCCTTCTTTTTCTTTTCAAGTTATCTCTTGCCTTTTGCTCAAGGCAGGGTGAATGTAGCCCCACCACTTCTGGTGCACCCTGGATATTGCTACACCCTCAAGGGCTCATGGCTGGTGAGTTTGGGAGTTGGCAATCCCGACGGATTCCTGAGCTGGGTCCGTTTATTTCCTCTTTTTCCGCTGACTTTGGGGCGGGCCCTCTCCTCTTTCCCTTTCCTATCTGCCTTTCATGGCTCTCCTTCCTTCCAAGTCCCTCAATCCTCATTCTTCGAGGATTGAGGGCATTTCTTATCTTCCTGTCCTTTAATTGCCTTATCTTTCATTTGTTTACCATTTCTTCTTCTAGTCTGTAAGTCTGTAGTTAGTATTAGTTATAGTTTTCATTCTCTTCTCATCTTTCACTATCACCCAAACCATTAGGGGCCGATAACCTAGATGTTGGGCCCCTTAAAACGACAATTATCAACAACATCAATCGACTCAAAGTTGGGATATTGGCTTTCACGGCCGGTGAATTAAAACTCAGCAATTCTTCTAGGCCGTGAAAGCCAATATCCCATCTTTTTGGAAGCCTTCATAGGGAGGTTATGGCTGCTTGAGCTTTTAGTTCTCGCAGCTAAGTAGTGCAGTTGCACTCTATATAAAGGGAGGTAGCGCGCAGTTCGTTACTCCTGTGGGGGTCCGGGCGGGGACACCAAGAGCCCGCCGATGAGCCAGCTTGGTGTCCTAGGCGAAACCCCACACAAGACACGGCACAAACCTAGAAGAATTGCTGAGTTTTAATTCACCGGCCGTGAAAGCCAATATCCCATCTTTTTGGAAGCCTTCATAGGGAGGTTATGGCTGCTTGAGCTTTTAGTTCTCGCAGCTAAGTAGTGCAGTTGCACTCTATATAAAGGGAGGTAGCGCGCAGTTCGTTACTCCTGTGGGGGTCCGGGCGGGGACACCAAGAGCCCGCCGATGAGCCAGCTTGGTGTCCTAGGCGAAACCCCACACAAGACACGGCACAAACCTAGAAGAATTGCTGAGTTTTAATTCACCGGCCGTGAAAGCCAATATCCCATCTTTTTGGAAGCCTTCATAGGGAGGTTATGGCTGCTTGAGCTTTTAGTTCTCGCAGCTAAGTAGTGCAGTTGCACTCTATATAAAGGGAGGTAGCGCGCAGTTCGTTACTCCTGTGGGGGTCCGGGCGGGGACACCAAGAGCCCGCCGATGAGCCAGCTTGGTGTCCTAGGCGAAACCCCACACAAGACACGGCACAAACCTAGAAGAATTGCTGAGTTTTAATTCACCGGCCGTGAAAGCCAATATCCCATCTTTTTGGAAGCCTTCATAGGGAGGTTATGGCTGCTTGAGCTTTTAGTTCTCGCAGCTAAGTAGTGCAGTTGCACTCTATATAAAGGGAGGTAGCGCGCAGTTCGTTACTCCTGTGGGGGTCCGGGCGGGGACACCAAGAGCCCGCCGATGAGCCAGCTTGGTGTCCTAGGCGAAACCCCACACAAGACACGGCACAAACCTAGAAGAATTGCTGAGTTTTAATTCACCGGCCGTGAAAGCCAATATCCCATCTTTTTGGAAGCCTTCATAGGGAGGTTATGGCTGCTTGAGCTTTTAGTTCTCGCAGCTAAGTAGTGCAGTTGCACTCTATATAAAGGGAGGTAGCGCGCAGTTCGTTACTCCTGTGGGGGTCCGGGCGGGGACACCAAGAGCCCGCCGATGAGCCAGCTTGGTGTCCTAGGCGAAACCCCACACAAGACACGGCACAAACCTAGAAGAATTGCTGAGTTTTAATTCACCGGCCGTGAAAGCCAATATCCCATCTTTTTGGAAGCCTTCATAGGGAGGTTATGGCTGCTTGAGCTTTTAGTTCTCGCAGCTAAGTAGTGCAGTTGCACTCTATATAAAGGGAGGTAGCGCGCAGTTCGTTACTCCTGTGGGGGTCCGGGCGGGGACACCAAGAGCCCGCCGATGAGCCAGCTTGGTGTCCTAGGCGAAACCCCACACAAGACACGGCACAAACCTAGAAGAATTGCTGAGTTTTAATTCACCGGCCGTGAAAGCCAATATCCCATCTTTTTGGAAGCCTTCATAGGGAGGTTATGGCTGCTTGAGCTTTTAGTTCTCGCAGCTAAGTAGTGCAGTTGCACTCTATATAAAGGGAGGTAGCGCGCAGTTCGTTACTCCTGTGGGGGTCCGGGCGGGACACCAAGAGCCCGCCGATGAGCCAGCTTGGTGTCCTAGGCGAAACCCCACACAAGACACGGCACAAACCTAGAAGAATTGCTGAGTTTCGACTCAAAGTTATTCTTCTTAATTCTTAATCTTCCGTCCCTTCGACATTTATACTTCACTCTTCTGTTAGCGTATAAGAATTGCATGAACAACCAATAATGCAGAAACTTCGGTAGAATTTTCTACAAGGAAATAGTTCCACAATGGAATATTTTAATGAGTAATTGAGAGTTGGAAAACTTGAAGAGAAGCGATACGAGTTACACCGATACCAGACTGCAAACTTAAATTCAGCTGTTGTCTGCGTTTAATCATATATTTCTCCACTTTGCAATTCATATGAAGGGCATTAATTTAGAGACTCAGTGAATGCGTAATTTCAAGAAATCTTGAATCAAAGACTTCAATGTTTCGTTCGTTTTCTTTCGAAGACCGCACAGCTTTAACAGTTGCAGTTGCACCAGATGTTTAAACACTTCAACAATTCAGCTGAGAACATTATTTTATATTTTAAGTTAATTTAT
This sequence comes from Meconema thalassinum, assembly GCA_946902985.2. Taxonomy (NCBI): domain Eukaryota; kingdom Metazoa; phylum Arthropoda; class Insecta; order Orthoptera; family Tettigoniidae; genus Meconema; species Meconema thalassinum. The sequence goes on from OX336393.1 coordinate 49,489,664, forward strand.
CCGGTTTGCATTGAAATACTCTGTTGCTCTTATTGTTTCCATTCGGTTGGTTGGTTCGTTCCTCAGTTTAGGGGCTGCGACAACGTGGTCATGTACCCCCGTGTACTTTGGGTGTGTGTAGAATCTGTCTGATAACCGGTGTTAATTGTGATGGCTGTATTAGTGTGTGTTATCTGTTCTTAATTCAAGTAAGGAACTGCAGACATTCAATTTTCAAGTAGTTCTTTCTTTTGTTACCATACGCCACCGTCCATGACAACTAGTTCTGAACTTGGTTACTAGATGTCACCACAGTCGGCTCCTGGCGACGAACGTTGGAACCTAGGAGCGTTAGTCAAATCTAACCCATAAGTTAGCTTCACACAAGTGTTATTAGTGGAAGGTTCTTTTACATGCCATAAATCTATTACATGGGTCCGCCGGGTTTACTTCCCCTCCGAAGGAGGGCAAACTGAGGGATTTTTAATGCTCATAAAAATCCGACGACTTCGGCCGGATTTGAACCCACGATCTTGGGCATAGAAGCTCAGCATGCTACCAACTACGCCACCGAAGCCGCTTGTTTCTATTAGGAACGGTCATCACCCCGCTTGATAAGTTAAGCCGCACATACATTCGGCGAGTGGAGCCTTGAATGTAACATGTTATAAATGGTCCAGCCATTCCTGGCCAGTAGTATGCGCGTCTGAATTTTAGAGTCTACACAATACCACGTGACATCATCCCCTTGACCTCAATTGGCGTATATCTTACTCGCGTCCGCTTGTTGTCAGTTCGAGTAGACCACTGAGACCGGACACTATGTGCGCATGCGCTGTATGAGGAGACATTGCGCACACAATCATAAGGGTTCACTGAGGGTGGAGACACCATTGCGAACGTCAATTGTACCGGTCAAGAATGAACGGCCCAGTTATACTAGCACGCTCGTAACAAGTTTGTTCTGATCCGCCGAGAGGCAGTTATCATCCACATAACCTATGCCCTTGGGGGCACATAACCTCACTGTTCCTCCTCGTTAAGCAACAGTAACTAACCTATGCCTTTGCTCTTTGAGGAACCGACCAGCCTCCGGGCTGACTTCCGAACAGACTAAGAAAACATGTGAAAGCCATCAAATTGGAGCTACCTCAATTTTGAAAACATGTGGAATTTGCAAATAAAAATTACTCGGAAAGTTATGGAGATAGAAACATGTATGATGTACACAGGATGGGTAAAGTACGAGTATATGTAAAATTTTAATTTTACATACTGAACATTCTGCTATTGTGCCCTCGAGGGTAATTGCAGTACAAGCCATCGCGGCTGAACATTAGTATTGATAGGCTATATTTTTGTTTAGCCACTGTAAGCACTTCGACTTGCTTTATTGCCCATAATCATTAAAATGTTCAAAATATAGTTTTTGCGCCAAATTCATCTACGGACTTTTACCTTTCTAACGATGCATCATATCTCATTCCTAAGGCTACATTTGCGCGTCCTGTTTGTAAAGCCACCAAAGTACATTTTATTTTTATTTCTATTCGATGTTTGATACAAAAAACAACTTTTATGAAAGGACACAGGGATATTAAACAACAGAAAAACGGATGCTAGGGCTTAAAATGGAAGATAAACGGAAAAATCTTTGATTTCAAGTACTCGCTGAAATATTTTGCAAAATATTATATATTTCGGACATTTTCAACATACAAAGCTGAAATTGTTACCTGTAATTTCTCCTTATTTGTGTTATATTTTAGCGCGACCGTTTTTCAAAATTTACTTTAGTTTAATTTAGCCACATGGAGATGATTATGGGAGTGCTATTCAAACTATCCCATTTTAAAACGATTCATAAAAATCCAATTGTACATTTATTTCAAAACAACCTGTGTTGAAATGAGGAGAGATTTCATTAGTCCCTGTGAATAGTTTCGGAGAAAAATGTAATTAATACGTAGGGAATTAGCTTGGGTGGAGATCATTAAGTCAATTTTGCTCGGCTTCCACGAACCTTTATCGAAATATGCTTTATGTTCGACCCTGGCGAAATGTAAATATCATATGTCAGTTTTCATTGTGGTACAGTTTCTCCCACCAATCAGAGCTCAAGAAACAGTTGTGTGACCAATGAGGTGAGGATAGCATCGCACCTGCGCTTACTTCCATGGCCCCCTATTTTAAATTCCACTGCGTGGCGAGTGTCATAGTGAGGTATTCCAGGAGGCCATGGTCAAATACAAGGTATTCTGTGCGTCCCATTCGCTCTGTTCAGTACATAAAACTGGTGAAGTCTCGATAGATATTTATGAATATTCATGTTCGAACATAAAATAGTTATAATTATCGTCGAACATAAACAGTCGTATGCAACTCGCCTATAATGGTAATTAAGACACTCGTATGGAAATTATAAAACTCGCATACGCTAGTTTTATAAACATACTCGTGTATTAATTATTGCCATTATAAGCACACTGCATAATGAACTATTATAGAATTGTGAAAATCGTATCACAATCCATCCAGTAGTTCTCGATTAGCCTGGACAAGCAGAATCAAGAACATTATTGTATACATGTACTAGCCACCCACCCCAGCTTCGCCTGGTATCTTTAACGGTTTACCCAGCAAAAGATTAAAAGGCGCACGGACGGCCGAGGTGAACAGTGAAACTCCAAACACATATATTCTTCTCCGAAGTCTTAACTCGACACGACACGACAGTTTGATGCTGGCCGAAGTGGGGGTGTTACGCTCGCTCACTGGCTCGTAAACTCGCTCTGATGCTAGTAATTTAAATTTCCACTGAATGGAGGTTATTGGAAAAAATGAAAACGTAAAAACGCTATAGTGGGCGATGTATTAAAGATTGGAATATGCTGTTGCGGACTTTTTTGCAGAACTTTCCATGCTCAACAACTCTTACACTCATACATATTTTTAACGGTTTACCCAGCGTAAGCTTTTTCGTTTTCTCGATTCACTGAAATCGTTACTACTCGGCTTCCTTTGGTCATAAATGAATGTTTCTATACATAAATCTTCCTAGACAAATCCTTTACAGAATGGTGAAAACCGCATCAAAATCCATCCAGTGGTTCTCGCGATTACCCGTGACAGATGGATTCTTTTGTGCAATATTAAAACAAAATCCATTAATAGTTACTAATGGTGACAGCCCCCCTTCGTCGCTCCCTTGGACGCTTGGGGGTCCTGGGACACACTGGTTATACTATCAACCCTTACAAAATAGAACACAACTTAGCTCATTCGAGCTGTCGCATCGTGTTCAATTCTCTACCCAGAAACATGAGATGTAGTTGTTACACAGCACCGTTCCGCCTGGATGCTGCTGGAACGCAAGAACTCTTGTGTAGCGAATTGAAATGGCATTCAGGATTAGACACTGCCTTGAACTTGGAGCATTTCTTTCTGGCCAAAGTTTTTATTCGCTATGGTTGGAATGAGAGAGAAGCGAATCTGTTCACTCATTCGGAATATTCCCTTAAATTCTCATCGGGACTGCGGATTAAACTGCAATGAAAAGGATTATTCCATTTGAGTAGGCTACTTTATCGCGTAACGTATAGTGGAAACGCTTTCTTTGGCCGGGAGTCCAGCGATAACATTTGCGTGGCATCAATTCCCGGCTTTTAGTTTAGAAAATATTCCAGGGAACTAACAAACCTTCACATCTATTTATTCAGCTGGATTATACAGAGAGCGCGGGTAAGGTTGAGATTTTATTTGGAAACACTTATAAGTAGCAACAATTATTACTCACGTTCGCATTTTGGGCATGGCAAAAGATAACTGCACCATGCAGCCAGTCGAAATCAATGTAGTGACGTGGAGTTTTTAAAAATACTGAAAACTATCGATGATAATATCGATATTCCTCGGATGGATATCGTCAACTATCGATAGCATTATTTTGTTTTCACTAACACACAAATAAATAATTGCTACAGGCAGATTACCTCGCTGTTCCGCCCCTTAAAACATCAACAACTAACTCACTAATGTTGTTGTTATTGTTGTTTTAAGGGTTGGAACAGCGGGGTCATCTTCCCCTCAACTAACTAACTAACTAACTAACCAACTAACTAACCAAATGGTTGGTTGGTTCCTCAGTTTAGGGGCTGCGACAACGCGGTCATGTAGCCCCGTGTACTTTGGGTGATGTAGAATCTGTCAGATAACCGTTGTTAATTGTGATGGCTGTATTAGTGTGTGTTATCTGTTTTTTTTATTTTAAGTACAGACTGCAACTTAGAATTTTTCAAATAGTTCCTACTTTTGCCGCCTAGTGCCACCGTCAACGACTACTAGGCCAAGTTCAGAACTTAGCTACTAGACGCCACCGCAGTCGGCTCTTGGCAACGAACGTAGAAACCTAAGAGCATTGTTTACATTCTTAATCTATCCAATTTAGCTTCTCACAGGTGTAATTAGTGGAAGGTTCTTTAACATGCCATAAATCTATGACATGGGACCGCCGGCTTTACTTCCTCTCCGAAGGAAGGCACACTGAGGTATTTTAAACGCTCTTAAAAACTCCGACGACTTCGGCCGGGTTTGAACCCGCGACCTTGGGCATAGAATAACTAATTAACTATTGCTGTATGAGCCATGTCTGGGATATTGAGAAATGTCTGATCGTTGGAAACGTGCATACAGTTGAGCGCTTCCATGACAACGTTAGTCACTTTTTTCAGTGTGATTGAACAGGAAGATCAAAGCGACGGTCGAGTCGGCTGTGGTTCAATAATGCATTCGTTACCAAAGAGTTAACATGAAAAAATAAACAGTGTACTGTATTTCCGTGCTGAAAGTTTGGCTCTGCATAATGAATGGAACGTGTAGTTTTACGTGTCTCGTAACTTCGCGACCATAAGTCACGAGACCACCATTTTTATCGTGATATCCGAACCGCTCAACGCGACATTTTACCTCAGAAATCTGTCATGCATTAACCGGAAATTAATCAAGCCCAGTGGCTATGTGGTTAGCATGGTTCGATTGTCAGCCGTTGCTTGGGGGGCTTTAATAACCAATGGTTATCTTCCTTGGCTCGGGGACCGAGTTTTCTTTAAACATTTCACTGCGTGAGGTAGCACAACGTCAGACTAAAGATCAGAGGTTTGAATCCCGACGCTCACAGCGGCTATCCTGAGAGTGCGTTTTGCCCGAGTTTATCCAATTTACCTCAAGGCCAATGCTGGGATTGAACTTTATTTTAAGTCCTGGGACAATTGCTCTTAGTGCTATCATGGCAGAAACACAGGTTATTAGACAAGTCCGATGCACACACAAGTACACGAGGCTAACAACCAAGATGTTCCAAGCCCCTAATTATCATCATCATCATCATCATCATCATCATCATCATTAAATGCATCCGCACAAAGTCTGTACATAATATCAATTGAATATTCGTTTAATTCGTCTGCTTCGAATATTCACGGAGATGGAGACACTGCTGTGTATGTGGGGCTTGCCCTTTCTCTATCTGCTGTCCATAAATTGTAGGCACAAATTTGGTAAATAAATAAATAATAATAATAATAATAATAATAATAATAATAATAATAATAATAATAATAATGAAGACAGGATTGCTAAATTCCCGAAAGCATACCGATTACATGGAACCACTACAATAAAAAAAGTATTCCCATCAATGCCAAATTACGACACTATCGTAAAGTAGTCTTACCAGAGGCCTTATACGCTTCCGGAACGACAGCAATCAAGGGACGAAAAAAAATCAGGGAATTAGAAAACCAAGAGAGAGAAATTCTGAGAAAGATCTACGGGCCAGTTCAGAAAGAGGGAATATGGATAAAGAGACCGACAATAGAACTGTACAAACAGACAGAGACGATTACTAACAGCATCAGGAAAAGGAGGGCAAGCTTTCATGGAGAAACTGACCAAGACAATTTTAATATAGTTACGAATATTTCACTAAAAACCAATTGGGTAAAGGAAACCGTGGAAGACCTCAAGAAACTAAACATCTCTACAGAAGACTTGGCAGACAGGAGCGCATACAGAGAAAAACTTACACGGCAGAAGTTTGAGCAAACTCCCAAAGAGAGACAACCGGGAAAGAAGTGGACGGAGGATAGAAAGTGGAAGCATAGTGTTTATATGAGAGGTTTTTGGGGAAAGAAGAAGAAAGGGCCAGAATAAAACATGACAATTGATTGTGTTGTAACGCTCTCCTTATGGGGAATTAACCAATAAATAATAATAATTTACCAATTCCAAATTTGAATAAATCATTCGAATGTTCGAAGTATTCCAGTATTTGAAATAGTCGATTATTAAGATAAATCGAATAGTTGAAATATTTGAATTATTCGAAGAGGAAAATTACCCTAAAATTACAGCAATTTGTGTAAAAAATTACAGCATGTCCAGTGGACGAGTTGTTCCAAGCAGGTGCGAGTCCAACCCCTTCCCATGCAGCCTTATAGACCCTTATAAATAATTACCATTCAAAGCATCACTTGTTATTTATCGCTTTATTTCTTGCTTGGATTCTTTCTATCTTTCTTTCATTTTCCCTTTATGCTTTCTTTTTCTCTCTTTTTATGCCTATTAAAGAATCGGCCGGAGCTGAAATGCATTGAGTCAATTTTCACTACTTTTCACGGCACAGATAAAGCGTCATTGACAGAACGGAACTTAATAAACACACTATATTAGTCATCTATGCTTTTAAGTAACTATTCAGGTTATATTTGTGTTAGCGCAATATCAATGTTAATTCAATAAACATATTTTTCAAATATCAATTTTGGAAATGTGACTTAATGCCTTTCAGCTCCGTCGACAGTTTAGAGCGGCATAAAGCCATCCTGAATGAATATTTCACATGGCATTTTCTTTTAAAATGGATTTGTAACATAAGAACCACCTAAACCCTGTAAAAATGTAATTTACAATAGCGCTATAACACGAGGGAATCTTGCAGTGTGGCCAACATTAAGTACGGAATATGGAGCTGAAAGACAGCATGTCATTGACTTAACCACCTCTGATCGCACTACATGTAGCAGTGGTTTCTGGCTTAAACAAAATACTGACTTATTTCTTTCCTGTGCCGTTCCAAGGCCCTTCAGAATACTAATTGTTAAAAAATGACCATTTTTGACTTAATGCATTTCAGCTCCGATCGATTCATTGGAATGATTCTACTTCTTCGTCGAATCATTCGATTGTTGGCTGAATAATCGGGTTATTTAACTAATGCAAATATTTCAAAATTCGATTACGTTGGAAATTTAAATAATCGTATGTTCGAATGTGCGAATAATTCGAATTACTATGTTCGAATCAAATATTCGTAATCGATTTTATTCGAATAATTCGATTTTCGAATGTTCACTGCCTCAATCCGCACTACTGCGTGTAGGGCGACAATTCAATAGACTTGCACCAGGCCTGTCCGTATGCCACATGTCATAAAAATTAATTATCATTTATATTTAATGTTATAGTTATTGAGTGGAAAGATAAGCTAAAATGATGACTCACCAGAAGCAGCTTGAGCATGTTGTCTGAGTGTGATGGCTGCTGGGATGGAATGGCTGGCACAAGAACTCCGCAGCACCTTAATATACCGAGACTCCTTTCACTCCGGACAACAATGAAAGGTATAGGATCAGCCCGTCACTCTGTCTGTGGTGTTTTAGTAGCTTTTTCTCGTCTTCCACGCGTCATCCCCGCCTGTCGTCGCCTTCATTGACCTTGTGTACTCGAGTAATTTGACCTCTGAACTCTCTCCCTCTCTGTCTGTCTGCGAGCCTGTGTTTATGTTGCAGGCGACCACGGGATCCTAGTGGAAAATTCTCTCCGGTCCACTTACTTTCGACTGGGTTGTACATATTCGAATTATTTGAATATTCGAATTTCCAACCTAGTCGAAATTCGCAAGACGTGTCTCCTCTGATTATCTCGGGATCTTCCAACTCCTGATCGTAACCTGTTGAGGGAAATATTCGAAATATTCGCATTAGTGAAATAACTCAATGATTCGACCAATAAGTCGAATCATTCAAACGTTCGAATAATTATAATAAACATAGAAATAAGGAGAAGAGAAAACAAAAAGAGAAGAGAGAAAGAAGGAAAGAAAGGAAAAAAGAAAGAAAGATAGAAGATAGAAAAAAGGAAAGGATGAAAGATAGAAAGAAAGAAGGCAAGAAAGAAATGATGATGATGATAATTGTTGTTTTAAGGGGCCTAACATCTAGGTTATCGGCCACGGTCTGGGTGTTAGCGAAAATGACAATGAAGTGGAAACCAGAACGAAAATTAAGTGAGAAGGAAAATACGTACAAAAAGGAACTCAGACTGAAACTACTCACAAAATGGACAGCGATTAATACTTACAAAATGGAATTTAGAACGAAAATACTCACAAAAGGAATAGATTGAAAAATACGTACAAAATGCAAAGCAGAGTAGAAATACTGACAAAATGCAAGTGAAATTCAAAATACTTTCAAAATGCAAAAGAGATTGAAAATACGTACAAAATGCAAGTGAGGTTCAAAATACTCACAAAATGCAATTGAAATTGAAAATACACATTGCAATTCATATTGAGAAACTCGCATTTCAGATCCAAAATACTCACAAAGTGAAATCGAAATTGAAAATGCTTACAAAATATATGGTAGATTCAAATTACTCAATTGGATGGACAATACTTACAAAATGCAATCGAAATTGAAAATGCTTACAAAATGCACGATAGATTCAAATTACTCAATTGGATGGACAATACTTACAAAATGCAATTTAGATTGAAAATACTTACAACATGTAATTTAGATTCAAAATACCCGCAAAATGCAATTGAGAATCAAAATACTTGCAAAATGCTCACCCTACAAAATGCAATTTAGATTGAAAATACTTGCAAAAAGCGGGACTTGTAAGAAAGAAATAGAAGAGAATAAACAGAAACTGAAATGGCCACTTATAGGTTATTTCTGACACATTCAGGGAACAAAACCTTTCAGCATGACAATATAGAGTTTTATTTCTCAATTTAAGATCTTTCTTAAAACAACTGAAGCATGGTAAACCCAAGGAAGTTATAAAGATAGTTCAGGGCATTATCCTGATTAATTTCCATGAATACTTTCTTTCTCCGGCATTTACCTGGAGGGGGTGCGATAAAACCACGCTCATTATAGCCACTATCAGCGCGGATCTCGAACGATCTACCGCGCACGGCTACACTATCGACTTCGCCACATAAATATAGATGTATAATTGATTCTCCTAGTGTGGACGTACAAAGCTCTCAGTGAGCTGTTTGTTAACCATGCATATCCAATGACATAATTATATTGCATATGTCCGATACTGGAGCGACACATCCGCCGACTCTAAATTAATTACTGGTTGTGTGTTGCTATGGTTTTAATGTATCAGGTTATTGGTTTAATGTTAGAGAATACTTCATGAGCCTGCTTCCAACAGACAGAACATGATGAAGTGAAATAATGCACCATCCATTCAGTTTGCTGGTGAGGGTGAGGTGGATCATGGCGGACCACGTTCAATTCCCGGCCAATGTATGTGAGAATTTCGAAGTTAAATATTGCGTCCTGAGGTTAGGATTCACGTAAAAATAAGGGTCCTTGGCTCATGGTCGCGAGATTAACGATCACGTAGACCTATAAACCTACTTTTTGTTAGGGCATCTAATAAAGTAGCCTAAAGGGTTGGAATTTGTGTAACAAATCCGAAACCAAGTGCGTTTTTTAAATCAGAAATGTCGCGTGTTAGCGTTCTTGTAGATGTGATGCTGCAATGTGGCCAGGGAGTCAGCAAGGGGCGGCTTCGGTGGCGTAGTCGGTAGCATGCTGAGCTTCTATGCCCAAGATAGCGGGTTGAAACCCGGCCGAAGCCGTCGGATTTTTTAAGAGCGTTAAAAATCCCTCGGAGGGGAAGTTAAGCCGGCGGTCCCATGTCATAGATGTATGGCATGTTAAAGAACCTTCAACTAATTGCACCTGTGTGAAGCTAAATTGGATAGTGTAAGAATGTAAACAACGCTCTTAGGTTTCTACGTTCGTTGCCAAGAGCCGACTGCGATGGCGTCTAGTAGCTAAGTTCTGAACTTGGCCTAGTAGTCGTTGACGGTGGCGCTTGACGGCAAAAAGTAGGAGCTATTTGAAAAGTTTTAAGTTGCAGTACTTAAATTAAAAAAGCAGATAACACACACTAATTAACACCGGTTATCAGACAGATTCTACACACACCCAAAGTACACGGGGCTACATGACCGCGTTGTCGCAGCCCCTAAATTTAAGAACCAACCAACCAACGGACTCAGCAAGGGTGTTGAGGAGATTCTTTAGCTTCAGCCAGACTTCCCCAGTATGTCAAGAGATAGTGCCCATGGCACTACTACAAACAGAAAGCATCGTACATTGAAGATGCAATCCCTGCATCGGTCATGGGACTTTTCCGAAAGTACGGAACGCAATTTTCATAAATATATTTTTACTCTTACCAAAATGGAACTGAACCAAGATATCAATAGTATTCGCATGGGGTATCTACACTTAAAACTTAGAGAAACGCTAGAGTAGAGCGTGTTCAAATACTTTTGAGAAAAATCGAAGTGGTGTCTTAATTTAAGTTTCTAAAATGATTTTGGAGGTGAGAAAGACCTGTAGTAGGTTGGGTTTTGTAGTATGATGGAATAATAGATCTGTAGCAGGTTTTTGATTGAAATAATAGTTCATTTAATGGACAACCTGGAATTTCACTCATATGAGGAAAAGGCTATTCATTTGGCTAGTTTGAAGAAAGAATCAAATTCATGGTTAAATGCCATCCCATCGAGAACAATAAGGACATTGCTGGACAAGTCTGTGGTGAGGTCGTTTCCGCACGTGGTACACTCGGTCTCTCTTGTAAAAGGAGTGCTGGCCGACATTCTCGTAATTTCTCGATAAATGAAACGCTTCGGAGCGCTTTCACTACTGCAAAGTTCCCGTCAATTCTTGAACCATCTGGAATTTGCAGAGACGACGGTCGCCGCCCTGATGGGATGACCATAATTCCGTGGTCGAATGGCAAATGCCTAGTCTGGGATGCAACGTGCTCAGATACGTTGGCTCCTTCCTATATCTCATCATCGTCAAAAGAAGCAGGATCTGTAGCTGAGATCGCCGTCACTCGGAAGCACAACAAATATAGGAAGATCATGGAGGACTATATTTTTGTGGCTTTTGCTGTGGAGACAATGGGTCCTTGGAGTGAGGACGCAATAAAGCTAGTAAACAAGCTAGGAAGAGTAATAGGTGGAGTCTCTGGTGATCCTCGTTCCAAAACCTATTTGATGCAGAGAATCGGCATAGCGATTAAAAAGGGAAACGCGGCCTGTGTTATGGGAACTATTCCACATACCACTTCAATGGACGAAATATTTTATTTGTTACAAGCTGTACCCGGCATGCGCTGCAATGCCAATCAAGGAAAGTGTTGGCGTTGTAATATTGTTTCTTGAAGTGCTTTTGGATACACAATATTTTGTTCAATTTCCGTTAACTGCCTCTAAGCAATCTTAAAATGGATTTACTAATTTAGAAGCATTCGTGGTAGCGTGCACAACAACTCACCAAAGTTTCATCACAATCGGATGAATGGTATAGGAACGAAGATGGAACTTTTTTGAAACGCTTCGCGCGTCGTCACTCATTCGTTGCATCTACTCGTGCGCTACCTATTGTAAAATGGATTTGCTAAGTCGAAAACCTTCCCTGTCGTGTACACAACAACACATCAAAGTTTCAACGCAATCGAATGAGTGGCATATGAACACATACGGGATTTTGTTTAAACGATTCGCGCGCTGTCATTCATTTATTGAATCAACTCGTGCACTACCTATTATACAATGGACTTACTAAATCATCAACGTTCCCTGCAGTGTACACAATAACTCAATCAAGTTTTATCGCAATCGGATGAATGGTATATGGACGCATACGGGATTTTATTTATACGATTCGCTCGCCGTCACTCATTTGTTGAACCTAACCCTGCGCTACCTATTGTAAAATGGATTTACTAAGCCAGAAACCCTCCTTGAAGTGTACTCAACATCTCACCCATTTCCATCGCTATCGGACGAATGGTATTTTATGAACCCATACGGGACTTTGTTGAAACGCTTCGCGCGTCGTCATTCATTTGTTGCATCTACTCGTGCGCTACTTATTGTAAAATGGTTTTACTTAGCTATAAACATTCCTTGGAGTGTACTCAACATCTCAGTCAATTTTCATCGCTATCGGACGAATAGTATATGAACGCATACGGGACTTTGTTGAACGCTTCGCACGTCATTGCTCATTTGTTGTATCTGCTCGTGCGCTACCTATTGTAAAGTGGATTTACTAAGCCAGAATCCTTCCTTGGAGTTTCTCAATATCTCACCCAAGTTTCATCGCTATCGGACGAATGGTATATGAACGCATACGGGACTCTTTTGAAACGCTTCGCGCGTCGTCACTCATTTGTTGAATCTACTCGTGCGCTACCCATTGTAAAGTGGTTTACTCAGCCAGAATCCTTCCCTGGAGTGTACTCAATATCTCACCCATGATTCATTGCTATTGGACGAATGGTATATGAACGCATAAGGGACTTTGTTGAAACGCTTCGCGCGTCTTCGCTCATTTGTTGAATCTACTCGTGCGCTACCTATTGTAAAATGGATTTACTAAGCCAGAAACCTTCCTCAGAGTGTTCTCAATATCTCACCCAAGTTTCATCGCTATCGGACGAATGGTATATGAACGCATACGGGACTCTTTTGAAACGCTTCGCTTGTCGTCCCTCATTTGTTGAATCTACTCGTGCGCTACCCACTGTAAAGTGGATTTACTCAGCCAGAAAGTGAGCGTTCAGATATATTCATTATTAGACGAGTGCATCAGTATACAGGTGGTAATGTTCACTACAAAAGAGGGAGCTTTTTTGGTGAAACACGTTTTTCGCGAAGGCGATCGGTTTACAGAAAATGTAAAACAAAAATTTCAGGCACTGTTTCCTAATTCAAAGTGTCCAAACCGGGATACCGTTAGCGGCTTCGGTTGCGTAATTGGCAGCATGCTGAGTTTCTATGCCCAAGATCGCGGGCTCAAACCCGGCCGAAGTCGTCGGATTTTTTAAGAGCGTTAGAAATCCCTCAGTATGCCTTTCTTCGGAGGGGAAGTAAAGCCGGCGGTCCCATGTCAGAGATTTATGGCACTAATTACACCTGTTTGAAGCTAAATTAGGTTAAACATTTGACATACGCTCTTAGGTTCCGACGTTCGTCACCAGGAGCCGACTGCGGTGGCATCTGGTAACAAAGTTCTGAACTATTAGTCGTTGACTGTGGCGTTTGGCGGCAAAAGTAGGAACTACTTGAAAAATTGTATGTCTGCAGTCCTTACTTGAATTGAACGGGTGAGTTAGCCGTGGTCGTTACGGCATGACTGCTGGCAGTCGCTCACATCCGGGAGGCGAGGAGGTTCCTATTCCCCCGCCGGCAACCTTGAAGATGGTCTTCTGTGGTTTCCCATCTACCCTCTAGGCAAATGCCGGGGTTGGTCCCTAACTATAGGCCACAGCTGCTACCTTCCAACTCCTCGACCTTCCATTCCAACTTTCCTCCCCAACGGTACTTGTAGCTCACCCATTGGGTGTCCGTCTCGAAGCAGCTACAAATCTGACGAGCCGAACATGTCCTCGGACACTCCCGGCACTAAAAGCCATACGCTAAGAAGAAGAGACTTGAATTGAAAACAGATAACACACACTAATACAGTCATCACAATACACACTGACGATTTAAGACACCACACAACCCAGTTTTTAAATGCATATAACTTCTATACAAACGAATGGATTTCAACCAAATTTCGTATGTGCTTTGTGTACCATAACAGTTATGACTGTGCGTATTCGTAAGAACAAGCAGGGCTGCCAACTGTTAATAAATAATCTCTCTATTTGTTTAATCCTAATATAAATATATCAGAAAGTATGCAAGTCATCATCTCTAAACTTTGCACACGTATAGTACCTGACATTCTAGATAAATTTGGAGTAACTAATATACCTCAGCGCTGCCAACATGATTCTAAGCTTTCTGATAGTTTCAATTTTTATTTACATGTAACTTCTATACTAACAAATGGATTTTATCCAAAATTGGCACTATAATAGATCGTAATATTTCAGATTAATTCTGAGCATCACATACATGCCATGGTTACCAACATGATTTTACGTGCACTGATAAATCCAATATCAAACGGCATGTAACGTCTATACTATTCATTACACTTTAGCCAAATGTAGTATGTGCATTCTATACCTTAAGAGATGGAACTAAGAATATATTCAGAGTCACCAGGGCTGCCTACTCTAGTAATTTACTCTATTGCTCTATTACTTGATTTCGTCATTATTCTAGATAGGTCTATATAGATTGGCATCAATCTAACATTTTAAGAAAAGTAGGCTCTTTAGTTCTTCACGAAACTACTTGTTATATATATAGATAGTTATTTTAATACGGATGTTTTATTTCAAGAGTGTATTGAACTGGCTGATTAATGTAACATGTGCCTTTTTGTGTAGCTGTAGAAATAAAATTATTATCGTTTCGTTAATTTAATAAACCTCGCTGTGGATTTTGGGATATGCTGGCGTGAAATGAATTGTAATTGTTTCACCGAACCCACGACCCACAGGGCACCATCCCGACTAATTCGGCCGTGGCCAACTCTACGGGCAGGCATCCCGCGCTGTCGCGGGACGTGGAAAGCACTGTTATGTTAGTATGGTAAGTGTGGTTCTGTAGCGGGGAGTTTATAGTTGCTCTGCTCTGATTGGCCGCTCAGGTCTGGAGCAGCCAATCAGAGCCTGGCTGGTTTGTACGTGTTTTAAATGTACTTGAGAGTTGGATTCTGGGTTCGAGTTGACTATGCTTCACATTGTGATAGCTGAGAGTTGCTGTGTAATTGCAGTGGCGTATGGTGTAGGAGGGGGTGTTATCGGCAGTGACATGGGAGCAGGGATGGTAGAGTTTGTGCGTTGTCTGTATTGCAACTGCCTTTCCCCGATGGCTGTTTTAATGAATTTGCCACAATTGGCGTTCTTCGGTTTGTCACGTGGTACCTTGCAAGCTGGGTGGTGATGATTATCGCCACACCTGTTACAGAGGGTATCGTGGGGGCAACTAGCAGCATTATGGTGCAGTCTTTGGCAGTTGTAAAATTGTATGGTGAGAGTAGCGTGTGGTTTTGGAGGGGGGCACTGGTCACCCGTGTATTTGGTTGCCCCCCAGGGGCTCACATCTAGTGGGTTGTGGGTTGGCGACCACAAAGCCCCAGCTGAGTCCGGCATTGCTTCCACTTACAGTACTTGTGCCGGGCTCCTCTCTTTCTTCTTTCCTGTCGACCTCCCTTGGTCAACTCTTGTTCTCTTCCGACCCCGACGGTATTAGGTTAGCCGAGGCCTAGGGAGTCTTTTACTTTCCCGCCTTAATTGGCCCTTGTCTCATCTTTCCTGATACCCTCCTTCTGTGAGGGGTCAGCCTTCTTGTTCTTTTCCTTTTACCTCCTGCCGTGTGCTCCAGGCCCTTAAGGAGGCAGGGTGTATGTAGCCCCACCCCTTCTGGTGCACCCTAGATAATGCTACACCCTCAGGGGCTCACGGCTGGTGAGTTCGGGAGTTGGCGACCCCGAGGGATTCCTGAGCTGGGTCTGTTTTCCCCTTTTGTCCCTTCCCTTTGGGGCGGACCTTCTCCTCTCTTCCCTCTCCTCTCCTCTCCACTCCTCTTTTCCTTATATTTACTTTTCTCTTTAAGATTCCCGCACTGTTTTTGTTACTTGGTTCACCGTGTGTCTAAATTCCCTTCCAGCGATTTTTTATGGCATTTTTAATCTACGTTGCTTTTTGTATGTTTTTTTCTATCTAAATTACATCTCGCGATTGTTTTCAACCTCAATTGCATTTTGTAAAGATTGACAATCTACATTGATTTTTAGTAAGTCTTTCAATGCAGGTAGACGGTCCTTTTAGTGAGTATTTTGAATTTCAATTGCATTTTGTAAGTATTTTTAACCAAAACCGCATTTCGCACGAATTTTGAATCTAAATTTCATTTTGTTTGGTGGGCATTTTGCACATATTTTGTTTCTCAATTGCATTTTGTGGGTATTTTGAATCTAAATTACATTTTGTCAAGTATTTTCAATCTAAATTGCATTTTGTAAGTATTGTCAATCCACATGAGTCGTTTGAATCTACCGTACATTTTGTAAGTATTTTCAATTTCAATTGCATTTTGTAAGTATTTTGAATTCCAATTGCTCTTTGTGAGTATTTAGAATCTGAATCGGCTTTTTTTTTCAATCTAACTTGCATTGTGTATTTTCAATTTCAATTGCATTTTGTAAGTATTTTGAACCTCAATTGCATTTTGTACGTATTGTCGATCTCATTTTCATTTTGTAAGTATTTTGAATTTCAGTTGCATTTTGTAAGTATTTCGACGCTACATTGCATTTTGTACGTATTTTGATTCTCGCCTACGTCTTGTGGGTCTTTTTTCAATCTATTCTTTTTGTGCTACTTTTCGTTCTAAATTCCCTTCTGTAAGACCATATTGTGAGTTGTTTCCATCTGAGTTCCTTTTTGTACGTATTTTCCGTCTCAGACAATTTTGTTCTGGTTTCCATTTCATTATCATTTTCGCTATCACCCAGATAATTAGGGGCCGATAACCTCGATGTTAGGCCCCTTAAAACAACAATTATCATCATCATCATGTATTTGGTTGAGAGGGGGGGGGGTGAAGTTACTGTGTCGACGGGAGGGGAAGTGGAAGTTTCTGTGTTGTTTGTGTCAGGGCTAGTTTTCTCTGTTCAGTTGGATTGTGAATTTTGAGTTTGGATGCCTTAATGTTTGCGTTTTGTTCTCGTTTTTGTCTTGGGCATTTTGTTTATATTTAGTTTGCTCAATTTAGAAGTGGAATCCAAGCGAGGAAAGAATTGGTCAATTCACTACATTGTGTATTAATAAAGTTTGCTTCAGAACTACTGCGACATTTGGATCAACATACTGAACCCTTTATCCTCTGTTGGATAAATGATTCTATAATATATTTCTTCAATTAATAAATATTTCTACAAGCATCATGAAAATAGCCAGACGGAGACGAGGAAATGTCAAGCAGTTGCTGGAGTTAGTGGGGACATACCTGAAGATGTTTGACAAAAGGCTAAATACTTAGGATTATGAAAAGAATGACCATAGCTATGATTCAGAAGGACAGGTGGTGGCTACCTCAAAATCGAAGCGACGCGCAGTGAGACACGGCTCTGGTATGTTCATTGTAATATTCGCGCCTAGAAGAAATATGATGCAGTAACGTGAGTGGCTGATGAGCAGGCTAGACACTCCTACTAGCCAAGGTCTGAATAAAAACCGCCAAGATACAGAAAATGTGTGAACCAATGAGAGAAGAATGCTTATTTAGCGCGGCAGGTCTAGCGTGGGCACGCTCGGCTAGCATTCACGCGGGAGATCGCCTAGACAAAATCTCTACGATCGATTCTAGGATTAATGGGCATATTCTTGACCTGCGCTATTTTTCGAGTTCAGTGATATTTATTTCATTCCTGTATCACTATTATTTTGTGAAATTTTTATCTAGTTTCCCCCTCTATGTACACCTAGGGCTGGTTCATTTATAAGTGGTGTGAAGTGCTAAGACATTGCTTATTACTTTGGTTCGTCTGAGGACGGAGGCTGTTATTTTATGTGTCAGTGGACACAGGCTTTTATACTTTGCGTGTCATGAAGGACACAGAAACTATTATTAAAAGTGTTAAATTCAGTGTTAGATAGTCACCGTACTATATTTGTAGGGGCAGTATCTTTGATAATTCGCCAACAAACTGTTTTGGGGAAAGAAGTACCCGGACGGCGAATTTAGTAGTCAGACATCAAGTGTATAATAATTGAATTTTTGAATCAGCACGAGAGATGACATCATTGACCATGGAGGAAGCCTGGAAATATCAAGACTCCGCCAAGATGGTTGAGATGAGATAAGAAGAATCCGGTTGGGAGATGGCTGCGGATGTTCTTTGACGGGTGGCTGGCTGAGGTTGAGTACAGAATAATATTTATTATTATCTGATAAATTAACTTACGGTGTATGGGACATATTTTGTTTTGTAAATAATTTGCTTGTGTGATTAACGTAGTCTATTTAGTTTTGGTCTGACACACCTTTTGCATGGAAACAGCTCGCATATATGTTATTAGTAGAAGGTTCTTTTCTTGTTTGTTGTTTTAACTAACGTAGCTATGTGAGCGACCGTGTTTGCATATGCTACGCAATGCGGTTAAAAAGTCTCTCGGAGATATGTTGTGTTTCAGAAGTAGGACTGAAGTAATATAATTATACAGCAGATTGGATGGTAATTGATTTCTTTTGTTTTATTATTGATCAGATTCAGTGAGATTATTGCCTTTGGAGCAATGTGATTTGTGACGAAGAGCAGTCAGCCCTATCGTAGGTTTTAATATTTTTTTAATTGTTGGCGAGCATCCATTCAGCCGATCTGTGTGAAAAAGTATTGTCATTCCCAGAAGTGTGTATGTGAGTGTGTGTATTTTGTGTTATTACAAGCGGGAATTTCAGCGTAGACTGATTTCTGGCAGCTTGATAACGAATCCATATTGTGACCTCGCGAGGGCAATTCTGGATATTTTGATTAATGTCTGACCATAGTGGTTAAGTTTGTTGCTGTTGATCCCTTGAGATAATGGCACAGCTGGTCAGTTATATTTATACACACTAGAGTGGGACGATGACAGGTGAGTGAGGAAGAGGGGAGATGTTTCACAAGACGGACTGAAGGTTGCCAGCCAGGTCATTAGGGAGAGTGCTTGTGTGGCTCAGTAATAACTTGAAATACAGAATTAAGAACTGATCAATGATAAATATTGTTGTAATAAATGGGAATTGCCTACGAATCACGATAATCTCCGAAGCGTTAGCTTAACATGCAGTTTTGTTCATATAAAATAATGTCAGCCAGTCAGGCTTTTGTTGTTGTTGGTTTATTCCATGTTTATATTCCATTCAGTGACCCGTGAGTCTCATGCTATGCTGTATTTCCTTGTTTGTGTTGAGCAGTTTGGCCAATGTTGGCAGCTCAAAGTCACGTGCGTCTTCGCGCTAATGAGGGTCCCGAGAGAGATACCTGTAAATAATAGATTTAGTGCGTGTGTCAGCATTACTTTTTAAGGGTTTTTATTAATGTCATGTTCCATATCCGTAAACGTTGATTTACGAGATGATTGTTCGTAAGCATCGTGGCTGTTAACCCGTTGTAAACGAACAGTCATCCAAAGTACTCATTCCTCGTAGTTAGTCATTACGCGCACATAAAACCCAAATTGCAAGGTAGTGGAACCAGGATCCAAATTTTAAATAAAAGGAGAGATCCGTCTGACTCCTCAGATTTATAGATATTCTTGTCATGGGAAATTCAGGGAGGATTGTTTTATATTTTATTTGTTGTTTATTTCTTTTTATGCACTATTAGTCATTAAATCTTGTTATTATTTTACATCTTGTCACTTTTCTTTCTAATTTATAGTTTGCATCCTATGACCCTTACCTCAGTAGAGCATGTTGTTTGGCGAACGTAAACATCACATAGGAACTGAGCGCGACCCCTTGATTAAGATTTCTTACATTAAACACTGCTTTTCTGAAGGGTTCAATACATCATTATTATTTACGGAGAGCGCTAAAAACAGAATACTCAAGCTTTTGGTGGTGGATCTTTTCTTCTTTTTATCTTCCCAAAAACCTTTCAACCGTTCACTGTGAGCCTTCTTATCTTCATCTGAACATTGACGCCTATTTCTTTTGGATTGTGATCTGAATTCAAATTATGGTTTTTGATTTTTAGCCTAATTTTCATATTTTGCAAAACTGAGGAAAAAGTAGACTTATGAGATCGATCCTGGAAAATGTGTGTCTGTCTGTCCTTCTGTCCTGCCTGTCTGTCTGGCTGTGTGTGTGTTCCCCCTATCAACTCCTAAACAGCTGCAGCAATCGAAACAAAATTTGCTCTTAAGAATACGCTCAGTCATATCTGTCTATCTACACATAGCACATACGAAATTTGGTAGAATTCCAATTGATAGTGTAGAAGTTATATGCATTAAACAATTGGACCTATCAGCAGGCATATAATCATTTTGGCGACACTGCCATGTATGGCCTCCTGGAAATTAAACTGAAATATTATCTATTATCTATCATACCTTCCATGATATCCAACATGGAGCTCAAATTTCAGTTGCGATTTTTCAGCAGTTGGTAGCACTGACATAATTTTCAAATACGGCATTGAGATATTCAGGTATAGATCTTTACAACCGTTTCAAATTAAGTAAACCGATGCCTAATTACTTGAGTGGAAAATATTGTCCTTTCTTGATCGTTTTTCTGCAAATTCTGTCCTCCTTATCCTACTTATTTTACGTCGTAAAATCAACACCGCGAAGAAAATGGGAATAGCTCATAATATATTATTGTGAATACTAGCTAATTAATACACATATCATGTATGGCAATATTGAGTGACAATGGGACTTAGTTTTCAAATATGTGTAATTATTGATGGAATTTGTTCTAATGCTGAACTAGTATAAATTAGGTATATTTTATGACTAACGTACACACTTCTCCAAATTATGTAAATTATAAAAATTCTCTTCGTGGAAAACAAATTGTGATAGCTCAATTATCATGACTTCTACTACTGGGCGCCAGGGAATGTTCTCCGCAGTGTCTACGTGCTACTGCCAGAGGTAGCATCAGCAGTACAGTTGGCAGCACGGTGTCCTTGACAGGACAGTGGTACAGTGAAGGCCACACGTGTGGGTTGCGGGGTGTCTTAAATCGTCAGTGTGTATTGCAGAAAGCGAGCGTTCAGATATATTCATTATTAGACGAGTGCATCAGTATACAGGTGGTAATGTTCACTACAAAAGAGGGAGCTTTTTTTGGTGAAACACGTTTTTCGCGAAGGCGATAGGTTTAAAGAAAATGTAAAACAAAAATTTCAGGCACGGTTTCCTAATTCAAAGTGTCCAAACCGGGATACCGTTAGCGGCTTCGGTTGCGTAATTGGCAGCATGCTGAGTTTCTATGTCCAAGATCGCGGGCTCAAACCCGGCCGAAGTCGTCGGATTTTTTAAGAGCGTTAGAAATCCCTCAGTATGCCTTTCTTCGGAGGGGAAGTAAAGCCGGCGGTCCCATGTCAGAGATTTATGGCATGTTAAAGAACCTTCCACTAATTACAACTGTGTGAAGCTAAATTAGGTTAAACATTTGACATACGCTCTTAGGTTCCAACGTTCGTCACCAGGAGCCGACTGCGGTGGCATCTGGTAACAAAGTTCTGAACTATTAGTCGTTGACAGTGGCGTTTGGCGGCAAAAGTAGGAACTACTTGAAAACATTCTATGTCTGCAGTCCTTACTTGAATTGACCGGGTGAGTTAGCCGTGGTCGTTACGGCATGACTGCTGGCAGTCCCTCAGACCCGGGAGGCGAGGAGGTTCGAATCCCCCCGCCGGCAACCTTGAAGATGGTCTTCTGTGGTTTCCCATCTACCTTCTAGGCAAATGCCGGGATTGGTCCCTAACTATAGGCCACAGCCGTTACCTTCCAACTCCTCGTCCTTACATTCCAACTTTCCTCCCCAACGGTACTTGTAGCTCACCCATTGGGTGTCCGTCTCGAAGCAGCTACAAATCTGACGACCCGAACATGTCTTCGGACACTCCCGGCACTAAAAGCCATACGCTAAGAAGAAGAGACTTGAATTGAAAACAGATAACACACACTAATACAGTCATCACAATTAATACCGGTTATCAGACAGATTCTACACACACCCAAAGTACACGGGGCTACATGACCGCGTTGTCGCAGCCCCTAAAACTGAGGAACCAACCAACCAACCGGGATACCGTTCAGGATTTGATAAGTAAATTTCTTGTGACCGGCTCAGTTCACGATGTACCGGGAACAGACAGGCCTACGCTTTTAACAGACAAAACACTTGATGAAATCTCCGATATAATGCTACGCAGTCCAAAATATCAACACAGAAATTGGCTCAAAAAACAGGAATCTCTAAGTTGACAGCACATAAAGCTGTAAACAAACGTTCGGTGCTTTTCAGTCGGTCAACACGAATGTACCCAAAAGAGTTGGGTTATGCCCTAATCCTGAAATAAAAAACATGAAATTAATAAATACACCAGGATGACCAGTTTTGATCGTCAAGCGATCATAATCGGATCCATTATGCCTGGGCTATAAAAGCTTCATGGGTTGGTTTTTTTAGTTTTGGCACCTTAGTTATAACTGGATTAATAACTCACTTAGATGGTTCCAAGTTTCACAGACCCTCGATGTAGTCCCCACCGTTGCGTACAACGTGTTCCCAGCGATGCGGAAGTCGTTGCATCCCGTTGGCACTGCCCAATCTATTGATGGTACGAAGAGAGCGCTCGGCAGCCTGCTTAACGTCTTCAATGTTACAGAAGCGCTCCCCACGCATTGTCATCTTCATCTTCGGGATGAGATCATAGTCGCAGGGACTAATGTCGGGAGAATATGGGGGGGGGGGGGGGGGGGGGTGATAGAGGACCTCCCAGCCCCAACGATCCAACAATGCTGACACAACGCCTGCTGTGTGTGCCCTAGCATTGTCATGCAGAACGATGGGCGGTGTAACCATGTGGTGGCGCCGTTTCTTTCTCCGAGCTCCTCGGAGATGGTCTTGCAGAAACGAACAATAGTACGCCGCATTAAAGGTTTGCCCTCGGGGAACAGTATGGTGAATGATCACACCATCCAAATCATAGACAAGAATCAACATTACCTTCACATTGGTGGGGGTTGGTCGAACTGTTTGTTTCCGTGGTGATCCGTGGTGCCGCCACTCTTTCGATTGGCGTTTTAACTGTGGCTCATAAGATCTGGCCCACGTCTCGACAATGGTTATGATACGCCGTAAGAAGGCATCTCCTTCGCGCTCATAACGCTGCAAGTGCATACGACAAGCGTCATATCGCAGCCATTTTGGCATGTCGGTTATGTCATGCGGAACCCATTTGGACGCAATCTTCCTCATTTTCAGTAAGTCCTTCAGCATGTGGAGGACAGTTGAATGCGCCAGTCCGGTATCTTGCTCTAATTGACGAATCGTTACGTTCCGATCCACCTCTACTAACGCGGACACCATCTGTACATGGTCATCACTTACTGGTGGGTGACCAGATCGAGGCATGTGCTCCACACGTTCGCGCCCATCTCGAAAGGCTGCAACCCATCTTGCTACCGTTCTGAACGGTAACGCGGCTGCACCGCACGCTTCCTGCAATCCTCGGTGACACTGTTTAGCACTGCGACTCCTAGCATACTGAATTTTTATCCACGTTCTCTGCTCCTGCTTGGAAAACATTGCGACTGTCTTTCGCGAGCGCTATTCTCACACTACTCATCTAACAGGCGCAACTGCGCACGAGCGGTGGTGAGGACGGGCGAGGTCATGTGCTCTGAGGGAGGGGATGCAGGGCAGCAACCGTCGGTAAAAGTGGCAGCGCCCAATATTGTTGAAACTTGGCACTGAAGCATTGGTGCCAAAACTAAGAAAATACAGTCAGTCTGAAAGACTAGACGTTATCATTTCAAATGACGTAAGCTACAAATGCTACACATGTTAGAAAGGCTCAGGACTCTTTCAACAGACTCCATTACCCATTAACTTAGGCTTCCCGCGCGGGCACCTCTTTAAGGGTCAGCCTGTATTTGAGTCTGACATCTTTTACAACTCTTGAAGAGTCATCCGTTATTTGAATCTGATATCTCGCAAACCTCTTTAAGGGTCACACTGTATTTGAATTGAATCTAACATACTGTACACCTCGTTAAGTGTCATCCTGTAGTTTGCTCTGACATCCTGCACACCTGTTTAGGAGGCACCCTGCATTCTTATCTGGCATCTTGTATATCTCTTTAGAAGTCACCCTGTATTCTTGTGTGACATCTTGTACATCTCTTTAGGAGTCACCCTGTATTCTTGTCTGACATCTTGTGCACCTCTTTAGGAGTCACCCTGTATCCTCTGCCATTTTGTACACCTCTTTAAAAGTCACCTTGTATTCTTATCTGGCATCTTGTACTGTATTTTGCTCTGACATCCTGCACACCTGTTTAGAAGGCACCCTGCATTCTTATATGGCATCTTGTATATCTCTTTAGAAGTCACCCTGTATTCTTGTCTTCGCTTCGCTCAAAGGTTGCTCGACACCCAAGGACTCTTTCAACAGACTCCAATAACCATTAGCTTCTGCTTCCCGCGTGGCTGCATGACGTCACGCACTCGCTTCCCACGCGGCAGCATGACGTCACTTCCGTCTCCGTCTCCATCTCCGAAACTTTTGACTCAAGCATAACGACGAAGTCGATAAGATCATTTGAAATGACAAAAACCAACCCATGTATGTTTGAAAATACGGGTGAAACAAGTAGTTCCGTGAAGAACTATACAGCCTATTTTCATATATCCTGCTCATGTTAACTGCCACATTCAACATACAAAATTTCAGTTTAATTGCTGTAACAGATTCGTAGATATTGAGAACCGTCTAAATATTTCAGATGGTCGCCAGGTTGGATTTTTATTTTTGTACTATCACATTAAGATTATTGTGTACATGTGGTATTCAAACTTCAATCGCATGATTAGACAACAAGAAGTAAAAACGAGATTTTAAAATTACGCACAGCAGCCATCTTGTGATAATGCAAACCATTGAAATAAATTAGATGCCAGTGGATCAACATTTGTATAAGCATTTAACGTGCAACGTTTCACGGCACTCGGATAGTTAATTCGCGAGAAACGTCCATTTAAATATTTATACTTCGCGTCGCCGCCATGTTGGATTTGTGCTCACCAGGTTCCTGAAAGTCCTATAGGTGAACATATGTTCATAGTCTCTATGAACATTAAAAAATTCAGTTTGGTTGCTGTAAAAGATTCATAGATATTGAGAACCGTCTAAATATTTCGGGAGCTCACCATTTAGGAGTGTTATGTGTATAGGCCATAGAGTAATGTACCATTCAAGGACAATTATTGCCTAGGTTCATTATTCAAACTTTCACTTCGATCGCATGATTACGACACAAGAAATTAAAACTTAATTTTAAAATTTCGCACAGCCGCCATCTTGAGGTTATGTAAGCAATTGAATTAAATTAGATGGCAGTGCATTACAATCTGCAAAATCAATTACTGTACCACATTTCACTGCGCTCAGAGAGTTAAATCACGAGAAAAGTCTATTAAAATATTTTAAATTCGCTTGGTCGCCATGTTCGTTTCGTACTTTACAGGTTTATGAAATATACATAGGTATACCTGTATCAGTACCCTTTATCACCGTACAAAATTGCAGGGTGATATCTGTAACAGTTCCGGAGATATAGAATGTCAGTGAAATATTTCGCACAGCCGCCATTTTGAGGTTATGTAAACAATTGAACTAAATTAGACTCCAGTGCATTACAATGTGTATAAACATTTGCTGTACCAAGTTTCATTACATTTAGATAGTTAAATCGCGAGAAAAGTCTATTTAAATATCTCAACTTCGCTTGGCCGCCATGTTGGTTTTGTAGTCACCAGGTTTTTGAAAGTCTCATAGGTGAACTTCTAGTAGTGCCCTTTATCACCGTACACAATTTCAGGGCGATATCGGTAATAGTTTCGGAGATATTGAATGCTAGTGAAATATTTCGCACAGCCGCCATGTTGGATTGGAGAGACACAACAAAATTTGAAGGGCACGGTCGAGGTCGCCGGGAATAGTGCTATGAACTTCCCGAGTTTCATTGAAATCGCTCCAGCCGTTTCGATTTTATTAGGGGGGGACACACACACGAATCACACACACACGCACACACACACACACACACACACACACGCACACACACACACGGACAAAAGGTGATCTCATAAGCCTATTTTTTCAAAATTGAAAATAGGCTAAAAATTTACAATATGAACAATATGTACCCCATAATAATGCTGTAAGATACACGCTTCAGTTGTTCCCTTATAAAGTTACCAGCTGATACAAGCAGCAGCCGTGCTGCCAACATAACTGCTGATGCTACCTCTCGCAGCAGCACGTAGGCAATGTGGAGAACATTCCCTGGCGCCCTGTATAAAAGCAAGTTCAAAAAACAAACAAATCGCCGTTGCACCACAGCCCAAGCCGTGACTCCCCAGCCATTTGGCCTGCAGGTTGTGGGGTGACGCGTGGTCAGCGCGTCGGGTCCCCTCGGTCACTAATCTCAGTTTCCGTGACTGGGACGCTGTGTCACTGTCAGACAGCTACTCAATTGTCCTCACGAGGCTGGATGAACCCCGTTCCAGCCCTCATATCAGTTTTTAAAATCCCTGTCAGAGCAAGGAAACGAAGCCCATGAATTTTTATTTTAAACAAGCTGTACCCGGCATGTGTTGCAATGCCAATCAAAGAAAGTTTTGGCGTTTTAATTTTGTTTATTGAAATGCTTTCGGATAGGCCTACACAATATTTTTTTCAATTTCTGTTAACTGCCTCCAAACTATCTTAGAGTGGATTTAATAATTTAGAAACATACGTGGGAGCGTGCACAACAGCTCACAAAAGTTTCATCGCAATCGGCATATGAACACATACGGGATTTGGTTTAAACGATTCGCACACTGTCACACATTTGTTATATCTACTCGTGCGCTACCTATTAAGAAATGGATTTACTAAGTTAGAAACCTTCATTTAAGTGTACAGATCAACTCATCAAAGTTTCATCGCAATCGATGAATGGTAGGGCCTATATGAACGCATAGGCTACGGGATTTTGTTGAAACGCTTATCGCGTCGTCACTCATTTGTTGAATCTACTTGTGCGCTATAAATTGTAAAATGGATTTACTAAGCCAGAAACTTTCCTTGGAGTGCACTCAACATCTCACCCAAGTTTCATTGCAATCGGATGAATTGTATATGAACGCATAGGAGACAAACACACACACACACACAAACTATCACGTAACATTCATTTTTAGCCTATTTTCATTTATGAAAAAAAAGGCTTATGAGATCACCTTTTGTCAGTGTGTCTGCCTGTGTGTGATGATGATGATAATTGTTCTTTTAAGGGGCCTAACATCTAGGTTATCGGCCCCCTGTCTGTGTGTGCGTGTGTGATTCGTGTGTGTGTATGTCCCTAATAGCTTCTAAAAGGCTGGAGCGATTTCAATGAAACTTGGTAAGTTCATAGCACTATTACGGACGACCCCGACCGTGCCCTTCAAATTTTGTTACGTCCCACCAATCCGACATGGCGGCTGTGCATAATATTTCACCTGCATTCAATATTTCAAAAACTATTACCAATATCACCCTGGAATTTTGTACGGTGATTAAGGGAACTACTAGAAGTTCACCTATGTGACTTAACAAAAATCTGGTAGGCCTAACTACAAAACCAACATGGCGGCCAAGCGAAGTTGCGACATTTAAATAGACGTTTCTCGCGATTTAACCAACCAAACGAAATAAAACTTGGTACAGTTTTTGTTTATACACATTGTAATGCACTGGTATTAAATTTAGTTCAATTATTTACATAATCTCAAGATGGCGGCTGTGCGAATTATAAAATTAAGTTTTTATTTCTTGTGTCGTAATCATGCGATCGAAGTGAAAATCTGAATACAGAACCTACGCAATAATTGTCCTTTAATTGTAAATGTCTCTATGACCTATACATATAACAATCCAACATGGCGACCATCCGAAATATTTAGACGGATCTCAATATCTACGAATCTATTACAGCAATCAAACTGATTTTTTTTATGAACATAAGTTCACCTATAGGACTTTCAATAACTTTGTGATCACAAATCCAACATGGCGGTGACGCGAAGTATAAATATTCACATGAACGTTTCTCGTTATTTAAACATCCGAGTTCAGTGACACTTGGTACAGTAAATCCTTATACAAATGTTAATCCACTAGCATCTAATTTATTTCAATTGTTTCCATAACCACAAGATGGCAGCTGTGCGAAATTTTAAAATCTCGTTTTTACTTCTTGTATCATAATCATGCGATTGAAGTTAGAATACTACACTTACACAATAATCTTCATGTAACAGTACATAACTCTAAGACGTACATATATAAAAATCCAAAATGACGTCCATCATCAATATTTAGTCGGTTCTCAATATCTACGAATATATTACAGCAATCAAACTGAAATATTTTATGTTGATAGTGGCAATTAACATAAGTAGGAAATATGAAAATAGGCTTCAGTTCTTCACGGAACTGCTTGTTTTAGATAGGCTGGAGATGAATAATTTTCAACAAATAAATTAAATATTTTGTAGAAAGAAATTAAAAAGATACAAGCCTTACAGTAGTCGCATGTGATGTGTAACATGATATCCTACTATGAAATTCAGATGAAATGTATGTGAAGTCATCTGATATGTTATCCTACTCGTATTCTGCACAGCTAGGACATTCTTAAACTGTTAATTTACGCTCCGTTTTCATACTGGTACTTTGATGAATGTATCGATTGAATTGGAGATATGCTACTGTCACACTTGTTTGAACAAACATCTCATATTATATTGTAAATTAAGGGGAGCCATGAACCCATAGTCTCTAGCCTATCTGTAGACTACTAGAAATAATGTTCAAATCTCGCTTGTTTATAAACCATACTATCCCCAATAAGTTTATAATGTGAGACTTAAGGAGAAAGGTAGGGGAGCGTGATGGCGTAGTGGCTTAGCTGCTCGTCTTTCACCCGGACGGCCGGGGATCGAATCCCGGTGACAGCTGGGCGAAATTTTCACCTGAAAAATCACGTGGCGTCAGGAAGGGCATCCGGTCTTAAATTCCCGGCCAAAACCAAAATGAGCCGGGTTGGCTCTGGCGACCCCAATTAATTGGGATAAGCCGTAGAGGATGATGACTTAAGGAGAAAGGTTGCTATGTTTTTATTTCGACCAAATGATTATAGAACACTATTTACATTTCAGTTGTGCGTGTCCTAACTTAAGAAGGCAATCACTCACCGGTTATTTGATATTTATGAAATAATAATAATAATAATAATAATAATAATATCGTATGGCCTCGGGTGCCGGGTGCAAGCTTTGTTAATGTATACCCAGAGGGTAGCTTGCATGTCGAATTTCGTTGTTCCTTGGAACGCTATGAAAGTCAAGGAGGTTAGATATCTAAGCTCCTTGTCACTACAGCGCTTTCTAGTAGAGAAAGGAGGAACTATGTGTTGGCGGAAAATCCCGAGATTAATTTTGCCATTGGACACGGCCTACTGAATTCAAATGGGTTCTTTAACATGCCAACATAGTATGACATGCGTGTCGTGATTTTTGTCGCCTTTCAAAAATTACTTACCACGGCCAGGGGCGAACCTGCAAGCTTGGGGTTGGTAATCGGACACGTTAACCACTCACCCACCGTGGCAAGTCATTTATGAAATTATAAGTACTCATTCCTTTGATTTACTGTTTCTGAAATCCATGCAAAATGATAAAGGGAAGACCTCATAATGTTAAAATGACATGGAACAGGCGTCACAGTGGCCAAAATGTGAAGTGGACAGCAATTATGGAGCGTATTTTCTTACAGCAACAGTATTTGCATATCGCACACTTCGTACGTGTTTTTAAAAGTCATTTTTTAAAGAAATTATAGATATTTATGAAATTAGAGTGCAATACGTCACTGCTAATGTATATTCTCTTTCATTTGAATGCTCATTTGTCACGATCGGTCGCTTGGGAACGCCGCAGGAGGGATCTATACTACTGAGATAATAATATGATAAGTCAAATTTCCCAACTCCTGCTTGGTGCAAAGTATTGTAATTAAAATTAGATAAATCGTAATTTCATGTATATTCTGTTAAAATGACGCATACTGTTATGATATATATCGTTTAAATCGATAATCCGGTAGCAAAAGTAATTGCCGGGACTATGGTTCGAACCTGAGACCTCATGATTCACAGACCAAGATGCTATCCACGCAGCCATTACAACCACAGAAATTTAGAGTACAAGACTGTTACTTATTTTCACGTGCCGGTAATAATATGGAAGTATTTTGCTTTTTTTTTTTCGATAATGTTCCTGCGTGGAATTGAGTTTCAAATTAGTTATGAATACGCCTACTTGACAGTAAAAGGAATTTCTATAATGATCCATGAAAGGCTAGCTCAGTTCCCGTATAAAACATCAAATTATATTACATTGATGACTGAATTACCGAAATGTGGTTTATTATCTGAATAGTCATTGTGCAGAAATATAATACTGGCTTTTCCGACTAGTTACAATGTTTCATATTAAAGCATATCATCATTTAAATACTGATACGAAGACTTTTAACTTGTGGTTTGTGTTTCAATCAGTTGACACCAGCGTTCTCATGAGCGTTTACCGTTCTGTATGAAAGTGTATAGCAAAGTTACTCGGCGAGTGGATGCCCATCACTTTTATCCAGAGATTGAAAAACAGAATCTAAATAAATCATAATTGTTTTCAGCAAATATGTTATAATGAATATTTTAACACCAAAGAACGACAACTTGAAGATGATTTATTGTAGAAATATCTGTAATGGCGCCTTCAAACCTTGAAGTAATCCGTAGGCTATTTGATAAACATTCTACATGGTACCGGAGCCTCCGTGGCTTAGGCGGCAGCACGCTGGCCTCTCACCGCTGGGTCCGTGGTTCAAATCCCGGTCACTCCATGTGAGATCTGTGCTGGACAAAACGGAGGCAGACAGGTTTTTCTCCGGGTACTCCGGTTTTCCCTGTCACAATTTCATTCCAGCAACACTCTCCATTATCATTTCATTTCATCTGTCATTCATTTAATCATTGCCCCAGAGGAGTGCGTCAGGCCTCGGCAGCCGGCACAGTTCATATCCTCGCCGCTAGATAGGGGCTTCATTCATTCCATTCCTGACCCGGTCGGAGACTGGAAGCAGGCAGTGGATTTTCATTTTCTACATGGTACCACGGCCAGCTGTATCGCAGCTGGCTATCCAGCTGGCAGTGCGTCTCACACACATCCGTCACATTTTTCAAAATCACTCCCACAAAAATATCCAGCAACCGAGTGGAAAGATGTTACACATCAAAATTTTGTAAATATCTTCCTCCATTAATTACGAATTTAAATACTTTTTGGTTGGTTGGTTCCTCAGTTTAGGGGCTGCGACGACGTGGTCACCTAGCCCCGTGTACTTTGTGTGTGTGTAGAATCTGTCTGATACCCGGTGTTAATTGCGATGGCTGTATTAGTCTGTAATTCAGGGAAGGACTACAGACGATCAATTTCGTGTAATTTCTACTTTGCCTCCAAATGCTACCATCAACGACACCTAGCTGCGAACTTGGTTACTAGATGCCACCGCAAACGGCACCGGGCGGCGAACGTTGGAACTTAATGGAGCATTAATCAAATCTAACCTACAGTTAGTGGAAGGTTATTTTACGTGCCATAATTTGATGTCATGTGCTTTACTTCCCCTCCGAAGGAAGCCATAAGTTACTGAGGGATTTTTAACGCTCTTAAAAACTCCGATGACTTCGGCTGGGTTTGAACCCGTGATCTTGTGCATAGAAGCTCAGCATGCTACCGAAGCCACCTAAATAAGCTCTAATGGCATAAGTAATTACTCTAAAACCAATAACTGAACTTATTTGTCAGTAAACTATACAATAATGAGGCTCATTATAGTACAAGTTTTCATTATGATACAGTTTCTCCCACCAATCAGAGCTCAAGAAACAGTTGTGTGACCAATTAGGTGAGGATAGCATCGCACCTGTGCTCACTTCCATGGCCCCCTATTTTTAATTTCACTGCGTGGCGAGTGTCATAGTGAGGTATTCCAGGAGGCCATGGACAAATACAACGTATTCTGTGCGTCCCATGCGCTCGGTTCAGTACATAAAACTGGTGAAGTCTCGATAGATATTTATGAATATTCATGTTCGAACATAAAATAGTTATAATTATCGTCGAACATAAACAGTTGTATGCAACTCGCCTATAATGGTAATTAAGTCACGAGTATGTTTATAAAATGAGCGTGGCGAGTTTTATAATTTCCATATTTCCATACTATTATATGCAGAATATTTGTTAACATTAGTTCCACAACAATAATGCGCAAGGAGCCTTTTTTTGTTGTTGTAAAAATGACAAACTGGGAAAATTGCTAATTTCTATGAATACACGTAGCCTATAGTCAGCGTAAGTCTGAATTGCCCTCTCCATTAAAAGAATCGTTTATAAATGAACCGTACATGGTTGGTGTGCGGAGGGGAGGGGGCTTGGTAGTGTAGTCAACTAATGCTCGTGTCAAAATTGCAGGGAATCAGGTTTGATTCTCGACTACGGTCGCATCTTCATATCTCCCTCAACAGCTATGACCGATCAAAAGAGAATAATCTTTAAAGTCTAAAGTTTTATAATTTCCATGCGAGTGCCTTAATTACCATTATAGGCGAGTTGCATACGACTGTTTATGTTCGACGATAATTATAACTTTATTATAATCATGTTCTAACATAAACTAAATATTTGACAATGCTGAAGTAGTTCTCTTCTAGTTCCGACCCTGCGTTACACTCTAGTGCTAACATCATATCTTAGACTGCGACATTAGCCCAATTATCAGGCATCATGCAGTCAGTTAGGTTAATTGAGGAGATGGCCAATTAATTGAGTTTAAGTCCGAATGTCCATAGAGATTACAGTAGTAGGCTAGACATACATTCCAGTAGAAGGCAGAGTCCTCACAATTCGACATTTCCCTTTCGTTATTTGAACATTCGCGACAACGGTTTCAGTCTGCTGTGTGAACTTACAAGCGAATTCTCTTTCCTCTTATTATCACCGTCGTGGAGTTGTATATTTGGCGACTGGTTTATACGGCCGGATTTCTTCACTGACGCCACTAGAGGTTTCGTTTGTTACAAGAATTGTTTTCTTACATTAATAATGTTATGTCAAACACATATAAATAAACTGTTTTGTTTATAATTCATTGAATCCACTAATTAGCATATAACTGCACAGAAGAACTAGTGGTTAATTTTCATTATCATCCTACAGCTGCCCACTGTCTGCTTTTCTTTTACGACAGTATCCAAATTTTGTCCATTTTACCAAGTGTCAAAGGCTCGAAATCAGAAAAATATGTTATATTTCAAAACAACAATAGTCCTATGTTTTTCTCCCGTGTTAATAAAACTATGTTTATACAAAAGTACAGCTTAAGAGATTCAGTAGTTGTTGTGGTAAAGATGGACAAACAGAGAATGCTAGATTATAGGCGGTTTTTTTTTCTTTTTTCCTTTTACAAAATTTACGCCCAACTAAGAAGGCCAATGAACCTACGTAACATATAAATATGATTTTGTTTTATTCTTTTCCCCAAATCTCTTCATTATCTCAGTATGATTTTCCTTCCATGCAGTGGCGGGAGCAAAGTGATATTTGTTCACCAACGTTCTGAATCTAGGCCTGGGGGTAGATGACCTCGTAGTCCCACCTCATAAAACAACAATAACTAACTAACTAATCTAGGCCTGTACCATAAAATTTCGTCTGTTACGAAGGGCGTACTATATCGTTTTATAATTTATCATTTTCTACCTAAATGAAGTACATTACCCATCAGTTGTTACGTCCACCTTCTCAACATAATCTCCTTGTAACTTCAGGCACTTTTGCCATCGATGTGTCAGTCTCTCCAGACAAGAACCAGCCGACTCCATGGCTAGGCTTGTGACTGGTGTTGAGACAAGGCTCCATTACCATGAGCCACAAACCAAACAACAACCGATGCAATGAAAGTGTAGGGACAGTCCACCGCCAAAGAAATGTCGCACAGTGTCATCAGTTGGCAAGCGAATGGCGACAGTGTTCTGGGACACAAAGGGCATCATCCTCATTGACTGGCTGGAATTGGGGGCCACGATTAACAGTGCAGTACATGTGGCAACCCTTAAGGGGTTACGTCCCGCCATTCAATCTAATCGGCCAGGAAAATGGGCTAACGGTGTGCTTTTGCAACATGACAATGCCCACCCCTACACTAGCCAAGAGTCCATCCCGGCCATTGACCAAATGGGATTCACGGTGCTGCCAGACCACCATACTCTCCCGACTTGTCACCAAGTGATTATCACCTGCTCGGGGACATGAAGAAACCTCTGCGTGGTCGCTGTCAAGGTAAGGGTACGCAGCACTCCGAATGCATGGTTTCAGCAATGTTGGAGAGACTGACACATCGATGGCAAAAGTGCATAAAACTACAAGGAGATTATGTTGAGAAGGTGGACGTAACAACTGATGTGTAATGTACTTCATTTGGGTAGAAAAAAATAAAGTGCAATGTAATATAGTAAGTCCCCCATACATTGATTTCCTGAAGATCGTATTCAGGTTCAATTATCTAGTTATTCTTGACTTTAATGAGGAGGCATGATTAAATATCCTTTCAGCAAGTCTTCATTCATTGTCCACTCTTTGAATGTATCCATAGAATTTCAATCGTTTATTATTTACAAGGGAAGTATCAGGCAAGTCCTATCTTGAAACTTTTTGGATGGAATCGTTGTACTATAAGAAGACAATGTGCGTAAAATCAGCCGCCAGATTGAACTGCAAGGCTCCGAAATCGTACCTGACATCCTGGTACACAGGCATGACGGCTGTCAGAGCTGGACATCCCTGTGGCATTCGTAGTCGCGTGGCAGGGCGTATATGCTGACTATAGCGTGCGGCCTTGAGTGCTTGGGACGTCAGGGCTGTCCCTTTCAACATGCACAGTACTCGCTACCAACCATTGATTTATATAGAGATTCGCCACATGATTTCGAAGCCTTGCAGTTCAATCTGGCGGAATATTTTCCTCTTAGAGTACAACGATTGCGTCCCCAAAGTTTCAAGAAAGGTTTCAACCTGTCTTACCTAATACTTCCCTTGTAAGTAATGTGTCTCATAGTTTCTCGTAATATTCGTATCAATTGAAGATGTTTATTTATTTCATTATTTATTTATTTACTTCAAGAAATAGGCTTATATTTGTCATTAGCAATTTAGTTAGTCTAACTTATTGTACTTTATGGGTGTCAGCTTTTTATGGCCAGGGCAGCTTTTGGACAGCTGAATGTAACCGCTAGATGATAATAGGGCCAATGTTTACATTGCCCCATACACTGGACGGAGTGTAACGCACTCTAGTTCCGTTTTCCGGTTCGAAACATGTGAACTAACGACCCCACTAACAGTGCATGACTCATAGCGGAGAGTTACCACTCCGTTTCAATTACAAAGTAGATTCAATATTGCTAAAACGACTGTCAACTACTATAATTTAGTACGCTTTCATTTTCTGCCTCCTCAAATTACTGCCTTAATAAGATTCGTTCGTTTTCACTGAAACTCGATTTCCTTTCTTTAATGAATTCTAAGACTAGTAGCGAAAGTGAGAAACGATTTCTGTTGTCCGGAGGATTACAAATGATGCCAGCTTCGGTAACGTGATTAGTAATTACTAGAGCTGTCGATTGATAAATATTTTTCTTTCTTTTAACCGAATGCCATTAATAGGTCGAATAATCGAACTTTAGTCGGTTTCACACATTATCAGTTCGAGAAAAAGAAACCTTTGAATAATATATTTTAAGACAAGTGGCCCGTGCGAGCTTTCGCAACGTGAATGTAGGTTTATGGGGTACTAGGGGAGAATGTGGGAGAACGAAGTTTTACATATTGAAGAAATGTATTTATTGTTGTTAAACGGCATACGTACATGAGAAGAACACAAAGAATTATGTAGAACAGTGTTTTGTACTTGCCACAGCACCTCTTTGTAGACAATATTCGATGTTACAACGAATTCATCGCTTATTGTTTGCTCGGGAGTTTCTCCTCTCAGAAATTTTTACATTTGCAAAGGATTGAACCCTATAGAAAGTCTTGGCGAGACCACACCGGAGCCATCTGCTGAGAGATTCCTCAGCTAGTAGTACGCCGCGCTCCCGCCAGATGGCTGCCGCTGCGCTGCCCTGCGCTCAAGCGGCAGGCTCGCCAGGTTACGGTGCTCCCATTGTAAATGTATATTTTAAGGTATTTATTCAATTGTGAGGCATTTAAAGAGGAAGTGAGTGCGTTTCGGGCACACATTGGGTTATGCGGAACCTGTAGGTACCCCATATGGTGTTAACAGGACCTTATTTTCGGTACAAAACCGGAATGGAACCTTAGCAGAATAATATAGGGAGCATGTTTACAGTTCCATTTGCTATGAGAAAGATGTAATTTTATTTTTATTGTATTGGTATTGTGCAAGTAGGAAAATAAAAATTCAAAATTATTTAAGTTAATAATATTATTTAAAATATATTTCAATGTTGATTATTTAAGGACACAATATTTCCAGCGTTACTGAACACTCTCTCACACGGAACTGAAGTAGCTAGAATGCAAAGCAATTTTTTCGCTAAGGCTGCAAGATGTGTGAGTTAGACTGAATGTATTTTCCATCATTGTTGAGGGTCTGCGAAGTCATCTTCTAGTTCCACCAACGACTTGTAAACTTCATTATTAAGATAATGATAGCCTGTCCGGTATTTCCTTTCCTATTGTTTGTAAGAGTGGTGGGCAAATCCCTCAGTTTAGAAGAAGGCAATTAAGGAGATATTATCTTTCTGAAGCAAAGGAATGAGCATCAGCTAACTTTAATGACCTCCCTGTCTTACAATAGCTGATGCTAGCGCGCCAAATAGCAGATAATAATAGGCCTACAATACACAGGTTTTGTTCTACGCAAAGCAATTACTTTTCCTACACCACGCTACTGTTTTAACCGGTTCGATTAATTAACTCAAGTACATTGATCGGTTAATCGTATTGGGAGATTAATCGATTAATTGGTCCGATTAATCGAATAAATCGATAGCTCTAGTAATTATATATCTCAACTGGTGCGTGTGTGTGTGAGAGAGAGAGAGAGAGAGAGAGAGAGAGAGAGCAGGTATGTTAATGGACTTGGTCATCGTAAACAACCGAAAGAAGAAAAAGAACTAACAGTTCTGACTGAAGCGTTGCCAACCCCCCACATTGAAATTTCCCTTGAATTTGCCCCACAGATTTTTCCAAGCAATGAATACATTTCTCTAGACGTAAAATAGAGCAATGAAAATCATATTAGGTCGGCTATTACAAACCTATAAATAGAATTACAGTTTTCAACATTTATATTTAATACATAATATTTTACAAGAAACCGTATCCCATAACGCCAGACCCCAGGAGTAAACTCAGACTAAACAGACTCCATTACCCTTTAACTTAGGCTTCCCGCGCGGGGAACTGAGAGAGGGAGGTGCACTCTGCTGCACGATGTCACGCACTCGCCGTCTCCGTATCGCATAACGCCAGACCCCAGGAGTAAACTCAGACTAAACAGACTCCATTACCCTTTAACTTAGGCTTCCCGCGCGGGGAACTGAGAGTGGGAGGTGCACTCTGCTGCACGATGTCACGCACTCGCCGTCTCCGTATCGCATAACGCCAGACCCCAGGCGTAAACTCAGACTCGGTGCATATGCACTCAACAACATGATGACGTCATACATGCCGTAACCGTAACGCATAACGGTAGACCAAAGCATAACGATGAAGTCGACAAGATCATTAGAAATGATAAAATGCACCGTTTATTAAAACTACACAATTGTATGAACTTAGTTAAGGGCATGTAGTTCTGTGACTATAATGAAGAGTGCAAATGTTGTTGTTTGAGTCTTTAGTCTTTTGACTGGTTTGATGCAGCCCTCCATCCCTCCCTGTCCTGAGCTAATCGTTTCATCTCTACATAGCTACCACACCCTACATCCGAGGCAATCTCTTTAACATTTAAAAATGTCAAAGAGTACGCCAATTTATAATTATTTAAACATAATCTATTTTGAGTATTAATGATGATGGATGTCTCAACCTACAGTACGTTGAGGTCTTCTTCCGTCAGTAATAAAAATAGACGGCTGTTGAAAAACTATGTTCTAATATGAATCTTCTAATTCTTCTATCAATATGGATCTCTAATTAATTATTAGCTTATTTTCAATTTTGAAAAATAGACTTATGAGATCACCTTTTGTCCGTGTGTGTGTGTGTGTGTGTGTGTGTGTGTGTGTCCTAATAACTTCTAAACGACTAGAGTGATTTCAATGAAACTCGGTAAGTTTACAGCACTATTCCGGGAAACCCCGACCGTGCCCTTGAAATTTTGTTACGTCTCACCAAACCAACACGGCGGCTGTGCGAAATATTTCACCAGAATTCAATATCACTGAAACTATTCCCGATATCACCCTGGAATTTATTACGGTGCTAAATGGAACTACTAGAAGTTCACATATGTGACTTTTGAAAAACTGGTCCCGTGGCTCATTATCTCAAGATTAACGGTCACGTTAAACTACAAGCTTCCTTCCTTCCTTTTGAAAAACTGGTAACTACAAAACCAACATGGCGGCCACGCGAATTTGCGACTTTTAAATAGACCTTTCTCGCGATTTAACCAACCAAACGCAATAAAACTTGGTACAGTATATGTTTATACACATTGTAATGCACCGACATCTAACTTCGTTCAATAGATAGCGGATGAGCGAAATATTTCACCGGCATTCTATATCTCTGAAACTATTAGCGGTATCACCCTACAATTTTGTACGGAGATAAATGGCACCACTGGAAGTTCATCTATAAGACTTACAAAAACCGGTTAACTACAAAATGAACATGGCGGCCAGGCGAATTTGATAATTTTAAATAGACCTTTCTCGCGATTTAATGATCCAAACGCAATGAAATCTGGTACAGGAAATGTTTATACACATTGTAGTGCATAGGGCTCGGATTTTTAGGTAAATAAATATTTTTTATGTAAATACATATTTTAAGTTTTTTTTTCTATAAATACATAAATTCCTGATTTTCATTTATTAGCACATAGAAGGACATAATATTACATTTTATTTATTGCATTTTTTTAGCCTACTTTCGATTTTTGCAAAAAATGAAAGTAGACTTATGAGATCAACACAGGGCGAAAAAAGTGTGTCTGTCTGTGTGTGTGTATGTGTGTGTGTGTGTCTGTGTGTCTGTGTGTGTGTGAGTGTGTGTACTCTGAATGTCTGTCCCCCCCTATCAATTCGAACACGGTGAATGCGAATTGAACGAAATTTGGTACAAAGGTAGCACTAGCAAAGGACACCTCAGTGTCATGTTTTATATCGCCGCCATCTTGACGGAAACGTAATGGCGGCCACACAAATGTTCAAAGCTTAAATCAAATTACGACTAACCTAATCATCCGATCTCTACCAAATTTTGCAACAACATACCTTTATGGGGGGAGCATCCTTTGACCAAACTAATAAGTCATCAGCGTAATAGTTTGCGGATGGCGGCCATCTTTGTGTGAAAATCGATTCCCCCTATTAATTCGAACACGGTGCAACCGAATGGAACGAAATTTGGTACAGAGGTAGTACTAACAAAAGGCACCTCAGTGTCATGTTTCATATCGCCGCCATCTTGACGGAAACGTAATGGCGGCCACACAAATGTTCAAAGCTTAACTCAAATTACGATTAACCTAATCATCCGATCTCTACCAAATTTTGCAACAACATACCTTTATAGAGGAAGCATCCTTTGACCAAATAACTAGGTCATTAGCCTAATAGTTTGCGGATGGCGGCCATCTTTGTGTGAAAATCAATTCCCCCTATTAATTCAAACACGGTGAAACCAAATGGAACGAAATTTGGTACAGAGGTAGCACTAGCAAAGGGCACCTCAGTGTCATGTTTTATATCGCCGCCATCTTGACATAAACGTAATGGCGGCCTCACGAATGTTCAAAGCTTAAAACAAATTACGATTAACCTAATCATCCGATCTCTACCAAATTTTGCAACTACATACCTTTATGGAGGAAGCGTCCTTTGACCAATCTAATAGGTTATTAGCCTAATAGTTTGCGGGTGGCGGCCATCTTTATGTCAAAATTAATTCCCCCTATTAATTAGAACACGGTGGAACCGAATGGAACGAAATTTGGTACAGAGGTAGCACTAGCAATGGGCACCGCAGTGTCTTGTTTTATATCGCCACCATCTTGACTGAAACGTAATGGCGGCCACACGAATGTTCAAAGCTTAAATCAAATTACGATTAACCTAATCATCCGATCTCTACCAAATTTTGCAACTACATACCTTTATGGAGGGAGCATCCTTTGACCAATCTAATAGGTCATTCGCCTAATAGTTTGCGGACGGCGGCCATATTTGTGTCAAAATCTATTCTCTCTATTAATTCAAACACGGTGAAACCGAATGGAACGAAATTTGGTACAGAGATAGCACTAGCAAAGGGCATCTCAGTGTCATGATTTATATCGCCGCCATATTGAGAGAAACGTAATGGCGGCCACACAAATGTTCAAAGCTTAAATCAAATTACGATTAGCCTAATCATCCGATCTCTAGCAAATTTAGCAACAGCATACCTTTGTGGAGGGAGCATCCTTTGACCAAACTAATAGGTCATCAGCCTAATATTTTGCGGATGGCGGCCATATTTGTGTGAAAATCGATTCCCCTTATCAATTCGAACACGGTGAAACCGAATGGAACGAAATTTGGTACAGAGGTAGCACTAGCAAAGGGCACCTCAGTGTCATGTTTTATATCACCGCTATCTTGACGGAAACGTAATCGCGGCCACCCAAATGTTAAAAGCTAAAATGTAATTACGACCAACCCAATAATCTAGTCTCTACCAAATTTTGCAACACCATATCTTTATGTGGGAAACATATTCAGACCAAACTGCAAGAACATCAGCCCAATAGTTTGCAGATGGTGGCCAAGTATGTGTGCAAATCGATTCCCCCTATCAATTCAAACACGGTGAAACCGAATTGAACGAAATTTGGTACAGAGGTAGCACTAGCAAAGGGCACCTCATATTCATGTTTAATATCCCTATAGCACGTTGTATTTCAACAAGCTACTACAACCAACATTCAATCATACTCCTTGAAAAGGACAAAGAGTTATAACAATACCCATGCATTTAGGAGAAAGTAGGCTATATGTTCTTTACTGAACATCTTGTTTGTTCTGTGTTACTTCAACGGGGAAGAACCTGTGAGGCATCTAATCTTCATGCAGAGCGTAGCTATGTCAGCTTGCAACTTGGTCATTCTCAATTTGACGCCCATTGCCACTCACTGTTGAAGCCGGGGATTTCCTTGTCCATAGCCATATTGCAACACGTGCTTGACCTCCCTCCTCCCTCCTCTGCTACCTGGAACCAGTGTCACTCACATGCAGTTCATTTCTGGCACTGTGAAGTGTAAGGCAGTTCTACAATGCCTAAAGTAAAAACAACTACAAGTTATCGTCTGTTGCAGAATTTAAAGATAATTTTACTTCTGATGGGGGCGTTCTGTTCCAACCATGTGGCAAAGCAATCAAGGCTGAACAGCGATCCCAAGTTACACAACACCTCAAGGGCAAGAAACATATTGCCACAGTTTCGCGCCTACAGAATAAGTGTTTCGCGATAATCGTCGGCCATTTGTGATGGACAACCTGGAGATGTATCTCGTTGTGTATTGTAATTATTCAGCAGTCAGTGAGACATA
Source organism: Meconema thalassinum (assembly GCA_946902985.2). NCBI lineage: Eukaryota > Metazoa > Arthropoda > Insecta > Orthoptera > Tettigoniidae > Meconema > Meconema thalassinum. Next base: position 49,531,678 of record OX336393.1, read on the forward strand.
ATAAATTGCATTCGTGACTACTGCATATTGTTTATATTCACATTGAAATGAGATCCACAGCCTGCTTCCAGTCTCCGACCTGGTCAGGAATGGAATGAATGAAGCCCCCATCTAGCGGCGAGGATATGGATTGTGCCGGCTGCCGAGGCCTGACGCACTCCTCTGGGGCAATGATTAAATGAATGACAGATGAAATGAATGATAGTGGACAGTGTTGCTGGAATGAATTTATGACAGGGAAAACCGGAGTACCCGGAGAAAAACCTGTCTGCCTCCGTTTTGTCCAGCACAGATCTCACATGGAGTGACCGGGATTTGAACCACGGACCCAGCGGTGAGAGGCCGGCGTGCTGCCGCATAAGCCACGGAGGCTTCGTTTATAATCACATTAATAAACTAAATTATAATTAAATATTTTTACTTTTTTGTCACATATTTCAGGTATTTTTAATACATAAAAATAAATATTTTCCCGATTTTTAGAATCTAAAAATCCGAGTCCTAGTAATGCACTGGTTATTTCAATTGTTTACATAACCTCAAGATGGCGGCTGTGCGAATATTAAAATTAAGTTTTTTATTTTTTATTTTATATATCATATGGCTTTTAGTGCCGGGAGTGTCCGAGGACAAGTTCGGCTAGCCAGAGGCTCTAGCTGCTTCTAGCGGACACCCATAGGGTGAGCTACAAGTTCTGTTCAATTTCAAGTAGTTCCAAGTTTCGCTCCCAGATGTCAATGATACCTAGTGGTGAACGTTGGAACTTTGATAGAGCGTTCCAACGAAATCTAACCGAGAAATTTAGCTTCATACCAGTTAAGTCTGTGGAAAGATCTTTTACATGCCATAAATATATGACATGGTACCGCCGGCTATACTTCCCTTCCGAAGGAAGGCATACTGAAGGATTTTAACGCTCTTAAAAAATCCGATGACTTCAGCCGGGTTTGAACCCGCTATCTCTAATTAATACTTTGCTATCATGGCAAATGTATTTGCATTGTATCAACTAAAAGTAGTTTGTGAACATTCGTAACTCACGACAAAACCTCGTATTTCAACACATGTGACTACATCCGCATGTGACGACACACTCCTCCAAACACAGCTGACACTGAGAGGTCGCCAAGTGGTTTACTAGAAAAGTATTCAAATTTGGACGGTTTGCTCTTCATAAGAAATTATTTTGGCCGTATTCGAGCGTTTTTGCCAATGGGCCTTTGTGCATTCAAAATGAACGTTTAAAATCAACCCTCAAACTTTTGTAGTCCTATTCTCGCACACGCTGCCGGCTTTTTCCGTGGCGTAGTCGCTAGCGCATTGGCGTGGGGAACTCAAGGTTACGAGTTCGAGTCAGACCTTGGTCAGCCCCTTTTTTTTTTTTTACTTTTAGTGTTATTATCCATGTTTTGCAGTACCTTGATAATGGCCTCTGTAAAACTTTTATCCATAGGCGTTGCATTGCGTGTGATATGTCTGTAATGTCCTGCCGTGAATTAACTCCAAGACCATCACATTCGTCGTCTTCATCACTTGTAAATATTGTAGAAGTAGGTGGCGGCGATCCCATTTTACCGTCGATGACCGTTCTTACCGCGTTCTAGATACTGTTGATTGTAGACAACCGCACACACGTAATATTGAATACGCATAAGCGTCAATCAAGACATCCAACTTATCAAACCGGCTTATATGGCACTTGAGTGACTAAGAGTGTCCCGCGATCTTACTCGCACGAGTTCCGTATTGAGTTTTGGATACAGACAGCTTAGCTTGATGGTGGAGCAGAGTGAAACAGAGGGAAGGGCTCATGCGTTCCTACATTAGACTCGGCGCAGTGCGAATGAACGTAGCGTCGCCGGCCACGCTGCATTTAAATTCTAACGAATAAAACTTACGACTCGTTCAAGCTTCAAGGACGAATAATCTCTCTTCTCTTCTCTTAGTCGTTTACCCTCCAGGTTGGTGGAACCCACGGACTCAGCGAGGGAACTCACCACTACCGCCTCTACGGGCAGTGTCCTAGAGCTGGGAACATCTAATCGGAGTGGATACAACTGGTGAGGTGTGATTGGCACCTCGCCCAGGCGGCCTCACCTGCAAGGCGAACAGGGCCCTCATGAGGGAAGGTAATGGACGGTCAGGATGGATAGGCAAGGAAGAGGGAAGGAGGCGGCCGTGGCCTTGAAGAAGGTACCATCCCGGCATTTGCCCGAAGACGAAGTGGGAAACCACGGAAAACCACTTCGAGGATGGCTGAGGTGGGAATCGAACCCCCTCTACTCATTTGGACCACCCGAGGCTGAGTAGACCCCGTTCCAGTCCTCATACCACATTTCAAATTTCGTGGCAGAGCAGGGAATCGAACCCAGGACCTCCCACGCATCTACAGGGTCAGCAGAGAGTTTGGTCCCATGACCTAACGCTGCGCTTTAGCAAGCGTAGCTACCGGAATTTGTTGACATCAAAAACAGATTTAGATAGGCTATTATAAAGTAATTTTTCGCACGTGTACACATATTGTCGAAGACTTTCTTGAGCTAATTCGCGTGTTGATTTTCTTGGATTACGCAGCATTATATCGGAGATTTCATAAAAGCGTAGGCCGGCCGGTTCACGGTACATCGTGAACTGAGCCGGTCACACGAACGGTATCCCGGTTTGGACACTTTGAATTAGGAAACCGCACCTGAAATTTTAGTTTTACATTTTCTATTAACCGATCGGCTTCGCATAAAACGTATTCCGCCAATAACGCTCTCTCTTCAGTAGTAAACATTACCGCATGTATACTGACGCACTCCCGCAGCGGCTCACATCTAGTGGGACGTGGGTTGGCAACCACGGGGCCCCAGCTGAGTCGGGCATTACTTCCACTTACTTGTTCCGGGCTCCTCTCCGTCTTCTTTCCTTTCGACCTCACTTGGTCAACTCTTGTTCTCTTCCAACCCCGACGGTATTAGGGTATCTGAGGCCTAGGGAGTCTCTTCCTTTCCCGCCTTAATTGTCCCTTGCCTCATATTTTCTGATATCCTCCTTCTGCGAGGGGTCAGCCTTCTTTTTCTTTTCATATTATCTCCTGCCTTCTGCTGAAGGCCCTCAAGGAAACAGGGTGTATGTAGCCCCACCACTTCTGGTGCACCCTAAATATTGCTACACCCTCAGGGGCTCACGGCTGGTGAGTTCGGGAGTTGGCGACCCCAAGGGATTCCTGAGCTGGGTCCGGTTTTCCCCCTTTTATCCATTTCATCTGGGGCGGATCCTCTCCTCTTTCACTTTCCTATCTGCCTTTCAAGGCTCTCCTTTCTTCCAAGTCCCTCAAACAGCATTCTTCGAGGGTTGAGGGCATTTCTTTTCCTCCTGTCCTTTATTTGCCTTATTCTCCTTTTGTTTTCCATTTCTTCTTCTAGTATGTAAGTTGGTTAGTTTTAGTTATAGTTTGCATTTCATTATCATCTCCACGATCACCCAAACCATTAGGGGGCCGATAACCTAGATGATAGGCCCCTTTAAAACAATAATTATCATCATCATCATAATCATCATACTGATCTAAAGAATGCTCGCTTACTGCAGTACACACTGACGATGTCAAAACCCCACAACCCACACGTGTGGCCTGCACTGTACCACTGTCCTGTCAAGGACATCGTGCTGCCAACTGAACTGCTGATGCTACCTCTGACAGCAGAATGTAGCAGCTGCGAGAACATTCCCTAGCGCCGTGTACTTAAAAATGTAGGTAGGTAAGTAGGTAAGTATTTAAAGTATTTATTTTCTGGTATTGCTTATTCTATAGTTTTAGTAAATTAATATTTATGCTAGATGTTACGCTTTTAATTTACTGTAGGGTTTGTCAACCAATATCTGTGGTTTGTCCTGCTGTAAGAACACCTCAATGTTGAAATCACGGAAACCAGCCTACAAGACGGCTATGGAACTTACTTCAGTTCCATTCAACCCCCGAAATACATGGAAAGTTGAATGGTCTACCTCTCCACCTCGTGGCCTAATTAAAGTACTTTATCCTACCATCAACTACCTGGATTCCATCTCCCTCGAGCTGTCTGGTCTCGTCTCAACAGAATTCGATGTGGCACTGCTCGAACTGGGGTTGGATAGACTCGCCTCTCTGTGACTGTGGATATGAAGTGCAAACCATCAAGCATGTCGTGCAGGAATGCCCTCTATATATGTACTCTGGGACCTTAGAAAATCTCCATGCAGACACTCCACAAGCACTTGAATGGATTCATCGCCTGGCAGCCCATATATGAAGGGTCCTAATGCTGTAAATTGTTTATTTGAAACATTATATTTATTAATTACTGTCTTGTATGCATCATACGCTAAATAAATAAATAAATAAATAAATAAATACATAAATAAATAAATAAATACATAAATAAATAAATAAATAAATAATTGTTAAGCCAGTTTTTATGGCAATTATCAGAAGTGCCTCTTAGGTTTCGAGAAACAATGTCTACAGGAGCATTGACTTACTTGGCATATCTTCCAAGGGCAATCAAGCATATACATGATATCAGGGTCATCATTCCGAGACTTGAACATGGAAGCTTCTGGTGAAAGGAACGTATTTTCTTTGCTTAGACACCATGTCCGCACTATCTTTTATCATTCAGACTTTGAATGGATTCTGGGTAGCGTGAAGTTTATCTAATGTCCCGATCTTCAGCATCTGTTTATATCCCTTCGGCATGCTATATGCACATCCATAACATACGACACGCCCTGGGTTTGATTCCCGACTTTGGCTGGCTGCGTGGCTCAGTGGTAACGTTCTCGCCTGCTGTTCGCAACGTTGCAGGATCGAATCTGAGGGTGCGCAAATGCGAGGGAGCCGTGTCAGTAGATTTACTGGCACGTTAAAGATCTCCTTCGGGGCAAATTTCCGACACCCCGGCATTTCTAAAGGCTACAGCAGTTACAGGGGACGTAAAACCAACAGCATTATTATTATGATTACCGAGAGGTGTTTCAACTCCTCATTTAATATTCATTTCAGGTTAGGACGTATAGATACTTGTTTCCCCGCCTAATGTAATTGGGCACAATAATTTGTGTTGACTGATTGAAATACTTTCTTTAATAGAACTCACTGAAAAATGGTCCCCGTGTACTTGGATGTGTAAGTGTAGTGGACATTCACTAGTATTATTGAAACATCAAGAAGGCTTATGACCCGTCACAATCTCTTTGGACATAAGACGCTAAAAAAAAAAAAGATACGAGCCTTACAGTAGTCGCATATGATGTGTAACATGTAGGGTAGAGTGAGGCAAGTTGATACGCTGGCAAGTTGATACGGAAGGTGGCGTGACCTAGTGCGCATGCCCAGGCAGTCCGCCGTAGCAGGAGACATTGTAGTTCACATCAAGCCAGAGCCTGCCTGCGTTTCATAGTGGACGCACGTGTCATCTGTGTTTGGTGACTAAATATTTGTTTTCAGTATAGAAAAGTATTTTTTTAGCGTGTTGGTTGAGTGAATTTTTGAAAAGGACATTGTATTTCAGACAGTTTACTGTTAGTTCCTCGAAAAGTACACTTATAGGTGAGTAATATTCAATAGTTACAAATGTTGTAGCCTTCTTAATTTAGTCGGGAGATTAAATTAAACGTCACGTGTGCAGTAGGGGCTATGTTGGTTGGGGCATATTGATACAGCGTATCAACGTATCCCAATGCATTGAAATATATCACTTGCCTCTTTTTACAGGAAAATGGTGCGGAACTACAAAAGGAAGACGGATCGAGGAAAAATTCTGATTCAGACTTTTGATAAAGCATATGACGAAGTCAAAGCACGAACGATGACCTTGCGAGAAGCGGCTATCGCTTATGAAATCGACAAAATGACACTTTTCAGATATGTTAGGAAAAAGGATGAATCTAATAATGGCCTAGTTGTCACAGTGGGTTATGGTAAGCCTAGACAGATTTTTTCAGAGAACCTAGAATTTGAGCTTGAAAAATACATACTACATTGCTCCAAAATTTACTATGGACTAACTCCAGAGAATATTAAACTACTGGCATATGAACTGGCCATGGCAAACAGGCATATTATCAATGTGCCTGATACGTGGATTAACCATAAAATAGCAACGAGAGACTGGTTCATCTTATTCATGAAGTGACATCCTCAGCTCTCAATCCGGGAGCCTGAAGCAACCAGTTTAAGCCGAGCGACTAGTTTCAACAGAGCCAACGTGAATATCTTTTACGACAACTTGAAAAGTGTTTTGGATAAATACAAATTTGAAATTAAAGATATTTGGAATGTTGATGAGACCGGCGTGCAAACTGTTCAAAGACCTACTAAAATCGTAGCCGAAGAAGGACTGCGTGCAGTAGGAAAAGCTATCTCAGCAGAAAGAGGACAAACAGTGACAATGGTTCTTGGTGTAAGTGAGATCGGAAATTCAGTTCCTCCAATGTTCGTTTTTCCAAGGGTCTTTTTAAGGATCATTTTGTAATCAACGGACCACCAGGCTACATTGGTACTTCCTACCCATCTGGATGGATAAGGAGTGAATATTTCTTGCAGTTTGTCAAGCACCTTCACGGTCATGTAATATCTTCGAAAGATCATCCCTGCTGGTTAGTTCTGGACAAACATGAATCCCATCTGTCTATCCAAGCAATGTAATGTTGTCTTTCCCTCCCCACACCTCCCACCGCTTACAACCTCTTGACAAATCAGTGTCATGACATTCCTGGCATTGTCAAAGTGGCACTTCCTAAAAGGCATAACACCTGCAAACATAGTTTCTGGTTTCCAAGAAACAGGGATTGTGCCATTCAACAGAGACGTATTTACCGATGCTGACTTTCTGTCGAGTGCCGTAACTGACAGAGACATGTTGACGGACAGAGGCAACAACCAAGAGGTGCAGGCTGGAACCAGTAATGTCTACAGTCTCAGTCGCTTCAAGCTGAACCAACATCGTCTGGTGGCTTATGCCTATCCGTTGTCAGCCCTCAAGAAGTCCATCCCTACCCTAAAGCTGGTGAACGAAAGAACTCGAAGAAAGGGAAGAAACCTTTGAAGTCTGCCATACTCACAAGCACGCCAGTCAAGGAACGATTACAGAAAGAAGCAAAGAAAAAGAAGCAAAGAAACGTATAAAAATAGAAAAGTCAAGGAAGAGGTTGTATAACTTGGTTGAATCGACAAAAAATATGTGAAAGAAAAGAAAGAGAAGAAGAAAATAATTCCAAAGAAGAGAGTCAGTATTGAATCAGAGTCTGAAGAAGAGGATGACGCCTTATGTCTTGTCTGCTTGGAACCTTATTCTAATTCAAAACCAGGACAAGACTGGATACAGTGCATGTCATGTAAAAATGGGCACATATTGAATGTGGAAAGGACTCAAAAATGTATATATGTATTCACTGCACATCTGATTTTGTACTCTCTGATTCTGAATAGCTCTCTGAAACTAATTGCTCAGCCTTGTATTTTCATTTATCAGTTAACTTTTTAAATTTTTACATTTAAAATGTCTTTAAACTAAATAAAATAGTCATACTTTCATATTCTTGCCACAAAGCTGTTCAAAATTATTTTCATTGCTTTGCTCAGCCTTTTATTTTCATTTTTATATTTGAAATGTCGTTCAGATAAATGAAATACTTTTATATTCTTGGTACAAAGCTGTTATAAATTACCCTAAATGCATTATTTTAAGATTTTATACACTGGTATCAACTTGCCCCCAGCTAATATCAACTTGCCCCCATTGTGGGGAAGGTTGATACACTTGCGGGTACTACCAAAAAAAAAAATTTGGTATAAAGGGGTAATATATAATATTTACAAGTAGCATATTTAAATGCGCAAAAGGTGAAAGTATTTTAAGAAGCCTTTGTCAATTCAAAAAACAAAGGGAATAAATTTTAAAAAAATGTAAAAAATGTCTCAACTTGCCCCACTCTACCCTAATATGAAATTGAGATGAAATGTTATCCTACTCGTATACTACACAGCTTGGGCATTCTTAAAATGTTAATTTACGCTCCGTTTTCATGCTGGTACTATGATGAATGTATAGATTGAATTGGAGATATGCTACTGTCACACTTGTTTGAACAAACATCACATATTATATTGTAAATTAAGAGGAGGATGAGACCATAGTCTCTAGCCTATCTATAGACTACTAGGAATAGTGTTCAATACAATCAAATTTCCCAACTCCTGCTTAGTGCACACTATTGTAATTAAAATTAGATAAATCTTAATTTCATGTAGATTCTGTTAAAATGACGCATACTTTTATGATATATATCGGTTAAATCGATAATCTGGTAGCAAAAACATTTGTCGGGACTGGGGATCGAACCCGAGACCTCATGATTCGCAGACCAAGATGTTTTCCAGGCAGCCATTACAACCACAGAAATTTTGAGTACAAGACAGATACTCATTTTCACGTGCCGGTAATAATATGGAAGTATTTTTTTATGCTCCATTTATATTTTGCCTTTTTTTCGATAATGTTCCTGCGTGGAATTGAGTTTTAAATTAGTTAGTCATACGCCTACTTGACAGTAAAGGGAATTTCTATAGTGGTCCGTGAAAGGCTAGCTCAGTTCCCGTATAAAACATCGATATACACACATCAAAAAAAGTTTTGCATCACCTCGGTTCCCAGATCTCCGGCGTATAGACGTTGACTGTGTATATTGTATCCAAGATACAGTCCCTTTGACTGTTCATAGATGTCACTAAAACTGCTCAAAGATGTAAACAACCATGCATGAGCAGGGCCTATTAGACGGAGGGGGTACGACAGCCGATCAGTTCCAGTCATTCCACCAGGACGAAGGTACGCTGCTCATGTTGTCTGTAGTTCTACCATGCCTAGAAGGTCAATACCGCAGTTCGATCGCGTCCGCATTGTTACTTTGTGTCAAGAAGGGCTCTCAACAAGGGAAGTTTCCAGGCGTCTCAGAGTGAACCAAAGCGATGTTGTTCGGACATGGAGGAGGTACAGAGATACAGGAACTGTCGATGACAGGCCTCGCTCAGGCCGCCCAAGGGCTACTACTGTAGTGGATGACCGCTACTTACGGATTGCCGCTCGGAGGAACCCTGACAGCAATGCCACCATGTTGAATAATGCGTTTCGTTCAGCCACAGGACGTCGTGTTTCAACTCAAACTGTGCGCAATAGGCTGCATGATGCGCAACTTCACTCCCGACGTCCATGGCGAGGTCCAGCTTTGCAACCCCGACACCATGCAGCGCGGTACAGATGGGCCCAACAACATGCTGAATGGACCCCACGGAATTGGCATCACGTTCTCTTCACCGATGAGTGTCGCATATGCCTTCAACCAGACAATCGTCGGAGACGTGTTTGGAGGCACCCTGGTCAGGCTGAACGTCTTAGACACACTGTCCAGCGAGTGCAGCAAGGTGGTGGTTCCCTGATGTTTTGGGGTGGCATTATGTGGGGCCGACGTACGCCACTGGTGGTCATGGAAGGCTCCGAAACGGCTTTACGATACCTGAATGATATCCTCCGACCCATAGTGCAACCATATCGGCAGAATATTGGAGAGGCATTTGTCTTCATGGACGACAATTCTCGACCTCATCGTGCACATCTTGTGAATGCGTTCCTTCAAGATAACGACATCGCTCGACTACAGTGGCCAGCATGTTCGCCAGACATGAACCCTATCGAACATGCCTGGGATATGTTGAATAGGGCTGTTTATGGACGTCTTGACCCACCAACCACTCTGAGAGATTTACGCCGAATTGTCGTTGAGGAGTGGGACAATTTGGACCAACAGTGTCTTGATGAACTTGTGGATAGTATGCCACGGCGAATACAGGCATGCATCAATGCAAGAGGACGTGCTACTGGGTATTAGAGGTAGTGGTGTGTACTGCAATCTGGACCACAAATGCTGAAAGTCTAGCTGTATGATGGTACAACATGCAATGTGTGGGTCTCATGAGCAATAAAACGAGCTGAAATGTTGTTTGTGTTGATCTCTATTCCCTTTGTATTTAACGGTTCAGGAACTCTTGGAACCGAGGTGATGCAAAACTTTTTTTGATGTGTGTATATTGCATTGATCACTGCATTACCTCAATGTGGGTAAATATCTGAATAGCCATTCTGCAGAAACATAATACCGGCTTTGCCGACTAGTTACAATGTTTCATATGAAAGCATGTCATCATTTAAATACTGATATGAAGACTTTTAACGTGTGATTGGTGCTTCAATCAGTTGACAGCAGAGTTCGCATGAGCGTTTACCGTTCAGTATGAAAGTGTTGAGCAAAGTTACTCGGGGAGTGGATGCCCATCACTTTTATCCAGAGATTGAAAAACAGACTCTTAATAAATCATAATTGTTTTCAGCAAATATGATATAATGAATATTTTTACACCAAAGAACGACAACTTGAAGATGATTTACTGTAGAAATATCTGTAATGGTGCCTCCAAACCATGAAGTAATCCGTATGTGATATACAGGGCGCCCGAGAATGTTCTCCGCAGTGGGTACGAGCAGCTGCGAGAGGTTGAGTCATGAGTTTAGTTGGCTGCACTGTGTCCTTCAAAGCGGGACTCCCCCGTGTTGGCTGTCAGTGTGTATTGCGATAAGCGAGCGAGCCTGCATGGCTTCAGTGTGTATTAGAGTCAGCGAGGGTTCGGATAGATTATTGGAAGAGTGCAACAGTATACAGGCGGTAATGTTTACTACTGAAGAGAGAGAGTTTTTTTTTTTTTTTTTTGTGGAATACGTTTTTCACGAAGGTGATCGGTTTACAGAAAATGTAAAATTAAGATTTCAGGCGTGTTTTCCTAATTCAAAGTGTCCAAACCGTGATACCGTTCGGGATTTGGTAAGTAAGTTTCGTGTGACTGGCTCAGTTCACGATGTACCGGGAACAGGCAGGCCTACGCTTTTAACAGACGAAAAACTTGATGAAATCTCCGATATAAAAAATTTTGAGTACAAGACAGATACTCATTTTTACGTGCCGGTAATAATATGGAAGTATTTTTTTATGCTCCATTTATATTTTGCCTTTTTTTCGATAATGTTCCTGCGTCAAAAAAAAAAAGTCAACCCCTGGCACTATCCAGCCCATGACGGGCTAAGTCCGACCAAGCGACCGCTGTCCAGCCATTTGGCCTGCAGATATTGGGGTGACGCGTGATCAGCGCGTCGGGTCCCCTCGGCCGTTAATCTTGGTATTCGTGATCGGGGCGCTGTCTCACTGTCAGATAGCTACTCAATTGTCCTCACGAGACTGAGTGCACCCCGTCCCAACCCTCACGTCAGTTTTATAATCCCTGACGGAGCCGGGGATCGAACCCGGGGCCTCAGGGTGAGAGGCAGGCGCGCTACCCCAACACCACGGGGCCGGCGATATAATGCTGCGTAGTCCTAGTAAATCAATACGAAAATTAGTACAACAAACAGGAATCTCTAAGTCGACAGCACATAAAGCTGTAAGAGACGAGCTTCAGTTGTTCCCTTATAACGTTACCGTGGTTCATGAATTAAAACAAACTGATTACGGAAAAAGAGTGATTGACTGTGAATGGTTACAGCATTTGTTATGAATGGCTGTGGTGAGTACAAAGTTTACTGTTTATTTGTTATGATGCAAGCGGCAGCCGTGCTACCAACGTAACTGCTGTAGCTAGCTCTCGCAGACGCATGTAGGCGCTGCGGAGAACGTTCCCGGACTCACTGTGCATTCCACATGGTACCACTGTCCGCTGGATCGCATCCCTCCTGGCTGCTTTGTGCGTCTTACACACTTCCGTCTCAATTTTCAAAATCACTCCCACAAAAAATTCCAGCAACCGAGTGAAAAGATGTTACACATTAAAAAAAAACAGATTGTTGGTGTAGAAGATGGCAATGTAAAATGAGTAACTTAGTAATTTTTAAAGGAGTGGTTATTTCTGTACCGCTGTTAAATAAGTAAAGTGTTAATGCAATGTAAGTAAGTAAGTATATTTGTCTGATAATCTTTGTTATTGTGGTGTCAGTAGTAGTGCGAGTATTTATAATTTAGGTGAAGATTGGGATGGAAGTGACCGTCGCCTTAAGTTATCCCCGCATTTGCCTGGAGTAGAACTGGGAAACCACGGAAAACCACTTCCATGATGACTGAGGTAGGAATCGACCCCACCTCTTATGAGTTTCCCCTTACCTAAAGGGTAATAGTTCTGTGATGGAATGTAATGTGTATCTGTACATGCTACGAGCCCGAAAGGCAACAAGTATTGTGTCCAAACTTAGTCCTAAATACAAACTGATTCTCCATTACTGTACAGCTAAACGATCCTCCGTAGGACATAGGAACTGTCTGGGGTGCAGTATCCATCCCTCCCTCCCGTCTTTCCTATTTAATTTTCCCTCATATTTGGGAATTGGAAAAAAGTACAGGGAAAGGGGGGGTGAACTACAATCTCTACAAAAACCAGACGGTAGTAATTCGAGCCGAAGGACATGAGAGAGAAGCTGGTATTCAGAAAAGTGGAAGGCAATTTATCACAAATGCTTTACAATCTCTACATTGAACAAGCAATGAAGGAAATTAGAGAAAAATGTAAAGTAAGAGTATCGATTCAAAGAGAAATGATTTCAACACTGAGATTTGCTGAACACATCGTCATATTAGCCGATTCACCAGAGGCTTTGAATGAGTTTTTAAATGTTATGGACTCCGTCTTGAGGAAATAATTCATGATGAAAATTAATAAATGTAAAACTAAAATATGGAATTCGGCTGAAATAAATCAGAAACCCCTATTGTCGTCAAATTGGCAGGTGAAAAGCTAAAGGAAATAGGAGGCTTCTGTTACTTAGGAAGCAAAAAACCAGTGATGGACGGAGTAAAAAGGATATAAAAAGTAGGTTTGGCTCAGGCAAGGAAAGCATTTATTCAGAAACGGAATCTGTTGACATCGAATATAGATTTAGGTGTTAGGAAGTCATTTTTGAAAGCCTTTGCCGGGAGCGTGGCGCTCTATGGAAGTGAAACTTGGACTATTGGTGCAGCAGAAAAGAGGAGAATAGAAGCGTTTGAAATGTGGTGTTACAGGAGAATGATGAAGATCAGATGGGTAGATAGAGTTACAAACGAAGAGGTATTAAGACGTGTGGAAGAGGAAAGATGTTTTAGGCGACTGCTAATGAAGAGAAGAGATAGGTTGGTAGGACACATACTATGACACCCAGGAATATCAAACTTAGTTATGGAAGGAAGAGTTGAGGACAAGAACAGAAGGGGCAGACCAAGGTTGGAACTTTTAACGTCGACATTGAACTAGTACCACTATTTTTATTTATAAACTTTCACACTATTATACATATAAACTTTTACAAATTAATTGGACTAAATTGTTTGACATTTTGAAATCGATTGGAATAAAGTACAGGGATAGGAGGGTGATATACAATCTATACAGAAACCAGACAGCAGTCATTCGAGTTGAAGGACATGAGAGAGAAGCTGGTATTCAGAAAAGTGTAAGGCAACTTATCACAAATACTTTTCAATCTCTACATTGAACAAGCAATGAAGGAAATTAGAGAAAAGTTTAAAGTGGGAGTGAAGATTCAAGGAGAAATAATTTCAACTCTGAGATTTGCTGATGACATCGTCATCTTTGCCGACAAGCCTGAGGATTTGAATGAGTTTTTGAATGGTATGGATTCCGTCTTGAGGAAAGAATTCATGATGAAAAGTAATAAATGTAAAACAAAAATACTGGAATGCAGCCGAAATAAATCAGAAACCTCTATGGAGATCAAATTGACAGGTGAAAAGCTGAAGGAAGTAGGAGACTTCTGTTACTTAGGAAGCAGAATAACCAGTGATGGACGAAGCAAAGAGGATATAAAAAGCAGGTTGGCTCAGGCAAAGAAAGCATTTCTACAAAAAAGGAATCTGCTGACATCGAATATAGATTTAGGTATTAGGAAGTCATTTTTGAAAGCCTTTGTCTGGAGCGTGGCGCTCTAAGGAAGTGAAACTTGGACTATTGGTGCACCAGAAAAGAGGAGAATAGAAGAATTTGAAATGTGGTGTTACAGGAGAATGATGAAGATCAGATGGGTAGATAGGGTTACAAACAAAGAGGTATTAAGACGAGTGGGAGAGGAGAGATGTTTCTGGCGACTGCTAATGAAGAGAAGAGATAGGTTGGTAGGACACATACTAAGACACCCAGGAATAGCAAGCTTAGTTATGGAAGGAAGGGTCGAGGACAAGAACTGTAGGGGTAGACCAAGGTTAGAATAAGTTAAACAGATTGCCTCAGATGTAGGGTGTGGTAGCTATGTAGAGATGAAACGATTAGCTCAGGACAGGGAGGCATGGAGAGCTGCATCAAACCAGTCAAAAGACTGAAGACTCAAACAACAACAACACAAATTAATACACATACGGTACAAGCACTGTACATCAGCTATTTTGTTTCTCACCATGTTTTTCTGCACTCACGTTTTTTTTCTCAAAGTACGTAAATATCTCTTGCCAACTCTTAAAAATAAAAGTTAATTGTGGTCCTTACAATTGTGGTCCTTACACTACTCCCCCACCAGTAACACATCACTTCAAAAATTCTTCACAGAGATGACGTTCTGTTAAAATCGAACTGGACACCTTATAGTTCTTCCAGATTTTGACAGTCTGGTATTTGGCGAAAGTTCATTAGTGGATTGTTGGAGTTGAGTGTCTTTTGCTGACTCTGGAAGCTCCTTTACTGCTTCAGCTTCTTCCTGCAATGTATATGTCGGCTTAAGTCTGTCCACTGACACATTTATGTGTTTACACTTGCACTCGATGGTGAAGTATTTTTCATGTCTTGTTATGACAGGGAAGGGACCATCATATGTAGGTTCTAATGGTTTTCTGACCCTATCACATCTCACAAACACATGGGAACATGTCTGAAGGTCTTTTGGGGCAAACACTGATCTCGATGTGCTATATTTAGAACTGGCAGGTTTCAGGGTCAGCATCTGCTTTTGCAAGTTGGATGCAAACGAATCAGAGTCAATCCTCGTAATTGGCTCCTCAAAAAATTCACCAGGCAGTCTAATGGTTTTACCATAAAGCATCTGTGCAATAGAGTGGCTTGACGTTTCTCGTAGTACAGTGCGTACACCCAATAGGACGGTAGGTAAGGTTTCTGTCCATTTAGAAGAGTTGTGAGCCTTGATCGCACACTTCAGGGTTATATGCAGTCGCTCAACTTTGCCATTACACTGTGGATGATATGGTGTTGTATGCTGAAGTTTTATTCCACATACTATGGCCAAATTGTTAAACATGTGATCTAAATTGAGTGCCTTGATCAGTGATTACGCGAGATGGGACGCCAAATCTTGCAATCCAGTGATGGTAGAAAGCTTTTGACACTGTTTCAGCTGTGATGTCTTCCAGGGGTATGACTTCCATCCAGGATGTGAAGCGGTCAATGCAGGTTAAGCAATAAGTCATACCGTTAGAGGGTGGAAGCGGTCCAATGAGGTCAATGTGCACTACACTGAAGCGTTCATCGGGTTCTTCAAAGTTTTCAAGCGGCGATCTTGTGTGGCGAGTGACCTTGGTGTTCTGACAGCTAACACAGGATTTAGTCCATTGTCGCACATCACTTGTGATATTCGGCCAAAAGACTCTACTAGTCAACAGCTACACTGTAGTCCTTATGCCAGGATGGGCTAACCCATGAAAATGTAGAAATATTGGGTGACGAAATGCTTTAGGAATGTAGGGTCTGATATTTACAGTGGAAGTGTCGCACCAAAGAGAGTTTCCTGGTGGTAGTTGGTATTGCTTGAAGTTTAGGGAGTTGTTTCCTGTCTGGAGTTGCTGCAATTCCTGATCTTTTAGCTGGCTCTTGGCAATCTCATCATAATCCATTATTGTTATTTCATCAACTCTGGAAAGGGCGTCCGCAACAACATTGTCGAGGCCACTGACATGACGGAGATCAGTTGAAAATTGTGAGATGTACTGCAACTGTCTCATATGCCTAGGAGATGCTTTTTCATTGCTTTGCTTGAAAGCAAATGTGAGTGGTTTATGATCGGTGAGGATTATGATTTCTCTTCCTTCAAGTAAATGCTTGAACTTCTTTACTGAAAGGTAAATTCCCAACAATTCTCGGTCGTAGGTATTATAAACCTCCTATGCCTGACTCAGCTTTTGTGAGAAGAAAGCAATTGGCCTCCAGCTGTCATTTTCCAGTTGCTGGAGCACAGCACCGACAGCAAAATCAGACGCGTCAGTGCAAAGTTCTAGAGGTAAGTCTGGGTTGGGAAACGCTAATAATGCAGCGTTTGCGATATCATTTTTACATTTCTCAAACATTTGCTTTGCTTCCTCAGTCCATTGAATGAGACTGTTGTCCTTCTTCTTCGCTCCCTTAAGATATTCATGTAATACAGCCTGAGTTTGTGCTGCATTTTTAAGGTAACGGCGATAGTAGTTGACAACACCAAGGAATGTGCGGAGCTCATGAAGTTTACTAGGTAACTTGTACTCCAAAATTGCTTGTACTTTCTCAGGTAGGGGACGAGATCCCTCTGGTGTAACCCAGTAGCCTAGGAATGCTAATTCATTCCCACCAAATATTGATTTTGAGATGTTTGACACGGGGAATGGCCAGGGTGGATGGGCCAACTTACCTTATTTCAGAGGTCCGCATCGCTTCAACAGCAAAATCACCGTCAGATGACATGCCCCAACAGAAGAACACCTAACGGAGGAAGGAAGGTGGAGAAGAGGGGAAGGCACAGGCTCGTCTACAGACACCCCCCAATAACTAACAGAATTGCTGCCGACGAATTAATGCCACAACAGTTGCTTAAAATTTAAAAGAAAATTTAATCACTAAAAGGGGCAAAGAAAAATGAAAATTTACAAAATCATAAAAAAAAGAAGAAACTCTATGGCCAAGACAAACTCTCTCTGGTGATGCATATGGCTTAAGGCCAACACAAGTTAATTAATTACATAAGTAGGCAAGATAAGGTTTAACATGCATGCTGAGCGAAATGAAAACATTTAATTTAAAATTAAATTAATAATGCCCAAAAGATAAAAAAACAGAATACAGGAATTACCAAATGAGAAAGGGCTTGATGACATAGTAGTACGCAATACCGACCCGGCATGCAGAGATCAAGGCCACGATGCAAAACGAAAAATGTAAAATATAATTAATAAAATAAAATATGGACCAAGTTACAATTCCACAACTATCATGACCTTCAGTGGTAATGAAGTGTTGGACATCATGTTTAATTTTGCCAGGTACCAAATTAGGTTTAGCTGTGTCCGGATACTGCAGCAATAGATCTGTAAATTTTGTGTTTTGGCTCATTGTACTGACTACATTTTCATCTAAGATAGACATAACTTCGCCCTTGGTCCAGAGCTTGGTTATATCATCTATTAATTTCTTATTGTGGACATTACTAACAAGTGGAATTCATGCAAGAAGTCTGCTCCCAATATAGCCTTATTAATCTTCGCAACCACAAATGGCCACTGGAATTGTCATCGTAATCCTAGATCAATGGTACGGAGTTCAATTCCAGATGTAGGAATTTCGGTTCCGTTGGCAGCATACAATTTATATTGCGAATCTGTATTAACTTTGGAGTTGCTCGGTATTATCGAAACATCAGCCCCACTGTCACTAAAAATTGCAATCCCGTTTTTCTGTCGGTTTCAAATAGGCGGGTTTTGCGACAATTGACTTGGGCAGCAGAACTTGCCGCTAATTTTGTTGCTGGGCGGCGTTTCCCTGTTCGGACCAGCTACATGGAGGTGTACATTTCTCCGGTTTACACTGTTGTCCAAATCGGAAGTGGTAATAACAGTACTTGCCCCTGGGATTGTAACGATTACGTGATTTACTACGACTATTATCACATCGTCGGCGTTCACTACTTCTATGGCGAGGCCTAACCTGATGACCAGTGGATAAGGCAGCTATTTGTTGCTCTAGTCCAGAAATTCTGTCCATTAGATCGCGCATTGTAACAGGAACATCCAGTTGTTTACAAGAGTCACTTTTCATGGCAAATAATTCGTTACGGGGATTCATTTCAATTATTTTATCTGCTATTATAGCTACTTTTTCAAGCTGACGATCAGAATATTCTTTATTGAATCCGGGAGCTTTTCTAACCAGAGGGTCTTAAGACCTTTTTCTGATACATCGATCCCTGCTAAGGCTTGCATCTTACGCAATAATTGACTAGGTCTCTGGTCTCCTAAATCAATTCCAGTAACGAGTCTCTTAATACGTTTATCTTCGCTTTCCTTGAAAATGTTCAGTAAACGTTCCTTGGCCAATGAGTATTTATTTACTTCCGCACTTCTAATAATGTCCCAAATGTTTTCAATGTATTTAGGTTCTAATTGCGACACTAGGTGATTAAATTTAGTCTCTTCTGAAATAATTTTGCAAATACTAAACTGTGCCTCCACCTGATAGAACGAGATTTCGGGTTCCTCTATCCAAAAAGGTGGGACTTTGATGGTAACCTTATTGGCTTCTAACCGCGTGTCCGGCATGGTCTCGTTTGTCGACATCTTTCTTCTCGTTATCACGTCGGGGTCACCAATATTTAACCGTCGACATTGAACTAGTACCATTATTTTTATTTATAAACTTTCACACTATTATACATATAAACTTTTACAAATTAATACACATACGGTATAAGCACTGTACATCAACTATTTTGTTTCCCACCATATTTTTCTGTACTCACGTTTTTCTTTCTCAAAGTACTTAAATATATCTTGCCAACTCTTAAAATAAAAAGTTAATTGTGGTCATGTGGCCTCCTGAGAGGCCGAGTGCAGGTATTTCAAGTGCCCGCCGGGATGAGAGATGGAATGGATGAAGATGAATGAAACTGGGCAAAGATGTGGAAGGAAGCGGCCGAGGCCTGTCAAAAGGTACTGTCCCAGCATTTGCCTGGTGTTGAAAATGGGAAAACACGGAAAACCATTTCAAGGACGGCCGACGGTGGGGCTCGAGCCCACGTGTCTACCGAGTCAGATGAGAGCTTCACCCCATGATCTAACGCTGCGCTTTAGCGAGAGTAGCCACTGCTGTCGGTACAGGTTAGAACATGTTAAACAGATTGTCTCGGATGTAAGGTGTGTTAGCTATGTAGAGATGAAACGATTGGCTCAAGAAAGAGAGATATGGAGAGCTGCATTTAACCAGTCAAAAGACTGAATACTCATACAACATACTGTACAGAGGTATGCAATTCATTACACTCGATGGCAGTTTCCCAACATTTACTTTGTATGTTTTGTGATTTAATAAAGTAGAAATGTTTTGCAAGGCACTGAAATTAATTCACATATGTATTTATTTAAATTAATCACCTTAATTCATTCATTCGTGTCAGAAACACTTACAGTGTGAAATTGATTATACAATAAATAGACTACATAATATTATATACAACATTTTAAATTTCAATGTGTTCAAACTATAGCCGCCCAGAAGTTGGCGACCTGTATGGCATTAGGTGTTGCATGTAACAGGTCATCTAGCGTACATGTTGTTGGGCACTGACTGCACTGAAGCATATGGTAGGACGTCTGCGTTGTTCCACATTCACAAAACGGTGACTCCACATGGAAACCCCATCTCAGTAAGTTGCTTTTGCATCTTGTGACACCCGACCGAAGTCTATTGAGTGATCTCCATGTACTCCAATTCTCTGTGAAACCGGCTGGTAGTTTTTCAGAGGGTCCAGGGCTGTAGAACCTTGCACGCCACAAATTGGTTCGGGATTGTTGTGAAGTCCCGGCAAGAGCTTCTGTTGTTCTGAGGAAGCTTTTCCTAGATTTCAGTCGGGGTTTTGCAGGTCGATGTCCAAACAGAGGATGGGGTGCGATACAGCTGGTCCAGCGAAGTGGGCTTACGAATAATCTTAATGCCATGTTTTTAAAGAATCAGACATGAAAGTATTATTGTTCACAGCTCCCACTAGAAGAGGAGCCTTGTGAATGCCACAGGTTTTGTTTAGATAGCTTTATTCTAGTCTGCGTGTGAATTTAGATTGTCTTTTATTACTGATTGCACACTCTTGAACTATTCAAAGATTCGTGAACGATGGATTCAAATCACCCGATTTAGAAGATACATTCCAAAGTCAATGAAAAAAGGAGAGAACGGACCCACCTCAAGTGTCCCTCAGAATCTCCAATTTCGAAAATATCCAGATGAAACTCCTTATGGGAAACGTTGTTAGTCCACAGGGGAGAAATAATTACTAAATAGGGGAAAACAAGTAGTTCCGTGAAGAACTATTCAGCCTAATTTCATATATCCTACTTATGCTAACTGCCACTATCAACATACAACATTTCAGTTTGATTGCTGTAATAGATTCGTAGATATGAGAACCGACTAAATATTTCGGATGGTCGCCATGTTGGATTTTCAATATGTAGGTCCTAGAGTTATGTACTGTTCCATGAAGATTATTGTGTACGTGTAGCATTCAAACTTCAATCGCATGATTAGGACACAAGAAATAACAAGAAGATTAAAATTCAGATTGATTGTTATAATAGATTCGTAGATATTCAGAGCCGTCTAAATATTTTGGATGGTCGCCATGTTGGATTGTTAAATGCATAGGCCATAGAGTCATGTACCATTAAAGGAAAATTATTGCGTAGGTTCATTATTCAAACTTTCACTTCGATCGCATGATTACGACACAAGAAATAAAAACTTAATTTTAAAATTCGCCCAGCCGCCATCTTGAGGTTATGTAAACAATTGAACTAAATTAGTTACCCGTACATTACAATGTGTATAAACATTTCCTGTACCAGATTTCATTGCGTTTGGAACATTAAATCGCGAGAAAAGGTCTATTAAAAATTTTCAAATTCGCTTGGCCACCATGTTTGTTTTGTAGTTAACCGGTTTTTGAAAGTCTTATAGATGAACTTCCAGTAGTGCCCATTATCTCCGTACACAATTTCAGGGTGATAGTGCTAATAGTTTCAGAGATATAGAATGCCGGTGAAATATTTCGCACATCCGCCATGTTGTAGTTATGTAAACAATGGAACGAAGTTAGATGTCGGTGCATTACAGTGTGTATAAACATATAATGTACCAAGTTTCATTGAGTTTAGTTGGTTAAATCGCGAGAAACGTCTATTTAAAAGTAGCGAATTCGGGTGGCCGCCATGTTGGTTTTGTAGTTACCAGTTTTTCAAATGTCACATAGGTGAACTTCTAGTAGATCCCTTTATCACCGTAGTAAATTCCAGGGTGATATCGGGAATAGTTTCGGAGATATTGAATGCTGGTGAAATATTTCGCACGGCCACCATGTTGGATTGGTGAGACATAACTAAATTTGAAGGGCACGGTCGTGGTCGCCCGTAATAGTGCTATAAACTTACCGAGTTTCATTTAAATCGCTCCAGCCGTTTAGAATTTATTAGGGGGCACACACACACACCTCACACACAGACAAACACACACGCGCGCGCGCACACACACGGACAAAAGGTGATCTCATAAGCCTATTTTTTCAAAATTGAAAATAGGCTAAAGATACAATAAAATGGGTTTTAATAAACAATTGTGTCTGATTTAAATTCTTTATTTCATTCTAATAATTTGCACAGCTCTCCAAGGATTCCCTGAAATATACCTGAATCTCGATATAGGACATTATGCAACGAGCCTATGATGGTAATGGAAATTTAGCTCGTTTTATAAAGATACTCGTGTCTTAATTACCATTACTAGCATTACCAGTCGCGGCTTCGCCCGCGAATATTCTAGTACACTAGTACACTTAGCAAAATCTCAATCATGAATGCTATGACTGATTTATCCTTGGTATGAATAATCCGACTTTATCAACTCAGCTACTGGTGCAGTGGTTAGCGGTTTGTCATTCCTTCATAGGTATATCAGAGCGAAGTTAGTTTTCTGGCAATATCACAGACACTGTTAATTTAAGGGCCTTTAAATGTGGTTTTCGGAGACCCTTTATAGTCGGGTGAAAAACACCTTTCGTACCACACTCACACGTGAAAATTGCGAGAAAAAATTCTAGAATGCCCCTTGACCCCTCTTAAGCGCATGATACTGTACGTATTGACGAATTCTAGAGCTTAATTTGGTTCAGTGATAACCTTATAACCGTCTGGGAACTTTCACAGTAATGTAATAATTGGAATCGCATTGCGTCTTACAGAAATAGATGGACCTGTGAGATTCTGTTACCATGGTTACCGTGTTGCATTCTTTCATTATTTCATTGTAAATATACATGTTTTAAGGTATTTATTTAATTGTGAGGCATTTAAAGAGTAAGTGAGTGCGTTTCGCTTACGCACTGGGTTATGCTAAACCTGTAGGTACCCCATATGTGTAGGTTGGTGTTAATGGGACCTTATTTTCGGTACAGAACTGGAATGGGACCTTAGCAGAATAATATAGGGAGAGATATGCGAGTTGCATACGACTGTTTATGTTCGACGATAATTATAACTGTATTATATGTTTTAACATACATATTCATAAATATCTGTAGGATTCAGTTACTTCAGTTAGTGAACAGGGCGTGCTGACTTTGCTGACTGTACAGAGCGCATGCGTTGGTCAAAGAACTTCGAAAGCAGAAACCATTTACTGGACTTTGCTTGGCAATGCTATTGTTTACAGCCTGCATGATGACTAGTGCCTTGCAGCTCTAGCATTCACTAATATTGTCACCGAAGTCGTCTGAAAGCAATGCGCTGCGTAGAAATTGGAGTTGGGGATATTAAGGTAAAGTGCTATTTCTTGTCTCATATTCGCCATTTTATTTACGCGAACATATGGACGGTGCACTTTCCATGTCGGAAATTTATATAGAAGGATGCTGTGTCCCTAACTTCTGGACGTAGATTCATAAATTTCTTGCACATGTCATAGTATTTTCTTGTTACCGTAAAGGTTCGTGCTGATTTTGTCTTTGTGTTTGGGATTGTAACTACAATGGTTGGTCCAATATCCAATTTGAACTTTCAAATCATGTAATTCATGTCCGACATGTTGGATTTTGAGTGCATGCGTGAAGCTATCCTTACCTAATTGGTCAATGAATGAGCTCTGATTGGCTGGAGAAACTGTTTCATAATGAAAAAATTGTGTTATGACCCCCATTATGATACAGTTTTCTAACATATACTATTTACATTTCGACATCGTCGAACATAAACGTCCTTTACCACAGCTTGAACGAGCCATGTAGGTAGCTGACCTGCAGTGTCCACAGGTTTACGATCGCAGCATGTTAGTGCCTTCCGGATGTATTGCATTGCGATCCCTAGGTGTGTTCATTGTACAGGCACTGGCCGCTTTCACCTCTGTGATACGAAGATAGGCGTGTCAGCTCCGGGGATTGTTACACACATCACAATCTAGGGAGATCAACTTTCTAAACACATATCAATGTTTAACGACAAGGTTTTGGATGAGCAATCGTTTCCATCGTGTGCTAGTTAACTCCCGTAATTGAGCATTGTACAACAGAAGAACCTCGTGGTGAGGTGCATTGCTGACTTTCACCCCCTCAAGTCCAGCGTTCGATTTCCGTTTCTGCCAAGATTTTTAGCCTACTTCTCACATTTTGCAAAAATGAGGAAAAAGTAGACTTATGAGATCGGGCAAATGTGTGTCTGTCCTTCTGTCTGTCTGTCCTTCTGTCTGTCTGTCTGGCTGTGTGTGTGTGTGTCCCTATCAACTCCTAAACGGCTGCAGCAATCGAAACAAACGTTGGTAGGAGTAAAGATCTATACCTGAATATCTCACGGCCATATTTGAAAATTATGTCAGTGCTACCAACAGCGGAAAAATCGCAATTGAAATTTGAGCTCCATGTTGGATATCTTGGATGGTATGAATGGGAGCTATTTCAAAATTGGCACATGTATAGATAATAATATTGCAGTTTAATTTCCAGGAGGCCATACATGGCAGTGTTGCCAAAATGATTATAAGCCTGCTGATAGGTCTAAATTTTAAATGTATATAACTTCTACACTATCAATTGGATTTCAACCAAATTTCATATCTGCTATGTGTACATAAAAGGATGTGACTGAGCGTATTCTTAGGAGCCACCAGGGCTGCCAATTTTTTAAATCCAAATACCCATATATCAGAAAGTATGCAAGTCGACAGCTTTAAACTATGCACACGTATAGTACCTGACATTCTATATTAATTTGGAGTAACTAATATACGTCAGTGCTACCAACATAATTCGATGCCTGCTGAGATGTACAACTTTAAATACATGTAACTTCTATACTATCATTTGGATTTCAACCAAATTTCGTGTGTGCTATGTGTACCATAACAGATATGACTATGCCGATTCTTAAGAGTAACCAGGGCTGCCAACTGTTAATAAATACTGTCTCTATTTTTGTTACCGTAATATCAATATATCAGAAAGTATGCAAGCCAATAGCTCTAAACTTTGCTCACGTATAGTACCTGGCATTCTAGATTAATTTGGATTAACTAATATAGGTCTACGCCAGTGCTGCCAACATGATTCTAGGCCTGATGATAGGTCCAGTTTTAAAATGCATGTTACTTCTGTACTAACTAATGGATTTCATTCAAAATTGATACAACAATAGATCAGATTATTTCAGATTATTTCTGACCAATACATACAGTATATGTCATTGTTGCCGACATGATTTTACGCGCGCTGTTAGATCCAATGTTTAACTGCATGTAACGTCCATGCTATCCATTGGACGTCAACCAAATTTTGTATTCTCTACATTAAGAGATGGAACTAAGAATATATTCAGTCACCAGGGCTGCCAACTGTAGTTCTCTATTAGGCTACATTATGCCAGGTATACAGTATTTCGAACTAATTAGAAATTTCGATATTACCAACTTAATTTCGTCATTATTCTAGATAGATCCAAATAGATTAATCATTGGCATGAATCTTACATTTTAAGAAAAGTAGGCTCTTTAGTTCGTCACGGAACTTCTTGTTTAAATTCTATGTATTATTTACAAAGCACAATGTGCACTTAAGTCGCGTTTACACGAATTTATAGGTATTTTTCCTAATTTTCCTCAAACTTCCTTGAATTGAAAATGATAACAAATTTATTTTCCGTTTTCGGGTTAAAGGGATTAATTCCTGTGGGAGGTCATATTGCACCTAAATCAATATTAGTGTAATTGTCCTTTTAGAACAGTTCTTCAGGTGGTACTGCGTACATTTCAATCCACACAGTTGGCATTTGCAGTTGTCATCTGGTGTGTGGTGGCCGTCAGTCCAGTGAAAGTCGTGGGCGGCGAATCATGTATGTATATACATATCTGAGCTCGAAGTTCGGACCTTTCCATGTGTCTCTGTAGTGCTTCCCTGGAGCGGATATCCGCTTGAATCTTCCGTGCCTTTTCTCTTCTCTCTTCGTGGATGAAGATGGAGGCAGGTGTGTCCTGTAGGTTGAAGGTGGATTTGATGGCCTCCAGGAAGAATGATTCAATGGTTATTACGTATGCTGGTCTGCTTTCGGTGAATTTGCAGATCTGGAAGATGCGTTTCAGGTATCTGGCTTTTAGACTTTCTAGTTTCCTCATGTTGGATAATTATGTTAAGCTTTTCTCATATCAGTTGGTTGGTTCCTCAGTTTAGGGGCTGCGACAACGCGGTCATGTAGCCCCGTGTACTTTGGGTGTCTGTAGAATCTGTCTGATAACCGGTGTTAATTGTGATGGCTGTATTAGTGTGTGTATCTGTTTTTAAATTCAAGTACGGACTGCAACATTGAATTTTTCAAATAGTTCCTACTTTTTCCGCCAAACGCCACCGTCAACGACTACTAAGCCTAGTTCAGAACTAAGTTACTAGACGCCACCGCGGTCGGCTCTTGGCAACGAACGTAGAAACCTAAGAGCGTTGTTTACATTCCTAACCTATCCAATTTAGCTTCACACAGGTGTAATTAGTGGAAGGTTCTTGAACATGCCATAAATCTATGACATGGGACAGCCGGCTTTACTTCCCCTCCAAAGGAAGGCATACTGAGGGATTTTTAACGCTCTTAAAAAATCCGACGGCTTTGGCCGTGTTTGAACCCGCTATCTTGGGCATAGAAGCTCAGCACCCATATCAGTTGGATGCCGTATGTCGTCTCTGCGGCAACTTTTAGTTTGAAAATGGCCATTGCAGTGTTGATTGGTATCTGGTGGGGTTTTGGTATCTCATACATAGCTTCTGTTGAGGCAGCTGTTCTCTCCTTAATATGAATGGTGAATGTTGCTCCAGTGGTCTGTAGTGTTATTTCCAGGTATTTGAATGAAGATACCATCTCTAATACTGTGTTCCCGTACGTGAATTGGTCTGTTTTAGCTCTTCACCCTCCTCTTATTAATTTCATTACATTGGTTTTCATGCCATTTATCTTCAGAGAGTTGTCAAGAATTTTATAGTCTTGGTGTGGCCAAGTACTGACTCTCCCAACCGCGTGATGCCAAATGGGAAGCTGCAGTATGATGTGGCTGACTCAGAATGTCCAGTTAGTGATTCCTTATCATAGCCAAGAATTCTTGAGTGGGTCGCCTTGTCCCTTGTGGATATGGCACTCAGGATGACTGGTTAGTGATCCCTCGCCACCACGATCGCAGGTTATAACGCTTTTCGACTTATTTCTATGCGGACACATGAAGAGTCTTGTAGCGCCTCCTTGCGCGAGCTCTGGCTGCAGCGGAAGTGAGTCGGTGCACACCAGAAATCATCGTAACAAACTACATTTTATGGGACAGCTTTAGAATGTTCGTTGGTTCCTCAGTTTAGGGGCTGCGACAACATGGTCATGTAGCCCTGTGTACTTTGGGTGTGTGTAGAATCTGTCTGATAACCGGTTTTAATTGTGATGGCTGTATTAGTGTGTGTTATCTGTAATTCAGGTAAGGACTGCAGACGATCAATTTCAAGTAGTTCCTACTTTTGCTACCAAATGCTACCGTTCAAGACACTTAGCTGCGGACTTGGCTACTTCAGTCTGTTCGCCGAGTCGAGATAGTGCGCGTAAATACTTGCACGTGGTCACTTGACTGCCTGAACAGGGAAACACGCCCAGTTCACGTCATCGGCTCTGCCGGACATGGGTAGCCAAGAAGCTGCGAGATCATTAGTCATGCCGTAGCCCTAGAAATGACAAGACTTGCTGCAATTAGTGCTGTGCTGCTCTGTGTACTGTTGCCTGTCATAAGCAGTTAAGAACTTATTAATTATTTAATGAGATGAATACATTAACGAGCAATAAATAAACCGCGCTGTAGCATGTAACCGATAAGTCAGCCCGCTTCACTTGTAGGCCATACACAGCACTGAAGTTGGCGAGATAAGTTTGTAGATCTCCAGCCGGTTGTCTAAGTGAATATGCAAACTTATCAAATTTATATTTGATTGCCAAGATACTTGAGTGAGAATCTACTTGTCTAGTCCTCACAGGTTCTCCTCGCGTCTGAGTTATTATATATTACAACGAATGAAGACGTTGAAAATAGTTGTTCATTTGGTTAACCAAACACCAAGTACTTTACATGAATATATACACTGGCATAAAGCCTATCTTGCTTGCCTCTGCAAAGCGTTACACAACATCTATATAGCTATAGAGCATCCAGCGTTTAGAAAAGACTGTGGATCTTATGGGCTTTTACTTTTAACGGAACCCCCCCCCCCCCTACACTGGTTTTGTTACCTTACCTTTTATCATGAAGGAACTCTGAACATATATTTTTTTCGCCATAATAGCTTCCTACAATTATCTGCCAATTGATTACCTTTGTTATTGCATACGAGTATCGTTTATATTACGTCTTAGTGATTTAACATTTTCGAGATTAGCACGCTGGAAAGAAGAGCCTCGTCCAGTGCTGCATGCTTGCCCGAAGTGGAGCACGTGCTCAGTTCCGCCGCCAACATAAGTTCTGAAGCACTATGCGTCTTTGGTATTATTGTTGTGTGTCTGTTTTGCAAAACTGCTCCTTTCTGTGCGTATTCTACTTTAGGTAGCTGCTGGGGTTGTGATGTCTCGCTAACTTATGAAAGGACAGTACTCGAAGCGGGTGAACATAACGTATGACGTCAGCGCTACCTTTGCCTAGAGTTAGCAACACTGTCGCCATAAGGCTCCAAAGTCTTTTCTAAACGCTGGATGCTCTATAGCAGTAATGTTGAAGAAGAGCTGTCTTGTGGAGAGACAGCTTGCACACAGTGACCACAGGGTCTGAAGTATAATTGTTGAAGAAGAGGCAGGAGAGACCTAGACATGAGTTTAAATATTAGGTTAGTCCTGGTGGGGAGATGAGCCGAGCACTCTCGGGTCATCCGAATGAAATTCACCAATAAGGATACATCTAATTTAGTTACAACCAGTAGGGAGTAAGGCTATGGAAAGGGAAGAACAACAGCCAATGACAATATGTTTTCTGGGCGTTGTCCGGGCGTGGTCTACTGGCGTCTTACTGATTTACTCGGGAGTCCTGTTTTCCAAGAAATATGGATGGACGAGGAGGAGGACTAACAAAGTTAGTCATGGCTGGCGACTCTCTGATTTTCTGAGCAGAGTTGACCAATATGTTGGTTCCAGCCTGGCGTTCTGGGAAGTCTCTATCAGAGCTGTGTTTTATGAGTAGCAATATATGTTCCTTTAAAGTAAACTACAAGAATTTACTCTTTGTGGGTTATGATGGACCCTAGGCTTGGCTGGGGTTTGGCTTACTACCTGGTAGTCAAGGAAATGTGTTCTATACATTTGAAGTTGTAACAGAGTGGGGCAGATGACCTCGTAGTTCCGCCCCTTAAAACAACAATAACTAACTAACTAAGAGTAACAGAATTCAGCCCTTGCGTTTCCAATGAATAAATCTAATAATAATACAATGACATACAAAACCCTAAAATAGTGGAAGACGCAGGCTGGTTCTGAATATTAAGTAGGTCGCTAGACAGGGTACATGACTGGCGTACGTTCATCAAGCACAGTTCTATGCACCCCTTGCGGGCAGCACTGCAATCACGTGTACAACTGTGTTTACTTCCACTATCTCGACTCGGCGAAGAGACTTTAGGTACCATCGCAATCAGCACCTGGCAGCGAAAGTTGGAACTAGTATGAAAATGAAAATCCACAGCCTGCTTCCAGTCTCCGACCGGGTCAGGAATGGAATGAATGAAGCCCCCATCTAGCGGCGAGGATATGAACTGTGCCGGCTGCCGAGGCCTGACGCACTCCTCTGGGGCAATGATTAAATGAATGACATATGAAATGAAATGATAGTGGAGAGTGTTGCTGGAATGAAATTTTGACAGGGAAAACCGGAGTACCCGGAGAAAAACCTGTCTGCCTCCGTTTTGTCCAGCACAGATCTCACATGGAGTTACCGGGATTTGAACCACGGACCCAGCGGTGAGAGGCCGGCGTGCTGCCGCCTAAGCCACGGAGGCTCTGGAACTAGTATATCGTTATCAAAATAACCTACAAATTTTAGCTTCCACAAGTGTAGTTAGATGAAGGTTCTTTTACATGCCATAAATCTATGACATGGGCCCGGCAGTTTTACTTCCCCTCCGTAGGAAGGCATACTGAGGGATTTTTAACGCTCTTAAAAATCCGACGATTTCCACCGGGGTTGAACCCACGATATTGGGCATAGAAGCTCAGCATGCTACCAACTAGGGCACCGAAACCGCATTCAGAATGTTGGTGAACAAACATCACTTTGCTACAAATCCCCGGGTGAGAACCACCACCACATGGACAGAAGAAAGGGGTTGTTGTTGCTTGCGTTTGGGTCTTACTGGCATCGTTGTCATGTAACCCCATGTATTTGTGTGTTTGTGTGATAACCTGTGTTATTGTGATGGTATTTGTAAACTTGGTGATAGGTTAGGGTAGGCGTTCGACAGTGGTCTTACGTGAGGAATCATCCCGGCATTTGCCTGCAGTACGAGTGTGAAACCATGGGAATCCACTTACGAGTTGGCTGACATGGGAATTCGAACCCTCCTCTTTACAGTTTTGCCTTTCAAGCTCCTCAGAACACAATTGAAATATCTTGGCAGAGCCGAGAATGGCAGCTGGACCTCCTGCCCGGCAGCCAAGAATGCTAGCCACTACACCACGAGGTGGTCGCTCTATAGAGAGCTGTTCGACCCCCGGCAGTGAAACTGTGTTGCTGCTGATAAGCGTCAGAAGGTGGGCGCGCTTTCTATCGGTGCAGATTCTGCCTTCAAATTAGAGCGGTGTGCGAAGAACACATTCTCTCGTCCTTCACGAGTTACTGGACTGCTCTGTGCTACTTGCTTCATTGAGGTGCTAGGTACACATACGAGAGGCGTACTATATATTTTTACACTTTATATTTTGTACGTCCGGGCATGGTTCACATTTCACTTTTGAAGGTGGTGGTGTAACTGGTGTCTTGTTCCACCGTTTGGTAGCAGCACACGTACAGGATCCAACGAATGCACTCGCCATAGCCGACTTCATGGCTAAATTGAGACTGGTGTTGAGACAAGGCTCCATTGCCATGAGTCATAAACGAAACAACAATCAATGCAATGGAAGCATAGGGGCAGTCCACCGCCTAAGAACTGTCGCACAGTGTCATCAGTTGGCAAGCGAATGGCGACAGTGTTCTGGGACACAAAGGGCATCATCCTCATTGACTGGCTGGAATTGGGGGCCACGATTAACAGTGCAGCATATGTGGCAACCCTTAAGCGCTTACGTCGTGCCATTCAAACTAAGTGGCCAGGAAGATTGGCTAAAGGTGTGCATCTGCAACATGACAATGCCCGCCCCCACAATAGCCGATAGAGCACCACTGCCATTGATCAAATGGCATTCACGGTGCGTCCACACCACACCATACTCTCCCGACTAGGCACCAAGTGATTATCACCAGCGTGGTCGCCGCTTTGCAGAAATGGACACAGCTGTCTAGGGATCGGTACGTAGCACTCCGAAAGAATGGTTTCAGGAAGGTCTGGAGAGACTGACACATTGATGGCAAAAGTGCATAAAGTTACAAGGAGATTATGTGGACGTAACAACTGATGTGTAATGTACTTCATTTGGGTAGAAAATAATAAAGTGCAAAACAATATAGTGCGCCCTTCGTACAAGCATCAATTGCCTGTGTCTGGATTTGTGATACTCGTCTGATCAGCTGTTGTTCCTTCTAGTCATTGGCTGCATGGCGCAACGGGAACGTTCTCGCCTGCTGTTCCCAAGGCTGCAGGATCGAATACTGAAGCAGTCAGTTGTTATTTCAGGGTGCTTAAATGCTAAGAAGTCGTGCCAGTAGATTTACTGACTCCGTGGCGTCTCTGATGGGTAAATTGCAGGTAAAGCCAAAACATTCTTCTTCTTCTTTCTTCGATTCGGCCAACTAGGGACCACATCAGTTCAACTGTCTTTTATTCCGAGCTCTAACTACCGCCCAGTGTTCCCGCATTCGTCTCCTGCGTTGTTCTTTTCTCTCTTGGGACCACGCCTTCCCAGTCTTCAGCTTCGGCTTTTCCTGGAAACCTTTGTGCGTACGTAGTTTTTCCTGAAGTGGAACACGCTCATGAATATCTTTAGGGGAAATTTCCATTTCACATAGATCTTTCTCAACTTCCGAGAACCATGCCCCTTTGGTTTTCTTATCTTGGAAGTACGTCAATATCCGTTTTGATATCCTGTCTGGGCTCATTCGTGTCACGTGGCCATAAAAGGCAATCCTTCTTTTTCGAATCGTGTCACTGATCTTCTCCACGTGCTTGTACAATTCGTGGTTGTGACGCCTTCTGTACTCGCTGTTTTCTTTCATGGGACCCAGGATTTTCCTCAAAATCTTCCTTTCTTTAGCCTCTAGTTTTTCCATTAGTCCTTTCTTGTTCATTATTAGACTCTCAGCCGCATACAGAGCCTCTGGTCGAATAAGAGTACAGTAATGTCTAATTTTGGCGTTTAAGGATATCGATCTCTTATTGTAGATGCCTTTAGTCAGGTTGTATGCTATTTCCATTTTATTAATGCGTGACATGAAGGCTTCCTTCTCTGATAGGATAGGCTCTATCCATTCACCGAGGTATTCAAACTTTTCTGCCTTCTGAACATTTCCTAGTCCAACCTCCAGTTCCCTGGGTGCTAATTTTATGTTTGTCATGAATTGTGTATTCTCAAAGGAGATTTGAAGCCCAGCCTTCAGTGTTTGATTTTTCAGTTGGTTAAGTTGCTCTTCTGCCATATCAATGGAATTTGAAAAGATCACTAGATCATCTGCAAAGGCTAGACAGTCGATTGTAAGATTCATATACTTGTACCCTAGCCTTACGCCATTTTCTACCCTTGAATTTTTCATTTCCTTTCGCCATTCTCGGATGACCTTTTCCAAAACACATTATTATTATTATTATTTCATCGTACTTTCTTTCTTTCTCTCTTTCTCTTTCTTTCTTTCTTTCTTTCTTTCTTTCCTTCCTTCCTTTCTTTCTTTCTTTCTTTCTTTCTTTCTTTCTTTCCTTCCTTCATTTCTTTCTTTCTTTCTCTCTTTCTTTCTTTCTTCCTTTCTTTCTTTTTTCTTTCTTTCTTTCTTTCTTTCATTCTTTCTTTCCTTCCTTCTTTCCTTCCTTCCTTTCTTTTTCTCTTTCTTTCTTTCTTTCTTTCCTTCCTTCCTTCCTTCCTTCCTTTCTTTCTTTCTTTCTTCCTTTCTTTCTTTCTTTCTTCCTTTCTTCCTTTCTTACTTTTTTCTTTCTTTCTTTCTTTCTTTCTTTCTTTCTTTCTTTCCAGGGGCCGATAACCTAGATGTTAGGTCCCTTAAAACAACAATTATCATCATCATCATTTCTTTCTTCCTTTCTCCCTTTCTTTCTTTCTTCCTTTCTTACTTTTTTCTTTCTTTCTTTCTTTCTTTCTTTCTTTCTTTCTTTCCTTCCTTCCTTCCTTTCTATCTTTCTTTCTTCCTTTCTTCATTTCTTTCTTTTTTATTTCTTCCTTCCGTCCTTCCTTTCTTTCTTTCTTTCTTTCTTTCTTTCTTCCTTTCTTCCTTTCTTTCTTTTTTCTTTCTTCCTTCCTTCCTTCCTTTCTTTCTTTCTTTCTTTCTTTCTTTCTTTCTTTCTTTCCAGGGGCCGATAACCTAGATGTTAGGCCCCTTAAAACAACAATTATCATCATCATCATTCCTTTCTTTCTTTCTTTCTTTCTTTCCTTCCTTCCTTTCTTTCTTTCTGGTGTATCTCATAGCGTATTGTCACCGCGGCTTCCAAGGAATGTAGTGGCCAAAGTGGCATTCCGTGGTTTATCACTTCTACTCCAAGAAATTGCTATGATAGTTCCATCTTGAGCCCACGGCCACCTCCTTGCAAATCTTAGCCTCAATTTACAATACAAACACTGCTACAGCCAGCACAATTACACAGGTTGTACACAGCTATGAAGATTGTAGTTTTGGGGTTCTGTATTGACGCTTTTATTGATGTTTGAGTCTTCAGTCTTTTGACTGGTTTGATGCAGCCCTCCATGCCTCCCTGTCCTGCGCTAATCGTTTAATCTCTACATAGCTACCACACCCTACATCCGAGGCAATCTATTTAACATATTCTAACCTTGGTCTACCACTACAGTTCTTGTCCTCGACCCTTCCTTCCATAACTAAGCTTGCTATTCCTGGGTGTCTTAGTTTGTGTCCTACCAACCTATCTCTTCTCGTCATTAGCAGTCGCCAGAAACATCTCTCCTCTCCCACTCGTCTTAATACCTTTTCATTTGTAACTCTATCTACCATCTGGTATTCATCATTCTCTTGTAACACCACATTTCAAACACTTCATTTATCCTCTCTTTTGCTGCCCCAATAGTCGAAGTTTCACTTCTATAGAGCGCCATACTCCAGACAAAGGCTTTAATTCTGTATTTAATATTCGATATTTATTAGTTAATAAGCTAATTATAAAACAGTTTGTTCAATTAGAGCACAACGCTAGCTGAGGGAGGCCACATATTAGACAGAAACATGCACCAAAATTAGACAGCCTGGAATAATGTGTTGTTAATTATTGCACAAGTACACTGGATCACTTGACCACGATGAACCAAAGCTCCTAAATGAATGTGGCATGTCTGCGTTGTCTTGGGTTATCCTGGTTGCCTGTGGTTTGCGCCGCTGTTGCACGCACCTGGGCCGGCGATAAAAGTGTTATGACAGCAATAAAGTCGTGAGGTAAGTTTAATGTCACCACATCCCGCCATTGCGGTTCGAATATCAGAGGAACATCAAGATTAATAAAAACTCTATTGAAATTCACCGGTGTATAACCATTGCAGTGCCACTTCCAGACTGAACATAGGCCACCCGATAAAAGTTATGAAAAGGCTTTCTAACCGAGGACTTAGAGGGCTGACAGACAAGAACGCTATCCACTAGACCACGAGGCAGTCACCCAACAGAAGAGATTAGAGCTCAGATATTTAGGAAAAAACATATTTTTAGCCTCATTTCATTTATGAAAAAATAGGCTTATGAGTAGAGCCCTGCGCGGGTAGACAAAACGTTATCTGCATCCGCCCCGCATCCGCACGGCTGTTATCCGCATCCACCCCGCATCCGCACGGCTGTTATCCGCATCCGCCCCGCATCTGCACGGCTGTTATCCGCATCCGCCCCGCATCTGCACGGCTGTTATCCGCATCCGCCCCGCATCTGCACGGCTGTTATCCGCATCCGCCCCGCATCTGCACGGCTGTTATCCGCATCCGCCCCGCATCTGCACGGCTGTTATCCGCATCCGCCCCGCATCTGCACGGCTGTTATCTGCATCCGCCCCGCATCTGCACGGCTGTTATCCGCATCCGCCCCGCATCTGCACGGCTGTTATCCGCATCCGCCCCGCATCTGCACGGCTGTTATCCGCATCCGCCCCGCATCTGCACGGCTGTTATCCGCATCCACCCCGCATCCGCACGGCTGTTATCCGCATCCGCCCCGCATCTGCACGGCTGTTATCTGCATCCGCCCCGCATCCGCACGGCTGTTATCCGCATCCACCCCGCATCCGCACGGCTGTTATCCGCATCCGCCCCGCATCTGCACGGCTGTTATCCGCATCCGCCCCGCATCTGCACGGCTGTTATCTGCATCCGCCCCGCATCCGCACGGCTGTTATCCGCATCCGCCTCGCATCCGCACGGCTGTTATCCGCATCCGCCCTGCATCCGCATGACTGTTATCCGCATCCGCCCCACATCCGCACGGCTGTTATCCGCATCCGCCCCGCATCCGCACGGCTGTTATCTGCATCCGCCCCGCATCCGCACGGCTGTTATCCGCATCCGCTCCTCATCCGCACGACTGTTATCCGCATCCGCCCCACATCCGCACGGCTGTTATCTGCATCCGCCCCGCATCCGCACGGCTGTTATCTGCATCCGCCCCGCATCCGCACGGCTGTTATCTGCATCCGCCCCGCATCCGCATGACTGCTATCCGCATCCGCCCCGCATCCGCACGGCTGTTATCTGCATCCGCCCCGCATCCGCACGGCTGTTATCTGCATCCGCCCCGCATCCGCACGGCTGTTATCTGCATCCGCCCCGCATCCGCACGGCTGTTATCCGCATCCGCCCCGCATCCGCACGGCTGTTATCCGCATCCGCCCCGCATCCGCACGGCTGTTATCTGCATCCGCCCCGCATCCGCACGGCTGTTATCTGCATCCGCCCCACATTCGCATGACTGTTATCCGCATCCGCCCCGCATCCGCACGGCTGTTATCTGCATCCGCCCCGCATCCGCACGGCTGTTATCTGCATCCGCCCCGCATCCGCATGACTGTTATCCGCATCCGCCCCGCATCCGCACGGCTGTTATCTGCATCCGCCCCGCATCCGCACGGCTGTTATCTGCATCCGCCCCGCATCCGCACGGCTGTTATCTGCATCCGCCCCGCATCCGCACGGCTGTTATCCGCATCCGCCCCGCATCCGCACGGCTGTTATCTGCATCCGCCCCGCATCCACGCGACTTTTACAATAATATTTTCAATGTGTTGCTTTATACTTTATCTTTTAGACATTTGAGCAGCAAGTCTGTACAGTATGTCATGTGCCTATATCTAAAATGAATGTTACACAGCCAGAATTGTAACCCTTTTCAGTTCGGAGTGTTGATTATGCTTAATGACATAATTTGAATGGGATTAGCGTGAACCATCATGTTACATTTGTCATGAAAACCCATAGCGGAACAAGAAGTTCCGTGACGAACTAAAGAGCCTACTTTTCTTAAAATTTAAGATTCATGCCAATCTATATAGACCTATCTAGAAAAATAGAGAAATTAAGTTGGTAATATCGAAATTTCTAATTAGTTCGAAATATACCTGTAGCCTAATAGAACACTACAGTTGGCAGCCCTGCTGACTGAATATATTCTTAGTCCCATCTCTTAAGATACAGAATACAATATTTGGTTGAAGTCCAATGGATAGCATGGACGTTACATGCAGTTAAGACATTGGATCTATCAGCGCGCGTAAAATCATGCTGGCAACAATGTCACGCATGCGTTGGTCAGCAATAATCTGAAATATTATGATATCTTGCTGTGCCAATTTTGGATGAAATCCATTTGTTAGTATAGAAGTTACATGTATTTGAAAATTGGACCTATCAACAGGCTTAGAGTCATGTTGGCAGCACTGACGTATATTAGTTTCTCATAATGAATCTAGAATGTTAGGTACTATACTTGTGCAAATTTTAAAGCTGTTGGCTTACATACTTTCTGATATATTAATATTTGGGTAAAAAATAGAGACAGCATTTATTAACAGTTGGCAGCCTTGGTTGCTCTTAAGAATAAGCATAGTCATATCTGTTACGGTACACATAGCACATAGGAAATTTGGTTGAAATCCAATTGATATTATAGAAGTTACATGTATTTAAAAATTGGTCTTATCAGCAGTCTTAGAATCATGTTGGTAGCACTGATGTACATAAGTTACTCCAAATTAATTTAGAATGTCAGGTACTATACGTGTGCATAGTTTAAAGCTGTCGGCTTGCATACTTTCAGATATATTGGTATTTGGATAAAAGAATAGAGATAACATTTATTGACAGTTGGCAGCCCTGGTGGCTCGTACGAATACGCCCAGTCATATCTGTTTATGAACACATATTACATACAATATTTGGTCGAAATCCAATTGATAGTATAGAAGTTATAAGCATTTAAAATTAGACCTATCAGCAGGCTTAGAATCATTTTGGCAACACTGCCATGCATGGCCTCCTGGAAATTTAACTGAAATATTATTACCTATACGTGTGCCAATTTTGAAATAGCTCCCATTCATACCTTCCAAGATATCCAAAATGGAGCTCAAATTTCAATTGCGATTTTTCAGCAGTTGGTAGCACTGACATAATTTTCAAATATGGCCGTGAGATATTCAGGTATAGATCTTTACTCCTACCAAGTTTCGTTTCGATTCCTGCAGCCGTTTAGGAGTTGATAGGGGG
Organism: Meconema thalassinum; assembly: GCA_946902985.2. Lineage (NCBI taxonomy): Eukaryota > Metazoa > Arthropoda > Insecta > Orthoptera > Tettigoniidae > Meconema > Meconema thalassinum. Next base: position 49,569,337 of record OX336393.1, read on the forward strand.
GGGGGGGGACACACACACAGCCAGACAGTCAGAAGGACAGACAGACAGACACACACACATTTGCCCGATCTCATAAGACTACTTTTTCCTCATTTTTGCAAAATGTGAAAAGTAGGCTAAAAAATTATGTATGTCATAAACATCCGGGCCCTAGTAAGGAAGAGTGGCGGGGGGGGGGGGGGGAATTGTGCGCACTTAAGCAGTTATGAATACAGGAGCCTTAGTAACTCTATATTCGATGTGCAGAAACAAATTTAATTCAAAAATGAATTTGGTGGACTATAATTCGAAATCTCGCAAATATGCATTTGCGCACGATTACCCACCCTGCAGGATAATCATGCGCATGGGTTGGGAAATTGTGCGCATGGGGATGAGTGTTGGAAAGCCATACTGATACAATGCGAATTGGCAGAAACTTGCACTGTGCATTAACATTAGAATATTGCAATGCTTTTTACAAAAGCATAACAATGCAATGAACTAAAATTCTGCAGTTTTGGATATTAGAATAAAATATCTTCGTTTCGTCAAACTTGAACTCGAACCGTCTGACAAGCTTTGTGGGCGTTAAGCCATAAAATAATTTTGCCTATGTCAAAAGGTATTCGGATAATTATGACTCCATTTCGTTGGTAAAACAGCTTTATGGACTAGACGAGGTGGAGCAAGACAATTTTGCAGCAACTGCTTTGGTAGGATTGACTGGGGAATGTTGAAACTTCTCCCCACTTTTCCTCCCATCATCCCTAATTGCACGTCGAGATTTCGGCACATTTTCTGCTGGGTAAGAGTTTTTCTCCGTTTTCCGCGTATAATTTTTTGGCATCTGGAGAACAAACACGAAATATTTTGCCATTAATATCGCGTTGTATTTGTATTTTTAGTAGGGCCTACTTGTATCGTAAATACGATCTGCGCACCATACCCCACTCTGTTTTTAAAACGTAACTTACTGAAACCCAGTAAACTAATCTATTATATTTAAAAATAAATACATGCAAAACCACTGTACATACTGGCATTTAAAACTACATTTAATTTTAAGTAATTGGATCACAACTGTAGGCTTACCTTCTTATTTGCTGGCTACAGAAAAAAACATGCAACGTGTTAAGTTTCTTCATCGAAGCCTCCGGTTATCACATAGCGACTGGCACCATGCTGACTGTCCCAATCTGATAGGTACGATGACAGATTTAGGGTAGCAGTGAACTGAGTTGCTAGTTGTATTACCAACTCGAAAAACATGCATTGGTGCGCACGATTACCCGCTGCGCACAATTACCCAACTTTCCCCATGATATTCAACAAGTTCGGATTGTATTCTAAAAACTATCCGCAAATTTACTCCAAACATTATCCGCAGCTTATCCGCTATCCGCAAAGACATGCAAAGTATATCCGCATGGCGAAAAATGTTGCGGATATCCGCGGATATCCGCATCCATGCAGGGCTTTACTTATGAGATCTCCTTTTGTCCGTGTGTCTGTCTGTGTGTGCGTGGGAGTGTGATGGTGTGCCCCCCCAATAACTTCTAAACGGCTGGACCGATTTCAATGAAACTCGGTACGTTCATAGCACTATTCCGGACGACGCCGACCGCGCCCTTCAAATTTTGTTACCTCTCACCAATCCAACATGGCGGCTGTGCGAAATATTTCACCAGCATTCAATATCTCCGAAACTATTACCGATATCACCCTGGAATATTTTACGGTGATAAAGGGAACTACTAGAAGTTCACCTATGTAACGTTTGAAAACCTAGTAACTACATTACCAACAAGGCGGTCAAGCGAATTTGCGACTTTTGAAAAGACGTTTCTCGCGATTTAACCAACCAAACGAAACAAAACTTGGCACAGTATATGCTTATACACACTGTTATACACCGACATCTAACTTCGTTCAATTGTTTACATAACCTCAAGATGGCGGCTGTGCGAAATATTTCACCGGCATTCTGTATCTCTGAAACTATTAACGGTATCGCCGTGAAATTTTGTACGGAGATAAAGGGCACTATTGGAAGTTCATCTATGAGACTTTCAAAAACCGGTTAACTTCAAAACGAATATGGCGACCAAGTGAATTTGAAAATTTTAAATAGACCTTTCTCGCGATTTAATGATCCAAACGGAATACAACTTGGTACAGCAAATTTTTATACACATTGTAATGTACTGGTATCTAATTTAGTTCAATTGTTTACATAACCTCAAGATGGCGTCTGTGCGAATTTTAAAATTAAGTTTTTATTTCTTGTGTCGTAATCATGCGATGGAAGTGAAAGTTTGAATAATGGACCTACGCAATAATTTTCCTTTAATGGTATATGTGTCTATGGCCTATACTTATAACAATACAACATGGCGACCATCCAAAATATTTAGATGGATCTCAATATCTACGAATCTGTTACAGCAATCAAACGGAATTTTTGTATGTTCATAAGGTCAATGAAGATAAGTTCACCTATAGGACTTTGAATAACCTGGTGATCACAAATAAAAAATGGCGGCGACGCGAATTATAAATATTCACATGGTCGTTTATGGCAATTTAACCATCCGAGTGCAGTGAAACTTGGTACAGTAATTCCTTATACAAATGTTAATCCATTGGCATCTAATTTTTTCAATTGTTTCCAATAACCACAAGATGGCAGCTGTGCGAAATTTTAAAATCTCCTTGTTACTTCTTGTGTCCTAATCATGCGGTTGAAATTTGCATACTACACGTACACAATAATCTTCATGTAACAGTACATAACTCTAATACCTACATATATATAAAAATCCAACATGGCGACCATTCGCAATATTTAGTCGGTTCTCTATATCTACGAATCTATTACAGCAATCGAACTGAAATTTTGTATGGTGATAGTGGCATTTAACATGAGTAGGATATATGAAAATAGGCTGTATAGTTCTTCACGGAACTACTTGTTTTCTTTGCCTCTATTTTAATGCCCGATGGGTTTCCGATGCAAATCAAGTGATTATCGTCACAATACAGTGGTTTCTATTTGTCATATAAATGCATATTTTGAACATTTTTTATCATTGGGTCATAATTTTGGTAAGAACGTCATATTTCGGTTGTGTGACGGCAGCTGTAAGGTTGCAATCATCCTCAACTTACCGAACGGAATTACATACTTACAGACATACATACATACACACGTGCATGCATGCATACATATCCCACGTCGTTCCATCTATGAGATGGGTCAGCGAATGAGGCCCCTCCACCAATTTCTGTCTCTGTACTTGTCTTCTTCTTCAATGCTGTCCAAGTCCTGGCCCAATTGTTGGATCTCATTTCTCACCATGTCTGCATATCTCTTTCTCGGCCGTCCTCTTGGTCTTCGGTCATGAAGCTGCAGTTCATACATTTGTCTTGGAATCCTGCTAACATCCATCCTTCGCATATGGCCAAACCACATGAGCCTTTTCAAGATTATTTTATCCTGTAGTTTGTCGACCTGAACCAATTCTCTGATACGCTCATTACGAATTTTGTCTTTTCTTGTCTTACCAACCATGGCTCTGGCAAATCTCATGTCTACTGCCTGAATCCTTCTCACATCTTTCAATCCTCATGGTCCAAGTTTCGCAGCCATAAGTCAAAATTGGCACATAATAAGTCTGATAAATTGCTCGTTTGCATTACAGAGGCACTTTCTGGTTCCATATGATGTCTTGAACAGCTCTGTAAAATGTACCTCCAGACGAAATCCTGTTGGTGATTTCCTCACCAATGGCACCTGTTGCTGAAATCACACTTCCCAGATATTTACATTTTTGAGAAAATCTAAGCTGTCTGCCATCAATTTCAATGGAACCTTCCGGTTGGCCGTTTCTCTGCATAACTAGCACCTCACTTTTTTCTTCACTGAACATAAGACGATATTCCTTTGCTCTTTCTGTCCATGGTTTGATCTGTTCTTGCAATTCTTCTTTGGAATCACCCCGCACACATATTATGTCATCCTCAAAGAGCATAACTTTCGTTTTTCCATCGCCGATGGTTTCGGATACATTTTATTGGATGTCATTCATCACAATAATCACTTAAGCATGTATATTCAGAAAGTTAATATGAAAATGGGAGTGATGAATTTAGTTAACACTTTAATCTCGAATGGATTGTCTCTTGGATTTATCCCTCCCTATATTATTCTGCTAAGGTCCAATTCCACTTTTGTACCGAAAATAAGGTCCCATTAACACCAACCTACACATATGGGGTACCCACAGGTTCAGCATAACCCAATGCGTAAGCGAAACACACTCACTTACTCTTTAAATGCCTCACAATTAAGTAAATACCTTAAAACATGTATATTTACAATGAAAGAATGCAACACGGTAACCATGGTAACAGAATCTCACAGGTCCGTCTATTTCTGTAAGACGCAATGCAATTCCAATTATTACATTACTGGGAAAGTTTCCAGACGGTTATAAGGTTATCACTGAACCAAATTAAGCTGTAAAATTCATCAATACATACAGTATAGTGCCCTTAAGGGGGTCAAGGGGCATTCTAGAATTTTTTCACGCAAATTTCACGTGTTAGTGTGGTACGAAAGGTCTTTTTCACCCGACTATAAAGGGTCTCCGAAAACCACATTTAAAGGCCCTTAAATTAACAGTGTCTGTGATATTCCCAGAAAACTAACTTCGCTCTGATATACCTATGAAGGAATGACAAACCCCTAACCACTGAATTGATAAAGTCTGATTATTCATACCAAGGATAAATCAGTCATAGCATTCATGATTGAGATTTTGCTAAGTGTACTCTTTACAACTAGAATATTCGTGGGCGAAGCCGCGACGGGTAATGCTAGTAATTAAAAATCGGCCATATTTAAATCAGTCATTTTCAGGTCATATTTCGTCATTTTAAGGTCATATTTGCTCGCATATTCGGGCTGTTTTAGGTCATATATCCGAGCCCAAGTAATGATAAATGGAAAGGTAGATTCCAAGAAGTGCTGTATCATTGACAAATTAATATGCAATTATATTTAAGGGAAATTGGTTGAAATTCATAAGATCAATGATAATTGATGTTAAACTGATTGAATTATTTTGATTAATTTGAATTTAATTGTAAAATATGTAGAGATTTGAAGCCATTCCTTATCAACAGTTTTTAGAAAAACACAAAATAACTCTACGCATGTGTTATTTTCAATTAGGTTTTTACTGAAATTGATCGCTGAGAACCTGGCAAGCATTCTAACATATACACTTTCTTCGATACATAACCCATTTGGAAGACCCGGGAAAAATGTAACACTGTGTAATTTGTTCAAATCTACCCCACCCTGGGGTACATTCGGACAAGCATGGGGCAGTTTTGAACGCACTATAATTTCATGTTACAGTTCCATTTGAATTCCACTGTGGCATTAATTTTGTACAGAACATAAATGACAGAAACTTATTGAAAACCAACACCTCTTTTTAATGGATTTTTGGACATGTTTGTCAGTTCAACCCATTTTGAAATTTTCAAATTTCACTGGAAATGTGAAAATTCTTGAAGTTCTTTTTGTTTCTCCTGATGCTACTGGCTGAGGCAATTTACACACAATGTCAGATAGTGCAACTTGCCAAACATCTGTATTCTGAGGGAAAATGAATTTCTTAGTACCTTCACCGTCTCTCTTCATAAACATCACAGTGCACTCAATTGCAATTTTCGTGAGAGCTTGTCCCACAAAATAACGTTCCTACACACTCTTGGAAAATAAAACATGTAGGCCTATTAGTTATTTATCACAACTAAATTGCCACATGATTGCAAGTTGAATTGCAGCCATGAAATCTTCTTAAACTGTATTTGACTTCAAACTTACAATTTTAATAGTTAGGTCGTAAATGTACCGTTTGATTTATATTTTATATTTTAGAATAAATTTATAAGGTTTGAAACAGTGAATGATAATTATTGCTTTTACAGTAAATTAACTATTTTATATTGATAGAGTTTCAAAACAATTAAGTTGTGTGTTTAAGAAACTCAACTGTCTTGTTAAACTGTTCAGTTACCACCACCTTAAACCCGACTGTATTTATTTGGACAAAAAATTGACATGTCTCATGCTACTTTTGAGCTTTTGATCAGCAATGAAATAAATACCATAAAGAAAATAATTATTGTGATGTAACATTAATCAAAATGTTAATAACATGCATTTTTAGTAAATCTTGAGAGGGCGTGGTGGTGCAGTGCTCAAGCTGTTGGGCTCTCACCAAGATGGACATGATTCGATTCCCGGTAGTGAAATGGCCATGTTTCGTGGTTCGGATTCCACGTAAAAAGGAGGTCCTATGGCTCATGATCGCATGATTAACGGTCACGTAAAAATAAAAATAAAACTTAGTACATTTTGGGAATCGAATAAAATAACATAGGCTAAATAGTGACGATTAATTGCCTTATAATAAATAATTAGAATTTAAACCTGTAAAAAAGTACGACAATATTTTTGGGAGTTGATATTAGAATAGCTCTTCATACCTCTTCATTTGTAACCCTATCTACCCATCTAATCTTCATTATTCTCCTGTAAGACCACATTTCAAACGCTTCGATTGTCCTCTTTTCTGTTGCTCCAATACTCCCAAGTTTCACTTCCATAGAGCACCACGCTCCAGACAAAGGCTTTCAAAAATTACTTCCTAATACCTAAATCTATATTTGTTGTCAACAGATTCCTTTTTTGTAGATACACCCCCCTTGTCTGAGCCACCCTTCTTTTTATATCCTCTTTGCTTCGTCCATCACTGCTTATTTTGCTTCCAGTGTAACAGAAGTCTCCTACTTCCTTTAGCTTTTCACCTGTCAATTTGACGTACATAGGGGTTTCTGTTTTTTTCGGCTACATTCCAATATTTTTGTCTTACATTTATTAATTTTCATCTTGAATTCTTTCCTGAAGACTAATTCACATCCTCTGGTGTGTCGGCCAAGATGACGAGTTGGAATTATTTCTCCTTGAATCTTTACTCCTACTTTGAATATTCTACATTTTCCTTCATTGCTTGTTCAATGTATAGATTGAAAAGTATGGGTGATAAGTTGCAACCTTGCCTTACACCTTTCTGAATACTAGCTTCTCTCTCATGTTTTTCAGCTCGAATGACTGCTGTCTGTCCGGCTCCGTGGCTAAATGGTTACCGTGCTAGGCTTTGGCCCAAAGTGCCCCGGGTTCGGTTCCCGGGCAAGCCATTAGAGATTTTAATCTCCAGGGGTTAATTCCCGAGGCTCGAGGACTTGGTGTATGCGCCGTCTTCATTATCACGTCATCCTCATTACGACGCGAAGGTCGCCCACGGGCGTCAATTAGTAAGACCTGCACTCGGCCTGTACGGAGGCCACATGATCATTATTATGACTGCTGTCTGATTTCTGTATAGATTGTAGATCACCCTCCTATCCCTGTACTTTATTCCAATCGTTTTGAGAATGTCAAACAATGTAGCCTACTCCAATCAACGTTATCAAAAGCCTTTTCTAAGTCTACAAATGCCATGAACGTTCTCTTATCTTTCAATATTCTACCTTCCAAAATCACCCTAAGACTTAGCTTCCCTTGTTCCTACGTTTCTCCTGAAGCCAAACTGGTCTTGGCCCAACTCTGCTTCTATGTGGCTTTCCATGCTCTTGTAAATTATTCGTTTAATATAATGGTCAAATTAAAAAAAAATAGATATCTATAGTGATAGTCGTTGTATGTCAATACGGATTGAATGTGAAAAGAAAATAAGGTGCCTTCTTTATTTCGTTGTCAAATTATTTCTTAAAAGTCAAAACGGATAATAATTATTTTACCAATATGGTTGACCTTTTTGTTTATTGTATAGGGGTTGTTCCTGAGTTGGGTCTAAGCCATGAGTTGAATCATTTGAATGTGAACAGTTGCCCTACATCATGACCTCGCTCGCAGAATCATTGATATTCTATGGGCTGCATCTCCTCTGTCTAGATGTAGATTCTGATCACGCACGCGCTATTGTTTAATGTGCAATATGTGTAACCATTTATCTCCACTCATACGCGTATTACCACCCAAAACCCGAATTAATATCACATAAATCAGCAATCTGCTCCGGGCATTCAGTACTGATTACAAGCTATTGGAACACGACCGTCAATTTGCGCATCTCTTCATGTGGGCGTGGCTTCATTATATTCTACTCAGTGCAGGCAGTGTGGCCAACGGGTGGAATGAAAAGTGGGATAAATATATAGAAAATCCAGTCAAATGTCTTTCAAAAAAACTCTAAATTTAAAATAACTTATCCCCACTTCTCCAAAGGAAGCATGAACGGATGTGACTGACATCTGAATTAAAACATAATAAATACAGGACAATAATGTATTTTGGTTAAACCTTTCCTTGAGTTGGGCTGAAGCTTGGATTTATTTTAAGGAGTTGAAATTAGATTATCTATACTTAGTATAAAACAAAATCCCCGATTCTTGGATGTTACGGGTAAACTCGAGAACCACAGAATGGATTTTGATGCGGGTTTCATCATTCTGTAAATGATATCTCGAGGATGATTACTGTAGAAAAGTATTTATTTATGATCAAAGGAAGCCGAGCAGTAACGGTTTCAGTGGAAAAGTCGAAAAAAACCTGGCGTCCGAGCGTTTTGTAAGCTTACGCTCGGCAAACCGTTAAAAATATCTGAATACTATGAGTGTAAGAATTGTTCTGCATGAAAAATTCTACAAAAAGTCCGCGAGAGCATATGTCTATCTTCAATACATCGCCCACTATAAGTGTTTTTACGTTTTAATTTCTTCCTACCATGTCCATTCAACTACTGAGGCGACAGTTTACGAGCTAGCTAAGGGCGAGTCTATAATCCCTGTTACAGCCTAGCTAGCCGGCGAACCTATTGCTCCAGATACAGCCAATAGCAAACCGTCCAGTCGTGTTCAGTTAAGACTTCTGAGAAGGCTGGTTGTGTTTGGAGTTTCCCTGGAAGTGCAACTCGGGTTTTCTTCATTTCGCCTGTGAAGCACTGTCAAGTTAAGATTGGATGGAAGGGGGATTTGAGTTTCATTCACCTCGCTATTCCCTGGAAGTTGAACTCTTATTTCACCTGTGAACTTTTCGTTCCGCAAAATTCGCAGACAATTTCATATTGGACGGAAGGGGGGTTATATTATATTACACTGATTGGCGCATAATCTCTACTTAGTATAAAACAAAGTCCCCGATTCTTGGATGTCACGGATAATCTCGAGAACCACTGCATGGATTTTGATGCAGTTTTCACCATTCAGTAAAGGATACCTCGAGGAAAGTTTCTGTAGAAAACAATTTATTTATGATCAAAGGAAGTCAAGCACTAACGATTTCAGAGAAAAAGTCGAAAAACATCCTGGAGTCTGAGCGCTTTTTAAGCTTACGCTGGGCAAACCGTTAATAATATCAGTATACAATGAGTGTAAGAATTGTTCAGCATGAAAAGTTCTACAAAAACGTACGCGAGAGCACATCTCTATATTCAATATATCGTCCGCTATAAGTGTTTTTAGATTGGTCGGAAGGATTCGTGTTTCATGCAACTCGCCATTCTTAAATTAAGTTTGACAAGAATTTGTTGCACATGCATCTCCATGATAATATAGTTAATAGTACAGTCAGTGATTTTAACCCATCATGCCGAGACATAAAACGGATATAGATCGTAGTTCGTTGACAATGTAAAGAAGCGCTTATCACGTAATTCATTCACAACTGTTCCCGGGCGAAGCCGGGCCGGGTTGCTAGTATTAGTATAATAGGATTTTATAGGATCTTAAAACATGGTTTCGGCTGTCCATCCGGGTTTCGCTTCTCACATCATGGCTCCGAAAATGAGTTTTGACTCGTCTTTCTACGACAACTTTAATATTTTGTCTATTTTGACCGGAGTTCTCTCATAGCCCCCTTTTATGAGAAGAGTTATAGATTATAAATGATGGTCCCTTAACTAAGATCGATATCCATAGCAAATTTCACATTCATCCACTCAGCCGTTCTAGAGTTATAAGCGTGCAAACAGACAGACAGACAGACAGACAAACAGTGTGCTTCAATAAGCGCGTGCCAAATGGATAGGCTACCGATAATCCTGGCCGCCACACTGAGCATATCGAAATAGGGAACTTCATTCACGGCCGCACTGTGCCAACGTTACGATAGACTTTCTCAAAGAATTCAAGTGTGAAGTTTTGAACCATCGGCCGTTAAGTCCAAACCAGCACTGAATGATTTTCACCCTTTTCGAGAATTGAAGGTATGGTTGGGCGGCAACGCCTCGCTAAAAAGGAAACACTTCTGGAGACTGTCCAGACGTACGCACCTCAGTGGCGGCAGAATTCTTTGCCGAGGGCATTCGAAACCTGTTTTTTGTTTTTGTTTTTGTTTAGCGTATGGCTTTTAGTGCCGGGAGTGTCCGAGGACATGCTCGGCTCGCCAGTTTGTAGCTGCTTCTATGCGGACACCCATTGGGTGAGCTACTAGTACCGTCGCGTGTGGAGTGTTGTCTAGGGAGGAAAGTTTGACTCTAAGGACGAGGAGATGGAAGGTAGCGGCTGTGGCCTATAGTTAGGGAACAACTCCGGCATTTGCCTGGAAGGAAGATGGGAAACCACTGAAGACCATCTTCAAGGTTGCCGGCGGGGGGATTCGAACCTCCTCGCCTCCCGGATGTGAGCGACTGCCATCAGCCATGCCGTAACGACCTCAGCTAACTCACCCGGTGGAAAGCTGGTGTAACGATACGACAAATGTTTCAATCGTTTTGGCGATTATATTGAGACATAAGCGGAAAACAAGCAAACATTTGGTAGTAAAATCAGTTTGGTAAGTCAATCTGTTATTCTGATACAGTCCATCGGAACTTGAAAAGAAAAACAGTCCTCGTATTTTGTCCTCCAGTCTCACCCATCTGCAATAAAATGTACTAAATCGCCTTTCTTGATTGAAAATAACACCCTTACAAAAGATAATCTGGTGATCGCCATATAAACAGTGAAAATGCCGTTACTCGCAGTTTTCCCACTTATCGCTGATGGATAAATGTAACCGACTTTCTCGGTCAGGAATCGAACCTACGGCCTTGGAATCGTGAGGTGAACCCTCTGCTGACACACCATGGAGGCTTTATACTACCTTACAGCAATTTCCATCGAATAACAAGATATTCAGGAAAGAACATATAGCCTACTTTCTCCTAAATGTTTGGGTATAGTTATAACTCTTTGTCCTTATAATCTCCTAATTTCTCCCAATTCGAAGTGCAAATTGGCACACTGGATTTGAGCAGTGGCATTCAAACCATAGTTTATAATTTACCCCAGCATTTTGCAATTTCATCAGCAAACCCTCCAGGAATCGTAGGTGAAAATCCACAGCCTGCTTCCAGTCTCCGACCGGGTCAGGAATGGAATGAATGAAGCCCCCATCTAGCGGCGAGGATATGAACTGTGCCGGCTGCCGAGGCCTGACGCACTCCTCTGGGGCAATGATTAAATGAATGACAGATGAAATGAAATGATAGTGGAGAGAGTTGCTGGAATGAAATTTTGACAGGGAAAACCGGAGTACCCGGAGAAAAACCTGTCTAGCTCCGTTTTGTCCAGCACAGATCTCACATGGAGTGACCGGGATTTGAACCACGGACCCAGTGGTGAGAGGCCGGCGTGCTGCCGCCTAAGCCACGGAGGCTTCGATATTATGAATATTTATGTTAAAACATATAATAAAGTTATAATTATCGTCGAACATAAAGTCGTATGCAACTCGCCTATAATGGTAATTAAGACACTCGTGGGGAAATTATAAAACTCGCATACGCTCGTTTTATAAACATACTCGTGTCTTAATTATAGCCATTATAGGCTCGTTGGTTAATGTACTATTATTTTATAACGTCTCAGTACTCAAGAAACAATAAATATAAAAAATTCAAGCAAAAATATTCAACTTTGATAGGATTAGAACCCCGGCCAGCCGGGTGAAAGACAAAAGCCCTAACCACACAGCCAATCGTGCACACACAACTCAAGTGCTATCAATCAATTTACATACAACATTTTAGAAAATAATGACTTGGACTAAACGATTTCTTCACGGGAGTATATTTCAAACAGAGTTCATTTCAAATAAAGTTTATATTTTTCTAACAGTAGGCTATATTGCATGCAACATCCTCAAATTAGGGAAATTTTGGTCAGAACGAAAGATCAGCTGCCATCTTGTCAAATAACCGGGATGACTCAGCTTTTTAAAGTCACTTCTACACTATAATATTACAATATAAACTTTTAATTTTGAACGGGTCACGTCCTTTAGAACAGTTTAAACGATTCTCGGTTCGATAATCGGAACTGCTGGGCCCCATGTTATGGATTATAAAGTTTGCATAAGTCACACGGCCGCCATCCTGAAGTGGTATGGTTGATGACCTTGTAGTTTGGGCACAAGACGCGTATCATTTGAAAGTATGTTTTTACCAAATTTAGTAAATATCCGTTGATTAGTTTGGTCGTACTGCATTATCAAGTTTTGAACATTTGAGTGGCCACAATTAAGTTTTTGTCAAGATGGCTGCAATATAAAACATGACACTGAGGTGCCCTTTGCCAGTGCTACCTCTGTACCACATTTCGTTCAATTCGGTTTCACCGTGTTCGAAATTACAGTGGGGGACAGACATTCAGAGTACACACACTCTCACACACACAGACACACAGACACACAATTTTTGGCCCTGTGTTGATATCATAAGTCTACTTGCATTTTTTGCAAAAATCGAAAGTAGGCTAAAAATGAAAATCCACAGCCTGCTTCCAGTCGACCTACCTCCATTATTAGGCCAGAGTCTGATGTTTGATGTCCTGCTGATGTTGCAAATAGAAATGAATGAATGAAGCCTCCATCTAGCGGCGAGGATAGGAACTGTGCTGGCTGCCGAAGCCTGTCGCACTTCTCTGAGGCAATGATTAAATGAATGATATATGAAATGAAATGATAGGGGAGAGTGTTGCTGGAATGACATTTTTGACAGGGAAAACGAGAGTACCCGGAGAAAAACCTATCTGCCTCCGTTTTGTCCAGCACAGGTCTCACATAGATTGACCGGGATTTGAACCACGGACCCAGCGATGAGAGGCCGCCTAAGCCGCGGAGGCTGCAATTTCCATCGAATATAAGTTGGACATATTGCGTCTAGGGAAATTCAATTTCACCCTTGCGCTACCTCCATTATTAGGGCCAGAGTCTGATGTTTGATGTCCTGCTGATGTTGCAAATGAAGTCATTAATATCACTGATCAGGCCTCCTATAGTATGGACATACAATGCTATTAGGCCAGACCTAATTGCGTTGCATTTGCATATGTCATTTAGAAAGCTTCACTCTAGATATGTCGCTAATCAAGTTATCTCCGTGGCTGGCTTTGTGTGAGTGTTAATCAAGAGTCTCTTAACGCTGATGACCTTTTAATCAAGTCTACAAGGCTATCCAATGGCTCGCCCAATATTATCGCTCTCAACACCACTTCTATGTTTTAGCATTTTTATGATGCACTGATGAGCTATACCATTGTGAACTAATGGGAGGTAAACTGGCACTATAGCGGCGGGACTCGATCTCCGAGTCTGCGCATTGCAGAGGACAAGCTCACAATCAACAGCCCTGTTATCGCACGTAATTAACGAGTACTATTGAAATGACCGGTAAGTCAGTTAGCTACAGTAGTGGTTCTCGAAATGTGGTGTGCGGGAGTCTACCAGAGGGTGTATGTTTTATATAAACCATGTTCGTTTCATCCCTGGCAGTGGGCTGTTTTTATCTTCATCCTACCGGGTGAGTTAGCCGTGGTCATTACGACGTGGCTGCAGACTGTGGCTCACGTCCGGAGGTGAGGAGGTTCGAATCCTCCCACCGGCAACCTTGAAGATGGTCTTCTGTGGTTTCCCATCTTCCTTCCAGGCAAATGCTAGGGTTAGTCCCTAACTATAGGCCACAGCCGCTACCTTCCAATTCCTCGCCCTTAACATTCACACTTTTCTCCCCAGACAATCCTCCACACGCGACGATACCTGTAGCTCACCCCATCCTGAAATAAACACGTTGATCTCCACAGTAAAACGAGTGTTCCTGAAGGCTCCAAGTTGCAAAGATTTTTTTTGATGCAGTTCATGAAGTACCGCTCCCGCCTTCACTAGTTCATACAAGATGGGGAACGTGGCTAGAAGCTGCTGTTTATTATGCCAATTATTTCGAGGTAGTAAAAAAGGTAGTTGAATACCTCGATTCTGAAGAAGCTGCTTCTATTAAAGAAGCTCAAGAAGTCTTGAGCAAAGATGGTGTTCGTGAGCAACTTATATTCATTCGCTCCAATTTGCGTTGCATACCTTCAGCCATCAAGAAATTGCAAGAAAAAGGACTTCCTCTTCACGTTAGCATTGGAATTGTTGAAGAAGTCGATCGATCCCTAGAGAATCTAACTAATCAAATTTTCTCGAAAAAATTGCAGAATGCATTGCTGAAAAATTCCGGTCTCCTCAAACTTAAAAGCATTTGTGGTGTTATCCAAGGCAAAGACAAAATTGACTGTGCATCGATACTAGAGGTCTCTGATTTCGTTAAGTTGGAGTATGCTCCAATTGTGGCATGTGATGTGGAGAGAGTGTTTTCTGAGTACAAAGTCATTTTAAGTGAAAATAGGTGCAAGTTTGTGTTTGAAAACCTATTACATCATGCGGTGATTAAGTGTAATCAAGACTTGTAAATTTTATTGACAAACTGGAGCATTCTAGTGTAGTTCTGTAAGTAATTTTCTTTATTTTGGCGATATTTAATATGTACCGTAACATTAATTTCTTGTAATATAAACCACTAATGATATCAGATATATGTTTATTTTTAATGCATATTTTAGTGCTTATTTAGACACTTTTTAGTGCATATTTGCATGCATATTTTGGCATTTTTAAGTGCATAATTATCCGAAGTCTGGCGATAACCAAGATGTTAGGGCCCTTAAAACGAGAATTATCATCATCATCATTCAGTGTAGGGCGGCAGAGTGTGGAGGATGAGGATCGAAGTGAGTGTCCCTCCACATCCATGAATGAAAACAACATTGCTCAAGTAATGGCCATGGTGTTAGTGGAGAGGCGCATAACGGTGCGCATTGGTTGTGCCCGGGACCATCACATGCTCCATGATGTGGAGGACATCGAGTTTTACCAGAGTGGATTCTTCAAACTGATTGCACGCTACAACAATTGTCTCAATGTCGGTGACGACTACGTCGAAAAATAGTGCACGGTGGATAGTTCTTGATAAAATAATATCGTATGGCCTCGGGAACCGGGTGCAAGCTTTGTAATTTGACACCCAGAGGGTAGCTTGCATGTCGGATTTCGTTGTTCCTTGAATCACTAAGAAAGTCAAGTAGGTTAGATATCTAACCTCCTTGAACACTATAGCGCTTTCTAGTAGAGAAATGAGGAACTTTGTGTTGGCGGCACTCCCGAGATTAATTTTTCCATTATAAACAGGGCCTACTGAATTCAAATGGGTTCTTTAACATGCCAACATCGTATGACATGCGTGTCGTATTTTTGCCGCCTTCCAAAAATCACTTACCACGGCCAGGAGCGAACCTGCAATCTTGATGATATGATGTAGCCTATGTCAGTTTAGCAATAATGGGTCCTTGGGAAAGAATGAAGAAACTTATTTTCGTAACCTCCCTCGTACATTCTAGTTAACTAGTGGTACTAAAACAATATCAAAACGTTTCGTTTGAAATTTTGGTAATGTTCTTAAAACGTATGTGAATACGTTAAGGTCTATAATTCATCAAAACTTCCTGAAATAGCCCCCTCCCCTTCCCCCCCCCCCCCTCCAGGCCACTTGTTCTGGGAGGTGAAATTATAGGCTAATCCAGCGACTTCGGTGACGTAGTTGGTAGCATGCTGAGCTTCTATGCCGAAGAACTCAGGCTCAAAACCGGCCGAAGTCGCCGGATTTTTTAAGAGTGTTAGAAATCCCTCAGTATGCCTTCCTTCGGAGGGGAAGTAAAGCCGGCGGTCCCATGTCATAAATTTATGGCATGTAAAAGAACCTTCCACTATCTACAATTGTGTGAAGCTAAATTTGTAGTTTATATTTGATTAACGCTCTGTTAGTTACAGAGTTCACCGCCAGTTATGGTGGCATCTAGTAGCCAAGTTCGCGGCTAGGTGTCGTAATAATAATAATATCGTATGGTGCCGGGTGCAAGCTTGGTTATTTGACATCCAAAGGGTAGCTTGCATGTCGAAATTTCGTTGTTCCTTGAAACGCTATGAAAGTCAAGGAGGTTAGATATCAAAGCTCCTTGAACACTATATCGCTTTCTAGTAGAGAAATGAGGAACTTTGTGTTGGCGGAAACTCCCGACCTTTAATTTTTCCATTATGAACACGGCCTACTGAATTCAAATGGGTTCTTTGACATGCCAACATCGTATGACATGGTGTCGTAATTTTTGCCGTCTTTCAAAAATCACTTACCACGGCCAGGAGCGAACCTGCAAGCTTGGGGTGAGTAAACCGACACGTTGACCACTGACCCCACCGTGGCAAGCGGCTGGGTGTTGTTGAGGGTAGCAATTGGTAGCAAAAATAGGAATCACTTGATATTGATCGTCTTCAGTTCTTACCTGAATTACAGATAACACACACTAATGCAGCCATCACAATTAACACCGGTTATCACACAGATTCTACACACACACCCAAAGTACACGGGGCTACATGCGTTGGTGCAGCCCCTAAACTGAGAAACCAACCAATCAATCTATAATCCCTAATGTTTTAGAGTTTGGAAACTGACACCTGGACAATGCCTTACTGGGATTGAAGGCTGTCTTTATGAGATTTATATTTCCCATGCATAAATTTACGTTTATATGAAAATTTGCATGGATCATTAATTCAACATCACTAGAAATCATGGAGAAGAAGCAAATGAGGTTGAGTATGCATGTCCCATAAACTGGAACTGTTAGCAACGTCATTGCCAATGTGGAAATGGAGACCTGCATTAATCAGAGCTCCACTATTAAATGCACATAAACGATAACGTTAGCCGGGATACACTAATCGATGCTTAACCAAATGACGAGCTGCATCGCTAACTACAATTGAGTCGGCAAGTTACAAAACTCGTTTAATCCACTTGTGAATAAGAATCATTTTCATGAGAAACTTTGCCTCACGTATCTTTTGTGTTTGTTGTTTTCTACTTTTTGCTTTGTGTTTTTTGGTTTTTGGTTTTGCTTTGGAATTTTACTTTTTGCTTTTCCTTCTTGGTTTTGTGTTTGTTTTCTTATTTTGATTTTTTGAGTTTTGCTTTTTGTTTCTTGTTTTTTGTTTTCTGCTTTTGTTTTTGTTTTTGAATTTTGCTTTTTGCTTCGTCTTTTTTGTTTTGGTTTTGTGTTTGTTTTCTACTTTTGGTGTTTTTGAATTTTACTTTTTGCTTTGTGTGTTTTTTGTTTTGTTTTCTGCTTTTGCTTTTGTTTTTGAATTTTGCTTTTAGCTTCGTGTTTTTTGTTCTTGTGTTTGTTTTCTGGAAAATGAAAATAAAAAAACAAAATAAAACAAAATAAAACAAAATAAAATAGAGTAAAATAAAATAAAATAATTCAATAAATAACTTTATGTTCGACGATGTCGAAATGTAAACGTTATGTGTCAGGAAACTGTATCATAATGAGGCCCATTTTAACACTATTTTTCATTATGAAACAGTTTCTCCCACCAATCAGAGCACAAGAAACAGTTGTTTGACCAATTAGGTAAGGATACCTTCGCGCATGCGCTCAAAATCCAACATATTTCTGTGTTGGCAAGCAAAGTGAATGGTCTCTGCTTCCGGAGTGCCTTGACCCACGCATACGCTCTGTTCAGTCAGCAAAGCCAGCGCGCCCTGTTCACTAACTGAATCCCACAGATATTTATGAAAATTTATGTTAAAACATATAATAAATTTATAATTATCGTCGAACATAAACAGTCGTATGCAACTCGCCTATTGACATTATAGGCTCTGGGTAGGTTTTTGCTAGGAAATAACCATACCCACAAGGGAAGATGAAGAGAGAAGTAAAGCGAAGTGGGTTTCGGACTAAGGGATAAGTGTGGATAATAGGACGAGAGTCCAACACCAAACAAGAACAATGTTTAGAGACGAGTATCACCGCAAAGCCCGTGAAACACCCAAAGTGCGTATGGACCAGGCCGTAGCTAACGGGAAACGCAGCTGGAACTGGAGCTATACGCAAGCAAGCAGGTATAGCGTATTCCCTCTCAAGCATAAATATGCCTACTATGGGGAAGGGTGGTGGTCTGGCAAGATAAAGAGTGACAGATTTACTGTTTGTGCTTTCAAAGGAGTTAGGTCTAACAAAATGTTTTGAAAGGCAAACAAAGGTTGGGCTCGTAGTAATATTTCTTAACTCCGGGTGGGTAATTCCTCTCAGCAAATGGCTGAGTACCACCAGGAAGGGTAGCGATGAAACAGTTATGCTTTTGAAAATAATTCTGCTAAGAGCACCAATAGTTGCATTTAAGAATGGCTAAGCTATTACCTAGCAAAGCGCCGACTAAAACTTTTGACAATGAGAAAAACTTAAATTTGGAAAACCAACCACAAGTGTAGAGAAAAACTCAAGCAGCAGGAAGCTGGCTGAGCTAGCTATGCTTGCCTTACTGGCCAGTTAGAATTAGCTATCCAGGCTAAGAGAGGCTTTAATAAGTTTGTGACTAAGAGTTCTTGCTCAAATGCAACAAATAGTGGAACCGTTATTAATTTGATTTGTGAGTTTTTTAAAGAGGGCATAAGCCAGGAAGAGTCAGGGAAGACAGAGTCCTACCTCAGCGTGAATCTAGCGAAAAGAATAACGAGAAAAAAATAGGTTTATTAACAATGAATTAAACTTTGAAGAATTAACAAAGAATTAATAACAGTTAGATCATGATTGTGATTTCTAAAAGGTTACATGTGAAGGTCTGAGACCTAAAGATAACAAGTTTATAATTGGCAAACAATTTTAAATTGATTACAAGTTTAAGACTTGTGGTAAGCACTAAAAATCTGAATAAGATTTTAAAAGTGGTGCTTAAAATGGACAATTTTAACGTTTGTAACAACAATTATAAAGTAATTCTAGCGTAGCCGAATTAATCAGGTACGATGTGGGTATTTTAAGATTTCATATTTAGAAATCTTAAAAGTATGAAAAAATAACAATTTGAAATTATAACTAAAAGAGAGAAAGGAAATAAGTAGAAGTTTCTAGAACTTCATATATTTAAATAGGGATCACGAGAAAAATAGGGCAAGTTTCCCTTTCGTGAAACCTAGAGATAACTCACTTGTGAGTAGAAAGAATTGAATTCCCTCATTAGAAGGGAGAAACAATATATTTTAGGGCGTGTACTGTGCCCAACTCTAGGAATGGGTATTCCAAGATTCAGACACCTAGATATCAAGGGAAAGGCTACAGCCGCTTTTGAAAGTTGAGATATTTGAATATCGCGCTACATTGCTTCGAGAAGGAATTGGAAAGAATATACCGCTAAGAGCATGTCAAGTGACGTAGCGAGTAATAGCAGAGGTCGAGGCTATTTATTGATTAAATAGTTAACCATGGAGTAGAGACTTGAGACGTGGATCAGATTACTGGCACGGCCAAATGAAAGAGAATGCAATTAGTATCAAGTAAATCGGACCAGGGATACAAGAGATATGAGGATTTCCAGATATCAGCTGATGCAGCGTGACCCTGACAGTTTTGAATAAAAGCCGGCTGGCGCAGGCATCATTAGCTCACTTCGAAACAAGCACTTGCCTAGCAAGGTGCCGCTACGCTGAGCCAAGGCACATGGTTGCCGGATCTACGCAGAAGTTATTTTCAAAGTTGTGATAGTCACAAATGTGCTGCGCTACGAGTGGAACTCAGTAAGTTTCCGGCAAGGAGAATCACTAAGGTGATTGATTTTTCTACAGACACTGGTGAAATATTTTTATTTCTACATGGACATATGCTAGACTATGTCTAGAATTAGTACTTTGTCACAGAACAGTAATAACCTAATACTTGGATATTTAAGTCCATTTCAGTCAGTTTTCATATTTGTAACTTAATAACCACTTCGATCTATCAGTACATTGAAGACCAGTCTATCACGGTGGTGTTCAGTAGCCAACGCAGGGAAACTACAGGTTGCTTCGCGCATGGTAGATGGTGTGAAGCCATGCCCAGGGAACGATCTTCAGAACAGCCGTTGATTGGTTAGACTGTCAGTGTTTTCTTGTACTGATAAGATTACCGTGAGTTATGTTACAACTGACATATCTAAGAATAGATCACTTAGATCTGACCCCATTTAAGCAAACTGTTATGGCTTTAACAGAAGCCAATATTAAAATGAATCAACAGTTACTTCAAACGTCAAGAGATACTACCACTATGTCTTGTTAGATGGATTGTGGGTATATAATGGCGGCCGATACAAGGATTATACATGCTTGTCCGATAGGGCATGTCTATGGATAAATCTGGTACAGACCAGGTTCGCCACGCTTCAAGACCATCAAGAAATGTAAGCCACATTTGAATTATATTATGCCTAGCTAATTGGAACACACTATTTTTCTGCAGATGACCAACACATTTTTTTTCTTCGTATTTAAATCTTGCAATGATTTACGCAAGACTTGTTAGAGTTATTCTGAGTATTTTCAGCACTCAGAACAGTTTAGGATCGATTACCGAGTATATCGAGCATTTATTTGAATATTTCATATTTTTGGGAAATCACGGTAATCAGCCGATGTAACTGTAAAAGTTAATAATTATTTTTGTTGAGGAATGGATACTTTTTCCATATTCGAAGGTTCGAACATGTGGATTCTCACATAATGAGATGATAATTAAACATATTTTAAATAATAATCCAATAATAATAATAATAATAATAATAATAATAATAATAATAATAATAATAATAATATTTTTTATAATTTTTCTAAATAATTCTTGGATATTATATTTTATAATAATCATGTGTATTGAGAGAGAGCCTATGAAGTAGTTTAATCATTTCTAGTTTGGAACAGGAGATTTTCCGAAGGAGAGTGGTTAGCGCAAGCCCGCATTCAACCAACATTTCAGTTCTGGTTGAACAGTTGATATTTGCAATGAGCAAAGTATATTTTTCAGATAACACGGAGAGGCATGAAACGGGAAGCAATTGATAATTGTATCAAATAGGATATTTTTGTATTTATATAAAATCATGACGTAAATACACTCGAAAGTGAAATAAAGATTTTCATAAGTATGGTAAATTCACGGGTTGAACTGAATGGTAAAATAAAATAAACTTGTAAGTTTATTAATCTTCCAGTGTTGATAACAAGCAGAGGCTTGATTTATTGTATAAATTTTGGGAAGAAAATTTATATGTGTGGAGTAGTTGAAATGCCATTCCCAGGTGCGCATGTTTAAGTCGCAGGAATGAAGAGGTTTTTTCGAGCATCAATCAAATAGCAGGTTCGATGGCTCAGGTTTATAGAAGGAGTATTGGAACTACACATTTCGTCGTATGAATGACCCGAAGGTTATTTCTTAGAAACCATCAGTTCTTATTTCAACCTTGTTTACGAATTCCATTTAGACTTTGATTTTGCTAGAACCCGGATTTGTCATGATAGTAGTTTATTCTTCTTCAGAGGAAGGCCTTTGCCGTTGTTGTTGTAATATTGTGTTCTTACACAAATAATAGAATGGGCCACTGCCAATTAAAAAATAATTCTTTAACCACGAATAATTTGAAGGATATTTTCAATCCTAGTGCCATGAACTAAATGCATTTATTATGAAGCTACAATTCTTATTTCCGCATTCTGTCGAAGAATTGCAAGTTGTGAAAATTACTAAAAATGGCCATGAATATAAATATTTTTTATAATAATGATTCCAAGTGGAAAATTGAATAGTTGAATGGTTCAACAGTTTATTGATCAAGTTGATGATTCAGAAATCATGTATTTTGTTAAGAACTTGAAGTTCATAATCGAGTCACTTCTCGAAATGTTTAATGTCAGAAGAACAATTAATTTTTGTTGTGCTTCGCACAGTTCTTCGATACTTTTCAGATGTTATTAATATGTGTAAATAATTTGTTTTGATTCAGAATAATAATATTTTTCGACAATATATTTTTGAAACTGGAAAAATAAGTGAAAGTTAAAAATTCTATGAACATTTATTCTACGAGTGTTAATATTATGTAAAAATTCAAACAGTGAACTACGATATTTCCAGTAGAGACAATTAAATTTGAACTGGATTTAATCATGAATGAATCTAATTTTGGAACACAGTCTACAGGACTATTAATCAGACTTGTGTTTCCAAAAAATAATTGTCAAATGTGTTTGGAGAATTTCTGTATATTGTGTAAATAGAAGTGTGGGTCGCCACACGTGAATGATGCTGCTTTGAGCATTTTTTGCAGTCAATTTTAAATTCAAAATAAAATGAGATAATTTTACATGATGTGTTATGCCCAGTTGAATCTCCTTCTATCCTTATTGTTGCATTGAGCCAAAAATCAGTAAAGCATTTTTTAGCCTACTTTCGATTTTTGCAAAAAATGAAAGTAGACTTATGAGATCAACACAGGGCGAAAAACGTGTGTCTGTCTGTGTGTGTGTATGTGTGTGTGTGAGTCTGTGTGTGTGTGTCTGTGTGTCTGTGTGTGTGTGAGTGTGTGTACTCTGAATGTCTGTCCCCCCCTATCAATTCGAACACGGTGAATGCGAATTGAACGAAATTTGGTACAAAGGTAGCACTAGCAAAGGACACCTCAGTGTCATGTTTTCTATCGCCGCCATCTTGACGGAAACGTAATGGCGGCCACACAAATGTTCAAAGCTTAAATCAAATTACGACTAACCTAATCATCCGATCTCTACCAAATTTTGCAACGACATACCTTTATGGGGGGAGCATCCTTTGACCAAACCAATAGGTCATCAGAGTAATAGTTTGCGGATGGCGGCCATCTTTGTGTGAAAATCGATTCCCCCTATTAATTCGAACACGGTGCAACCGAATGGAACGAAATTTGGTACAGAGGTAGTACTAACAAAAGGCACCTCAGTTTCATGTTTTATATCGCCGCCATCTTGACGGAAACGTAATGGCGGCCACACAAATGTTCAAAGCTTAAATCAAATTACGATTAACCTAATCATCCGATCTCTACCAAATTTTGCAACTACATACCTTTATGGAGGGAGCATCCCTTGACCAATCTAATAGGTCATTCACCTGATAGTTTGCGGATGGCGGCCATCTTTATGTCAAAATTGATTCCCCCTATTAATTCAAACACGGTGGAACCGAATGGAACGAAATTTGGTACAGAGGTAGCACTAGCAAAGGGCACCTCAGTGTCATGTTTTATATCGCCGCCATCTTGACTGAAACGTAATGGCGGCAACACGAATGTTCAAAACTTAAATCAAATTACGATTAACCTAATCATCCGATCTCTACCAAATTTTGCAACTACATACCTTTATGGAGGGAGCATCCTTTGACCAATCTAATAGGTCATTCACCTAATAGTTTGCGGATGGAGGCCATCTTTATGTCAAAATTGATTCCCCCTATTAATTCGAACACGGTGGAACCGAATGGAACGAAATTTGGTACAGAGGTAGTACTAGCAAAGGGCACCTCAGTGTCATGTTTTATATCGCCGCCATCTTGACTGAAACGTAATGGCGGCCATATGAATGTTCAAAGCTTAAATCAAATTACGATTAACCTAATCATCCGATCTCTACCAAATTTTGCAACTACATACCTTTATGGAGGGAGCATCCTTTGACCAATCTAATAGGTCATTCGCCTAATAGTTTGCGGATGGCGGCCATCTTTGTGTCAGAATCGATTCCCCCTATTAATTCAAACACGCTGAAACCAAATGGAACGAAATTTGGTATAGAGGTAGCACTAGCAAAGGGCACCTCAGTGTCATGTTTTATATCACCGCTATCTTGATGGAAACGTAATCGCGGCCACCCAAATGTTAAAAGCTAAAATGTAATTACGACCAACCTAATAATCTAGTCTCTACCTAATTTTGCAACACCATATCTTTATGTGGGAAACATATTCTGACCAAACTGCAAGAACATCAGCCCAATAGTTTGCAGATGGTGGCCAAGTATGTGTGCAGATCGATTCCCCCTATCAATTCAAACACGGTGAAACCGAATTGAACGAAATTTGGTACAGAGGTAGCACTAGGAAAGGGCACCTCATATTCATGTTTAATATCCCTATAGCACGTTGTATTTCAAGAAGCTCCTACAACCAACATTCAATCATACTCCTTGAAAAGGACAAAGAGTTATAACAATACCCATGCATTTAGAAGAAAGTAGGCTATATGTTCTTTACTGAACATCTTGTTTTATTTGATGTCGTTTTTGCGATTAGCTTTAACCCATCTGGCGCTCCGGGATATTTTGACTCTCGTGCTGACTGATTATTGGTAAAATGCATATGTGGTCGTGCGGACTCCGGTCTAAACGGGCACAGTACTAGACACGAAGTTACAGAAATTAATTAGTTGTAAATGGAGCAAATATGGGAGGGCACTTACTGAGAGTGACACCTCATTGAAAAAAAGACCTAAATTTACAATTTTGTTACTCTAGTTTGTTAGATGAAATGGGATTGTGGAAGAGTGTTCATGGCCGTATTTATTGAACTCGGACGAGCGCGACGCGGATGTTAAGTTGAACGGACACTGTTATCACTATAGTCTTTTGATATAGTTGAAAAGTTCACTGTAGTAGCACATGTAAATCACTAGTTGAGTTTTAGCTTGAGAGAATTATGAGTTGTAGTTTCTATAGGTGGTAGTTAAATGCGGCAGAAAATTTCCCACGTAGGAAGACAATTTATGTGGATTAGAAGTTTATGCCACATAAGTTTCTCAGTGAAGAAAAAGTACTCCCATATTAAAGTGGAAAATACTTGACAGTTACCTGGTAGATAGATTTCTTTGTTATGGAAAATTCCAGAGCAATGATGACTGTTGAAATGGGTAGAAAGTCCCTCGGTGGAATATATATATTATAGACAGTGGGTATTTTAGGAATATCCCTCGATGGGAGATAGCATCTCCGAAAATCTGTACAAGGAGTACAATTTCAATTTGAAAGTTAGACTTGATAGCTAGAATTTCATCAAGAAGATCTCTTGAAGGCAGTTATTGTATCACATATAGCAATTTCACTGTCTATAAAATCAAAATAAAAGCATTTAGCTTTTTAAAAGCGATGAGAATGTGTTTAAAACGTGAAGTCGGAACTTTTCTTTGCTTCATGAAGAAAGCGATGTTGCTGTTGACGGTTGATTTTGAAACTCGAACATGGCGTCGGATTTAAAAGTTTGTCTCTCGAGTTGAGGAGGCGAGCCTTAGTTGGGCTCCAACTGACTGGTTTGACCTCAGACGCACAAGTGAGGCCAGCTCAACGAAGCGCGGAGGGACCAGGGAAGGAAAAAGTGTGGGGGTAGAAGGCATAGGAATATACATAAGAATGAACTTTACAAAAATTATGAAATGGTTTTCAAAGAGTTGATAGCAGGCGTCACTAACGAAGCCTGGTGGATGGGAATGTAGACGAAGTTCTCTTGATCACAGAGATGATAGCTGGCGATAGCGACAAGATCTGGTGGCCAGATTGGTAAGGAAGTCCTCTTGTACATGGAAAAATAGAGGAAATTCAGAGATTCGCTGCTGGATGACGCTAGGTGGGTCATGGAAGATATATATCTAGAACAGACTCACAGGTAATACAAGCAAAGTGCATAAACAAAGAAAAACCAGGAGATCACTGTTGGTGTTTGCGTAAAAGGGAGTAATGAAATAAAGCAAAGAGCAGCAAAAGCTTACTCTGTCTTACCGTGTATTCCAAGGAATACACCAGGCTCGTTGCATAATGTACTATTACGACATGATCCTTATTCACAAGTGGATTAAACGAGCTTTGCAACTGGACCACTCAATTAGTAAGTACTGTTCATCTTATGGTAACATTGATAATGGGATGAATGTAATCTTAGAGGTAATCGTGCCCCCAAATGAGAAACGCGATAACCCCATTGGATAACACAATAGCCATAGCCTATTCCACAGATGACTCGTTACGTTGCTTTGCACAGCCTTGGCAATCACGTCCGTGGTGTGAAATCGCTCTGTTTCCCAATTATACTGCAAACGTCTGCCCGTCTCTGTGGCTTACCAGGTTGTTAGTTGTGAATACCAAAAAGTAAAAGAAAATTGAAACCAATCTCAAGAACTGGATTTCTACGAACGCTTTGATGCCTTTTAGATTTCCAATTCTTAGAGTTAAGCCTAACGGCGGGTGTTAACTCTAAACTTGTTTTAATATAAACACCGTGCAGTCATATACCGGTACAGGTTCCATACTTTATTTCTACTACCGTCACCAAGACAACGTATATACAACATAAAACAATACCCTGTTCATGATACCAATACCAAGACATTTATTACTTTAACCTGACATTCTTCCACCTTGCAATTTTCAGCCCTCAATGAAATTGCAACATTCAAAGTACGGTACGGCATTTATCTCATTGCAGGAATCTCATCGGTCACCTCACTGCTCTCCCAGTCCGAGTATGATATCTCTGCAACATCACGTTCTCTTGTTCCATGGCCTCTTTTTCGGTCATTAGGCAGAAGAGGGGTTGAAACTTTCAGTCGCTCTTTCTGGTACCTACTGCAAACAACACATTTTTGTACAAATGATCTCACGACTCGTCTTCCATTCAAGATCCAGTACTTCTCTCTAATAATACACAACAGAGTCTGTGGGCCTACATGACACTGCCGAATGTGCGTGTCATGAATAAGTCGCTGCACAACAGGGTGATCTCCCAGCAATATAGCAGGCTGGCGAAACTCATTGTTGTCCTCCCTCTCCGTTATTCTGGTGTAAACTCGCAAATGCCATGATTGTCTAAAAATGGCACTATTCAAGCCAGTTTCTGATCCTCGGGCCCTTCTGGACAAGTTTAATTACTATTCTTTCACTGTCTTGTAATTTTGAACAAGTCAGTTCTCCATTCTGCCTGCTATTATATACTGCTCAAAAAATTAAAGCACCACTTTTTTCAAAGGCCACCAAATTTTGAAAAGTTGACCTACAAGCTCGAAATCTCAGTATGACGTTTGTCCTGACGCCTACCAAGCATATGCTTCAGCACAACTCCCCAACTTGAGTAGTTTCGGGGTAGCACCAAAATTTTTCAAAAAAGTGTACAGCCTACAGTAAGTACGCCCATGCATAGGCAACCCACATCACGTCCGTGCGTGTAGGTTGCCTATGATCGTCAATAAGTTACAAAGTTTGGCAATGGGAGAAAAATGACGTGATGTGGGTTGCCTATGCATTGGTGTACTTACTAGAGGCTGTTAACTTTTTTGAAAACTTTTTGGTCCCGTTTCCCACCCTACCGATGAATTTCCATCCAACCTGCTGTTTTGGGCTCCATTTCAGGCCATAAGCTTCATTTTGATCCAACTCTGAAAACTCTGCCATGACGCGTTACGCGTCCAGACAGGGAGGGTTGAGTGTGCAAAAATGTCAACTTTGGGGGATGGAATGTCAATCAAACATCGGAAGGGGTTGATTTCGTGTCACCACTACTTCTGAGGACCTTTACAGCCCTTTCAGCGATTAAGACCTCATTTCAGCCCTTAAAAATGGCCTGATTCGAAAAATCATACAAAAGGGGGTAGCAAGGGAAGGGGTGGCGACACAGGCGCAGGTCCTCTTTTGAAACGTTAGGGGAAGACCCCCCCCCCCATTAGCAGCACTGATAAAAATCTCGATTTAAACCTTCCTTAGGGGTGAATCAAGACGGGGTGGTTTGGTCCCTTGCCAGTTGAGGGTGTTAGGAGGGGTGAACATTGCCGGAGGCCTTAAGAACTTACTGCAATCAGCAACTGAGGGCGGTGTGCGGGTTTTCAGGTGGTTAAACACATCCGGTACCTTCTCAGGCGCCCCCAATGGTAGTCCATGTTTAGGGGATGATGAAGGTGGTTGAAAATGCCCAAACGTCAAATCTAACGATTTCAACGTGTTTGTGGAACCTTAACAGCAAGACTCATTCATTTTCGACTGCTTTGGCAACCTGTGACAAGTCCTACAGCGTTTTTCGCAAACTTCAATTTACGGTTTTCAAAAATGGGCTGGTTTTGGGGGCGCTATCCCGAAACTACACAAGTTGGGGAGTTGTGCTGAAGCATGTGCTTGGTAGGCGTCGGGGCAAACGTCACACTGAGATTTCGACCTTGTGCAGTCATCTTTCCAAATTTGGTGGACTTTGAAAAAAGTGGTGCTTTAATTTTTTTGAGCAGTATATTTACAAATGAACATAAACCGTCTTATCCACCCGATCAGCCTCACTATTTTGTCGAATCGAGAGAAATGCTTGTAATACCAGTTGGAACTTGAAGGCTCTTCTACGACCAATAGAGTCGTGGCAGTCTTTCTTCTTTCAAGCATGATTTCATCTTCATTTCTGTTGCTATTATCTGAAGGCCATTCTTCTTTGGGAAGATACATCTATGACAGTCCCTCCCACCATCTCGATGCTATAAGATCTCTTGTTGTACATCCTCGGGTAGGCAGATCAGCAGGATTGAGTGCCCCAGGTACATGCCTCCACGATTCTTTTGAAGTCAGTTGCCTGATTTCTCTAGCCCTGTTCTCATAAAAAAAGACCAGAGAACTTCTCGCTGTATCCATGTCAACACTGTCGTCGAATCAGTCCACAAATAAACTGTTGGAGTGTCACACTCTTTTCTTATAGATGTCGGCTATCGGACACTAATTGCAGTTCCCATAAGTTCGAGTCGAGGAATGGTCGGTCGAGGTGATGGAGCCACTCTTGATTTTGCTTGGAGTAGCTGAACATGAACTCTTGTCATTGTCTGCGTGCGTAAAAATACCACTGAAGCATAGGCATCTTGACTCGCATCGCAAAAGGCATGGAAACTACGTTCCTCATATACCTCAGGGAGTCTTCTTGGGATCGTCAACTGGCCTAATTCTCCTATTTCACGAAGCCATTTTTCAAACTTGATTTGGATTTCCTCCGGTACCTTCGTCTCCCAAGAAACCTCGTTTATTTTCTGCAGTAACAGCTTCGGTGATAACATAACCGGTGCAGAAAATCCAATTGGATCATAAATCCTATGGACAGCAGATAGTATCGACCTCTTGGTTGCTTATATAGGTGATAGCTTCTTCAGGGGTTCACTGTTCAAGCTAAGCGTGTCTTCCTTGCGATTCCACATTATTACTAGGACGGGTGGCATTTTGTCATCATCTTGAAGCACTGGATCACTACTCACCCAACCTCTAAGCTCAAACTTGTGTTGGGCAAAAACATCTTGAGCAGTTTTAATAAACAATTCCAGCTCCTGTTTATTTGAGACACTTGTCACACAATTATCAACATAAAAGCTGTCTTTCAGTTGCTTAATAATATTGACAGTCATACTGTTCCACCTTTCCTGATCATTTTGCAAGGCTTGGTCTAAAAGGTGTTCAATCACAGTTGCCAGTAAGAAGGGGCTTGATGTCACTCCAAAAACAACTCGTTTGTGTCTATATGTTTTCATTTTCTCTTTTCCCCACAGGAATCTCAAAAAATCTCGATCTTCTGGTGCTACTGAAACTTGCAGGAAAGCCTTGCGAATATCAGCAATAACTCCAATTGACTTCTTTCGAAACTTGTGTAGGAGAGATGGAATAAGTTGGATCAGATTTGGACCCTTTTCCAAACAATCGTTGAGTGATGGGTTGTTACCTCTTCTAGCGGAAGCATCGAACACTGGTCGAACAGATGTTGTTCCATAATCCTTGATCACAGGTCGATGAGACAGATAATGGCCACATATTTCACTCTGATCACCATTAATCTCCTCTATTATCCCTTCAGCTAGCCAGTCTTGAAATACTTTATCATATTCTTCCAAGTATCCGTTACTATCTAGCTTTCTCCTCGTTATATTATACCCTTCAGTGTTCTTCTAGGATGCCGACTCTTACTCGGGTAGTGCTCTGTTCGGGGTGGCTCTAACTTATTCTAAACATCCTAGGAATATCGTCACAGGATCACAGGAGGCTTATCTTAAAATCAGTAGGTCAGAGAACTCCTAATATAAAATAATTTATTTCACAAAAACATCATCTCCCTTTTCTCCCAACCATAGACAAATAAAAACAAAATCAACTCCCTTAAATTACTGAAATCAACAACATCAAAAAAATGCACAAATAATGCTTCACACTGGCTGAAACCAGGAATAGAAAATAGTCTATTTTACTGCAGTCCACTGCTTCAAGTCCAAGAGTTATTGTCAACAGACTTAATTCAAATAACTATGGCTTAAATAAACCAGCCATTCTATCACAATAAATTGCGCACTCAGGTTTATAACTTGCAAAATTTGTTCTTTGGGAAATCGGACATGTCTACTCGTACAATCATCATCTTTCCTCACAAGAGTCAGATAATGAAGACAATAGATTTACTCTAGGTCACGGGCATGTGTGTTTTTATAACTTTAAAAACAATTACTTCTCTCAGAGCTATGACTCCGTTAATTATGGTAAAATAAACAAGTCAACATACATGAAGCATCAAATAAATACTTCGGCGGCCGGTGCGCCGTGATTATTAATAAACAACAACTATAATGAATGCACTCCAAAAATAATGACAATAGAATACATCGCTTCCTGAAGCGGTACACAAGAAGAAACCCCGGGAAGTTGGGCTACCTCCCTTCATAGAATACAATAACAACCTCGACCTTGTGACAGACACACTTTCACCGCACTAAACAGCTGGCCGGCAACAACCTTCCTGGCTGCTTTAGAATTCAGACGGCTTACCACATCTCTACCTGTCTCTTAAAGACTCCCTTTTACCTGCCTTGGGCTCGAGCAATACAATAACTTTCCGACGGAGCTAAAGTGGACTCTCATCAGATAATGAATTCAATCATTTTACTTACCATTTATATATCATCGAAGAATGCGGGAATATCACCTCCGCTATTATTTACACTTACCCTTATATATCGTCGAAGAATGCGGGAATATCACCTCCACTATAATTTTCACTCACCATTATATATCATCGAAGAACGCGGGAATATCACCTCCGCTTTAATTCTGCTCGACCCAGGATCGACTCTCAGCCTTACCTGAATATATCTCACATTACCCTCCAGCCATTCTTGTCTTACCTCTTTTTACCTTCGTGTGATAATCACTTACCATACTTATTATTCTCATAATTTCAGTGTCACTTACTGGTCTTGTCACAATATCGAGCGGTCTTCCCCATATTAGCTTTTACAATCACATTGTGCATAAGCACTATCAAACAAATTATTCCCTGGACTGTGCATTCAACAAGATTAATGACATCCCAAAACAAAACCATATTTAAAATAACACTTTGATGCTCATATACTTATTACGTTATAAAACACACAAAAATACTCATTACTGATAAACACACAAATCTACACAAACATGCCCGATATGCCTAAAATATCTATTTTTATCATAACTGCTTATGATCGAGATAAACTTATCCGATCCCAATGATGGGAAACATTATGGCCCACATGCCCCATACAATATTTACGTATCTCTCATATTTCCTGATGCGGTTCTGGTCCTTGAAATCAGTCCTCTTCATTAGTTGGTTCATCTTGATAGGAGGATAACTTACACACGGTTTTTCTCAAAATTTCACCAAAACAAAGGTCCACTGTGAATTATTACCATTAACACAATGCACGGTTCTCGCACATGAAGCTCCTATCTCCTATAGCTATCATCAACTTACTTAGTTCGGCTGACAGTTCATAGCTTCCTAGAATACTGGTTTAGCTGTTAATAGCTCGGGCGGCTATACCTATCATTACAACTGCGTCATACTGTTATGATATGCACTGTTCTACTTCGCACTCGCGAATACTTAGCGATGTTCAAATTTCGGAGGTATAGTTGCTCCTACTTATAAACTTGAAAAAAAAAATAATAATTTCTGAGGGCTTGAGGCACGGGCTTCCGCCTCTAGCGATGCCCCAAAGTAGACTGACTTCGCTGTGTTTCAATCCATTATTTATACGATTTCTCTTGAAGGGACGTGGAGTAGGGGGATTTCAGAATTTATTTCCAAAATAACACTCACATGAATATGCGAACTAGCTCCTTAGAACGTCCTCATTTCCAATGTCTCAATGACTCCTTTTTATTCAGAATCCGATCGTTGGATCCTTATATAATGAGCTCCGTAATTTGCTTCATTGTCCCTTAATTTCGGCGGGATTTGATCGCCTCTAGCGTCTCTCACTGCCATTGGTCGTTTCAAATCCACCCCCTGATTTCATTTTAATTCTGGCAAAAATCACAGAATAATCCAATTTAAATTTTGACGATATTTCTGAGAGGCTGGGATAATCCCCTATACAATGGTATAATTCCTGTTTCTGTATTCTAATTACTGCTCTAATCCCTTTCAAATGGGCGGGGTTTATTTGGTAGGTGATCGTTGAGGTATTCAAATTTACCCGCGTAGTGTAACGACCTCCGCGCGTTGTCTGGTCGCATTTGGTGTCCAGATGTGGATTTACTCTCCCCTGCTACCTTTGTCTGCGCTGGGAGAAAGCTTCTTCAAGTCACGTACGAACCATCCTTTTGTCATTCTAGTTTCACAAGCAACTTCTATTCTCACATCGACTTTGAGACATGAATTAAATCTTGTTGGAATAATATGTAGACTTTATGCTATCAGAGATGCATAAAGGTCACATTACCCTTCTGCAAAGGAAAAAATCGATATGGAACGTATGATTTTTTTCTCAATCTCGATCCGCCTCACGGATGCTGCAAGGTTCCGTCGTCATTCCTTATACTGTTTACTTGGTTCGTCACTGCTGGTCGCGCTTAGGGATTCCCTTGGTACGATTCTTGTCTCCCTCTCCACATTCTTGCTAAGATTAGTGTCTCGGCTGTCTGGTGCAGGTAGCTAGCTATTGTCCGCCTTTCTCGCCCAGTTTTCTTACTTCACGGCCCTCCATTGTAAACACCGAGTCTGTTTATGACCGACTACCTCCTCGTTCCACGTGCATTTGGCTCATCTTTATTCGATTTCCATAATGTTGACACCCACGGTATTCCGTGGTTGATCAAACGGTTCCCTTTTGTAATATAATTTGAGGTTTGAGCAATTTACAACTGATGTGCTTCCGCCATTTACGTCCTGTATCTTATATGCATTATTCCCCAAATTTCTTATGATTCGATAAGGTCCTATGTATGGAAAACACCATTTATGAAATACTTTGTTTGCTGGATCAGAGATAGGTGGCCTCTTCAATAAAACTAGTTCATTGACGTTCAATTCCCTGTGAAAGCGTTTTCCTTTTAGTCTTCTTAGTCTCCTGTCAGCTTGTTCTCTCATGTAGGTGATCGTCCGTTCGACTCTCAGCTGTGGTGCTGGCTGCGGATCTCTTGGGCAATCTAGTACTGTTGTCCAAGATCTCGGTGGTTGCTGGTTCAAGTGTAACGTGTATGGTACTTGTCCAGTTGACTCATGACGTGTCATATTGATGCAAATCTCAATATTTTTCAATGTATCGGCCCAACGATGATGTTCTGTAGGTATGAACATGCGTATGTGCTTCGAGACCTCACGTAAAACTCTTTCGCTCGGATTTCCCTGTGGATGGCGTATGCTAGATAGTACATGTTTGATGTCTAGCTCATTTAATCCGCGCTTAAATTCTGCTGATGTGTAATAACTTCCATGATCGGAAAGGATAAATTCAGGCTTTCCCATTATAGGTATAACTCGATTCTTGATGCGGCTTAGGACCTGTTTCTATGTTGTTTTCTGGATAGCACATAAAACAACAAATTTAGAAAAGACGTCCACACATACAAGGACATGTCGCACTCCTCTACGTCCTTTTGGCAATGGACCCAGACAGTCCGTAGCAATGAGCTCTAACGGTTTCTGTGGCAGTATTGGCTTTGGGTATTGTCTCATGAGGAAGTTATTGGGTTTTGCGCGCTGGCAAATATCGCATGTCTTCAGGACATCGCGTATAGTAATCCTCATCCGTGGCCAAGTGAAAGCTTCACCTATTGTTGCTTGTGTCTTGTCTAACCCTATGTGACCAAGCGTATAATGAGTATGCCACACTAATTTCCTCTGTAACGAAGCTGGTAACAATATCCGTAACTTGACATGATCCTCATCTATAAATTTATGGAGCATATTATTGAAGTATGAATAACTTCTCGCTTGAGCTTCAATCTCTCGATATGCTGGGGTATCAGGTGTTATCTCTCTCTTGAGGAATTTAATCATCTGCATCATCCATGGCTCCTTTTCTTGTTCCTGCGGTAACCTCTTCAGTTCTTGTAAGAAATCTTCATCTTCGTTTGTCAGCTCAATGTGTTGCACTAACATTTCCTCCTGCTGTGCCTCTTCTTCTGGATTTCGGCTCAAAATATCCGGGATTACATTCAATTTTCCTGATATGTGCTCAATTTGTATATCAAACTGCTGCGCATAAATGGCCCATCTGTTGACGCGTTCACTTACCATGGTGGTCTTAAATAAGAAAGTCAGCGCCTTGTGATCAGTGCGGATTGTTATGGAAAAACCATAGATAATACGACGCCATTGTTGTAGCGCGTATATGATCGCCAAAAGCTCCAGTTCTGAGATGGTATAACTTTTCTCATGTTTTCTTAATTTCCTGCTGATGAATGCTAGGTATGAACGGTTTGCCGTTCTCTCTGCGTCTTCTTGGAAAAGCATTGCTCCGATGCCCACTAAAGATGCATCTGCTTGAATTATAAACCTCTTCGAGATATCTGGGTAACCCAGTTTGATGTTATTTTACAGTAATTCCTTCGTGGCTATGAATGACCTCTCACACTCTTCGTTCCAAAACCAACGGTTATTCTTTTTTAGCATCTCTTGTAATGGTGCTACTACTTCGGTGTATCCTGGACAGTTTTCACGAAAGAAATTGGTGGCTCCCAAGAAC
The DNA here is from genome assembly GCA_946902985.2 of Meconema thalassinum. Taxonomy (NCBI): domain Eukaryota; kingdom Metazoa; phylum Arthropoda; class Insecta; order Orthoptera; family Tettigoniidae; genus Meconema; species Meconema thalassinum. Next base: position 49,604,648 of record OX336393.1, read on the forward strand.
ATCCTTATGTGCTTGACTCTGGTTGGTCGAGGAAAATTTTTAATGGCTTCGATTTTCACTGGATTGGGCCTGATCCCTTCTCCATCAACAATATGTCCTAAATATAAAATTTCGTGCTGAAAAAAGTGTGATTTTTTTAGATTGATCTTGAAATTTGCCCTTTCTAGGTTCTCTAACAACTTGCTTAAATTTTGCATGTGTTCCTCATTGCTTTCTGATGCTAGTAAGGTATCGTCGACATATCTGACAGTCATGTCTTTCACTTCTTCTGTTAAATTTCGATCCAATGCTCGGATTAGTGCAGATCCGGCTGTCTTAACTCCAAATGGTAAACGACACCAGGTGAAACTCTGATTGTCGAATAGAAATCCTGTTAACAGCTGTGATTTCACTTCTAACTCGATGTGCCAATAGCTATTCGCTAGGTCGACAGACGAATATATTTTCTTCTTATGGAACTTCTTGAGTACATCCTTAATTAGTGGTGCACGGTCGGTTTCATCTATTAATCTGGGTGCGAGCATCGAGACACAACCTCACTGAACCATTGGGCTTCGCCACCGCTAATATGGCGTTCAAATATGGGGTTGGAGCTTTCTTAATTATGCCCCCTCTAAGCATCTCGTCTATAATTTTTCTAACTGCTGCACGCTGCTTTTCTGGAATTGGGTAGAGTCGGCTCTTAAATGGTGTCCAGTCATCTACCTGCATAGCGTACTTGAAATTTAATATTTTTCTCGGTAGTGTATTAAATGCTGCTGAGTGTTTACATAGCGTTTGTGCCAAGCAATTTCTTTCATCATCATTTAGCTTTGCCTCTCTTAATTTTTCTTTCAAAAGTGCCTCAAAACTGTCTTTGTTGCCATCTTCTTCTACTGCCATGGACCACATTTCATCTTCCAATTCTTGCTTTCCCTCCAGGAGTCCTGTGTTCGAGTCCTCTTCATCTGCTTGACTTTCTTCTTCTTCTTCCTCATGAATGGTCTCCAGCGTCCAAATGTCAGCGTCTCTATCTAAGCCGTGGTTATTCATGTTCAGTTCCACTGCTGATAATCCTTCCATATTTCTGAATTTAATTACATTGTTGCGCAGGTCAATCACTGCTTGGTGCTCATATAGGAAATCCGCCCCCAGAATCAAATTTACATTCATCTTGTTCATCACCATGAATACGTGTGAGAAAGTGTGTCCTAATATTTCTAGATCCAGTTGTACCTGAAATTTGCATACAGCTGATTTTTCGGGAATTACTCCTCTAATTTTGACCTGTGGTACTGGAATCGTAGGTATTCTCTGTTTCTCGCTTAGAGCTTTAATTAATGCCTCTGATACTAAACATAGCTGTGCCCCTGTATCCACTAATCCTTTTACTCTTAGTCGTTCTATCCTCGTAATGATGACTGGTAATTTCCTCAAACAATGTTGTTCCGGTTGAATAATTTCACGTGTAAAATCCTCCGGAGTTGCGATCCATTCCTCGATGTTCGCTATCAACCACTGTGTCTTATCTGGCGTGAAAATTAGCCTATCTCCTTCACCCTCTAATACATTTTTTTTAATAGCCCCCGTGTTCCTCTTCTCATTCTGGCTTTCACGATGCTGTTGCGCTAATTCACTCTCTGCTCCAGTGATTTCCATATCTGGGTTCTCGCGATTCTCCATCGTCCTTCGCCAGCGATCCTTTTCCGTCTCTTGGCTGCGATGCAACTCATCTAGGTATCGTTGTGATGCCTCATGCCTGTTTTGCAATTCCCGTCGACTGTCTTCCGTGTATCCTCGGTTCTCATCTCGTCCTCGGTTCCACGTTCTATTATCTCTTCTATCATATCTGCGATGATGATATGGACCTTCGCGACCACGCCCTCTCCATTCATCTCTCCTGTACTGTTGTGGCTGCCAGTTCCTCTCGTTCCTTGGTTCATATCTCCTTTGCTCCTCTTTCGGCAAGTCTGACCTTCCGTTATTATTCCCGCTTCTATGGCTAACATTCGTGTTGGTGCTCTGCTCTCTAGTTTTGACTAGCTCGGCTTGGTGTACCAGCGCTGCGCTGTCACTCGCTCTGACGTGTCTATTTTGATTATTTAATGACGTCTCATCCAACTGACGTAACACCTCCTCTGCTTGCAGTGCGCTCGAGACGTTTGCCGCAATTAAAAACTGTTGTACCGGTAACGGAAGCTGTTTTCCAATTGTCATCACCAGTTCTGACTCCGGTGGTAAAATATCCATATCCTTCAGTCTGAGTAGCTGAGCCGAAAAATATTCTGAATAACGTGTAGGCTGTGAAGCATGATACTTCCTACTATATAATTCCATCCTTAAACTATGTTGTATGGACATGCTCCAGTAACGACGTAAAAATGCATGCTTGAAGGTATCCATGTCCTCAAAGGTGTAGCGAAAACTTCTGAACCACGTCAGAACGCTATCCGCAAGTAATTTCTCAGTTATTCTGAGTTTCTTATTCTCAGGAATGTTATTGTCTGTAAGGTAGTGTTCTAAGTCTTTTAGAAAAGCTTTCGGCGTTTGTGAACCATCATTGTTAAATTTTCGTGGGCGATCCTCCTGCATTCTAATTATCTGGACATACTGTGTAGTTATTATTATTATTAGTGCCAGTCGGCTGTTGAGGTGTTGAGGCAAGTCCTCTAAATGTTTGGAACCATTCATTATTCTCGCTACCTGCGGTCGCACGGCCCGGACTAAGTTCATTCATTCCTTCTACCTGAGTCTGGCTTGTGTTGAAATGGTTAGCCACACTGCTCGTCTCTTTACCGCTATTGTGAGCTTTCAGTTCAAGAAGCATTTCCTGTTGCTGTAAAGACTGTATCTCTGTCTTAATAATCTTCCGTTCTTGTATCTCCATTTTTCCTAGTAACTGCAGTTCGACCTCCTTTATCCTCTTTTGGTTTTCTTCCATTTGTTCTATGAGTTTCTTTCTATCCTCTTTCCCGTCAATTCCTATTTGTTGGCATGTCTTGTTTATTTCCACTCTTATTGCCTCATATCTATTTTCCTCTTTTCTCTTTCCCTCTTTCTTCTCGCTCTCCAGCTGATCGAGCCTGCCTCCTATCATTTCATTGCTTTCACGGATACTCTCCTTAAGTGCATCATTCTCATTCTCTTGAATGCTCCATCGTTCTGCTGAAGTCAAAGCTGCCTTGTCTATTTCCGTTCTAATCTCTATCATCTCTCCTTCTAAGCTGTGCAATTGTTTTGCCGCAGACTTAACCTCGTTGTCTACTCCTTTTATGGTAGCTTGGATTGCTAATTGTTCTATCTTTATCCCTTCTGTATTAGCGTTACATATTTCTTCTAGCTGTATGAGCTCCGCTGCCGTCTTTTCTTCACTGAACGCTATTGATTGCCTTAAGTTCGTCTCCATCTGACCTAACTGTGTGGTAGTCTCAAGCGTGATTTTAGCTATTTGCTCTGCTAATTTATCTGTCAGTTCCTCTTTTAATGCTTCCTTATTCAGCCTACCCTGTTCTGCAATTTGTTCCGTTAATTCCTCTTTTAATACTTCATTATTCCGCCTACCCTGTTCTGCAATTCGTTCCATTAACTGTGTGTTAGTAACTGTATTTTGTTCCGCGAGTAGTGCATTATTTGTCTTACTGTGTTCCGTTATCTGCTCCGCTATACGTGCATTGTTTAAATCACTCTGTTCTGCAATTCGTTCCGCAATACGTGCGTTGTTTAATTCACTCTGTTCTGCAATTTGTTCCGCTATCCGCTCTGTGATACGCAAATTGTTGATTTCGTTCTGCTCCGCTATACGTGCATTGTTGATTTCGCTCTGCTCCCTACATTCCCTCTTAAAGTGTTCGAACTGTTCCATTGTTCTAGCTACTGAACTCTCAATAATAAGTCGAATTTCCTCCACTGACGCCATATCACACAATATAATACTTATTTGAGAAGACTGGGGCATGAAGCCTCACGTACCCACCTTCTGCAATCATAAAATGAGTCGCTTAATCCCAATTTACGTAAATCCCATTAATGACTTTAATATGCTTGAAGAGCTGCCTATTTGATGTTTGCTTTTGTGAATAAATTTTCAGTTTACCCTTCTGCGTTAATTTTAACTTCCCAGTTCTGTCAATAAAGTACTGACATCACTCTTACGGTTCATGCCGTCCTACAACATACATTTGGAGTTTGCTACTAATTATCCAAATATAAGGGCGCCAAGAAAACGCTGCTTCTACCTAACTATGCAAAATAAACTCAGCATTTTCGATTATTTACTTTAAACAAAATCCTGGCTTTACTTTCCCCTGAATTACTTGTTAATTTGGCCACACCATTCGGCGCCATGCTGCTAATGTCAATCGTGCCCAACTACAGGGCGACATGATGCTCAAACAGACCCAGGAGACAGGCCTCATGACAGGGGATGCTCTACATCTGTTTACATGACCTCAAGGGGGCATGTGCACTTCAGTAGGCTCCGGCTAGCTACTCTCTGACACTCTCCGTCACTGTGATCCACTAATTAATAAAAGAAAACTAATATGGACATGAATAACTACATCATTATCACCCAATCCATATATACCCTTCAGTGTTCTTCTAGGATGCCGACTCTTACTCGGGTAGTGCTCTGTTCGGGGTGGCTCTAACTTATTCTAAACATCCTAGGAATATCGTCACAGGATCACAGGAGGCTTATCTTAAAATCAGTAGGTCAGAGAACTCCTAATATAAAATAATTTATTTCACAAAAACATCATCTCCCTTTTCTCCCAACCATAGACAAATAAAAACAAAATCAACTCCCTTAAATTACTGAAATCAACAACATCAAAAAAATGCACAAATAATGCTTCACACTGGCTGAAACCAGGAATAGAAAATAGTCTATTTTACTGCAGTCCACTGCTTCAAGTCCAAGAGTTATTGTCAACAGACTTAATTCAAATAACTATGGCTTAAATAAACCAGCCATTCTATCACAATAAATTGCGCACTCAGGTTTATAACTTGCAAAATTTGTTCTTTGGGAAATCGGACATGTCTACTCGTACAATCATCATCTTTCCTCACAAGAGTCAGATAATGAAGACAATAGATTTACTCTAGGTCACGGGCATGTGTGTTTTTATAACTTTAAAAACAATTACTTCTCTCAGAGCTATGACTCCGTTAATTATGGTAAAATAAACAAGTCAACATACATGAAGCATCAAATAAATACTTCGGCGGCCGGTGCGCCGTGATTATTAATAAACAACAACTATAATGAATGCACTCCAAAAATAATGACAATAGAATACATCGCTTCCTGAAGCAGTACACAAGAAGAAACCCCGGGAAGTTGGGCTACCTCCCTTCATAGAATACAATAACAACCTCGACCTTGTGACAGACACACTTTCACCGCACTAACCAGCTGGCCGGCAACAACCTTCCTGGCTGTTTTAGAATTCAGACGGCTTACCACATCTCTACCTGTCTCTTAAAGACTCCCTTTTACCTGCCTTGGGCTCGAGCAATACAATACCTTTCCGACGGAGCTAAAGTGGACTCTCATCAGATAATGAATTCAATCATTTTACTTACCATTTATATATCATCGAAGAATGCGGGAATATCACCTCCGCTATTATTTTCACTTACCCTTATATATCGTCGAAGAATGCGGGAATATCACCTCCGCTATAATTTTCACTCACCATTATATATCATCGAAGAACGCGGGAATATCACCTCCGCTTTAATTCTGCTCGACCCAGGATCGACTCTCAGCCTTACCTGAATATATCTCACATTACCCTCCAGCCATTCTTGTCTTACCTCTTTTTACCTTCGTGTGATAATCACTTACCATACTTATTATTCTCATAATTTCAGTGTCACTTACTGGTCTTGTCACAATATCGAGCGGTCTTCCCCATATTAGCTTTTACAATCACATTGTGCATAAGCACTATCAAACAAATTATTCCCTGGACTGTGCATTCAACAAGATTAATGACATCCCAAAACAAAACCATATTTAAAATAACACTTTGATGCTCATATACTTATTACGTTATAAAACACACAAAAATACTCATTACTGATAAACACACAAATCTACACAAACATGCCCGATATGCCTAAAATATCTATTTTTATCATAACTGCTTATGATCGAGATAAACTTATCCGATCCCAATGATGGGAAACATTATGGCCCACATGCCCCATACAATATTTACTTATCTCTCATATTTCCTGATGCGGTTCTGGTCCTTGATATCAGTCTTCTTCATTAGTTGGTTCATCTTGATAGGAGGATAACTTACACACGGTTTTTCTCAAAATTTCACCAAAACAAAGGTCCACTGTGAATTATTACCATTAACACAATGCACGGTTCTCGCACATGAAGCTCCTATCTCCTATATCTATCATCAACTTACTTAGTTCGGCTGACAGTTCATAGCTTCCTAGAATACTGGTTTAGCTGTTAATAGCTCGGGCGGCTATACCTATCATTACAACTGCGTCATACTGTTATGATATGCACTGTTCTACTTCGCACTCGCGAATACTTAGCGATGTTCAAATTTCGGAGGTATACTTGCTCCTACTTATAAACTTGAAAAAAATGTTAATTTCTGAGGGCTTGAGGCACGGGCTTCCGCCTCTAGCGATGCCCCAAAGTAGACTGACTTCGCTGTGTTTCAATCCATTATTTATACGATTTCTCTTGAAGGGACGTGGAGTAGGGGGGTTTCAGAATTTATTTCCAAAATAACACTCACATGAATATGCGAACTAGCTCCTTAGAACGTCCTCATTTCCAATGTCTCAATGACTCCTTTTTATTCAAAATCCGATCGTTGGATCCTTATATAATGAGCTCCGTAATTTGCTTCATTGTCCCTTAATTTCGGCGGGATCTGGTCGCGTCTAGCGTCTCTCGCCGCCATTGGTCGTTTCAAATCCACCCCCTGATTTCATTTTAATTCTGGCAAAAATCACAGAATAATCCAATTTAAATTTTGACGATATTTCTGAGAGGCTGGGATAATCCCCTATACAATGGTATAATTCCTGTTTCTGTATTCTAATTACTGTTCTAATTCCTTTCAAATGGGCGGGGTTTATTTGGTAGGTGATCGTTGAGGTATTCGCATTTACCCGCGTAGTGTAACGACCTCCGCGCGTTGTCTGGTCGCATTTGGTGTCCAGATGTGGATTTTCTCTCCCCTGCTACCTTTGTCTGCGCTGGGAGAAAGCTTCTTCAAGTCACGTACGAACCATCCTTTTGTCATTCTAGTTTCACAAGCAACTTCTATTCTCACATCGACTTTGAGACATGAATTAAATCTTGTTGGAATAATATGTAGACTTTATGCTATCAGAGATGCATAAAGGTCACACTATCAAGGCGCGTCACTGCCATCTCTTACGAAGGATCCAAGGGAAGATGATCCTTCAACCATGGCAGTCTAACTTCGTATCTACCATCTTCTTTCATTTCTACGGTTTCAATTACACTTAATCTTGCTTCCTCGTCAAGTTCGCATTTCTTCTTTTCTGTGATAGGATCTTCTATTCCCAATATGTCAAGTTCCCAGAGGTTGCTAACCTTCTCTATATTCAGCATAATAAGTGTAGTTTTACTCATACCACACCCCGAGTGTTGGTCTCTGCCGAATACTGTCCACCCCAATGTAGTGCGAAACGCTGTTAACTCTCCCACCGTTTTACGATCATTGGAGAGAACTGATCCTAGAAAATCAGCACCAATAAGGATCTCAATATCCTTATCCTTTCCTACATCTAGATGAGACAGTCCAAGTTTCACGACTTGCTCTGTTGTAAGGCGAGGGACCTGACTGCAAATAACAGGCTCACTAAGTGCAGTCAGTCTCAGCTGACAGGAGTTATCGAGATTATGAAGAACAAGTTCAAATACCCCATGTTCCACCGGAGATCCAGTTCTGCCACCAAACACAGCATGGCTTAAAGTAACCTTCCTGACTTCCTTGAGACCCAATCTCTCTGCCAGTTCTTCTTTAATGTAAGAATGCTGGGAGGCAGAGTCTAGAAGAGCGCGTACAAGCTCTATATTACACCCGTGCACAATCTTAACCAAAACTGTTAGTAGATATACACAGGTGGAATTTATGCAGAAGTTCGTCACTGACCTGGCCTGAGATGAGACCTGGGTCTCCTTTTTAAGATTCCTTTCTGAAAAATCACACATAACTGGATAATGCTGCCGCTTACATAACTTGCAGGAGAGGCGAGTATGGCATCTTCTTGCAACATGACCAACCCTGAGACATTTGAAGCATGCGCCATTCTTTGACAACCTGTCCTTCCTTTCTTCGAGAGTCATGTTCTTTGCTTCCGTGCATCCCGATGAAGGATGTTTCTCTTCACTACAAAAAGCACATGTACCTCCCACTCCTCCAGTTGATACCAAACCCTGAGCAGTAGGACCATCGCACAGTTTCAAGGGTTTTGAAATTTGTTTCTTTTCCGCAGTAACGTTACTTATCTTTCTAGTAAGTTGTAAGTACTCTTCATTTTCTACTTCAGATTTCAAAAATGTCAAAAGGTTTCTAAGCTTATCTTGTGACCCATTTTCTTGTATAAAATCTCCTCTTCTCTGCCACACACGAATTAATTCATCCGTCAAACAAGACTCTACCAGGGGAAATAATAATGCAGCATAATTGTCGGTAGTCAGGCCCATTGACTCGAGGGACCTAACATTAACCTCAATTCGATCATACAATACTGAAAGGGAAGGTTTCTCTGTCACTAGATTTATTATGTCCCTCACGTAATGTTCTATCAATAGATCTTTTCGACCATAGCGGGCTTCTAACAACTGCACAGCCTTGCTATAATTCTCGGCAATAGGAGGAAAACCGCTCACAAGATCATACGCCCTTGTTCCAGGAGTCATAGATTCTCTTAGATAAAGAATCTTTTCTGCAGCATCCAGCTCGACACTCTCATGTATTCGCTTGAACTGGGCCCAAAACGATAACCAATGCTTAATATCTCCTGAGAACTTCACAAGCGACAACTTGGGTAATTTACTAATCACTTTACCAGTTTGAGAAACACTAGTTCTTATGGAATGAGTGTCACACGGTATTTCACATTCGTATTTTTCGTACTTACACTTCACTGTTGTCCATTTGTCTCGATATGTTTCGACTTCTTCATATTCCTCGTCTTCATCTTCGTTGTTGCATTCACGTCCATGCCAAGCTTCGCGGATTCTCTCGTCAAGTGGAAACAGTCGATCGGCTTTATCTTCGAGTAGTTTAAAACTAGTAAATATATCTTCCTGCTTCACATTTTCCTCCTTAATCTTGTTCTGGAACGTGTCGAAAGCTCTTGTGAACAAACGACGTAACTGTGCTCTTTCTCTTTGTAAAGCAGTCACTTCAGCCATGATGATAGATTTTGCTAGTCGAAATCAAACAGTTGTTGTGTACCTAAAGTTCTTATTTTACTTTCACTGCACGGCAATCAGTCCTGACTATCGGTAGCCAAATGTTAACTCTAACCTTGTTTTAATATAAACACCATGCAGTCATATACCGGTACAGGTTCCATACTTTATTTTTACTACCGTCACCAAGACAACGTATATACAACATAAAACAATAAATACCCTGTACATGATACCAATACCAAGAAATTTATTACTTTAACCTGACAGCGGGTTTCAGTACAGAGTGGCGGATGATCTCGAAGTGCCGCCCCTTAAAACCTCAATAACTAACTAACTAACCAACTAGAGTGGCTGAACCAACACAAGTTAGCTACACTGATGGGGATCGGTGTTCAACGCGACATCCGCTCATGGGAGAGAGTGAGTTAGAGGACCTTAAGGGGACTCACACCCCGTAAGTGGGAGTTTTCGCTCTCAGTTAGGAATAAAATAATAACTTCACTAATATGTAACATAGAATAATGAAAACTGATATACGGTACTTATAGTCAATATATAGGGATTTCATTTGTTATATGAAAGGGAACAATACGGTACATAATGGACAATATTTGTGATTTTATTTTTCAATGCTATGAATCACAAAAAACACGATTTAACAAGAAATACCAGTCAATTGCATTTTGTAAGCATTTTGAATTTCTATTGCACTTTGTGAGTATTTTGGAGGGCGGAACAGGGCAAGTTTCAGGGGTATTTGAATGAGCTATTTGTAGGATGGGCATCGGAAGGAAATCACATTAATATCCTGTGGACTAACTTTTTGAAAATTTTAAATAGCGCTGTTGATAAATTTGTCCCATTTAAATTGCTGAAACAAAACCCAGATCCTGAGTATTACACACGAGAAATTAGGAGTCTAAAACGGAAAATTGGGAAATTTACAATAAAAGACATGATAGTGACAAGTATATGTTGAAATTTAAGTCCTTATCAAGAGAGCTCATCTTAAAACAAGTAGTTCCGTGAAGAACTATACAGCCTATTTTCATATATCCTACTCATCCTGCCTCTATCTACATACAAAATATCAGTTTAATTGCTGTAACAGATTAGTAGATATTGAGAACCGTCTAAATATTTCAGATGGTCGCCAGGTTGGAATATTATTTTTGTACTATTACATTAAGATTATTGTGTACGTGTGGTATACAAACTTCAATCGCATGATTAGAACACAAGAAGTAAAAACGAGATTTTAAAATTACGCACAGCAGCCATCTTGTGATTATGCAAACAATTGAAAGAAATGAGATGCCAGTGGTTCAACATTTGTATAAGCATTTAACGTGCAACGTTTCACGGCACTCGGATAGTTAATTCGCGAGAAACGTCCATTTAAATATTTATACTTCGCGTCGCCGCCATGTTGGATTTGTGCTCACCAGGTTACTGAAAATCCTATAGGTGAACATATGTTCATAGACTCTATGAACATTAAAAAATTCAGTTTGGTTGCTGTAAAAGATTCATAGATATTGAGAACCGTCTAAATATTTCGGAAGCTCGCAATTTAGGATTGTTATATGTATAGGCCATAGAGTTATGTACCATTCAAGGACAATTATTGCCTAGGTTCATTATTCAAACTTTCACTTCGATCGCATGAATACGACACAAGAAATAAAAACTTAATTTTAAAATTTTGCACAGCCGCCATCTTGAGGTTATGTAAACAATTGAATTAAATTAGATGGCAGGGCATTATAAACTGCAAAATCATTTACTGTACCACATTTCACAGCGCTCAGAGAGTAAAATCACGAGAAAAGTCTATTAAAATATTTCAAATTCACTTGGTTGCCATGTTCGTTTTGTATTTTACAGGTTTATGAAATATACATAGGTAAACTTGTATTAGTACCCTTTATCACCGTACAAAATTTCAGGGTGATATCTGTAATAGTTTCGGATATATAGAATGTCAGTGAAATATTTTGCACAGCCGCCATTTTGAGGTTATGTAAACAATTGAACTAAATTAGACTCCAGTGCATTACAATGTGCATAAACAATTACTGTACCAAGTTTCATTACGTTTGGATAGTTAAATCGCGAGAAAAGTCTATTTAAAAGTCTCAAATTCGCTTGGCCGCCATGTTGGTTCTGTATTCACCAGGTTTTTGAAAGTCTCATAGGTGAACATCTAGTAGTAACCTTTATCACCGTACACAATTTCAGGGCGATATCGGTAATAGTTTCGGAGGTATTGAATGCTAGTGAAATATTTCGCACAGCCGCCATGTTGGATTGGTGAGACGTAACAAAAAGTGAAGGGCACGGTCGAGGTCGCCGGGAATAGCGCTATGAACTTACCGAGTTTCATTGAAATCGCTCCAGCCGTTTAGATTTTATTAGGGGGGAACACACACACACCTCACACACACACACACGCACACACACACGGACAAAAGGTGATCTCATAAGCCTATTTTTTCAAAATTGAAAATAGGCTAAAAAGAGGGCTGCTCATGACAGTTATATGCAAGGTTTACTTGGTTCGGGAGGTGATGGGTGGAAAAAACTTTACAGTTATGTTAGGAGAAGAAAGGGAAATTCAAATAATTTGTCGATGATAATGTCCGGTGACGGTAAATTAATTACTGAGAAACAGGCCATTGCTAATGAATTAAATGTCTTTTACGGTAGTGTGTTCAATAAATCCAATAGCTGTGTGTTGGACCTTAACGACGAATCAGGGACTCCCCTGTTCCAAATAAACCAGTCAGCAATTGTAAAGCTAATACAAACACTACGTTTCAATGTATCAAAGGGTCCTGATAATATTGTTAGTGAAGCACTTAAACTAGGAGGTAGGGCCGTGGCACGATACTTGGAGGTGATGTTCAATGTGTCCATAAACAATGCGCAAATCCCAGATGACTGGAAAAGAGCTACGGTAGTCCCAATATTTAAGGGAGGGAGCAGACTTGAATTGGGCAACTACAGGCCGGTTAGCCTTACGTCCATCGTTTGTAAACAGATGGAGCATCTCATTTGCGACTACTTGAGGGAACAGTGGGAAACATTATCATGGTTTAATGATAGGCAACATGGATTTCGGAAAGGTTACTCATGCGAGAGTCAGATGCTATCACTTTTTCAAGACATTAGCGAATCGTTAGACCATGGAGTTTCAGTCGACACCGTGGTTATAGATTTTGCGAAGGCATTTGATGTCGTTCCGCATGACATGCTACTCCATAAATTAGCTTCGACGAAGATTGATAGAAGAGAAATTTTATGGATCCAAGAGTATTTGACGGGACGATCCCAGAAAGTGTAAGTCGAAGGCATATTCTCGGATGAAATCACCGTAACGTCGGGTATCCCTCAGGGCAGCGTAATCGGGACTTTGTTATTTTTGGCGTTTATAAATGACTTACCAAATGGGATTCGCAGTGACTGTCGATTGCTTGCGGATGATTGTGTAATATATCGAAAGATAAATGACTCACAAGGCAATGCAGTGCTTCAAGAGGACCTGAACCTGGTCTATAAGTGGGCTATTGTAAATAAAATGAAAATAAACACAAGAAAATGTAGTCTCTTAAAAGTAGGGAAAGTGCGAAGGCAGGATTTTCAATATAACATTGGCTCGGAAGTACTTGTAGAAGAAGATTCTTGCAAATATTTGGGCGTTCACGTAAGGAATGATATGAAATGGAGTAGTCATGTAGGATGTGTAGTTTCAAAAGCTTACAAATCCCTGCACTTTGTAATGAGGGTATTAAAAGGAAGTAGTACCTCTGCTAAAGAATTAGGCTATTTGTCACTTGTAAGACCTATTCTGGAATCTGCCTCGGCGGTTTGGGATCCATATCAAGTAGGGCCCATCAATGAGTTGGAAATGGTGCAAAGAAAGGCCGCTAGATTTGTGCTCAGCGACTTTAACCCCAGGAGCAGTGTGAGCCGTATGTTAAAGAAACTTGGGTGGGAATCACTGGTGGCTAGGAGGATGAAATCTAGACTCTGCGCTATGTACAATACGTATACAAATCAACCAGCATGGGGTGAGCTTTGCAAACGATTGGGAAAGCCCACTTACATGGGTAGGAGCGATCACCCTTTCAAAGTTAAGGGCCGACCACAGCGAACAAATTATGGTAAATATTCTTTTGTAAACCGTGCCATTGATAACTGGAACTCTCTACCTGCCGCAGTCTTAGAGCCTTTTCCCAAACATATAGCCTAGGTGTGTTTAAGAAAAGACTGACTATTTGTGTAAATACTCCAGTTTAATTGTTGTATAATTGTTATTGAATTGTTATGTATAATTATTTATTGGTTATGTATATCCAATTTGCCACCGGGGGACACACCCCCCATTGCAAATAAATGAATGAATGAATGAATGAAATGTGCATTTTGTCCGTATTTTCAATCTCATTTGCATTTTGTAAGTATTTCGACTCTTCATTGCATTTTGTACGTATTTTGAACCTAATCTACATCTTGTGCATATTTTTCAATTAATTCCATTTTTGACTTTTTCTACTTCTAAATTCCCTCTTGTAGGCTAAGTATTTCCACTCTCCATTTTCTGAGTCGTTTCAATCTGAGTTCCATTTTGTAAGTATTTTCAGTCCAACTTAATTCTCGTTTTGGTTTCCATTTCATTGTCATTTTTGCTATCACCCAGACCATTAGAGGCCGATAACCTAGATGTTAGGCTCCTTAAAACAACAATGAAAATCATCAGCATCGAAATAACAACAACAACAACAACACTGCACTGTTTGGAGCGTGCTGGCGCAGTGGTCTCCCACCAAGGTGGACCATACTCGATTCCCGGACAATGCATGTGACATTTTCGAAGTGAAATTTAATTTCCTGTCGTTCGGATTCCACGAAAAGGAAGATCCGTGCCTATTGATCTCAAGATTAACGATCACATAAAACTTGAAGCTTCTTTCCATTTTTGCTCAGCACAGCGAACTATTTCTTGGCTTTATGACTTAAGCACAGACTTCACTTCACGAACTTCACTTTTTGACATGAATACGTCTTTGTGTTTGGTCGCAGGTAGTGTGGATGTTCGAAAACTGTTCAACTTACGACCTGTCACCTCCCATTCTAAAAACTGTGAAAGCTTCAACATGATACTTGTGGGCAAGTTATTATCTTGCTTTGTAAAGTGAAATGTGTTTTTAGATTACCTGTTTTCGGTCTGCAGTGAGAACTCACCCTCTACCTACAGATTCAATAACAACAGGACTATAATGATTGATCGACTCTCTTGCTCCACTACACAGGAATATTATTCCGTACACTCCATTTACTCTATATTTACGAGCAAAGCAAGCTTTCAGACGACAAGCAAGAGAAAAGAAATAAAAACGAAAAAGAAAATAAACTGGAATTATCGGTTGGATTTGTTTATTTTTATCAACAGAATGAGCAATGAACATTACCTGCTCTCCTAGAGGTGGTTCCAATACAGAGTTCAGAAACAATTTTATACATAGACTAAGTTCCATTGACGGCTTCAGTGGTGTAGTCGGTAGCATGCTGAACTACTATGCCCAAGATCGTGGGTTCAAACCCGGCCGAAGTCGTCGGATTTTTAAGAGCGTTAATATCCTTGAGTATGCCTTCCTTCGGAGGGGAAGTAAAGCCGGCGGGTCTATTTCATAGATTTATGGCATGTAAAACAACCAACCACTACTATTGGTAGTTTGTAGCCAAAATGTGTCGGTTATTTAGTTAGAAACGCTCGATCAAGTTCCAACGTTCGCCACTGGATGTCAGTGACAGTGGCGTCTGGTAGCCGAAGTTGAACTACTAGAAAGTGAACTTGTTGAGGAGCGTTCGGGCGTTCAATTGAATTGCCCTGCTATGGCCATTGGCTGCAATTCAAATGTAATAATTTCCATTGATGAGATGCAATAACACACACCTTACTACAGTAAGTTATGACAACAACAAACACGAGTAGAATGCTTCAATTAAATTAACACAGGCTACGTACTGACAGAGATGGTTTAAATTCCCATAGAGGAACTCTGACATTCTACGGATCGGAGCGTGGAATGTTAGAAGTCTGCTAGGAAATGGAAGGTTAGAAAACTTAGAAAGGGAAATGGATAGGTTGAGGTTGGATTTGGTTGGGATTAGTGAAATGCGCTGGCAGGAAGAACAGGAATTTTGGTCAGGAGACTATAGGGTCATTAGCACTAAATCAAACAATGGCCAAGCAGGGGTTGGCCTCATATTGAGTAGGAAACTTGGACAGCGGGTGGAATATTATGAGCAATATAGTGAACGGATTATTGTAGCAAAAATGAATACTAAACCTACCTGCACCACAGTGGTACAAGTCTATATGCCTACCAGTCAAGCTGATGATGAGGATGTTGAAAAGGTCTACGAAGAAATAGACGAAATTCTGAGGTATATCAAGGGTGATGAAAATGTTATAGTAATGGGAGATTGGAATGCGGTGGTAGGAAAAGGGAGAGAAGGGAAGATAGTAGGAGATTTCGGATTAGGTGAAAGGAATGATCGAGGAAGCAGGCTGGTAGAATTCTGCACTGAGCATGAGTTGGTCATAGCTAACACCTTATTCAATAACCACAATAGAAGAATATACACATGGATGAGACCAGGAGATACAGGGCGTTACCAAATCGACTTCATTATGGTCAAGCAGAGGTTTCGAAACCAGATTTTGGATTGTAAAACATATCCTGGTGCTGACATAAACTCTGACCACAATCTGGTTGTAATGAAATGCAGATTAAAGTTGAAGAAACTGAAGAAAAGTCAAAAGCCAAAAAGGTGGGCAATAGACAGACTGAAAGAGAAGGATGTAAACGAAAGTTCAAGAAGAGTATAAAGGAAGGACTAATGAAAAACCCTAAACAAACTTCAATTGCAGACGAATGGGCACTTTTGAGGAATGAAATAACAAAATCCGCAGAAGAAAACATTGGTAGGAAAGAGAGAATAGGTAGAAAACCGTGGATCTCTCAGGATATACTCGAATTGATGGATGAAAGGCGGAAGCACAAGAATGTAAGAGATGAAAAGGGGAAAGCAGAATACAGACGTCTGAGAAATGAGGTTAACAAGAAGTGCAAGGAAGCGAAAGAAGAATGGTTGAAAGAGAAATGTGCTGGTATAGAAAATTGTCTGAAATTAGGAAAAGTAGACACAGCTTATCGAAGGATTAAGAATACTTTTGGGGAAAAGAAGACTAAGTGCTGTAATATTAAGGACACATGTGGAAAGCCTCTAACAGATAGGGAAGAAAAGGTTGAGAGATGGAAAGCTTACATAGAGAGTTTGTATAAGGGAAAGGAGATTGAGAATCATGTAATGGAAAGGGAGGAGGAAATTGATGAGGATGCGAAAGGAGATTTAATATTGAGATCAGAATTTGATAGAGCTTTGGAAGACTTAAGCAGGAACAAAGCACCAGGCATAGATGATATACCGATTGAGTTGCTACGCTGCATAGGAGAGGAAGGTCTGATCAGGTTATTTCACTTGGTGTGTAGGATTTATGAGACAGGTGAGGTACCCACTGATTTCAAGAAGAATGTAATCATCCCTATACCAAAGAAAGTGGGAGCTGACAGATGTGAAGATTACCGTACAATCAGCTTGATTACTCATGCTTCAAAGATCCTGTCTAGAATAATTTACAAGAGGATTGAGAGCCAGATAGAAACGGAGTTGGGTGAAGACCAGTTTGGTTTCAGGAGAAATGTAGGAACAAGGGAAGCTGTACTAAGTCTTAGGCTGATTTTGGAAGGTAGAATAAGGAAAGATAAGAGAACGTTCATGGCTTTTGTAGACTTAGAAAAGGCTTTTGATAACGTTGATTGGACTAAATTGTTTGACATTTTGAAATCGATTGGAATAAAGTACAGGGATAGGAGGGTGATATACAATCTATACAGAAACCAGACAGCAGTCATTCGAGTTGAAGGACATGAGAGAGAAGCTGGTATTCAGAAAGGTGTAAGGCAAGGCTGCAACTTATCACCCATACTTTTCAATCTTTACATTGAACAAGCAATGAAGGAAATTAGAGAAAAATTTAAAGTGGGAGTGAAGATTCAAGGAGAAATAATTTCAACTCTGAGATTTGCTGATGACATCGTCATCTTGGCCAACTAGCCTGAGGATTTGAATGAGTTTTTGAATGGTATGGACTCCGTCTTACGGAAAGAATTCATGATGAAAATTAATAAATGTAAAACAAAAATACTGGAATGCAGCCGAAATAAATCAGAAACCTCTATGGACATCAAATTGGCAGGTGAAAATCTGAAGGAAGTAGGAGATTTCTGTTACTTAGGAAGCAGAATAACCAGTGATGGACGAAGCAAAGAGGATATAAAAAGTAGGTTGGCTCAGGCAAGGAAAGCATTTCTACAAAAAAGGAATCTGCTGACATCGAATATAGATTTAGGTATTAGGAAGTCATTTTTGAAAACCTTTGTCTGGAGCGTGGCGCTCTATGGAAGTGAAACTTGGACTATTGGTGCAGCAGAAAAGAGGAGAATTGAAGCATTTGAAATGTGGTGTTACAGGAGAATGATGAAGATCAGATGGGTCGATAGGGTTACAAACAAAGAGGTATTAAGACGAGTGGGAGAGGAGAGATGTTTCTGGCGACTGCTAATGAAGAGAAGAGATAGGTTGGTAGGACACATACTAAGACACCCAGGAATAGCAAGCTTAGTTATGGAAGGAAGGGTCGAGGACAAGAACTGTAGGGGTAGACCAAGGTTAGAATATGTTAAACAGATTGCCTCGGATGTAGGGTGTGGTAGCTATGTAGAGATGAAACGATTAGCTCAGGACAGGGAGGCATGGAGAGCTGCATCAAACCAGTCAAAAGACTGAAGACTCAAACAACAACATAGGCTACAGAATATGGTAATCTCTACTTATTATAAAACAAAGTCCTCGATTGTTGGATTTTACGGGTAATCACGAGAACCAATGGATGGATTTTGATGCGGTTTTCACCATTCTGTGAAGGATATCTCGAGGACGGATTCTGCAGAAAGTAATTTATTTATGACCAAAGGAAGTCAAGATCTAACGATTTCAGTGAAAAGGTCGAAAAAAACTGGCGTCCGTGCGCTTTTTAAGCTTACGCTGGGCAAACCGTTAAAAATATCTATGTACTATGAGTGTAAGAATTGTTCGGCATGAAACGTTCCACAAAAAAAAAAAGCCCAGGAGAGCATATATATATATATCTTCTATACATCAGTTACTCGAAGTGTTTTTACGTTTCCATTTCTTCCAACAATCTCCATTCAGTTACTGAGGCGACAGTTTACGAGCTAGCTAGGGGCGAATCTATCTCCCCAGTTACAGCTTAGCTAGCGGACGAGCTTATTGCCCCAGATACAGCCAGCAGCAAACTGTCGAGTCGTGTTGAGTTAAAATCTTTAGAGAAGAGTGGTTGTGTTTGGAGTTTCCCTGGAAGTGCAACTCGGCTTTTCTTCATTTCGCCTGTGAACTTTTCGTTCTGCAAAATTCACAGTCAAGTTAAGATTGGACGGAAGAGGGATTTGTGTTTCATGCACCTCGCCATTCTCAAATTACGTCTGACAAGAATTTGTTGCACATGCATCTCTATGATAATATAATTAATAGTCCAGTCAGTGATTTTAACCCATCATGCCGAGACGTAAAACGGATATAGGTCGTAGTTCATTGACATTGGTAAATAAAGCGCTTATCACGTAATTCATTCATAACTGTTCCCGGGCGAAGCCGGGTCGGGTTGCTAGTCTATATATATAATACGCTAAGGTGTATGTTTCACAAAACTCAAGCTCCTAAATCAGAGCGAGTTAGAAGGTGTGGTTTGTACCAAAATCTTCAAATAATACAGGAAAAATCTTGAATTTCTTCAAAAGTCAACGGAAATATATTTATTTGTATATAAAGTGCTTTTAAACAAATAAACAAGACGATAGCCCCTGGCATAACTGTCACGCGCACAGCCACATAGCACTATTGCCGAGCGGGTAGTATATACACATGGGGCGTACACAACCAGCAGCAGTGATGAATTGCTCTCCGATTTCTAATTACCGACAATTTGTTTAAGAAGTAGATGCCTACGAGTTCCTGTTCATCGAGTTCAAACTTGTTAAAGAAATTGAGGACAGCTTCCGAGACTGTTCCTCTCGTTCCAAATAGAAGTTTGTGGACTTCAAACTTCCGAGAGGGAACTTCCTGGTGTATATTGCTTGTTTCTCCCTTTCAACTGTAATACTCCCCAGGATCATTGGTTTCGAAGTGAATGGTTTATTTATTTATTCATTTATCTATGGATTTTAGTGCCGGGAGTGTCCGAGGAAATGTTCGGCTCGCCAGAGGCTGCTTCAAGCGGACACCCATAGGATGAGCTACAAGTTCCGTTCAATTTCAAGTAGTTTCAACCTTTGCTACCAGATATCACTGAGACCTAGTGATCAACGTTGGAACTTTGATAGAGCGTTACAAGGAAATCTAATCTAGAAATTTAACTTGACACAAGTTTAGTTAGTGGACGAATCTTTTACATGCCATAAATCTATGACATGGGACCGCCAGCTTTACTTTCCCTCCGAAGGAAGGCATACTGAGGGATATTAACGCTCTTAACCCTAGAACCGGCGATGTGAAATTCTGTACCAGCATATTCGTGTGATATATTAATTAAATCTCAGAGCTCTCTAGACGAATCCAGCAAGCTCCTGTCTTATAGCACTCTTGTGCGCCCTGTGATGGAATATGCCAGCCCTGTCTGGGGTTACGCAGCTCCCCCAACCCTCAACAAACTTCAGGTTGTCCAGAACAGAGCGTTGCGAACCATATCAGGCGCTCCCTGGTACGTTCGTAACGCTCAGTTTCACGCTGACTACAACCTCTCGACCATCAGTCAGAGGATACACAGACAGGCAGTTAAGATCTATCGTACATCTACACGCAGCACCAACCCTCTAATAAACACCTTGGGTGATTACCGTGCGCGGGGAAATCGCCATTAGCGCCCCCGCATCATTATAGAATAAATACTTTCCTAACCATGCTACTATAGCACTATTACTTTTCTTCAAAACTGATATCTTCACTCTTTCTTCTCTTTCTGACTCTTTCTAAGATCAACTCACTTCTACTATCCCTTTCATTTCTGTATTCCTAAATGTCATTGTACATCAGGTCATATTCTGGCCAGTTTGACTCACGGAAATCACCCAAACCCACTCATTCAATTGTAGTCGGTCGTACATACTGGATAAAGCTCTCAAGGCCCTCGGGCCGATAGGCTACAAATCACGCAACGAAACCGGCTTCGCCGGTTTCGCTTGCTTCGGCGCTGACGCTGTCGTGTGATATTTTCCTACCAAGTGGATTCTTATTTTCAACCTACTGTGAATAATGCTCCATGGCTCTGTGGCATATCGTTAGAAAGCTAATAAACTACAGATTCAGATGGTAATGTTAACTTTTCTGAGAAGCTTGATTAAATAAAGAAATTGAGAATTGAAAATGGTCAATTTTATTATTTCATGAGCAATATCAAAATTCTAAGAACCTAAAATACGAAATTAAACATGAAACACAAAATCCAAGATATGCAAAATGATACACATGTAGATAATATGTGTGAAAGTTTCAAGTCTGTGTAATAATATTTGTTTGATTGATAACTAAAAATATGTTTTCCATGAGCCATTTTAGGCCTATAACCCAAGTGCGTGAAGGAACTTAGGTTATTGTAAATGTTATTACAGCTGTTATGCTACATACAAGCCAAGTGAAACGAAAATATTGTAAACTAAAATTACCGGTATAACAACAAAGATGCACTTTTAACTCCAATACATATAATTGCAGACTCAAAATAAGAGCGGTAGCGATAACATATACTGCAGCGAGTCCCTCATTTGTTTCCAAGGAATCTTATACAAGGAGATTGTTTCTATGGATGAAAACGAGTAAGAAGCATCTGTAAACTTCTAGGAACACAAGACAAGGCATGTCCCGCCATCTCTCAGCGGAACAGAGCTACTAAATGAAGAAAAGGAAAGCGTCGAATAATCGACTCTGCCGCTACCGAAATGGGAAAACCGTCGATCCATCGACGCCTGCGGGTTCTAGGGTCTTAAAACATCCAACGACTTCAGCCGAGTTTGTACCCGCTATCTTGGGCACAGCAGTTCAGCAAGCTACCCACTACGCCACCGATGAAGGCACCGTGCGGAGAATCAGCTGCCAGATTGAACTGCAAGGCTCCGAAATCGTACCTGACATCCTGGTATGCAGGCATGACAGCTGGAGGAGCTGGACATCCCTGAGGCATTCGGAGTAGTGCTAACTGGAGCGTGCGGCCCCTTCCCACCGGCCTTTAGTGTTTGGGCGGTCAGGGCTGTCCATTCCAATATGTACGGTACTCGCTACCTCCCATTGATTTATATGAGAGATTCGCTACATGATTTTGGAGCCTTGCAGTTCAATCTGGCGGCTGTTTTCCGCACGGTGTCCTCTTATAGTACAAGGATTGCGTCCACAAAGTTTCTAGATAGGTTCCGACCTGTTTTACCTAATATTTCCCTTGTTAATATTGTGAAAGTTTGTAATTTGTAATATGACCATTCGGCCTAAATACATTCTTATTATTATGATTATTATTATTATTAATGCGTTAGTATTGCACCCGTCAGGTCCTCCAGGATGCGGACTCTTTTCTCAGGGGGTGCTCTGTTCGCGTGACTTTAATCTACACTCAACATCCTGGGATTTTATATCAAGGATCACGGGAAACTTACACTAAAATAATATGCCAGAGGTATCTTAAAACAACACAATTTATTCAAGAAACATTCTAATCAAGTTAAATCCCCCCTTTAACAAAACAATCAAACCGCTTACATTACTGAAAAATAAAATAAAAATAAACACAAAAAAAGTAAACACTGGCCCCCTCAAATGGCCGACACAAATGTCACATGATCATGTCCATGACCGTTCCAAAGGAACAACAAAACCGCAATGATTTCAACACAAATGACTTCAAAGTGATGTCATACATGATTAATTTATATATAGCGCACTCGCATTTGTAATTATGGCTTACAGGTGGGTTGGATAATCCCTTTTCTATCATTCCCAATTCTCACATGAGGTGGTGATGATTGGCGTATAGCGGTTCCCGGTTACAGGTCGAATGTGCATTAAAAAAAACTACCGTAATGACACAAATTAAATAAATGACTAAGGCTAGGGTCCAAGCCCTTTCAAGCTTAAATGACAAATCATTAACATCAAACATAAGGATATAATCGTGGATCATCACCTACTCTAACAATGGTGGCCTCTGCCCCATAATGACATAAATCTCATCTTAAATATTTACATAAATGCACTGAATTTTCGCTTCCTGAAGCGAATTGAAACAATCCCCTAAGAAAGTCGAAGAAAATCCCGACATATAACAAATTGAAATGGCCAAGCATCTGTGGCTGATTACTGCGATACAACAAGCCATTCTGTTTCTCAACATAAACAAACCCTCAGGGCCTGCAGTGGTTGATGACCTCACTCGAACAATAAGCTGGCAGTCCGCACAGTAGGGCAATGCTTACCTGGGCTCCTACCCTCGACAACACATTTGGGAACCGAGCTGGATACGGAAGTCTCTCCGTTTGTAAAGAAGCCATTCAAGACACTCCTTCCAAAATCACAAGGAGCGGCATTACTTCCCATAATTATTTCGTCTCAGAATCGCGGGCATTTAACCATCCGCTTATCACTTACCATCTCGAAGATTGCGGGCATGTACTTCCGCTTACCAAATGTCTCATCGAAGCACTGCGGAAACGCTCTTTCCGCTTGTCACTTACCATCTCGAAACTGCAGGCATGTACCTCCGCTTACCTTAAATTTGCATCCTCAGCTCGGCCCAAAATGTAACTCTCAACCTTATCTCACTTACCAAGTGCGTCTGCAGTCCCTCTCATCAACCTCACGTTATCTCTTACCTTGACAACGGTCATCATTCCCTCTCATTTTAAGTTCAGGCTCAAATGGCGTTAATAGAAATGGCTTGTTACATCCTGAATGGTTCCCTCCAATCTCGACATACTAGTTTATGGTCGTGCCAATGAACTTGAAAACCCATGAATCCCATGATCGTGCATTCCATACAAACCAAAAAAATCCCTGAATCATACAAAACACAAATGATGATGACCACGCTAACAAAATGATAAAAACAACACAACTAAGCTCTAACAAATAAAATAAATGCAAGCTGCACATCATTCTGACCCGTTGCTCCGGTAACCCCATACTAATTATAATGCCTGATAATTTGGGTGACCTATCCAACACCTGTTGTAAGCAGCATCATTGCCATTGCCTGCCCCCAAAACTGTGGTACTTAGCTACTCATGATGATTCTGCTAATCCTTATATGCTGATGTTCTTACCGCTGGCTCTTGAGGTCCATGGTTCTTGACGTGGGAGGGCAATCTTAACACTGTTCAGTTTTCATGAAAAGTATAGGGTCCACCATGAAATTTTTACCTAATTATGCACTGTTTTGTTTTATCGGAGCGCCTCCTACAATCTATAGCCAGGCATGACCTATTCAATTCGGCCAATATTCAATCTAGCTCCAATGCCACTGAATTTGCCTATAGCCCGGGGCTATCTACTAAAGTACGGACTCCACTTGCACTGGTTTGTCCCGAAAATTTGCATGTCGCTACTGTTATGAGAATACATGTCACTGTCATTACTTATCAATTATTCACTTTCTCGCGCTGAATTCGCGGTACTGACCAACGCGAACTGTTGCCTATCAAGCGATCAAAAATTGACTGACTTTATACTTATAAAATTTTGATATCTCGGGTCTCGGGCCGGCAAAGGCTCTCGCCGCTTGGCGATGGAAAAATCGACTGACTTTCCTGACACTGGGCAGGCTATTTAAAGGTCTGGCTCTTAAATCACCAGGAGTGGGGGTTTTCTCAAAATTTAAATCTCGAGCAACACTCGTACGACGATGAAATTAGGTTCATTCGATTGCTCTCTTTTTCAATGTCCCACACTTGGTTTTATTTCGAAATCGGATTGTACGATCGGCCGCTAATTAGCTCCGTAGTAATTTTCATTGTCCAAGATTTTCGCGGTATTTTGAAGCGTCCATCCGCTCACAATTCTGATTGGTTCGTTCAAATTTTCCTTCCTCCAGTCCTTTATGCCGAATTAATTCCAATACTGCTGTTTTCGTGATTTTTGAAATGAGATTCTTGAGGCTAAAATCGCCCTCTTTCCAATGCTGCAACTCATAATTTTGTATGTTAATTATTTCTCTAATTTCTCTAAAATGGGAGGTGCTTATTTTTCAGTTTGGCGAGTGATCAGTTACCACCCCCACTTATGGTTGAGCGACCTCTATCCTTGGTTCAATCACATCTGCTATCCATGTGTTGCGGCTGTGAGCTTCGTTTCATTGTTCGCGCTTTTAGAAAGTTGTGGAATGTCACGCTCCGGACGCTCCCTTGAATTCCCTTGTTCATCTTCTGTTGCGCTTGCCTCCTTCTCAAATATGAGTATATTTGATAAACTAAACTTGGAACATTTATGCTATATCATATGCATAAAGGTTACAGTATTTATCAGTGATAGTTATGTCTAAGTTTTTGCCGAGCATTTAGTTTTAGAGGGCAGAGACCATTTGTGGGTTAGGAAGTGTTTAGTAGAGGTATTGTATCTTGTACAGAGAGTCTCTCTCACGACTCGGCCGGCCGGCGCGCCCAGCTTATCTGCCTCCCGTTGACTCATCACTACCCGCTCGGCATAGCATAGCAATAAGAACAGAACAGCACTTGGCTCATTTTATCCGTGCATGACATGAGATAACGATTTAAATGAAGAAAGGAAGAATTAATAAACTAAGGTCGTACCTTATGACATAAGATGTTGGAAATGTTCTCCTCCTACATCCACACATTTCTGGCATCGTCTTAGGAAACTCCGATTCACACGGATAAGTTCGTCTTTCGTAATTGAGGCTATTTATCTCCGGATATGTTCTGCGATTTCATTAACGTTTTACTAGTTAGGTACACGTTTTTTTTACGACTTCGCTTCTTATCTAGTAGAGAACCAGTTCCCCTCAATATGTTTACGTGCTTCCGCACGGTCTCTCTATGTGGAGGGCGCACACCTGGAAAATGTGTTATGAAGTGTTTAACGACTTCCCTGCAAGTCTCTGTTTTCATATAATTATCGTACATATAAACCCTTTCCTACACACGTGGAGGCATTATGAGAATTATACCCAAAGGTAACACTTCGAAACTCGAGCTGTTGGAGCGACAGATGAACACTAAATACACGTTATAAGCATGGACCAGAACTGCGAAGTACGCGCTGTGTAACAGGAAGTGATGAGTCAACGGTTTGCGAGGTGATTCAGATATGTTAATAGCCGTATTCATGTGTTTTATAATGCAGTGGCTTTCCCATGAAGAAACAATATAAACACTCTTTTGGAACAAAACACAAATCACATGACGCAAAGCAAACAAATGATCCAAATCCTAAGCGACATTCCAATGCAATAGAGAAGGCTGTGAATTAATATTTTCTTGAGGACTGGTGCCATTCTAGCAAGTCTTACAAGGGCAAAACATATTTATTTTGTAATAATAATAATAATATCGTATGGCCTCGGGTGCTGGCTGCAAGCTTTTTTATTTGCCGCCCAGTGGGCAGCTTGCATGTTGTTCCTTGCAGCGCTATGAAAGTCAAGGAGGTTAGATATCTAAGCTGCTTGACACTATATCGCTTTCTAGCAGAGAAAGGAAAAACTTTGTGTTGGCGGAAAATCCCGAGATTAATTTTGCCATTATGAACACGGCCTACTGAATTCAAATGGGTTCTTTAACATGCCAACAACGAATGATTCTTTTCGCCTTCCAAAAAATCACTTTCCATGGCCAGGAGCGAACCTGCATGCTTGTGGTTGGTAGCCCGACACGATAACCACTCACCCTCCGTGGCAGGCTATGTATTTTTGTAAATACTATAAGAATAAGAATAGCAATAACGAAACCAAACTAACTCCTCTTGTCTTTGGATTTTACCGAAGTCACCGTACTACGTGACATGAAATCAAGATTATGCAACCAGGTCTGCAGTTGTGATGGCAGTCGTTCAACGCTAATAACGAAGATGACTACTTCTCTGCTGCAAATCAAGGTCTATGTCACTTACCCGATCGCCATAAGATTATTGAAATTGTCTCCTCAACGTGACTGCACCGTTTTTAAACCTTTATAGGGAAAGAGACTGGGGGTTAATTTTTTTTCGCACATTTATGCAACAATTTTATAGCCATATTGGCCGACACGCCAATGAGTTTTTAAATGGTATGACCGGCCCAGTGGTGTTGGGGTAGCGAGCCTGCATCTCACCCGGAGGCCCCGGGTTCGATCACCGGCTCCGTCAGGGATTTTAAAACTGACGTGAGGGTTGGAACGGGGTGCACTCAGCCTCGTGAGGATAATTGAGTAGCTGTCTGACAGAGAGACAGCGCTCCGATCACGAAAACCAAGATTAACGGCCGAGGTGACCCGACGCGCTGATCACGCGTCACCCCAATATCTGCAGGCCGAATGGCTGGGCAGTGGTCGCTTGGTCGGCCTTAACCCGTCATGGGCTGTATAATGCCAGGGGTTGACTTTTTTTTTGACTTTTTAAATGGTATGGACTCCGTCTTGAGGAAAGAATTCACGATGAAAATTAATAAATGTAAAACAAAAATATTGGAATGCAGCCGAAATAAATCAGAATCCTCTATTGACATCAAATTGGCAGCAGAAGAGCTAAAGGAAGTAGGAGACATTTGTTATTTAGGAAGCAAAATAACCAGTGTTGGACGAAGCAAAGAAGATATAAAAAGTAGGTTAGCTCAGGCAAGGAAAGCATGTCCACAGAAAAGGAATCTGTTGACATCGAATATAGATTTAGGTATTAGTAAGTCATTTTTGAAAGCCTTTGTCTGGAGCGTGGCGCTCTTTGGAAGTTAAATTTGGACTATTGGTGCAGCAGAAAAGAGGAGAATTGAAGCTTTTGAAATGTCGTGTTACAGGAGAATGATGATCAGGTCGGTAGATAAGGTTACAAACTGAGAGGTATTAAGACTAGTGGGAGAGGAGAGATGTTTCTGGCGAATGCTAAAGAAGAGAAGAGATAGGTTGGTCGGACACATACTAAGACAACCAGAAATTGCAAGCTTAGTTATGGAAAGGAGGGTCGAGGACAAGAACTGTAGTGGTAGACCAAGGTTAGAATATGTTAAACAGTTTGCCTCGGACGTAGGGTGTGGTAGCCATGTAGAGATGAAATGATTAGCTCAGGACAGGGAGGAATGGAAAGCTGCTTCAAACGAGTCAAAAGACTGAAGACTCCAACAACAACCGATTGTATTTTATGAAATATCAGGTGGGAAATTATTATCCCACTGCCCATACCCGACAGTATGTTTTCTTAAATGGGCGATGGGGTAATAATTTCCCACCTCCAAATTATGATGATACTGTCTTTATCACTCAATAATGAGGTTTACGTAGCATGATATAGTGCATACAAACCACACATCACGCTCTATAAGTTAAGAAAGACATAACTCCCACGCAACACACGTTCAGTGACCTATAACACCTTTGCCGAAAACTGCACAAAAAATATAAAAGTGATTTTGGAATGTTAAAAGTTAGTATATACGAAATATAATTCAATAAATTCAAATAGTATTTACTAAAAACACAGAAAATTAATTAGAAAATCTTCTATTCTGTGGCAAACACCCTAAATAGGCAAGAGTTTAGTGCTTTTCAGTCGGTCAACAAGAATGTACCCATAAGAGCTGGGTTATGCCCTAATCCTGAAATAAATTACATGAGATGAATAAATACACTAGGATGACCAGTTTCGTCAAGCGATCATCATCAGGTGACTGCACCGCCCGACAAACTGCACCTGAGTACAAAGCTGTAAATCGATGGCTGGATTGGTACGTGCACTGCCATCGTAATGTACAGGCCATCAGGCAGCGGCCATTACCAAGTGATCAGCTGATCGCTAAGGGTGGATGGGTAACGACCATTATGCTTAACTGTGAGTAGTTTGTGCTATGTTGTTTATACAATTTAGTTAGTGTCCGAGTTGAGCCTCCGTGGCTTAGGCGGCAGCACGCCAGCCTCTCACCGCTGGGTCCGTGGTTCAAATCCCGGTCACTCCATGTGAGATCTGTGCTGGACAAAACGGAGGCAGACAGGTTTTTCTCCGGGTACTCCGGTTTTCCCTGTCAACATTTCATTCCAGCAACACTCTCCACTATCATTTCATTGCATCTGTCATTCATTTAATCATTGCCCCAGAGGAGTGCGTCAGGCCTCGGCAGCCGGCACAGTTCATATCCTCGCCGCTAGTTAGGGGCTCCATTCATTCCATTCCTGACCCGGTCGGAGACTGGAAGCAGGCTGTGGATTTTCATTTTCAGTTAGTGTCCGAGTTAAAAAGCAATACGTAAGAACGCTACTACTTACGTCATCCAGAATGAGGATTACGATACTCCGTTTGTTTTCTGAGGCAAATGTTCATTTCGTAGGTAGTTAATTAGCCTATATCTATAAAATACTTAAGTTGCATGTTTGCCACCACACTTATTAAGGTTATGGTTCAGTTAGGAGCTTTACATCGCTTGTTTTCGAGTAATGCAGTTTGTTTTTTTTGGATGGTACGGTACCGGTAATACAATTATATTTATTCATTGAAAAAATTATTCCTTCCATGGCCCCTGGAATGCCAAAACGTAGTTGTGTTACCGGGTGCAAAAACAACTATTATGATGGAGATGATTAGGTTATATGCCTTGTTTTTTCTATCCCCACCGACGAAAATTTTTAGAAAGCAATGAATACTTAAAAGTCCTAGAAAAGATTTGCACATTACAGGGAAGACGAGAGTGTGTGTTAAACATTTCCCTGAAAGTAAGATACTTCGGGAGATGAGAGGCACCTTTAGGCCTACTCGTCTTGATGGTAATTTATAAGTTAATAATATGGTTTCAATATTATACTATGAAGTTCTAAATGTCAGCCTATGCTAGGACTGGAAAGATTTCTAACATGTAAATACTGAGGTTAAATTACATGTTAGGGCATACTTATGTAAATCAGTTATTATTAGTACGGTATTATTCAGCATAGTTTGAAGTCTATCCAAGATGTGTCCCGTTCAACCTCAAGTGAACATAATTTTCATGTGGTAGCATTTATGTAGGCTGCTGTATTTACATTAATGGGATTGTTAGCAACCTATCTACCTGATTTCTAGATACAATGCATGGTAAATTCCTGATGAAATAGCCAAGTTAGATTGAGTAATTGAAAATGTGTGCTGTTAGGTTAGGCTCTGTTTAGGTCACACAAGAGGTGTTCTGTGCATTGATTACAGTTAGAGATTGGTTTCGTCGTGCATCATATCATGAGCCAGAAGTAGTTTAGAATGTGATTTGTTGAATAGCCTAGAGTTATGTTGGGTTTTCTCAGGCATTTAACCTTAAAGTGGTGAATAGTAACGATTAGAATTGATCAGATAAAAAATTATAAACTTGTGATCTACAAATTAAGAGTAGTTTCCCTTGAGATCATATATACATAGGTCTACATTTTAGGACAGAGATTTTTTTGGTGTGATTACCTGTAAATAATATTGTAAGTTGAAACTCATTAGATTATCGTTCACACCTAACTTGGTACGAGGCTACATTAGTTATTAACTTTCTGTACTGTAGCTTACACCATAAGAGGTTAACATCTAGTGCTGGTATAACAACAGTAGCTTAATACTGACTGAAATTATGACACTTAGATTAGGATATTCTAAATGGTTCCACACTTTATACATGTGTTAAGATATTCATTCGAGAAAGTGCTATAGAGACAGTAGCTTTTCAGGTTTTATTTAGTTGTGTATACCAAAAATGTTCTGAGCTGCGCATTGACATTTTGAGCTTCAGAGATTAGTTTTTGGAGGTGCGCATTGACTTTTTGAGCTGCGCAGATTAGTTTTTGAGGTGTGCATTGACTTTTTGAGCTGCTCTGATTAGTTATTGAAAAGAGAAGATCCTTTGTTATGTAGCCTTGATTGTTGGTCCTTATACCATACATTTTTTCTGGTTGTCAAGTAGGACCGCAGTGAATTAGTACGGTACATACAATTTTATGCGAAGAAGTGGTTCTTGAAGCTTTTTTTTCTGACAGTATGCCAAGGGGGACATAGTGTTTTTATACATAATTATGTTTATTCGAAGAAGGGTTATTTTAAACAAAAGATATTCATTCGAGAAAGTGCTATGGAGACAGTAGGTTTTCATTTCTTTTCTAGTAGTGTATATCAAAAATGTTGTTATGTTTTTTCACTTCTTTTATCTGGAATAGGGTGAGATTTGTTTTCTTACTGAAGTAGTGGTTTTCTTCAGAGAAGATACTCTGTTAAGTAGCCTTGATTTTTGGACCTTATACCATACATTTTTCCGGTAGTCAATTAGTACCGCAGTGAATTGGTACATACAATTTTATGCGAAGAAGTGGTTCTTGAACCTTATTTATCTGACAGGATGCCAAGGGGGACATAGTGTTTTTATACATAATTATGTTTATTCGAAGAAGGGTTATTTTAAACAAAAGATATTCATTCGAGAAAGTGCTATGGAGACAGTAGGTTTTCATTTCTTTTCTAGTAGTGTATATCAAAAATGTTGTTATGTTTTTTCACTTCTTTTATCTGGAATAGGGTGAGATTTGTTTTGTTTTCTTACTGAAGTAGTGGTTTTCTTCAGAGAAGATACTCTGTTAAGTAGCCTTGATTTTTGGACCTTATACCATACATTTTTCAGGTAGTCAAGTAGTACCGCATTGAATTGGTACATACAATTTTATGCGAAGAAGTCGTTCTTGAACCTTATTTATCTGACAGGATGCCAAGGGGGACATAGTGTTTTTATACATAATTATGTTTATTCGAAGAAGGGTTATTTTAAACAAAAGATATTCATTCGAGAAAGTGCTATGGAGACAGTAGGTTTTCATTTCTTTTCTAGTAGTGTATATCAAAAATGTTGTTATGTTTTTTCACTTCTTTTATCTGGAATAGGGTGAGATTTGTTTTGTTTTCTTACTGAAGTAGTGGTTTTCTTCAGAGAAGATACTCTGTTAAGTAGCCTTGATTTTTGGACCTTATACCATACATTTTTCAGGTAGTCAAGTAGTACCGCATTGAATTGGTACATACAATTTTATGCGAAGAAGTCGTTCTTGAACCTTATTTATCTGACAGGATGCCAAGGGGGACATAGTGTTTTTATACATAATTATGTTTATTCGAAGAAGGGTTATTTTAAACAAAAGATATTCATTCGAGAAAGTGCTATGGAGACAGTAGGTTTTCATTTCTTTTCTAGTAGTGTATATCAAAAATGTTGTTATGTTTTTTCACTTCTTTTATCTGGAATAGGGTGAGATTTGTTTTGTTTTCTTACTGAAGTAGTGGTTTTCTTCAGAGAAGATACTCTGTTAAGTAGCCTTGATTTTTGGACCTTATACCATACATTTTTCTGGTAGTCAATTAGTACCGCAGTGAATTGGGACATACAATTTTATGCGAAGAAATGGTTCTTGAACCTTATTTTTCTGACAGGATGCCACGGGGGACATAGTGTTTTTATACATAATTATGTTTATTCGAAGAAGGGTTATTTTAAACAAAAGATATTCATTCGAGAAAGTGCTATGGAGACAGTAGGTTTTCATTTCTTTTCTAGTAGTGTATATCAAAAATGTTGTTATGTTTTTTCACTTCTTTTATCTGGAATAGGGTGAGATTTGTTTTGTTTTCTTACTGAAGTAGTGGTTTTCTTCAGAGAAGATACTCTGTTAAGTAGCCTTGATTTTTGGACCTTATACCATACATTTTTCAGGTAGTCAAGTAGTACCGCATTGAATTGGTACATACAATTTTATGCGAAGAAGTCGTTCTTGAACCTTATTTATCTGACAGGATGCCAAGGGGGACATAGTGTTTTTATACATAATTATGTTTATTCGAAGAAGGGTTATTTTAAACAAAAGATATTCATTCGAGAAAGTGCTATGGAGACAGTAGGTTTTCATTTCTTTTCTAGTAGTGTATATCAAAAATGTTGTTATGTTTTTTCACTTCTTTTATCTGGAATAGGGTGAGATTTGTTTTGTTTTCTTACTGAAGTAGTGGTTTTCTTCAGAGAAGATACTCTGTTAAGTAGCCTTGATTTTTGGACCTTATACCATACATTTTTCTGGTAGTCAAGTAGTACCGCAGTGAATTGGTACATACAATTTTATGCGAAGAAGTGGTTCTTGAACCTTATTTTTCTGACAGGAGGCCAATGGCGACATTGTGTTTTTATACTTAATTATGTTTATTTGAAGAATATCCTGTTTTGTGCAGGTCATTCATTTTTGTGAGATGAAATAAAGTTGGACAACAGTGATAGCATTAGCTTTTTTGTGGAATCCTCAGTAAAGTGACATTGACCTTTTGAAATTTAACCATTTTTCTGACAGGTCAAAGGGGATAATGATTATATTGTACAAGGGATACTTATTTGAAGAAGATCCTTTTGGCCCCAATTACTTTGTTTAGTGCATAAATATACAAAAATTCAAAAGTATATTTTTATATCTGGATTTTGCTGGTGTTGTTTAGAGAGGAGGAATAATTTTCGTAACTTTGTTTTACTGAAATGTCAAGAATGGCAGATTTCTTACTTAGCCTTTTTTCTCATGCAAGTCCAGAAGTGAATACCTAGTATTCTTTGTAATGATATTCTGTTTTACTGGTGAGTAAGGATACTGGCAGATTTTGTGCATGAGATCCAGAGAGGAAGTTACCTTCTCTGTTGATTTATTTCTGATAAACAAGGTCTAGAAATGAATATTTCTGTTGCTACCATATATAATGAATTTTGGGGGCAGAGTGTTCAAGAAAGCAGTAAGGGGTGGGGGGCTGGTTATCTATAAGAAAGGAAAATAAAATACAGAATTAGAGATGCACATAATTTGGTATATATTAACCTTGAAAGAGAGATTCTGTAGTTTTCTCGAATGTTAGCCTATAACTTAAGCTCAGTTCGAGGGGTTTTCTGGCAATAGGCACAGAAAAGTGTACCTGTCTATGTATTTTCTGTGGGTACATAGATTTATTTTATTAACAAACTGTTCCTGCAAATTGTTTTGTGTATTGAAATATTCGAATATTTCCTTCCTTCAATCCCGAGTTTAGCCATATGCGATTTATCGACGTTGAGGTACATCTTGTGTAACTGTTTCAATACCTCTTTTTAGTGATATAACATTTACAGTACGTCAAAAAGCTGCAATTTTTGCCCTGTCTGTGTGCGTCAACGTCCTAGTAAGTTCACAGACGATGTACCATTTTGTTCACTCGTAAAATGCCCGCTACAACGGCAGGATTCGAACTAGCGGAGCGATAATTAGGCCTATTTAGTGGTAACTTTTCTAACTGTAAGTGAACTCCAAATAGTATTAACATTTTCCTATAAATATGAATTTATATTCGCTTTGGAGTGACTGCGTGTGCAAGGAGCCGCATGACTTGCTACGGCGGCTGTACCGACCCTACGCGTGACGTCACTAGAGGAACCTTGCGGCCTGGACATAACGATGGCAGTGGTACGTGCAATCATTTCAGGAGTAACTGTCAAGATGGCGGCAGAAATTCACTCCCGCAGGTGCTCAAAATCCCGAATATTTTCTTTATACACATGGCTACTGCGCATCTAGTGTGCGCATAGCAAGGTCACGTCCCCTCCAAAACAAAACTTACTTTAACCAGCTGGCGTTCGGTGAAAGAATTACACATTTAACATAAAGGGTTTCGGTGCTATAATTTTTTGAAATGTTGGCAATTTTTTTCGATGACCCTGTATTACCACTCTCCATTTTGTGCGTCGTTTCAATGAGTTCCTTTTTGTAAGTATTTTCCGTCTCACTTATTTTTCGTTCTGGTTTCCGCTTCATTGTCATTTTCGCTATCACCCAGACCATTAGGGGCCGATAACCTAGATGTTAGGCCCCTTAAAACAACAATTATCATCATCATCATCATCATAAATACATGGTGGGAAGATATTATCCCAACGACCTATAAAGGGTTAGATATATTCCCGCATTAGGAGGCAGTGTCTCAATATTGTGACGCACCATATACAGGGTGTATTTTATGTATATTTGGAGAATGATAGGTCGTGAAGGGGACGGGTATAGAAGTAATTTGAGATAGGAAACTTGGGGTCGGAGTGGCCTTCTTAGCCCCTAAAATAAGGGTTGAATCAGGCCCTCCACCCTTTAAGTTAGGCAACCGACCCAAGCCTCTGTTACCTTTCTCAATCCTTTAGGTGTAAGGATTTTAAGCTTGATACCTTTGGTAAATTAAACCGATCTTTGTGCACTTCGTAGCATTAAATTGTTTAAGTCCTTTATTACGTTTCAATCACGTTGAGAAAGAGAAAGTAAGGTTTAGCTAGGCTATGCATGCTTAGCTTAATTTTTGCCGTAGGGTTGTTCTCTAAAACTGTACGACCCCACTCTCTTCTCTACCGTAGCACCAGACTGTATCATGTGATTACAATACGACAAATAACATTTTAAAGAAAATTGCCCAAGCCCGGAATCTAACCGAGGACTACCGGCCTTTCCCACTGCAACGCTATCCTTACGCCAGCGCCACATGGTGAAATGAATCTTGCCAAGAGTTAAAGGATTGAGAAAGGTAATAGAGGCTTGGGTCGATTGCCTAACTTACAGGGTGGAGGGCCTGAATCAACCCTTATTTTAGGGGTTAAGGAGGCCGCTCCGACCCCAAGTTCCCTATTACTTCTATACCCGTCCCCTACACGACCCATCATTCTCCAAAGGTGCATAAAATACACCCTGTATACAGCTGTAGTAGTTACAGACTCTGATGTAACTCTGTGAAGATGTTTTATAATATGTGTTTTTCAGGATTTACTGTGGAGACCTGGATTGTGCTGCTTTACTCTTATCCCTGCACGTCTCCCCCTGTCCCATGGGACAGACGCGAGCCAACTGAATATGAAGCGGGAGGAAAGACAAGAGGCTAACTAGGATCCATGTAATAGAATTGACGGTCTCAAGAGATATCACATAAGCTGTGCATATCTGTGTTATGCCCCTCAACGCCATCATTATCGTATAACATTGATAGTGAGATTAATGTAATCTTAGGGGTAATCGTGCCCCCAAATGAGACACGCTTCAGCCCTATTGGAGAACACAATAGGTTTATGCGAGCTATATAATATCCACTCATGTTCCGGGGATCAATGCCCATGTTGTTGTTGGAGAATAAAGGGAGTTGTCCTCACCAATACTTCCCCTGAAAAAAAAATTGAAGATTTAACCACATCCCTTTTATCAGTATGCCTTCCTTCGGAGGGGAAGTAAGGCCGGCGGGACCATGTGATAGATTTTTGGCATGAAATAGAACCTTCCACTAACTACACTTCTGTGAAGCTAAATTTCTAGGTTGGATTTCATTAAAGCTCTATTAGTTCCAACGTTCATCACCAGGGGCTCATTGCGGTGGCATCTAGTAACCAAGTGCACAACTAGGTGTCCTTGACGATAGAATGTGGTAGCATAAGTAGGAACTACTTGAAAATTGATCGTTTGCAGTCCTTACCTGAATTACAGATAACACACACTAATACAGCCATCACAATTAACACCGGTTATCAGACAGATTCTACAAACACCCAAAGTACACGGGGCAAAATGAACGAGTTGACACAGCCCCTTTTAACAATGATAGGTTGTAGGACTAGCGGCTCTCTGTGATTAGCGTGGACACGATGGTTTCCATGGCAACAAGTGTTCGCCATCTAGGCCTCCTGCATGTGAAACCTTATTGCCATGGTTTCATGGCAGAGAAATTGTACTGCGTAGTTGAGTTGGAATATCAGATGACGCAGAGCAAGGAGACTCCTTTACACTCTGACAAGGCCTTACCTCAGCGAGACAAAGAGGAACATTCCTACTGAAGCAAGTAGGAGGCAGATTATGATTATACAAGTACATACCACGTGACTTGCACCTTTACCTTAGTAACAGGTTGAATAATCAGTGAAGATAAATGGCAAAGGGGTGGCCTCGGTGGCGTAGTTGGTAGCATGCTGAGCTTCTATGCCAAAGATCGTCGGATTCTTTAGGAGCGTTAATAATCCGAATCTACTGGCATTACAATAATACATTTTGTTACACCCTGTATAGCAGGGCTATACACAGTCCTAGGACAGTCGCATCACCCAAGATGTGGGCGACATAGGAAACAATTAATAGTTATTGAAAGTGCTCCGAATAGTGAGAACACGATAACTATATTTCTGTGGCCCGAGGGTTACTCTGGATTGAGCAGGAGAAACACCGAGGGTATTTGCGAACAATATATCACAGAATATTAAGGTACTGTACGTCGATCTACGAAGTATAGAGCCTAGATTTTATGATCTACTTTCCTGGCTAAAAGTAGAACAACTAAGAAACCTGCACATATGTACCCTCATCTATCGACTTCTCAATGAAAGTTCTCCTCACTAACTCTCTTGTAATTTTCGTTTTCTTTCTTCCTTTCATGATCGTCACACGCGATCTGGATCTATAATTGCAATTCCTCTACATCATTCAACTGCCTTCAGTAACTCTGTCCTCGTGACGTCAGAAATTGTACATCCCTAACAACTTTCAAACGTGCATGTAATGATTTCCTCTTGAATTCGTAGGCCAACTAGAACAATTTGTGTATGAATGGGTGAGTGAATGACCATAGTATAATTTTGTTAAAAATGTATGTCATTTAAATTGTATAGCTTCGTTAATATCACGCAGTCGCCAATTTAATTTAATTTAATTTAATTTTTATTCTATTTTATTTTATTTTAATTTATTTTATTCTAGTATTTAAGGTTTTCCTAGTATTTAAGTTTGGAAGGTTAAGTTGCACTGTGTGTGGTTAAGTGTAAGAGAGGGCCTAGAGGCCTAACTTCGCCACAATAAAGGCACCAATAAATAATAATAATAAATAATAGATTATCGCAGTTAGCCAGCAAAGCTACCATCGGAATTGTGTGATGGGAACAAAATATAGCTCAGCGTAATGTAAGTGAGAGACTATAAAGAGTGTTTCCACGCTAGATTGGTTTGCGAGGGAAGAGTACAGTACATAAACGTCATCGTGCCACAAGAAGGATCAGAATACAGAAGTCTCCCAGGTGTTACGTAGTTTGTAGTTATAAAATGAATTTTGAACCTCATTGATCTGTACACATTTGACAAAAGATGGGTTATAAACATACAATATATGTTATAAAAAGAATTTATAAATGGATATATTGGCATTCACTCGCGATCTTATTTGAATTAGTCTTCCTACTGATGTTTCCATGTATACAACACGGTGGACAATTCAAACGACGCACTAACTGGTTGGACCTGATACAAAGTTCACACTCCATTTTTCGGAAGAAGATTTAGTTTTACTCATTTCAAGCACCGAGTTAAAATATTTGTTGATATTCGGCACTTGTTTTTCTAAATTGTTTAATCTTCTATATTTTTGAATTTTTAATATAAAGCCCAATTATTTTATTTACATTTACTATTACAACATTTCTTATTTTTCTAATTGTATTTGGAAACATTTAATGTGAAGACCAATATTATATTATATTTATTTAAAACTAGCAGAAGTACCCGTTCTTCGAACGGTGTTCGGTGTTAACACCAGACATTATCAATTGAGCTACTGTTGCATTGGTTAGCGGTTTGTCATTCCTTCATAAGTTTATCAGAACGAAGTTAGTTTTCTGGGAATATCACACACACTGTTAATTTAAGGGCTTAAAATGTGGTTGTCGGAGACCCTTTATAGACTCGCAAATTATGTGTCTCACATTGAGAAGCGCAACATATGCTTTGGTCGTCCTTCCAGGATAATTTTTATATTTCGCCTATTTTAGCATGCATTTTGAGAAGTTTTTCTCTATATCCACCCTTCTACTGTATGAAAAGTACGGTGAAGAGTTTTATAAATCATTGGTGTATTGACTCTCATGGTTAACATACCTAATTTTACGATGCACCAAGCATCCGAACACGAGTTAAAGGCGTACATAATAGCCCAGTCAATAAAGGTAAAAATATACGCTTTGTCGCAACTAATTAGAGGAAAGCTGAATTTTTGCAGGATGTTAGTATACAAAGTAAATAGCCAAAAATTACAAAGTCCCGACCCCCACCCCTCTTGCTTCCCCCCCCCCCCCCACCCCCTCCTATACCTTGCTAGAGCAGTACTATGGTTAAATGCTTACAGCTCGAAAATTAATAAAGCTACAGACGTGATTGTTTTTTTATTTTACTCCTTACAATATTTTTAACAATTTATTTAAGAATAAATTTTTATGTAGACAACCTATTATCGCCATAATACATTAATATATGCAGAAAACTGTCATTGAAAAAAACAAAAAGTAATTTATACTAATTATAACTATTTACCCTTATGTCGTAGAAAAAATATGTTCGATTAAAATGTTTAGCTACTGTTATTATCTTTAACGTTATGGGTCTACAAAAGATATTTGTTAACATGATGGCTTCACAGAGCGATGAACAGTAGCGGACACCGCGCATCCCGCCGGGCAGCCGCGTATAGCGTGGTGTGGTGACTCGGCCGCTTGGCTGTCTGCATGAGTCAGTCTGCATGTTGCAACTTGTTTGTTTACTGCCCTCTTATCTCTACTACGCAGCTCATTGAGTCCTTTTTTGTTATTAGTGGGCCTTGCCTGTTTAGTGTTCGGTTAACCATGGCATTGTGCGGTTCGTTGCATTTTGTGTTTCGTGATAGTTTTACTTTTTGTACAGAAATACAAGTTGTTGTGTTGTGCCAAGTGCAGTGAAATGCTGATAGTTTTGCTATTGTAATGTATTGTTGAGCGAGATAAGCAAGATAAAAGGTAACCCTTAAAAATAGTAAAAACTTAATAAATCTGAACTGT
The DNA here is from genome assembly GCA_946902985.2 of Meconema thalassinum. Lineage (NCBI taxonomy): Eukaryota > Metazoa > Arthropoda > Insecta > Orthoptera > Tettigoniidae > Meconema > Meconema thalassinum. The sequence continues at coordinate 49,644,304 of OX336393.1, forward strand.
TACCCACAAACTTTACAGCTAGGCGCTCTTTATTATCAACAGTTTTCAATAATGACTGATTTTACCAATATATGAGTAATATGTAATGAGGAAGTGAAAGATGCTGGGGTAACAGTCACTAAAGGTATAAACACTTTAATAAAATGTAGTATTGAGAGAAAAGACGAAATCCATAGGTTACTTGTTAACGTCGATGTAATAAAAGTACATACTGTATGCAGGAAAAATTATACCAGACCTAGCAATATTAAAGTAGTATTAAAAGCTCAAAATTCGGAATCTTCCACCTCGCAGCGCCTTCTCAGAGAATTAGACACTAAATTTGATTTCAAGCATGACTGTTTGTTATGTGAAAAAAATGCTGTGTTTGACCCAAAACTTCCTTCTCAATACCGAACCCAAATTCATGAGGTTTCAACAATTGAAATAAAGCAAACTCTCCTTAATGCTTGTGATAATAGGAATGATGATTGGGCCTGTAAAGTTAAGCCCAGGCTTTTAGTTGTGATTGATTTTGTTGCGGCCGAAGCCCGTTATCATGGGCAATGTTATAAGGACTTTTGTAAACCTAAACCTCATGAACAAAAGGTAGGACGTCCATTATTAGCCGAGTCTGTAGATAAATTTTATTTGCTTACTAATTACCTTGAGAGCGACAATGAGTGCCAGTATTCACTAAAAGAATTAAGAGAGATAGTAGTGGAGTTATGTGGTTCTGATATAGACTATAGTGATTATTATCTCAAGTCAAAACTTGTAGATTTTTTCAAAGATCGGCTAGTTGTACATAATTTATCTGGAAAGAGAAGTATTTTATGTATGTCACATACTAGTCACAAGGTATTAGATTCATGGTACAAAAACAGAGAAACAACTACTGAAGACGAACGTAAAAGAATTGTTAGAACAGCAGCAGAAATCGTTAGGGAAGGTATACAAAAAATGAATTATGACTGTGGAAAACACGCAAGTGAAAAGGAAGTGAGTACTGTATCAAATGATTTGATTCCTGAAACATTGGCACTACAGCGGAAGGATATGGTTACAACACAGGCAAGTTTCAAGTCTATCAAAGTGAGATCTAAAGAAGTTTCAATTAAATCCCAGCAAATATTCAATCGAATTTAATGCATCTGTGACAGCCCCGTTAAGTTGAAATCTTATTTTGAGTTCGAATTAGCATCTCACCCACCGTCACTATTTGACGAGGCATCAATACGTAAAGGTACGAAAGCATCGTTTATGAAATTATTTGAAGATGGAATTGTTGAAGAAAGCTTCAAGGAGATGATTTTGTGATGGATGGTGGATATTTGTTACATGCTGTGGTTTGGAGAAAAACCAGCACTCTTAAGGAAATAATAGATTCTTATTTAAGCTCTATACTTTGTAAATACGGAAATAAAGTTACAGTGGTATTCGACGGTTATACCAACTTTCCAACCACAAAACAGCAAGAACAAGAGAGAAGAGCATCAAAGAAATCTTCTCACACAATTTTTTTTAATGAAAATACAGTTTGCACAACACAACAAGCAGACTTTCTAGCAAACCCTCATAACAAAAAGAGGTTGATAGAAGCAATTACAACACGTTGTGTGACTGAGGATATTAAAGTTTTTTTCTGCGGAAGGTGACGCTGACACTATCATTGTCGACCAGGCAATTAAATATGTGCAAACTAATAATACTACAGTTGTTGTCGTGGGAACTGATACAGATCTCTTGGTTTTACTCGTATATATATATTTCCTGAAGGACATCCGCCCGGCATTCCGGGAGACCATAAAGATCCAGAATACAGTGTAGGTACATTGTTGGCTCTACAGTACATAAGTCATTACGATATACCATATAAATGGTTATGTAGCATGTTGAGTGAAGCTCTCAATACGCCCAAGCAGATCTTCTCAAGATCATCCTCGATGATGCCAAGCTTCTTGAGGATATCCACGACGAACTTATAAGATGTTCCACGAGCTCCGAATAGAAGGCCATTCACTTTCCATGCATTTTTAGGTAAGTTATATCTCTCACTCAAGTGAGGTATGCATGGTCGGTAAATAGCCTCTTTCTCCTCGTTAACTCGTACGGCTTGCGGAATGTCCTCTTCCATTCGTACCGTGGGGTCCAGGACCAAACCCCTTCCATTCTTCCTGTCAATGGCAACGATATCTGCTCTACGGTGACTACCATTTTCCGAAATGCAGTGCACTTCCTCATAAACTTCCCATTTTAATTTTCTCAGGGAAGTGGCAATTGATGATCGAACTCGGTGATGGCGGGAATTTCGTAACAGTTCTCCTTTAGAACATTGACCCAGGACATGTCCTAGCGTCTCTGGTTGGTCACATCCTGGTTGTCGGCATAGGGTTGTGTGCTGACTTCTCCCCGGCACAGCTCTCGCCGTTGAGATGTTGCAAGACATTTTGATGGCATTCGTCCATTCAGAGCACGATAAGCCTTTTCTGTTATTTATCCACGAGTTGTTCTTAGGATGTTGTTCATAAACTTCCACTCCTTTACCTTTATGAGGAAGTTTACACCAAGCTTCAAATGACCGTTTCCGAAGCTCATTTCGTACCCAACGTCCCGATTTTGATTCTGTGCAATCACTAGTCGGAAAATTAAAATATTGAAGAATTTCTTTCTTTTCCCCGTCAAGATTTCGACAAATATCTAAATGAACATCTTCCACTCTGAGTAACTTTTGAACTATATTAAAATGCTGTATATAAGCTTCCCATTCAACCTTAACTAAACCCAGCCCCCGAACATTCCTGGATGCATACAACATATCATTGGGACAGTCATGTGGTAACCCAATGATTTCTTTGATAGTTGATCGCAAAAGTTTATCAACATCGACCAGAAAACTTGATGGAATTTTATTTAACGGTGTACTCTGTATTGTATAAATCAGACTTGGCCAAATGTATTGACTAATTATGTTTAACTTTTGGTCTGGTTTTAGTAAACAAGAAACTGTGAGAGAATTCAAGTCTTTTTCTAAACTATTTATCAACTTGCTCTTGTCAAACATAATTTCATCTTCAAAAGTTATTCCCAGATATTTTATGGTTTCCCCAGATTTTACACATGTCAAAGCAGTATTTCCTAGTGTCACAGCACTTCTCTGACAAAGGTTCCCTTCTCTAATATTGATCATTCTGCATTTTGAAGGATTCATGGAAAGACCTATAGCAGATAAACTATTAACGGCGGTATTTAAGAGTTCCTGCGCCGAAGCTTCATCTTTCGCCACTAATACAATATCATCCGCAAACGCTAAGGCTGAAACATTTTCAACGTCAGATGACAGCTGATACCCATACTCTTGAATGATCTCCTGATCTGTGAGTTCTTTGATAGTATCATCTATTGCCAGGTTGAATAAAGCAGGTGAGATTGGAGATCCCTGAGCGACGCCTTTCCTAAGCTCTATGCTCACTGTTTTATTAATACCTCATTCAACTTTGATACTATTTCCTAAAATAAGGTCGATTACTAAATCTCGCAAGTTGTTTGGCATATTTACTCGATTAATGCACCGCTTAAGATGTTCATGGCCAATATTATCATATGCCTTTGCAACATCCAGGAACACCACGCAGCAGCTAGTTTTCTTTGTTTTAGCATTCCTGAGGCAACCATTAATAATTGAGGTATTAACATGTGTACCAGGGAGATTAATGAATCCCCTTTGATGTACGGAGAACTCTACGAATGAACGTAGTCGCCTGTCAATCACTTTTTCTATAATACGTCTGATTACTGAATATATGGTGATAGGTCTCCAGTTACTTATTTCTTCAGCACATCCTCCTTTGTGGAGAAGTACTGTTCTTCCTGTTTTGAATATATCGGGGCATTTCCTAAATTTGAGCATAGCGTTTGCAAGGAGACTCAACACTTTTGATGTTTTAAGTTCCTTCACAGCTCTGATAATTACTCGGTCAGGACCAGCTGCTGTATCTGCTCGTACTCTGGCAAGAGCTGAATTAATTTCAGAATCTTCAATTTCAATGTCTTCCTCTGTACAAACGGCTTCTGTTGGTTGCAAGTGTGTTAATTCATTCTCTTTTCCATATAAATCTTGAAAGTGTTCAAAAACTGTGGATACGGGAATTCTACATTCTGTGCCATTTTGATTATTCATAATCATGCGTACGACTTTGCGCCTTTGATTGAAATACTGATATTGCGCTACTTCATATTGATATTTTGTCCTAGTTTTGTCTCTTCTTCGCTTTGTTAACCTTGATGGATTTTTCGTTTTAGAATATGTAGTTGTATGACCCCCCTGTCGTTTTCTCCGCGCATTATAATAGCGAATAGCTGGATGTTTGGGTCCTGAGAGCGAACTGATTGCGTCAGCCAAGAATTCCGTTAGCTCAACACTAACTGTCTCAAAAGCTTGAATATCACCTTTAGTTATGACGTCCGTGAATTTTCGTTCAAATTCCTTTATAGCATCTAATTTGGAATCTAATGCAGCCGCATCTTCGCTATTAGCGCTAGTTGATACATGATCAATTTCTTCATCCAGCAAGTGACTACCACCTCCATCGGATTTATGCAAACTTTGATCTGAGCTCTTATATTTTGACGTTAAACCTCTACGATAAACCTCTGGATGTGCTTTACTTACATGAATTGCAACAGATTTAAACGTCTTCCCACAAATATCACAGGTATTGACTCGAGTAGCACTATTTGGGCGACATGAATCCGAGTTTTGAGTCAGGTTAAATGTTTTTTTGTCTGACATTTCAACATTAAATACTGCTACTCCAGAAATACTATACGGTAATATAATCTTCAATAATCAGTTTTCCGTTCCCTGCGTATATTTATACCGAAAAAGACAAGTCCATATGGATCAAATATCGGTAAATAGCACCTTAATCAGCATCCAATAACCTAGTTGTTTAACCTACAAACCGCAGCCATAACCATAACCTTATATATTTGTCCATTGATTGTCTTCAGGAAAGATCTACCAACATATAGATGCACGCGGGTACTAGGCATCAGGAGTCTTAGGCATCAAGGTGGCTGTGGAATTTCACGATCATTAACGCTAGGAACTACGAAATATCCAATCAATGTCAAACAACATGGCTGCTATTTGTGATATCGAAACACAAATACAAATTGATTCAACCACCCCAAAAAAATAACACCAATCCGCAAGATAACATGCACTATCACAGGAACAAACACCAACAATCCTTGAATACATGCGATGATCCCTAAAAAAGGATACGAAATACCATCAAAAGGCAAATCCGCGGCACCACATTGCAACCTAGGTCTTATCACGGCCTTCTACAATTAGCTCCCCAGCAAGACGCCAAACTTTTCTTCTTAAAGCCTTCGTCGTCAATGTCCAAACTGTACTCTGTCGATTTTCTTATAAATCAACATGTCAAGCAGCAAATTTTACTGCTTTTTTCTCATTCAATGACTGGTTGTGATACGACGTCTGCTTTCTATGGGCTAGGGAAGTAAAAAGCAGCCGACATGATACGTAAATCAACTGAAGCTAGATCTCAGGCTGAGCTTTTCACAAAACAAGACATTACAAAAGATATCCTTCTAGAAAGTGGAGAACAGTTTATCCTAAGCATGTACAACTTATCAAAGTTCAAAACCCTCAATGAAGCCAGGTACTTTAAGTTCAAGCAATTAACCGCAAAAATGTCTCTCAAGTCTAATTTTGATTTAGCAAAACTTCCACCAACTTCAGATGCTGCTCATCAACATATTTTGAGGGTTTACCACCAGATTCAAACTAGGTTAGGTTTTAAAATTCCGGCAGAAGAATGGGGTTGGCAGTATACATCAAATAACAGACTGATACCTAAGCCCATGATGAATCCTGCTGCTCCAAGTGAACTTCTTCTACTGATAACTTGTAATTGCAAAACATTGTGTGTTACAAACTGTAGTTGTCGTAAAGCTGGGTTCGATTGCACATCTATGTATGTGAACTGCAGTGGAATGTATTGTAAAAATTATTCAGACCAAACCGATGAAACATTAGAAAATGACCCTTTGTACTAAAAAAAAAGGAAAAACATAAACGTTGTTTATTATTAGGCCGTGTTAGTTGTACAGGAATTAATAAGTTATCAAAAATACTATACAATGAAACTTTATTATCTGTCAGCAATAAAAGTGTACTAAGTACAGGATTTTGGTAATGAAAAGTTGAAGTTAAAGTTTTTATATTTCATCATCATAAACTCAATGACTATTCAAGATTAAGGATATGAGTACATACAGCGGTGCCCTTCAGCATCGAGTGACAACGGCGCGGTGCTGCTTCGTCTGGCGCGGCGACGCGGTGGCCATTACTGTTCAGAGCTCTCTTTGAAGCCATCATTTGAACGGTAAGCATTATAGTAGACACATATTTTTAAAGCTAATTAAATTGTCTATAAGTTTTGTGCAAAACATTTCATTGTATGACGGAAGGATAAAAAGGTACAATAGGTTGAAGTTACTTTTTGTGTTTTGTAGTGGCAGTTTTTTTATATATTGGAGTATTACGGTAAAATTACGCTATCTACTGAACCCTTTATCCTCTGATGCATAAATGATTCGATGTTTTATTTCTACAATTAATTAATATTTCCACCAGCGTCATAAAATAGCCAGACGAAGATGAGGAAACTTCAAGTATTTGTTGGAGACAGTGGGGACATACCTGCAGCAGTTTGACAATAGGCTAAATACTTTAGCTTGTGAAAAGAAAGACCCTAGCAATGTTTCAGAAGGACAGGTAGTGGCTACCTCAAAATAGAAGGGACGCGTGGTGAGAAACGCTTATGGCATGTTCATTGTATTATTCGCGCCTAGAAAAAATATAATGCAGTAACGTGAGTGGCTGATGGGACTACTGGACATTCCTACGAGGCCGAGGTCTGATAAAAACCGCGAAGTTATTGAAAAAGTGGAGCCAATGAGAGATGAATGCTTACGAACGCGCCAAGTCTAGCTTGGGCACGCGATAGCTGGCATTAACGCGGGAGATCGGCTAGACAACATCTCTACGATCGATTCTAGGATTAATGGGCATATTCTTGACCTGCGCAATTTTACGAGTTCAGTGATATTTGTTTCATTCCTGTACCCCTATTATTTTGAGAAATTTTTATATAATTTCCCCCTCTATCGATACCTAGGGCCAGTTCATTTATAAGTGGCGTGAAGAGCCAAGACTTTATTATTACATTGTGTGTGTCGGAGGACACAGGTTACTATTACATTTGGTGTGTCGAGCACACAGGTCCATTACATTGTGTGTGTCGGAGGACACAGGTTACTATTACATTGTGTGTGTTGGAGGACACAGGTTTATTACATTGTGTGTGTCGGAGGACACAGGTTACTATTACATTTGGTATGTCGAGGACACAGGTCCATTACATTGTGTGTGTCGGAGGACACAGGTTACTATTACATTGTGTGTGTTGGAGGACACAGGTTTATTACATTTGGAGTGTCGAGGACACAGGTCCATTACATTTGGTGTGTCGAGGACACAGGTTTATTACAATTTGTGCGTCTAAGGACGAAGTTCATTATTACATTTTGTGTGTCGGTGGACACAGGTTGTTATTGCATTTTGTGTGTCGGAAGACACAGGTTATTACTGTACTTTGCATGTCATGAGGACACAGCTTTTTATTAATATAAATGTGTTAAATTCAGTGATAGATAGTCACAGTACTATTTTTGTAGGGACAGTATCATCGACAATTCGCCAACAGACTGTTCTGGGGAAATAAGTACCTGAAACGGCGAATTTAGTAGTCAGATATCGAGTGTGTAATAATCTATAACTTTTTGCATCAGCACGAGAGATGACATCGCTTATCCAGGAAGAAGTTTGGAAATGTCAACGATCCGCCGAAATGTCTGAGATGAGCTAAGCAGAATTAAGTTGGGAGATGGCTGCTGATGTCCTTTGACGGGTGACTGGCCGAGGATGAGTACTGAATAATATTCTTATTATCTGACAAATTAACTTATGGTATATGGGACATATTTTGTTTGTAAATATCTTGCTTGTGTTGATTAACGTAGTGTATTTAGTTTTGGTCTGACACACCTTTTGCATGAAAACAGCTCGCACAATTTTAATAAGTCATAAGTTCTTGTTTGTTTGTTTTAACTAACGTGGCTATGTGGACGACCGTGTTCGCATATGTTTACGTAGTGCGATTAAGAAACGTCTCTCGGAGATATATTGTGTTTCAGAAGTAGGACTGAATTAGTATAATCATGCAGTAGATTGGAGGGTAAATTAATCTTGTAATGTTTATTATTGATCAGATTCAATGAGTTTATTGCCGTTGGAGCAATGTGATTTGTGGCGAGGAAGAGTCAGCTCTCTCGTAGGTTTTAATATTTTCTTAAATAGTTTGTGAGCACCTGATTCAGCCGACCTGTGTGAAAAATGTTATGTCATTCCCAGCAGTGTGTGTGTGTGTGTATTTTATTGGTTATTACAAGCGAGAATCTCAGCGTAGACTGATTTCTGTCAGCTTGGTGCCAAGCCCATATCGTTACCTTGCGAGGACATATGTGGCTATATCGATTAAGGTCTTACCATATGTTTATGTGGGTGAGATTTGTTGCTGTTGATTCTATGAGATAACGGGGCAGTCGGCCAAGTTATTTTTACACACTAAAGCTGGACGATGACGAGAATTGAGGAAGGGGAAAGCTGTTTCACAAGGCGGGCTGAAAAGGGTTGCATCGAGGTCATTAGTGGAGTGGTTTGGCTCCGTAAAATTACTTGAAATACAGAATAAGAACTGGTCAATTATATAAATTGTTTAAATACATGGGAGTTGCCTACGAATCACTATAATCTCCGATGCGTTTGTTTAACGTGCATTTTTGTTCATATAAGGTAATCTCAGCCGGTGAGGCTTTTGTGTTGTTGGTTTCATTCTATGTTTATATTCCGTTTTAGTGACCGGTGCAGTCACGTGGGATGCTGTCTGTTCCTTGTTTGTGTATTGAGCAATTGGCCGTGTTGGCAGCTCATTTGTCAGATGCGTCATCGCTCTGAAGGAGGGTCTCGAGGGAGATTCCTGTAAATAGTAGATTTTAGATTGTGTGTCAGCATTAATTTTTAAGGTTTTTCATTAGTGTCATGTCCCATATCCGTAAACGTTGATTTACGAGATGATTGTTCGTAAGCATCGTGGCTGTTAACCCGCTGTAAACGAACAGTCATCCAAGTACTCATTTCTCGTAGTTAGTCATTACGCGTACATAAAATCCAAATGCAAGTTAGTGGAACTTGGATCCACATTTTTATAAGGGGGAGATCCGTCTGACTCCTCAACATTGAAAGATATTCCTGTCATGGGAAAATTCAGGGAGGAGTTTTATTGTTGTTTATTTTCATTTTATTTGCACTAATAGTCATTAAATTATGTTATTATTTTACGTCTTGTCACTTTCCTTTCTTAATTATAGTTTTAATCCTATGACCCTTACCTCAGTAGAGCATGTTGTTTGGCGAACGTAAACATCACACTATGAACTGAGCGCGACCCCTTGATCAAGATTCTTGCATATAAACACTGCAATACTAAAGGGTTCACTACATAAAAAGTTTATATGACATAATTTGTTTAGACTAATGTTAAGCGTAATATTATTAAAAATCGCGTTTGTAACTTCATTAGTTCTTTAACTGTAAGCATTAAACCAGAGTACTCCTCTTGTAAGGTTGGGGAGGGGGTGGGGGTGGAAGCAAGGGGGGTGGGGGTCGGGACTGTGTGTTTTTTTACTTTGTACTAACATCCTGAAAAAAACCAGCTTTCCTCTAATTAGTTGCGACACTAAACCTTTATTGACTGGGCTATAAAGATACACAGAAAGACAGACAGACAGACAATTCTATTGTCTACAACAGTGGTTACCAACCTGGGGTACGCGTACCCCTTGGTGGTACGCAACGAACCTCTTAGGGGTACGCCAAAAACAAACGGTAATGGCGGGCGCCACGTTCCCACCGTACGCGTCAGTCGTAATGTACCGGCGCACAGTGCCATCTTATTCAGGTACGTCAAGGTCAATGGTCCCACCCTACGACAACCCCAGTCACTTTCACCACTGCTCTGCTATTGTCTTGATTTGTCTATTTTTAGCCTATTTTCAATTTTGAAAAAATAGGCTTATGAGATCACCTTTTGTCCGTGTGTGTGTGTGTGTGTGTGTGTGTGTGTGTGTGTGTGTGAGGTGTGTGTGTGTGTCCCCCTAATAAAAACTAAACGGCTGGAGCGATTTCAATGAAACTCGGTAAGTTCATAGCACTATTCCCGGCGACCTCGACCGTGCCATTCAAATTTTGTTACGTCTCACCAATCCAACATGGCGGCAGTGCGAAATATTTCACTATCATTCCATATCTGCGAAACTATTACCGATATCGCCCTGAAATTGTGTACGGTAATAAAGGTTACTACTAGAAGTTTACCTATGAGACTTTCAAAAACCTGGTGACTACAAAACCAACATGGCGGTCAGGCGAAATTGAGACTTTTAAATAGACATTTCTCGCGATTTAACTATCCAAACGTAATGAAACTAGGTACAGCAAATGTTTATACACATTGTAATGCACTGGAGTCTAATTTAGTTCAATTGTTTACATAACCTCAAAATGGCGGCTGTGCGAAATATTTCACTGACATTCTATATCTCCGAAACTATTACAGATATCATCATGCAATTTTGTACGGTGATAAAGGGTACTGATACAAGTTTTCCTATGTATATTTCATAAACCCGTAAAGTACAAAACGAACATGGCGACCAAGCGAATTTGAAATATTTTAATAGACTTTTCTCGTGATTTAACTCTCTGAGGGCAGTGAAATGTGGTACAGTAAATGATTTTGCAGATTGTAATGCACTGCCATCTAATTTAATTCAATTGTTTACATAACCTCAAGATGGCGGCTGTGCGAAATTTTAAAATTAAGTTTTTATTCTTGTGCCGTAATCATGCGATCGAAGTGAAAGTTTGAATAATGAAGCTAGGCAATAATTGTCCTTGAATGGTACATAACTCTATGGCCTATATATATAACAATCCTAAATGGCGAGCTTCCGAAATATTTAGACGGTTCTCAATATCTATGAATCTTTTACAGCAACCAAACTGATTTTTTTAAATGTTCATAGAGACTATGAACATATGTTCACCTATCGGACTTTCAGTAACCTGGTGAGCACAAATCCAACACGGCGGCGACGCGAAGTATAAATATTTAAATGGACGTTTCTCGCGAATTAACTATCCGGGTGCCGTGAAACGTTGCACGTTAAATGCTTATACAAATGTTGATCCACTGGCATGTAATTTATTTCAATTGTTTGCATAATCGCAAGATGGCTGGTGTGCGTGCTTTTAAAATCTCGTTTTTACTTCTTGTGTTCTAATCATGCGATTGAAGGCTGAATACCACACGTACACAATAATCTTAATGTAATAGTACAAGAATAAAAATCCATCGTGGCGACCATATGAAATATATAGATGGTTCTCAATATCTACGAATCTGTTACAGCAAATAAACTGAAATTTTGTATGTTGATAGAGACAATTAACATGAGCAGGATATATGAAAATAGGCTGTATAGTTCTTCACGGAACTACTTGTTGACAATCTAATCGCTAGAATTAATTGGTTTTCAATAAAATCAAAATTAACAAATCTTATGTCCAATACTTTCCTCAGCTAAATGTTTAGCCTTCATTTGCACAAGTAAATAAAACTAAAATTGAAAATTATATTTAGCAATTTATTGAAATGAAATGAATACTAATAATAATAATAATAATAATAATAATAATAATATCGTATGGCCTCGGGTGCTGGGTGCAAGCTTTGTTATTTGACAACCAAAGGGTAGCTTGCATGTCGAATTTCGTTGTTCCTTGAAGCACTATGAAAGTCAAGGACGTTAGATATCCAGGCTCCTTGAACACTATAGCGCTTTCTAGTAGAGAAATGAGGAACTTTGTGTTGGCAGAAACTCCCGAGATTAATTTTGCCATTATGAACACGACCTACTGAATTAAAATGAGTTCTTTGACATGCCAACATCGAATGACATGCGTGATTTTTGCCGCCTTTCAAAGATCACTTACCACGGCTAGGAGCTAACCTGCAAACTTGGGTTTAGTAGACCTACACGTTGACCACCCCCCACCTTGGCAAGCTAAGAGCAAACAAATGATAAATTTAAAAAAAATAGTTATACTGTTTTGAAATAGATGTTATAAAAATTCTAAGTTGTTTTTTTATTATTAATGTTTTCATTAAGTTATGTAGGCCTACATATTGCCCGTAAAATACTAACGTTTTAAAAGATTAATTTTTAGGGGGTACTATTTTAGATAAATATGTATAATGGGAAGCCTCCGTGGCTTAGGCGGCAGCACGCCGGCCTCTCACCGCTGGGTCCGTGGTTCAAATCCCGGTCACTCCATGTGAGATCTGTGCTGGACAAAACGGAGGCAGACAGGTTTCTCTCCGGGTACTCCCGTTTTCCCTGTCAACATTTCATTCCAGCAACACTCTCCACTATCATTTCATTTCATCTGTCATTCATTTAATCATTGACCCAGAGGAGTGCGTCAGGCCTCGGCAGCCGGCACAGTCCATATCCTCGCCGCTAGATGGGGGCTTCATTCATTCCATTCCTGACCCGGTCGGAGACTGCAAGCTGGCTGTGGATTTTCATTTCATGTATAAAGGGGTACGAGAGGAAATAAAGGTTGGGAACCGCTGGTCTACAACATATCACCCAGATATCCAAATACGGGTATATCTACCACACAGTATCAAACAAAATCATCCTTATGATGAACCCGTATGTAGACAATAAAAGAAGAAAAAAAAAAGATTAGTTAAAATGTGTTCTCAAACTAAATTCACCTAACGTGTCATGACGTGAAATAGAATTGAAAGCCTTGTAGACGAAACGCAATACACGTCACATAAAAACTGACCCTCTACGTTGTGTTCGGTCCCCATACTCCGGAAGACCCCTTTCATAAATTATAAAGGCTTGTGGTGCATGAAAATTCAGGTTCTTTAGCCTCAAATGGCCTAAATTCCTAAAAGCCGCAAAAAATGCTGATTCAGTTCAGGAATTTTTGAAAATAATGTTGCTATTTGGAGATATAATATACCTTCTGTACTATATGTCGCACGTGAAAAATTGCATGAAAAAAATCTAGTTTACCCATTGACCCCCTTAATTGCAATGATGAATTATACAGTCTACGTTGGTTCCGTGATAACCTTATAGTCATTTGCAAATTTTCACAGAAATGTAATAAATGGAGTGACATTGCTTCTTACAGAAATAGATGGAAAGTTGGATCCCACCCCTTGAGATAATGTTGTCATGGTTACCGATTTGCATTCCTTCATTAGTTTGTTAAATTAAATTAAATTAATTTTCTGGGAATATTTCAGGAACTGTTGGTTTTAGAGCCTTATAATGTAGTTTTCGAGGACCCTTTAGGGCCCCCGAGTTTTGTTTCTGGCACCTAGGGGCTTTGTCTCGTCGTTGTACTCCATAATAAATATACTACTATTAATCTCTACTTAGTATAAAACGAAGTCCCCGGTTTGTGTTTGTTACGGGTAAACTCGAGAACCATTGGATGGATTTGATGCGGTTTCCACCATTCCGTAAAGGATATTTCGAGGATTATTTCTGTAGAAAATAATTTATTTATGATCAAAGGAAGCCGAGCAGTAACGATTTCATTGGAAAAGTCGAAAAAAAAACTGGCGTCCGAGCTCTTTGTAAGCTTACGCTGGGCAAACCGTTAAAAATATCTCAATACTATGAGTGTAAGAATTGTTCAGCATGAAGAGTTCTACAAAAAAGTCCGCGAGAACATATGTCTATCTTCAATACATCGCCCACTATAAGTGTTTTTACGTTTTAATATCTTCCAAACATGCCCATTCATCTACTGAGGCGACAGAGTACGTGCTAGCTAAGGGCGAGTCTATCATCCCTGTTACAGCCTAGCTAGCGTGCGAACATATTGCCCCAGATAGAAGCCAGCAGCAAACCGTCCAGTCGTGTTGAGTTAATACTCCTGAGAAGGGTGGTTTTGTTTGGAGTTTCCCTGGAAGTGTAACTCGGGTTTTCTTCATTTCGCCTGTGAAACACAACCAAGTTAAGTTTGGATGGAAGGGGGATTTGAGTTTCATTCACCTCGCCATTCCCTGGAAGTGCAACTCTCATTTCACCTGTGAACTTTTCGTTCCGCAAAATTCACAGTCAAGTTAAGATTGGACGGAAGGGGGATTTGTGTTTCATGCACGTCGCCATTCTTAAATTACGTCTGACAAGAATTTGTTGCACATGCATCTCCATGATAATGTAACTAATAGTCCAGTCAGTGATTTTAACCCATCATGCCGAGACGTAAAACGGATATTGGTCGTTGTTCATGGACACTTGAGAGAAAAAGCGCTTATCACGTAATGCATTCTCCCGGGCGAAGCCGGGTCGGGTTGCTAGTAATCCCTATATATATTATAATTGTGAAAGTCTGTGTGTGTGTGTGTTAGTTTGTTACCTCTTGACACTAAAACGGCTGGACGGATTTGGATGAAATTTGAAATGGAGACAGCTTATACCAGCTTATATAGGATGCCTTTCACCCAGAAATAAATCATTGTTCCCGTGGAACGAGCAACATAACAGAAAAGTCACTAAAAATACTCAACTGGGACAAAATATCGAAGTTGTCGCATAAAGAGCGGACACAGCTCATTTTACGCCCCTCGATGCGAGAAACAATACTCGGTAGGTCCCTACGGGACACCGAAAACCACTTTTTAAGGCCCTAAAACCAATATTTTCAAAGATATTCGCAGAAAACTATCTTCGCTCTGATAAACTGAACTAATGGAAAGTCCGTTTCCATGGCAACACTACCTCAAGGTATGACATCCGATTTTATATAAATCCCTGTAGGAGGCAATGCCAATCCATTTGTTATCTTTTTCAAGATATATATAAACACAATAAGAACAGGGTAGCGCGCCGGCCTCTCAACTGGGGGCCCTGGGTTCGATTCCCGGCTCCGTCAGAGATTTTTGACACTGACGTGAGGTTTGCAACGGTGTGCATTCAGATTCGTGAGGACAATTGAGTAGCTGTCTGATAGTGAGGCAGCACCCCGGTCACGAAGAACAACATTAACGGCCGAGGGATACGATGCACTGACCACGCGTCACCACAATATCTGAAGGCCAAATGACTGGGAAGCGGTCGCATTATAGGCCTAAGCCCTTCATGGGCTGTAGTGCCAGGGGTAAAAGAATTAGAGGAAGCGCCTTCTAATACCGCCTTTAAGTTTTAAACACTACAGTAGCGGCTACTAAATAAAGGTAGCGATCAAGCTACGTTCAATTTCATAAACACTGGGCTCACAAATCCCGTATATTTCAGTACAGATATCAGTCTGGTCGTTATGTCAGTAGCAACGAAGCTCTGTGGCGGCTATTGCCGTTTCCGTAACACTAAAGACATCCCGCCGTCTCATAGTCGGTGGCGTAGTCGGTAGCATGCTGAACTGCTGTGCCCAAGATAGCGGGTTCAAACCCGGCCGAAGTCGTCGGATTTTTTTAAGAGCGTTGAAAATCCTTCAGTATGCCTTCCTTCGGAGGGGAAGTAAAGCCGGCGGTCCCATGTCATAGATTTATGGCATATAAAAGATCCTTTCACAGACTAAACTTGTGTAAAGCAAAATTGTTAGGTTAGATTTCGTCAGAACGCTCTATCAAAGTTCCAACGTTC
This sequence comes from Meconema thalassinum, assembly GCA_946902985.2. Taxonomy (NCBI): domain Eukaryota; kingdom Metazoa; phylum Arthropoda; class Insecta; order Orthoptera; family Tettigoniidae; genus Meconema; species Meconema thalassinum. The sequence goes on from OX336393.1 coordinate 49,660,180, forward strand.
ACCACTACGTATCATTGATATCTTGTGGCGAAAGTTGGAACTACTTGAAATTGAACGGAACTTGTAGCTCACCCTTTAGGGTGTCCGCTGGAAGCAGCTACAGACTCAGGCGAGCCGAACATGTCTTCGGACACTCCCGGCACTAAAAACCATACGATAAATAAATAGTCAATGTGCACTTATAAAATTGTGAACTACCTTTTGCAAAATTTACACAAGACGTGATTTTGAAAGCACTCTTCTGTATGTTGAGGTACAGATATATACCACATGGAAAGATACAATAAAATGTTGGCAAATCTGAGTTTAAGGAACTGCTGTTCCGAATAGGCATTGTGTTAAATCTGCAGAAGCTTTCGGTACAGGTTATGCATCCCATGTTCGTAACATAGAATGTTTTCCTTTGACAATGCATCTACACCATGTGCGAGGGCAACGCATTTCAAAGATCTCTAAAAACACAGTAATCAGGAAATTGGAGAAAATGTATAGTGGGAGAGAAGATTCAAGGAGAAATCACTTCGACTCTGTGATTTGCTGATGACATCGTCATCTTGGCCAATACGCCAGAGAATTTGAATGAGTTTTTGAATGGTATGAAATCCGTCTTGAGGAAAGAATTCATGATGAAAATCAATAATTGTAAAACAAAAAAATTGGAATGCAGCCGAAAAAGATCAAAAACCTCTATGGACATCAAATTGGCAGGTGAAAGGCTACGGGCAGTAGGAGACGTCTGTTACTTTGGAAGCAAAATAACCAGTGAAGGACGAAGCAAAGAGGATATCAAAAGTAGGTTGGCTCAGGCAAGGACAGCATTTCTACAGAAAAGGAATCGTTTGACATAGAATTGAAGCGATTGAAACGCCGTGTTACAGAAGAATGATGAAGATAGATGGGTAGATAGGGTAACAAATGAAGCGGTATTAAGACGAGTGGGACAGGAGAGATGTTTCTGGCGATTGCTTATGCAGAGAAGAGATAGGTTGGTACGACACATATTAAGACACCCAGGAATAGCAAGCTTAGTTATGGATGGGAGGGTCGAGCCCAAGAACTGTAGGGGTAGACCAAGGTTAAACAGATTGCCTCGGATGTAGGATGAAGTAGCTATGTAGAGATGAAACGATTAGCTCAGGAGAGGGAGGCATGGAGGTCTGTATCAAACCAGTCAAAAGACTGAAGACTCAAACAAACAACAACAACAATCAGGAATTTTAATTACCCACAGAGGCATCTGGAGAATTTCAATCCCAGGGATGTAACACTGGAAGAGACTGCATAATGTGCTCCAGCGGCCAAGGTGAGAGATATTTCACTATGGGTCTATTAATAGCGACATGTTGTCGTTCAAACCATCAATAATTATGGCAAAATTACATTGTGAATAGCTTAAGGAAAAATACTTTTAAATCCCCATATTCCGATAGATTTGCCATTCCAGTGTGCAAGTGTGCAGTTCCCTTTTCCAACAATATTAGCAATTTCCATTAACAAAGCGCAATGACACACTTAACAGCAGCAGGTGTACATTTAGACAAAACCATTTTTTCCCATGAACAACTGTATGTGGCCTGCTCACGAGTATCCGGACAACATAATTGTTATGTCTCAGCAGAAGATGGCAAAACCAAAAAGTAATTTTCAAATGTGTTCACATAAGGTAACATCATACCCTGTGGACTTTCTCAACTATATGAAAGTCCCACTTTGCTGCTCATATCAATACACTGTATGTATTAGAATTTTCAGAATTAGAATGGACCCACCTGTAGCCGCGATTGATGTGATAGAATAGACCAATTTTCAGCAATAATGCATCGTCCCAATTGTCTTTATCGCGAGCGAAGCCGCGGGTACCTGCTAGTAATATACTATAGGGATAGGAATATAATAGACCTGCCGTACCACACCCGCAGGTGTAAATCGCGTGAAAAAATTCTAGAGTACCCCTGGACCCCCTTAAGCGCTTTATACGTATTGATGAATTTTAGAGCTTAATTTGGTTCCGTGATAACCTTCTAGCCGTTTGCAAACGTTCACACTAATGTAATTAATGGAATTGCATTGCGTCTTACAGCAATAGATGGACCTCTGAGAATCCGTTGCCATGGTTACCGGCTTGCATTCCCTCATTAGTTTATAAAATGAAATTAGTTTTCTAGGAATATCTCAAAAACGGTTGGTTTTAGTGCCGTAAAATGTGTGTTTTTGGGGACCCTAAATTTTGTCTCTCACATTGAGGGGCTGAAAATGAGCCTTGTCTCGTCCTTCTACGCCTATTTCAGCATGTTTTTTAAGGGGCTAGGCCCCCCTTTTTGAGAGGTACGGAGAAGAGTTACATCAATGATTAGTGTCGTGCTTCTGATGGATATCTGTACCATATTTTATATTGATCCACCCAGCCGTTCTCGAGTTATAAGGAAACAAAGTTGTCCACAGACAAACAAACAGACAGACAGACAGACAGACAGACAAAAACATTATTTTCGTGTGCATCCATCATAAAACAGTCTGAAACGCGTAAATAACTCAAATTTACGTAGACATTCAGAGGAAACAGACAAACTTTCATTTTCATATATAGAGAGATATACTGCACCGCTCGGGGTTGACCGTGTTTTATTGCACAAATTTATGTTTTACTCGCTAACCGTTGGAGATACACGAACAGTGATAAGGACTTTTCGGATAGAAAATTAAATGTTAAAGCTCGTGTATGCCATCAAAAGTTTGCTATTTCTTAGCGTTCTCTTTTTATTTGATATGGAAATATGAAATTTTGAAACCAAAGGGTGTAGTGACGTCACTAAAATGTCCGCCATTTTTAATAGTGCAAAATATCGAAATAAAAAGTATCCTATATGTAAACCTGGTAAATCAGCTACATACATGCAAAATTTCATTTAAATCGGACCAGAGGTTCTTGCGTTATTGAGTAACACACAGCCAGTCAGACAGACACACACCATCTCATTTTTATATATTAGTATGATTAATATAACATTGCAAGAACAAGTTACTGTATGGAATCAAGAGATAGAGAAATATGGAACGAAAATAAGTGTGGAGAAGAGTAAGACTGTAGTGATGACAAGAAACAAGAGAGAAGGAAGACAGAATATTGAAGTCAATTGGAAATCCATTGGAAATGGTAAAAAGCTTTAAGTATTTGGGGAGCATACTCACAGAAGATGGTATAATAAATGAAGAAATTCGAAAGACAATCCAACAAGCTAATGGGTTTTACCAGTGTATGCGAGGTTTAGTATGGAACCAGGAAGTCCCAGAGAAATGCAAGGAAGTTCTATTCTCAATGTATTACACACCAATTTTGACATATGCAGCAGGTGCTTAGACCACAACAAAACGCGATGAAAGCCGAATCCAAGCAGCCGAGATGAAGTTCCTTAGAGGAATAATTGGGAAGACACGGAGGGATAAAATCAGAAATGTGGTCATTAGGGAGAGAACTGGGTTCTCAAAACTGCAAGACAAGATAGACACCAGTAAGCTGATGACATATGATGAGAATGGAAGAATATAGAGTACCTAAAAGAATATTTATGGAGAAAATACCAGGAAGAAAACTACGAGGGAGGCCCAGAAAGAGGTGATAGATACGGTTAAGGAAAGCATAGAGAAAAGAGTAAAAGAAAAGAAGTATTGAAAGAAGGAAATGAATGGTGAAGGGATAGACATCTGTGGAGGTCCTTGATTCGCAACCCGACCCAGGGAACTGTAAACGGGAAATGAAGAAGAAGAAGGATATCCATTTTTATTTTTCATTGTCATTATTTTATTTCATTCTTTTAATCAGAATTTATCTCATAAACATTTTTCACATCAAAAAGCATTAAACTTAAGTTCATCTATTGTATTTTGTTTTTATTCTTAATTGATTTCATTCTCAACTGAGCTCGTATATAATAGATATAATTGTGCAAGTATTGCTTGGCTTTTAATGTAAACTTTGAATGTAGTTATAACTTGAACAGAAATTAGAGAAGTGATAAATAAATATGTACTGTATGTGATCAGTGCTAGTGCCAAGTATGAAGTAATGGATATAAGCGATACAGGAAAGTGTTATTTTAGATATTTTAGCTGTTTTTAAGTAAGGGTCGTTTTTTAAGCCCGTAGTTAGTGCGCACCCTACCTCCCGGCATATTTTGCGAACAAGCTGGCGTCAGTTGCAGCTGTGTAGCTAACCTGTACGCTGAACTGTGCATCTTTGCAATGTTCAAGATTATTGATTCGCCCGCCGCGTTTGAGATACGATCTCTGGTACGTTCTTTTTGAGTGCAAGAAACATGTCGGCTGCAGACATTCATCATCAGCTTTGTGAGGGGTATGGTGATAATGCAATGACGGAAGGTAATGTGCAAAAATGGGTACGTGAGTTCAAAAGTGGCCGTGAAAATGTTCGTGAAGCTGAAGGCTCAAGTCGACCATCTGTGATCACAGATTTCCACCTATTTTCGCAGCTGTAACGTCATCTTGGTGGGAAGCGCTTTGCCGACGATGAACAAGTGAAACCAGCCGTGAATTCTTGGTTGTCAGAGCAGGCGGCAAACTTTTATGCAGAGGGATTTCAGAACTTAGTTTTAAGGTATGACAAGTGCCTAAATAAACAAGGCAACTATGTAGAAAAATAGAGGAGGTATGTAAAACCTAAAAATAAATGTGATTTCAAAATAAAATGTTCGGTTTATTTAAAAAGAAAACGGCTCTTACTTTAAAAAACTCGTATATGTGTTCAGTGCTGGTGTTAAGTGTTGGCGATGTATATAATTGAAGAAGAGTGTCGCCGTAATATGGCCGGCTGGAGTAATGATGGGAGGGTCTTTGTCAAGGTCGAAGATCTACTAGGTTTAATATGTGAGTACAATCATGTTTATATATTGCCGATACCCTAGCGATAGGGGGAAACGAATATATTTTAGCTAACAAATAATAAGCTAATCAGTGTAATTAGGGTGACTGGGAAATAACAGTTTATATGGAGAATGGTTCGTCGTTAGGCTGCAGTTGAGTCGGAAATGAAAATCCACAGCCTGCTTCCAGTCTCCGACCGGGTCAGGAATGGAATGAATGAAGCCCCATCTAGCGGCGAGGATATGAACTGTGCCGGCTGCCGAGGCCTGACGCACTACTCTGGGGCAATGATTAAATGAATGACAGATGAAATGAAATGATAGTGGAGAGTGTTGCTGGAATGAAATGTTGACAGGGAAAACCGGAGTACCCGGAGAAAAACCTGTCTGCCTCCGATTTGTCCATCACAGATCTCACATGGAGTGACCGGGATTTGAACCACGGACTCAACGGTCAGAGGCCGGCGTGCTGCCGCCTAAGCCACGGAGGCTGTAGTTAAGTCGGAAATGCCTAATGTAATTGAAAGACGGGTTCTGTAAATGATAGATGCTAACGAGAACTATTTTTCAAGCCCAGAACAATAATAATAATTATGGACGTATATATCAATGTCAGAGTAACGCCATGGATCACAGGAAGATAATAAATTTCAGAGATGTAAGTGGACCAGTAAAATATGTGAATTCCCATAATTGAATGATATTATAAAGATTCTAAACACAGAGTGTTTATTAGAATATTTGAGACGTGGATGTCAAAGGATTTTATGCTAGCGTATTATTAAGACAAAATGTAAAGAGATTTATGCACTTCAAGTAGCGGATTGGGTACTAGGTAAGTAAAGTGTTCTCTGGAGTGCCAGATGTCGACGATAAAATTAGGGGCAATAAGTAAGACCTCATATAAAAATCAGGGGTGGAGTAGTCCTCTGTAATCTACGCTGGAGGCAACGCGTGAGCCCTCATATGCAATTCTGGGGTGGAATAATCCTTTGAAAGGTAAATGCAACGTCACTAGGAATGCAGTGAACAAGAGTACTCAGAAGAACGGAATTATCCCCTGTTGTATCAACCACAGTCACTAGGTAGATAGATACCCCTTGATGTGAGTTATACGTGAACCATGTAACTTAATTTGACACAAGTGCAAGTACACCTGTATATATTTGAATAAGGTGCATTGGCCATACGTAACGAAAAAGTTGCTAATTCGTACATTGATTTTTGTGGTAGCAACCATCCGACATAAAATGCGAGGAGAATGTGTTTGAGTGTTGTCCAAAACATGTCTTAGGGACGAATAAAAATAGTGTTCTATTCTAAACGATTGAATTTATTGAAAGGGAACGACAACCATCACTCCATAGTTGTAGTATCATGTTTGTTGCTAAGGGTAATCGAACTCGCACCTTGATAACGCTCTTAGAGCGATTGCCTTTCATGGCATAGTTTTAAATATAAATTTACTCTTGAGGACCCAGTCACAATAATAGGTTATTCCCTCGTTCTTGGGTGAGATAGGGTTGGCAAATTCTCACAGAGCAATGGCATAGCGCCATACTTTAAATAATGTGCATTACCTCTCAGCCAACACCACTTTCAAATTTTTAATAAATTTTATCCCATAAAGGAAATGTAGGGCATTTAAATTGTGTGTATTTAAATACCCTATTAATTAATCTGTTTAGACTTTTATACAATTCCGTGGTATTATTCACGGCAATATGCTGTTTGTTTTTAACAAGCGATTTGTTATAAATGTTGTCAGATTGTCTTATGTTTATGCAGAGGGGTTTATGATATATTATATCTCGTTATGTTGTTTTCGAGAGATGTACTAGAATTTGTTTTTTGTTTATTCGTGTGATTTTTCATATTGGGAAATTGTTTTGATGGTGGTTTTCTTTTCGTAGTCTATTTGTAATTCTTGTCTGTTGTGAAAATTAAATGTTATAAATGTTAACTCCGAAGGATATGTTTTAGTCATTTCACTACTCTTAAAAATTTACGAGCCTTACAGTAGTCGCATATGATGTGTAACATCTGACATGTTATTCGAATAATTCCATGTTACTTACTGGCATTTTTTAAAGAATGAACTCTTGTGCCAGCAAACATGAAGGATTCCTTCGTGTTATTACCATCGGTAAGTTCTCATTACTATTATTTATGCAATAACTACTTGTAAGACTCCAGTGACAAATCCTTTCAGCAAACATGATATAATAGTCTAGTGCTGTATTTTGGTCGACAGTACCTCGAGTGCTTACATTAAATAAAAATACAGCGATAGTAGTAAGATTTAATAAATTATAATTGTTTTCAGCAAATATGAAATAATGAATATTTTCACACCAAAGAACGACTGTTTGAAGATGATTTATTGTAGGATTATCTGTAATGGGACCTCCAAACCTTGAGGTAAACCGTATGCGATTTACATTCCACATAGACACATGGCCAACAGAACGTCGTTGTACCAATCTCGGCTCCGCGCGCTACTTGTAAAACTCCTGTGCCATATCCTTTCAGCAAATATGATCTAATGAATATTCTAACACCAAAGAACGACAAGTTGAGGATGATTTATTGTAGGAATTTCTTTAATGGGGCCTCCAAACCTATAATTTAACCGTATGCTATATACATTACAGACAGTGCTGTATTTTGGCCGACAGTACCTCGAGTCAACAACAAAAGAAAGTCAACCCCTGGCACTATACAGCCCACGAAGGGCCTAGGCCGACCAAGCGACCGCTGCTCAGCCATTTGGCCTGCAGATATTGGGGTGACGCGTGATCAGCGCATCGGGTCCCCTCGGCCGGTAGTCTTGGTTTTCGTGATCGGGGCGCTGCCTCACTGTCAGACTGCTACTCAATTGTCCTCACAAGGCTGAGTGGACCCCGTTCCAACTCTCACGTCAGTTTTAAATCCCTGACGGAGCAGGGAATCGAACCCGGGGCGTCCGGGTGAGAGGCAGGTGCACTATCCCAACACAACGGGGCCGGCGACAATACCTCGAGTGCTTACATTAAATAATTTTTGAGTGCTGAGGCGTTATACAATTGAGCGTTATATTGTGGATTTTGCAATGGAAAATATATATTTAATTAAAACAAAGTTCTCTAATGCATCTGCAGTAGTGCCATATACCTGCAACTGTATGCGGGAGCAATCCACTGCCTACTTGATGCGAGCTGCGCTTTATACCGGCCGGTTAGTGAAAATGGCCTCTTTTTGCCGATATAGCGCACTGCCAAGAATAGGCGCGATTAAAAATTAGGTGTGCAGTAGGTATATTAAATGAGTTTCTCCCAGTGATACGTTTAGACCTACGAAGTTTCAATTATTGTTAGTAGTCGGTGTTAATATACTGAATTCCTACGTTGTTTGGAGTGTTGGTTGATGCGATATAGCACTCGAGGTATCGAGTGCTTACATTAAATAAGAATACAGCAAAAGTATGAGGATTTAATAAATCATAATTGTATTCAGCAAATATGATATAATGAATATTTTCACACCAAAGAACGACAACTTGAAGATGATTTATTGTAGGAATTTCTTTAATGGGGCCTCCAAACCTTGAGGTAAACCGTATGCGATTTACATTCCACATAGTCAAATGGCCTACAGTACGTCGTTGTACCGATCTCCGCCACCGCGCGCGCTCTTTGTTTCCGTCCCATGCACTTCCGTCCCTTTTCCAAAATTACTCCCACAAAAATGTCCAGCCACCGATTGCCACAAAAATATCCAGATACCGAGTGGGAAGATGTTACACATCAATAACCTGAATGTTGACCTCATTATGTGCAGTAGTGTTTCTAATGCGAAAGAATCCGGTATGACCCCGAGGTCCGGCTGATATAATTGTTGTTAATGGTCTACATCATTCACAAACGGTTACTCATGGTTACCATGGCAACACGTATTCATCATCTAGGCCTCCTATATGGTTGCCATGGCAACACGTATTCATCATCTACCTTAGGCCTCCTATATGGTTACCATGGAAACACGTATTCATCATCTAGGCCTCCTATATGGTTGCCATGGCAACAAGTACTCATCAACTAGGCCTCCTATATGGTTGCCATGGCAACACGTACTCATCATCTAGGCCTCCTATATGGTTACCATGGAAACACGTATTCATCATCTAGGCCTCCTATATGGTTGCCATGGCAACACGTACTCATCATCTAGGCCTCCTATATGGTTGCCATGGCAACATGTATTCATCATCTAGGCTTAAAAGTTATGTACCTGCTCTACAATACTGTAAGAAGCATCAAATCATTGATATTATTATTATTCATTCATTTATTTTGTATCTTCCATCTATGGACCGCGTCATGCCAACTGTCTCATTCCTTGCCCTTTTCGCCCGCATTTGTTTTCGGTGGGTTTCCTTCCTTTCCTGGGTCCAAATTCCCGTTTGTAGTCTAGGTTTTTCTTGGAAACCTTGGCATGCTTGAAGTTTTCTCCGAGTGACCCACTTCTGAATGTCAGTGGATGTAGTCCCCGCTACCTGGTTCAATGAACTAGGCTCATTTGGTTTTCCTCTCCTGAAGGCAAGTAATGATGTGGTTGATCAGTCTCGCTCGGCTCATTCGCTTCACATGTCCACAAAAGTTAATCCTTTTTTTTCCGGATAGTGTCGGTTATATTCTCCACATTAGTATACAGTTCATGGTTATGCCGTCTTGTCTTTGACGGGACCCAGGGTCATTCTCAAAATGTTCCTTTCTTTAGCCTTTAGTTTTTCTACCAAGCCTGTTTTCGTTCATCGTGAGACATTCGGAAGAGTACAAGACCTCCGGTCGTAAGACACTGAAGTAATGATTTAGCTTGCGTAGAAGGATATTGCCCGTTTTTTATAGACGCCCTTGCTCATGAGCAATGCGAAGGCTTCTTCTTCTGATACATGGGGTGTTAGCCTATTATTATTATTATTATTGACACGTGGATGGCCAGCGTGGATGGGCCTACTTACCGGTCTTCAGAGGTCCGCATCGCTTCCACAGCAAAATCACCTCCAGATGACATGCCCCAACAGAAGAGCACCCAAAGGGGTAGAAGGAAGGTGGAGAAGGGGAACGCACAGGCTCGACTACAGACACCCCCTAATAACTAAGAGAACCGTCGCTGACGAAATAATGCCACAACAGTTGCTTAAAAATTTAAAAGAAAAATTTAATTGTTAACATTTAAAGAACACCTCCACCAGAAAACAGAACATGCAACAACCAGCATAATTTACAAAGAAGGCAAGAGACCGCTTAACATGCTTGCTTGCAAAGCAAACAAAAAGAAAAGAATTAAATTAAAATGTTAAAGCCCAAAGATTAAAAAAAGAAAATACAGGCATAATTAAATGAGAACGGGGTTGATAATTTACAAGGGACTGCAATACCGATCCGACATGCAGAGATCCAGGCCACGTCATAAAACGAAAAATTTAAAATTAAATAAATAAATAAAATAAAATATGATCAATTAAGAAATTCCTGATATTCGTGACTAAGAAAAACACAAGAACATTCACCAAAAACATAAGGTTAAACCAACAAGATTAACAAAAGCATATTAAGCTAACACCACAACATGTTTGAGTTTACCGCTCGACGCCAAGAGACTGCCCTCGAGACCAGGATGCACCCCGGCAAAACAAGAAACAAACATGGCCACTAAAAAAGGGAGACCGCATGTCCGATCGAATTACGGCAAACAATTAGCAAAATTAAATTTTAAAATCACTAGAAAGAAAAGAAAGGAGGAAAACAATTACATCTAAATACTATTAACATGAGGCTGGAGCATCGGATCTTACATCAGATTAATAATATGCCAATCCCAAGATTGACAAAGGAAAATAAATAATAATTTAAAACGTAAAATAAACTAGAAATGTGTCTCCAGAAGGTACGAAGAAAAATAACAAAATTAATATATATCTGGTAACATTATTAAAACAGAAATAAATTAGGCCTACCAGGCGAAACAAAACACAACATCAAACATTTATACAAGGCCAATATTGGAGCTCCCATAATAAAATAAATAAAGGTTTAGAATAACATTACGTACCTTAAAAACTTCTCAGTGGAGACACAATAATAATAAATTAATCAACAAACAATTTAAATAAAATATTATACGGCACTAAATTGCCTGAAAATGGCCCACCCAGCCATGCGCCGTTTTGGTATCACAAGCAGTCCGGTTTGTATTTAGATGCGATTTGCATGTCATACTTCCTCTTCACGGCGAAACAATGAAAATTAAAGCCTTACGAGCACAGGCATTTTCTTAGTTGAATAGGTATTCATATTTTGTAAAAGCTAGGGGCCAATGCCCCCAGCCCACGAAGAGATACTCTGTCACACCAGCTGGCTAGTTGCTTCCTAGACGACAGACAATCAGCTCACAAGATGGCGGAGAATCACACGTCAGATACCGAACTGCATTCATGTAAATTGTTATTGTCCGATCAAGGCTTGACACATCAAGCAACAATGTGATTATTAAGTAATTAATTTGGCGGTATCATGTATACACAGTCCTTTGTTTCATGACGTAGAATATAATAAATAGCCTTCAAATATGACTCGAATAGGATGAGTTTATAAGGCACCACAAACACACTCTAGTGGTGAAGAAGGAACCACGGCTAGCAGCGCCGAAGTCCGACAGCAGCTGCCATCTCGTGTTCAAAATCGGAATCAAGCGACCAGGCGGTCGTTTCAAAGGTCGTGAAGTCACATCCAAGGAAGATACATTATTAAAAGCGTTGGAACGGGCATTGCACGTAACAGTTATTATTATTATTATTATTTACGAGGGAAGTGGAAAAATCTTGCATAAGACTTTGAGAAGGGTCCGCACTCCTCACGAGTGTGGGATTCGTACCCACTAATAAACCACACCCTGTCCTCTTGACAAAACCCATCCCGGGACCACTTTCGTATTACTTCAGGGTGGAGCCATTTACTCTGCTTCACAAGCAATCTTACTTCTCCATTCATAGACCGCGGATCGCAGACTTAATCAACTAAATCGAGCAAGTCCCCATCCGACTTCTTCTGACGAAGGACCACCTCAACAAAGAAAGCGACCGTATCCCAGCTGAGCTCGTTCCTCAGCATAATGCCAACTATATTGTTGGGCGTTATTGGACCAACCTCAGCTTCAAGTTGTTGTTTTGCCGCTGCCCAACGATCGCAGACAAAGAACGTATGATATACATCATCTCGTTCGTTCTCGCAGTAAATACAAACTGGACTCCTTACTTTGGCCATACGATGAAGGTAACACCGAAAGTAGCCATGACCTGTCAACATCTGAGTCAGAAAGTAATTAGTTTCTCCGTGTCTCCTACTCGTCCACTCGACCAGACTCGGTATCAGCCGAGCTGTCCATCTTCCTCTGAGATCGTCATTCCACCTCTGCTGCCAAAGCTCCATCTTGCGTGCTACGGCTTCCTTCCGGGCGTGAGCCTTGCCCAGTTCTACTCGTCGGAAGTATACGTCTTTACGATCTTGCGCGAGTAAGTCTATTGGCGCAACACCTGAAACAACCAGAACTGCAGGTTCCGAAACTGTACGGTAAGCACACGCCACCCTCAGAGCTCCTCTCCTCTGAATTGCAGCTAGGCGTTTCCTATACTTCCCTATCCTCAGCGAATCAGACCAAATCTCAGCTCCATACAGGAGAATAGACTGCGCTGTGGACAACAGTAGTCGACGTTTGCTTTGGCTTGAGAAGCAAGGGGTTCTGCCTGCAGTGGAAGAGCATGCCTTAGGCCATGAGAAGGTGATAGTGGCAATGGATAGCCCTGATAACCCCAATCAATCCCCTCCAGTAGATTATTATTATTATTATATATATATATAATTCGTTGAGGCCATCTAGGACCACGTTAAGTCTTGCTACACTTGGCAATTTGTTTCGCCTTCCTCTGAGCCCAGAATTCCCTCATTCTCTGTGAGTGAGCCATCTTGCGCTCCACTGTCTAGGTGGTACCGTGTCTTCTTTTCGGGTTCGATGTCTCGTCTCGGGTTAGCCCATTAGTCAGTATCTTTTTGCGGAAGAGATGTCTATTGAAGGCGTCGTCGGGTTTTAGATGCAGCATTTTGAGATCGTCTTTGGTATTCATAAACCAGGGCATTGTGGTTTTGGGTTTGGAGTCAAAGAAATGAAAAATCTGTTTAGTCAGCCTATTTCCGTCCATTCGTTTGAGATGACCGTAATACTGTGCCCGCCTTTTACGGATCGATTCTGAAATTTTCTCTATTTCACTGTAGACTTCTTTGTTGGATTTTTTATAGTGGATACCATTCTTGTAATTTGATCCCATTATACCTCTGACGATTTTGCGCTCTTTTTTCTCCAGTTCTTCAAGGAGTCCTTTATTAGCATTTAGGGATAGGGTTTCGGCTGCATACATAACTACTGGTTTCAGAACAGTTTCATAATGACGTAGTTTAGTACTTTTGGACAGGCATTTTTTGTTGTATATTGAGCGCGATGTTTGATAGGCTATTTCGAGTTTGCGTACTCGTTCCTTGAGTGCTTCTTTGTCCAGTCCACTTTTCATGATGATCTCTCCCAAGTACTTAAATTTTTCCACTCTGTTGATCTTCCCGTATTTTGTCTGCAGTTTTGCTGGGGCGTCTTTGATGTTGGTCATTACTTCTGATTTTTCGAATGATATCTGCAAGCCAGTTTGTTCAGCGATTTCTTTTCTTGCTTTGGCTTGAGAAGCAAGGGGTTCTGCCTGCAGTGGAAGAGCATACCATAGGCCATGAGAAGGTGATTATTATTATTATTATTATTATTATTATTATTATTATTGGGATAACATTTGGTGTAAGCCATAGCAAGGGCCTTTTGATTTTGATTTTACCTGATATTTTTAAAGTGAACGTTGTCTGCGTCAACCGTCCATTGACTACATGTGCTGTTTTTGCCATTAATCAAGTCTTGAAAACATGAAACCATCGGTATCTTCAGAGGTGTGACTAAAAGAAAATTTAAATATAAAATGATGATGTATTATAGGTTGATGTAAAACAAGAGGATAAATCTAGCAGTAATGGATGAGATATCTGAAGAGCTACCTATGCCTGGTTCTGCAGGTTGAAATGACTATGTTTGTAGTTTTTTACAATTTCATTTTACAGTGATACCTTATCCGTATTGACATATAAATTAAAACTACCGATGATAGATATAATAGTTTCACTCTACCTAAGTCAATAGACTACTGCATATTGAAACTGAATGCCAGTTTCGGTTAACTTGCAACCATCCTCAGAAATAATCAAATTGTAATAACATTAAACTAAAAGCATCATAACGTAAGCGTTATCGAAAAATGTAACACTAAAATAAAAGAATCACTATAAAAAATTAGTATCCACTCACGGTGGGTGAGTGGTTATCGTGTCGGACTACCAACCCCAAGCTTGCAGGTTCGCTCCTGGCCATGGTAAGTGATTTTTTGAAAGGCGTCAAAAATCACGACACGCATGTCATACGATGTTGGCATGTTAAAGAACCCATTTGAATTCAGTTGGCCGTGTTCATAATGGCAATATTAATCTCGGGAATTTCCGCTAACACAAGAAAGTTCCTCCTTTCTCTACTAGAAAGCGCTATAGTGTCAGGGAGCTTCGATATCTAACCCCTTTGACTTTCATAGCGTTCCAAGGAACAACAAAATTCGATATGCAAGCTGCCCTCTGGGCGTGAAATAACAAAGCTTGCACCCGGCACCCAAGTCCATACGATGTTATTATTATTAACTTTCCAATAAAAATGAAATCTGCTCTAAAATAATCAAAAACAAGAACCGTTTATCTTGATGCTGTTTGAAGAATGGTTATGATCAACGTAAACATATCGTTTGTGTTCACAGGGTCATTAATTTAATTTAAGTAATATAGATATCTTTGTAGGCCTCCGTGGCTTAGGCGGCAGCACGCCGGCCTCTCACCGCTGGGTCCGTGGTTCAAATCCCGGGCACTCCATGTGAGATCTGTGCTGGACAAAACGGAGGCAGACAGGTTTTTCTCCGGGTACTCCGGTTTTCCCTGTCAAAATTTCATTCCAGCAACACTCTCCACTATCATTTCATTTCATCTGTCATTCATTTAATCATTGCCCCAGAGGAGTGCGTCAGGCCTCGGCAGCCGGCACAGTTCATATCCTCGCCGCTAGTTGGGGGCTTCATTCATTCCATTCCTGACCCGGTCGGAGACTGGAAGCAGGCTGTGGATTTTCATTCAATATAGATATCCTTGAATTTACAGAGTAACTTATGATTTCTTTGCTCACATATCTGCCCTTCTCCCTTAAAAAATATGTTTTCTGGCCTACAAGAACGTGATATTCCTCTTAAGGCGTAACTTATTATTATTATTATGATTATTATGTTGAATTTTGTTGTGTTATCTGGTGTCGGTAAAGGAGTAAGGAGAGCTCTTCAGAGTACATGGAATTCAATAATAACCGGGCCATAAATGATTGATCGACTCCCTTGCTCCGTTAAACAGGAATATTCTTCCCTTACACTCCATTTATTCTGTATTTGCCAACGAAGCAGTCTTGGCTTTCAGACGGCAAGCCAGAGAAAACGGAGGATGAGAAGTCTAACTGACTGTTATTTTTGGAACATTCGTAGAAAAAGATCATGACGTCTGACGACACGGTGTAGAGTACGGTGGGTTCTCTTCAGTCCGTTATCCTTCTTTTTCAGCCACTTCAGTGGTATAGGGGTACGAAGTGAGACTGCTGCCTCAATAATTAATATATTTTGTAAAATAACATAACTAGGGGTAGATTGGCAGGCAGTACACACTATTCAGGAAATAAAGTTTGGTGCTTTTCAGTCGGTCAACACGATTGCACCCAAATGAGATGGGTTATTCCCTAATCCTGAAAAAAAAACAATTACATGAGATTGATAAATAAACATGGATGACCAGTTTCGATCGTCAAGCGATCATCATCAGATCTAACACTTCTATATACATAAAACTCAATATTGGTTTGTCTGTTTGTCTGTCTGTTATTTATACAAATCCAAACCGTTTCACCGATCTGAACCAAAATTTGTATACCTACCCTTTGGAACCCAGGGGGTACCACTGTCTACTTTAAATTTCAGACAGACCACTCCATTCCCTACAGTTAGGCCCTTTTGCACAAATCTACACCGTTTCACCGATCTGCACCAAAAGTTGTATACTTACTCTTTGGAACCCTGCGAGTAACACTGTATACATGAAATTTCGGACAGACCACTCCATTCCCTGCATTTAGGCCCTTTGGAATAAATCTACACCGTTTCACCGATCTGAACCAAATTTTGTATACTTACCCTTTGGAACCCTGCGAGTAACACTGTCTACATGAAATTTCGGACAGGCCACTCCATTTCCTGCATTTAGGCCCTTTGGCACAAATCTACACCGTTCCACCGATCTGAACCAAACTTTATGTATTTACCCCTTGGAACCCGACGAATAACAATGTCGACTTACCACTCCCTTCCCTGCATTTAAGCCCTTTGGCACAAATCTAAACCGTTTCACCTAATTACAACGAATTTTACATACCGTTTGAAACCCTGCTAGTAACAATGTCCATTTGATATTTTGGACAACCCTCTCCATTCTCTGTATTTAGAATAACAGACAAAAGGAACTTGAGAAACACGTTTTAAGGCCCTAGAACCATTCATGTACGTAGTAGTGTAACTGTAAGAATATCTTAATAAGTCTATTGTTGACTGACAAAGCGGGCTGCATCACTCCGCCCCTACCCGTGTTCTGGAGCAGAATTGCGAAATTAGTTTCTTCTTGCGCTGCTTATAAATTGCAGTCACGGGGAGGAATTAGTACAAAAGCATTTCTTGGGCCCCTGAAAGCAGTTATCATCATGAAAATATTATGCCTCTGTATAAGTGCGATGGTGATGGTGCAGTACATTGAGCCCTTTGGCACAAATATAAACCGTTTCACCTAATTACAACGAATTTTACATACCGTTTGAAACCCTGCTGCAATAAGCGTTGGTGCTTTCAAATTTACTTTCACTTATTCCGATCTTTATCCATTGTTGTTACCTCAGGAGCTCGGGACAGCCAAAGTTTTCCAAAGAGCTCTGATTATTTTCCTACAGCGCTATGCGACAACAGACGACACTATTGGTCACTACTTTTCTAACAGCCAATGAGATATAGGCCCTAGCCAGTGTCTTTTATTTCACTTTTCAATTCGTTTGTAAATTACATATATTGTGTCAGTACTGTAGTTAGTAAATAGCCGTTTCCCTATTCATTATTATCATTATCATTACGGGAAAATGACGTGAATGTTGGCTCCATTGTACCGTACTACGTATCACCCCCACTACCACCTCAGAAAGTTATATTTTTACATTTGTTTTTTTTTTCTGTTAGTTTATGTATAAAGTGCCAGTTCTGTAGTAAAAAAAAAAAAAGTCAACCCCTGGCACTATCCAGCCCATGACGGGCTAAGGCCGACCAAGCGACCGCTGCCCAGCCATTTGGCCTGCAGATATTGGGGTGACACGTGATCAGCGCGTCGGGTCCCCTCGGCCGTTAATCTTGGTATTCGTGATCGGGGCACTATCTCACTGTCAGACAGCTACTCAATTGTCCTCACGAGGCTGAGTGCACCCCGTTCCAACCCTCACGTCAGTTTTTAAAATCCCTGACGGAGCCGGGGATCGAACCCGGGGCCTCCGGGCGCGAGGCAGGCGCGCTACCCCAACACCACGGGGCCGGCTGCCAGTTCTGTAGTAGTATTCATTATCATCCATAAAACATATAAATCCACCGGGCGGAGCCGGGCACTACTGCTAGTAGGCTATAAAATGTTTATGTCTGAATGGATGGGTCAAAAGATTTGCAATATGTACACTTCTTTAGTTGCGGTCTACAATCACATATTCACACTAAACAAGCGGGTTTGGAGATCAATCACCACAAAACATCAGATAGACCACAACTAACAAATATCAACTAAAGAAGTGTACACATTGTAAATATTTTGACCCCTACTTTCAGACATAAAAGTTTTATAGCCAAAGTATAACGGATCTGATGATGATCGCTTGACGATCGAAACTGGTCATCCAAGTGTATTTAATAATCACATGTATTTTTTTTTCAGGATTAGGGAATAATCCATCTCATTTGGGTACAATCGTGTTGACCGACTGAAAAGCACCAAACTTTTTTTACTAAGACAACACTGAAAATGCCTTCCAAAACCCTAATAACCGATTAAGGAGTTAACAGGTCCTCAATTGTCGTATTATGACTTAGCTGATTTGTGGCTGTTGCTGTACTGATGTCAACTCAGTTACATTTAGGCCAAAGTGTTTGTATTAGTGTTTAACATTACTAACCAATTAGTTGCTTATTTTTTAGGGGCTGTAACACCGTGTATTTGTGTAATTTGTGTGATAACACGTGTTATTGTGATGGTTTTACTAGTGTGTGTATTAGTAAATTGCGGATAGGATTCAGAAGGAGGCAGCCGTTGCCTTATACCAGCACATGCCTGAAGTAGAAGTGGGAAACCACTTCCAGGTTGACTGAGGTGGTAATCAAACCCACCTCTTCCCAGTTTCAACTCACGAGGCTGAGTGCACCCCGTTCCGGCCCTCGCACCAGAATTAAAATTTGTTGGCAGAGCCGGGAATCGAACCCCGTTCTGTGGAGTGACATCCAAGAACGTTAGCTGCTACACCACGAGGTGGTCCCCTAAACTACTACAAAAACTGTCCAGGTTGATATGGAATTTGATAAGTAACAGTTAATAACAAAACAGTGAAGAGCACAATCAGTTCAACAGCTCGCTACGGTAGAAAGTATTCAAAAGGTTTCATACAGAAGAGTTGTTTGGTTCCTCAGTTTAGGGGCTGTGACAACGCGGTCATGTGTGTAGAATCTGTCTGATAACCGGTGTTAATTGTGATGGCTGTATTAGTGTGTGTTATCTGTTATTCAGGTAAGGACTGCAGCCAATCAATGTTCAAGTAGTTCCTACTTTTGCTACCAAATGCAACCACCCACGAAAACTAGCTGTGAACTTGGCTACTTGATGCCATCGCAGCCAGCACCTGGCGACGAACGTTCGAACTAATATAGCGTTACTCAAATCTAACGTACAAATTTTAGCGTTACACACTAAGGGCGACATGGAAAAAATAATAAGGAACATCATTGGACCAAAGCACACATACGAAGGATACAGGCTTCACTCCAGAGAAACCACAGAGAAATTGTCTAACCTCGCAGAAGATATCAGAAAGAGGCGACTAAAATTTTACGGCCACATCAGCAGACTCCCACTAACCCTACTAACCAACAAAATTCTTAGTTACATACAGCGGCTCAAGACTACCACACCCTGGATGATGCAAGTCAAAATTGACCTGGAAAAAGCACAGGCTGGCCCATAAGACGGCATAGACAAAGTATACAAATGGGAAGTGTAGTCAGAGAAAGCAGCACCTACAACCCAAAGACCAAAGTGGACCGAAGAAAGGAAGAGGGCATTTAGTGCACGAATGAAAGAGTACTGAAAAAACAGGAAGAACAAATAGTCATAATTGCCTCACGTGGTCTCAGAGGCCTGTAACGTGTGAAATAAATAATAATAATTATAAAGTTCAGCACAGTGAACTAGCTGGGAAACTCCATCTTTGAAACAGAAAAGGTTCCGAACTACCAGTATGTATGTTCCAGAGAGTTGTTGTTGTTTGAGTCTTCAGTCTTTTGACTGGTTTGATGCAGCTGCCCATTCCTCCCTGTTCGGAGCTAATCGTTTCTTCTATACATAGATTCCACACCCTACGTCCGAGGCAATCTGTTTAACATATTCTAACCTTGGTCTACCCCTACAGTTCTTGCCCTCGACCCTTCCTTCCATAACTAAACTTGCTATTCCCGGGTGTCGTAGTATGTGTCCTACCAACCTATCTTCTCTTCATTAGCAGTCGCCAGAAACATCTCTCCTCTCCCACTAGTCTTAATACCCCTTCATTTGTAACCCTATCTTCCAGTCTAATCTTCATCATTCTCCTGTAACACCACATTTCAAATGCTTCAATTTTCCTCTTTTCTGCTGCACCAATAGTCCAAGTTTCACTTCCATACAGCGCCACGCTCCAGACAAAGGCCTTCAAAAATGACTTCCTAACACCTAAATCTATATTCGATGTTAACTGATTCCTTTTCTGTAGAAATGCTTTCCTTGCCTGAGCTAACCTACTTTTTATATCCTGTTTGCTTCGTCCATTACTGGTTATTTTCCTTCCTGACTAACAGAAGTCTCCTACTTTCTTTAGTTTTTCACCTGCCAATTTTATGTCCTTAGAGGATTCTGATTGATTTCGGCTGCATTCCAATATTCGCCTACTTTCGATTTTTGCCAAAAATGACAGTAGACTTATGAGATCTACACAGGGTCAAAAAAAAGTGTGTCTGTCTGTGTGTGTACTATGAATGTCTGTCTGTCCCCCTCCACTATCAATTCGAACACGGTGAATCCGAATTGAACGAAATTTGGTACAGAGGTAGAACTAGCAAAGGGCACCTCGGTGTCATGTTTTATATTGCCGCCATCTTGACGGAAACGTAATGGCGGCCACCCAAATGTTTATTTATTTATTTATTTATTTGTTGTTGGTACACAACAGGGCTCAGTGTGCGCCCCAAAAATAGTGCACCTACACAGTAAGATACATTTCCTGATATGTCTGCATTAAGTATTAATATCTTAATGTAATTCTTAAAACTAAGAAGTTCACACAGATCAAAATGCACAGTAGTAAAAAGATAATATAAAAACTAAATCTAAATTTGATCTAATGCAAAATATAAAAACAGGTTTTGAAATTATTACATAATAAACTAAAAGGTAACATTAATAACTAGGGAACATGCCTATCCACATATATACATTGTTGATTCTGTTATGTGTGATAATTTTATTTCAAGTATGAATTAGAGTGACTGGATTATAATTTCCAAGAACGGTCTGATTGAGAGACAGAAATCTAGTTTCCAGTTTACACGAACCGCATCGTTGTAAATACTGGTGAATTGTTATGTGAAGTGGTACTGGTTATATCATTTTTGAATGTTATGGTTGATCTTGTAGTTAAGCGAGGGATGTTGAAATTTAGGAGCGATAGGAAAAATGAGTTATCAATTTGACCGTTAATGACTTTATAAAGGAAATTCATATCATTCACTTGCCTTCGAGACTCCAAACTAGTCATGCCGAAATTCAACAAAAGTTCACCGTAGGGTACCATCTGTGGGTAATTGCCCGTTATTTTGAGGTGTAAGTATCTGAGGAATTTCTTTTGAACTTGCTCAATGGACTTAATGCATGTTTTCTGCCAGGGACTCCATACTTGGCTGGCGTACTCGAGCTTGGATCTCACCATGGCAGTATAAAGGTTTATGCAGGTACTGGTCCTAATGAATGGCTTAGTGTTTCTTATTATAAACCCTAACATGCGGTAAGCATCCCCGACCGTCTTTTGCACATGATAAGTGAAAGCAAGCTCTCGGTCAAACAGAATCCCTAGATCTTTCTTCTCGCTTACTGTTTTCAATGACTTACGTCCAATTCCATAAACAAATGTGATTGGGTTCTTCTTACGTGTAAAGGTCATAACAACACACTTCGGTACGTTTAAGTATAATTTGTTTTCTATACTCCATTTGTGTATATTATTTAGGTCATTTTGTAGTAGAGTGCAGTCATTAGTGGACGAAATTGATTTAAAAATTTTGAAGTCATCTGCATATAAAAGACTATTTGAGTGCAATATACATCGTGGCAAATCATTTATCATTGCTAGAAAAATCAAAGGTCCAAGGTTCGAACCTTGGGGTATTCCGGAATGAACTATGTATTCCTTTGAGACAATTTTCTGGAACAAAACAAATTGTTTCCTGTCTCTGAGGTAGGAGATGAATAATTCGAGTAATGGGTGGGAAAATGATCAAAGCTTAAATAAAATTACGACTAACCTAATCATTCGATCTGTACCTAATTTTGCAACACCATATATTTATATGGCAAGTGTCTTTTGACTAAACTACAAGGTCATCAGCCCAATAGTTTTCAGATGTCGGCCATGTATTTGTGCAAATAGATTCCCCCTATCAAGTCAAACGCGGTGAAACCGAATTAAACAAAATTTGGTACACAGGTAGCATTATTAAAGGACACCTCAGTGTCATGTTTTACATCGCCGCCATCTTGACGAAAACGTAATGTCGGCCACCCAAATGTTAAAAGCTTAAATCAAATTACGACCAACCTAATCATCTGATATCTACCAAATTTTGCAACATTATAACATTGTGTATGAAGATTCGCTTGACCAAAATACCACGTCTTCAGCCCAATACATTGCGGATGGCGGCCATGTAAGTGTGCAAATCGATTCCCCCTATCTTTTCAAACACGGTGAAACCGAATTGAACAAAATTTGGTACAGGGGTACCACTAGTAAATGACACCTCAGTGTCATGTTTTATATCGCCGCCATCTTGACGGAAACGTAATGGTGGCCACCCAAGTGTCCAAAGCTTATATAAAAAATTACGACTAACCTGATCATCCGATCGCTACCAAATTTTGCAACAACATAATATAGTCATATGGCGAGCGTCTTTTGACTAAACTACAAGGTCATCAGCCCAATAGTTGGCAGATGGTGGCCATGTTTGTGTGCAAATCGATTCCCCCAATCTTTTCAAAATCGGCGACACCGAATTGAACGAAATTTGGTACAGAGGTAGCACTAGCAAAGAACACCTCCGTGTCATGTTTTATATCGCAACCATCTTGACGGGAACGGAATTGCCACCACCCAAATGTTAAAAGCTTAAATCAAATTACGACCAACCTAATCATTTGATCTCTACCAAATTTTGCAACAACATACCTTTTTGTGTGAAGCATCTTTTGACTGTACTACAAGGTCATCTGCCTAATAGTTTGCAGATAGTGGCCATGTATGTTTGCAAATCGATTCCCCATATCAATTCAAACGCGGTGAAACCGAATTGAATGTTTTTTTTTTTTACAGAGGTAGCACTAGCAAAGGGCACCTCATATTCATGTTTAATATCCGTATAACACGTTGTATTTCAACAAGCTACTACAACCAATATTCAATTATACTCCTTGAAAAGGACAAAGAGTTATAACAATACCCATGCATTTAGGAGAAAGTGGGCTATATGTTCTTTACTGAACATCTTGTTTGTGTTTTAAATTTATTAATTTTGAACATGAGAACGTGTTGAAAATGAAAATTTCAGACTGTATTGGGAACGGATTGTGCTCACCGAAAGGACACTGGAACATAACTGGCCTGACACAGTGATCCTCAACGGAAGACTGAAGGCAGTAACGCTGATTGATGTTGCCATTCCGAATACGCAAAAACTTCAGGCTACACACTTCTCAACATATAACTGGCCATGACTGAAACCTTAATGAGGCATATAGACACCTACACGTTCCAGAGTTTTCCCTTGAGATTTATTGATTGTGATAAAATACGCCAAGCGAATGGGAAGATGGAAAATTGAAGTGTCTTATCGGAAGACGTTAAATCAAGTCGAAGGATTATAGCTTTCTGCCCCTTAAGTGATTTGCCTCCACATATACTTACTCTAAAAGTTTGAGCCATAGAGCCACAACACTATTTCCCCCTTTTTAATTGTCATAAACAAAGATCTCTGTAAGACGCGGCGGGATCCGCCATTTCTCTGGTGGAATAGAGCCATTGTGCACAAGCGCGGGAGCGACAAATATTACATTTTTCTTTAATGATAGATTAAAAATATACCCTAACATATACGGTATTTTCCTTTTAAATACACTCTGCAAATCTACATTCCAAGAGCTCTCGTTAGAATGCATTACGAAGTCAATCGGTTAGGACGTTATCTCAATCTCGCGGTAACAAAAATTACCTTAGTGTTTTAAATACATAGATAATAATAACAACAAGATGTTCAGTAAAGAACATATAGCCTACTTTCTCCTAAATGTATGAGTATAGTTATAACTCGTTGTTATTATCAAAGAATAATAGAACTATTCTTTGTTGAAGACCTTAGAAACGATTTACCTCTACCAAACGCCACAACCTGGATAAAAACTGCTACCATCATTGAAGAAAGAAAGATAAGAAGTATATCAAGAATGTTATGGATCTGGAGACATAATCGACCGGACTGGCGGCGTGGCTCAGCGGTAACGTTCTCGCTTGCTGGGCCCTAGGTTGCAGGTTCGTATCCTGGCGCAGTCAGCTGGCATTTGAGGGTGCACAAATGCGAGGGAGCCGTGTCAGTACATTTACTGGCACGTTAAAGATCCCCTTCGGGCCAAAATTCCGGCACCCCGGTGTCTCTAAAAGCAGCAGTAGTTAAAAGGGATGTAAAACCAATAACATTATTATTATTATTACGACCTGCCGTGGGCAACATCCAACTTTGAGTTAAGGCATGTCTTTACACGTCTGGTTGTGCATGGCTTTCACAACCCTAATTGAATTAACAAATCTTTCCATGACCCTACAGAGACGTGTGTATACAAACTTATGTGGATATTTTCGATAATATAATCCTAACAGAGCGAGTGCATTCTAGCGGCCTGAAGAAGAAACTTTTCAATAAAATCTGGAAGTTACCTTTTTGGCAGCTAGATGTCTCGAGTAAATCTGCTGGCGAATTATGTTTTAATTAAATATATATTTTACACCATAATGTGCACAATATAACGCTTAATAACATTTTCAAGTAACGCAAAATAGGCTGTTACAAACCCTTTAAAATAAAAAGTTAAAATGTATCGTAGTATCATCTTGTCATTCTTCAAATTCGATGCGCATAGAATGATAATGGTATAGTAATCAATGGATCCCCACGTAGACTAGTTGTGACATCTAGTGGTGAAATATCGAACAATATAATCCTAACAGAGCGAGTGCATTCTAGCGGCCAGAAGAAGAAACTTTTCAATAAAATCTGGAAGTTACCTTTTTGGCAGCTAGATGTCTCGAGTAAATCTGCTGGCGAATTATGTTTTAATTAAATATATATTTTACACCATAATGTGCACAATATAACGCTTAATTTTAAAACATCTGAGTCATTACAAAACAATAAACATATAACATTTCAAGCAAAAAACCTAGCTCTGATCGGGTTTGAACCACAGGCATTTGAGCGATAGGCTAATGCTCTACCACTGAGCTAATTGTGTCAACGAATATCGTTTTATTTAAAATGCCTTACATAGAACTTGTTAGCAAATAATGATTTATACTAAACGATTTCATCACTGGAGTATATTATTTATATATAAAGCATTTCATACAAAGTTTATTTATTTTTTATCAGTACGCTATATTGCATGCAATACTCAAATTAGTGAAATATAAGTCAGGCACAAGATATCCGTCTTATTACTGAATCAGTTCAGCTTTTTAAAATCACGTCTGCACTATAGTATTACAAAATAAACTTTTAATTTCGAACGTGCCTCTTCCTTTAGAACAGTTAAAACGATTCTCGGCTCGATAATCGGAACTGGTGGGTCCCATGATATGGATTATAAAGTTTGCATAATTCGCACGGCCGCCATCCTGAAATGGTATGGCGGACGACCTTGTAGTTTGGTCACAAGACGCATCCTATACGAAGGTATGTTGTTACCAAATTTGGTAGAGATCGGATGATTTGGTTAGTCGTTATTTGATTTTACGTTTTGAATGTTTGAGTGGCCGCCATTCAGTTTTAGTAAAGATGGCGGCGATATAAAACATGACACTGAGGTGTCCTTTGCTAGTGCTACCTTTGTACCAAATTTCGTTCAATTCGCATTCACCGTGTTCGAATTGATAGGGGGGGACAGACATTCAGAGTACACACACTCACACACACACAGACACACACACACACACAGACTCACACACACACATACACACACACACAGACTCACACACACACATACACACACACAGACAGACACACTTTTTTCGCCCTGTGTTGATCTCATAAGTCTACTTTCATTTTTTGCAAAAATCGAAAGTAGGCTAAAAATATAATGCCAATTGTTGGAAGCAGAATTGTGACGAGAGTTCCCAGCGACGCGTGTAAGATGTGTCGGCAGCAATGCCGCAGCCTTGTATGGCAGATTATCGTCTTTCCGGTGGTTGCTAACTCCCCCGGCACTGAATCCAATAACACCCCTCCGAGTGGAAATCTTCCTTGTATGCTGACAAAATACTGCGAAGAATGAAGAGAGGAAACTTTTCCTTTCACGTCCTTAACTCCATTTCTATTGGTTGCTTTAGAGCCAGGTCGACAGGCGGCATGACAGTTCAGCCTATCACTTTCAGTCGACTTCCGAGCTAACATCTGAAAACCTTTTAAAGCGTGAGAATCGTTTCACATTCGTTCTATTATGGAAACATGAAATATATATTGCCTCTTCCTTGGAGACATATTCATTGACTGCTTTAACATCCAGTCCGCCTCTTTGCTTAGCGGCGCGGGTTCGATTCCTGGGTCTGCCGAGGAATGTAATCCTGGTCTGAGGGTTGAAACGGGGTACACTCAGCTTCGTGAGGCAAAACTGAGAAGAATTGGTTTCAACCCCTACCTCGGCCATCCTGGAAGTCGGTTTCCTTGGTTTCGTACCTGTATTCCAGGCGAATGCCGGTATTGTACCATAGTTGTCTGCTACCCAAATTTTAACCTCTATTACGAATACACAATCACAATGATACAGGTTGGCAGACTGCCCAAGTCCACGGGAACATATGACCATGAAGTTACAAAGCCAATAATTGAATCATTAACACAATGAGGAAAACTATGCGACTGACGAGGGAGTTAGCGGGAATTGCGATGGCAATTGCGAAAACGTTTCTCTTTTACATGTAGACTACAGGGTCTTTCGTATAAAATAAGAACGGTGAGCGGCGGCTTTGTTATCCGCTGCTGCAGTAACCTTGGCCGAGCTTGTGGCGTTGCAGGGCCCCCTGCTGTAGTATTGAAAGCGCGCGCATAGGCGCAAATACTGTACTTAACCTTGCAATACGCGTGCAGGTGTTCCGTCGCCCGTCTGAACCTTAGATGTTAACATGAGACAGTTGTCATTACAACTTCGTATTTTTTATGTAAAACTTATTTTAAGTACGAGTCGGCCCGGCGGGTACGTGATGCATTTGTTCAGCAATTTTCTGATGGAGTGTCACCTTCACTAGCACAGATTCACGTAATTGTAAATAAATTTGACACTACTGACTCAGTGCTCAATAAAAAGCATAAAATTAAAAATCAGAAACATTACAGTGGCGGAACTCAGAATGTGGTTACCAGATACAATGCCAGTGTACCCCAGGAAGGACGAAACTTCCAGCATCTTTTGTAAGGTATTATTTCATATAGGATTGTACACACGCTTAAAGCAGGGGGCCGTGGCGCGCCACAAGCTCGGCCAAGGCCACCGCAACAGCGGATAGCAAAACCGCCGCTTGCCGTTCTTACTTTATATGAAAGACCCTGTATATTACAAATAAGTGCACGATATTTGCCATTGACCATTACACTACACCTTCCAAGAATGCGCATGTTCAGTCACCGAGTTCACAAAATGGGTTGTTGGTAGCTCAGGGAAAAATATTACGAAGAAGAACTTGAAATTCGGAATTCTTTCCTTATCACAACTACAATATTTGTAGTGACCAAATCCAACTGCGGGAGTGTACCCTGTGGATAGAAAATTTCTAACGTCACGAGGACAATTATTTTATACAATTTTACACTGAGAAATACGAAGGGTGTGCTATATTGTCTTACACTTTTTAGCCTACTTTTCACATTTTGCAAAAATGAGGAAAAAGTAGACTTATGAGATCGATCCGGGAAAATGTCTGTCTCTCTGTATATATGTACGTCTGTCTGTCTGTCCTTCTGTCTGTCTGTCTATCTGTCTGGCTGTGTGTGTGTCCCCTTTATCAACTCCTAAACGGCTGCAGCAATCGAAACCAAATTTAGTATGAGTAAAGATGTATACCGGAATATCTCAAGCCCATATTTGAAAATGCCAGTTCTTCCAACTGCTGAAAATACGCACAAGAAATTTGAGCTCCATGTTGGATATCATGGAAGGTATGCATGGGAGCTATTCCAAAATTGGCACACATGCAGATAATAGACTACTAATTCAGTTTAATTTCCAGGAGGCCATACGTGACAGTGTTGCCAAAACAATTTTAAGCCTTCTGATAGGACCAATTTTTAAATACATGTAACTTCTATACTATCAGTTGGATTTCAACCAAATTACGTATGTGCTATGTGTAACATAAGAGATATGACTATAAGTATTCTTAAGAGCAGTCAGGGCTGCCAACTGTTAATAAATGCTGTCTATATTGTTTTAACCTAATATCAATATATCAGAAAGTATGCAAGCCAACAGCTCTATACTTTGCACACGAATAGCACCTGATACTCTAGATTAATTTGGAGTAGTTAATATAAGTCAGTGCTGCCAACATGATTCCATGCTTGCTGATAGGTCCAATTTTAAAATACATGTAACTTCTATACTAACAAATGGATTCCATCCAAAATTGGCACATCAAGATATAATATTTCCGATTATTTCTAACCAGCACACGCATGACATTGTTGCCAACATGCTTTTATGCGTGCTGATAGATCCAATGTCTAACTGCATGTAACGTCCATTGGACTTCAACCAAATTTTGTATTCTGTACCTTAAGAGATGGAACTAGGAATATATTGAAGTACCAGGGCTGCCAACTGTAGTGCTCTATTAGGCTACATTATACCAGGAATATTTCGAACTAATGAGACATTTCGCTATTACCAACTTAATTTCGTCAGTATTCTAGATAGGTTCATATACTGTAGAATAATCTTTGGCATGAAAAGTAGGCTCTTTAGTTCGTCACAGAACTTCTTGTATTTTTCTACACATCAGTTGTTATGTCCACCTCCTCCACGTAATCTCCTTGTAACTTTATGCACTCTCCAGACATTCCTGAAACCAATCTTTAGGAGTGCTGCGTACCGATCCCTTGACAGCTGTGTCCAGTCCTGCTAAACGGCGACCACGCAGGTGAAAATCCCTTGGTGCCAAGTCAGGAGAGTATGGTGGATATGGACGCACGGTGAACGCCATTTGATCAATGGCAGCGGTGGTCTCTCGGCTTGTGTGGGGGCGGGCATTGTCATGTTGCTGAAGCACACCTTTAGCCCATTTTCCTGGCCGCTTAGTTTGAATGGCTTAAGGGTTGCCACATGTACTGCACTGTTAATCGTGGCCCCCAATTCCAGCCAGTCAATGAGGATGATGCTCTTTGTGTCCCAGAACACTGTCGCCATTCTCTTGCCTACTGATGGCACTGTTCGACATTTCTTTGGCGGTGGATGCCCGTATGCTTTCATTGCATCGACTGTTTTATCCTTTTGTGCCTCATGGTAATGGAGCCATGTCACGAGCGTAGCCATGAAGTCGACTATGGCAAGTGCATTCGTTGGCCCCTGTGCGTGTGCTGCTACCAAACGGTGGAACAAGACACTAGTTACACGTCACCACCTTCAAAAGTGAAATGTGAACCATGCCCGGACGTACCAAAAATAAAGTGTAAAACAATATAGTACGCCCCTCATATGTTTTAGCGGGAAACTGGAGTCAAAGATTTTTCCGCTAGCTGAAGAAACAAGGACAACATATGTGGTAGGGCGGGGCACATTCCAACACCAGTTTTCCTTTTTGATGTGTAATATCTTTCCATTCGGTTGCTGTATTTATTTATTTAGCGTATGGCTTTTAGTGCCGGGAGGGAGATTTTTGTGGGAGTGATTTTGAAACAAGATGTTCAGTAAAGAAACTTTCTCCTAAATGAATGGGTATTGTTATAACTCTTTGCCCTTTTCAAGGAGTATAATTGAATGTTGGTTGTAGTAGCTTGTTGAAGTACTACGTGTTATAAGGATATTAAACATGAATATGAGGTGCCCTTTGCTATTGCTAACTTTGTACAAAATTTCATTCAATTCGGTTTCACAGTGTCTGGATTGATATGGGGAATGGATTTGCACACATACATGGCGCGCTTTTTGCAAACTATTGGGCTGATGACCTTGTAGTCAGTCATAAGATGCTTTCCACAAAAAGGCATGTTGTTGCAAAATTCGGTAGGGATCAAATGATTAGGTTGGTCGTAATTTCATTTAAGCTTTTAACATTTCGGTGGCCGTCATTCCGTTTCCGTCAAGATGGCGGCTATATAAAACATGACACTGAGGTGCCCTTTGCTAGTGCTACATCTGTACCAAATTATGTTCAATTCGGTTTTACCGTGTTTGAATTGATAGGGGGGGAATCGATTTGCACACATGCATGGCTGCCATATGCAAATAATTGGACTGATGACCTTGTAGCTTGGTCAAAGAACGCTTCTCACATAAAGTTATGTTGTTGCAAAATTTGGAGCAGTCAGAAGATCAAGTTGGTCGTAATTTGATTTAAGGTTTCAACATTTGGGTGGACTACATTACGTTTCCGTCATGATGGCGGTGATATAAAACATGACACTGAGGTGCCCTTAGGTAGTGCAACCTCTGTACCAAATTTCGTTCAATTCAGTTTCACCGTGTTCGAATTGATAGGAGGGAACAGACATTCAGAGTACACACACACACAATTAGCCTACTTTCGATTTTTGCAAAAAATGAAAGTAGACTTATGAGATCAACACAGGGCGAAAATAGGTGTGTCTGTGTGTATATGTGCGTGTGAGTTTGTGTGTGTGTGTGAGTGTGTGTACTCTGAATGTCTGTCCCCCCTATTAATTCGAACACGGTGAAACCGCATGGAACGAAATTTGGTACAGAGGTAGCACTAGCAAAGGGCACCTCAGTGTCATGTTTTACATCACCCCCATCTTGACAGAAACGTAATGGCGGCCACACAAATGTTCAAAGCATAAATCAAATTACGACTAACATAATCATCCGATCTCTACCAAATTTTGCAACAACGTACCTTTATGGAGGGAGCATCCTTTGACCAATCTAATCGGTCATTAGCCTAATAGTTTGCGGATGGCGGCCATCTTTGTGTGAAAATCGATTCCCCCTATTAATTCGAACACGGTGAAACCGAATGGAACGAAATTTGGTTTAGAGGTAGCACTAGCAAAGGGCACCTCAGTGTCATGTTTTATTTCCGCGCCATCTTGACGGAAACGTAATCGCGGCCACCCAAATGTTAAAAGCTAAAATGTAATTACGACCAACCTAATAATCTAGTCTCTACCAAATATTGCAACAACATACCTGTATGTGGGAAGCATATTCTGACCAAAATGCAAGATCATCAGCCCAATAGTTTGCAGATGGTGGCCAATTATGTGTGCAAATCGATTCACCCTATCAATTCAAACACGGTGAAACCGAATTGAACGACATTTGGTACAGAGGTAGTACTCGCAAAGGGCACCTCAGTGTCATGTTTTATATCGCCGCCATCTTGACGGAAACGGAATGACGGCCACCTAAATGTTAAAAGCTTAAATCAAATTACGACCATCCTAATAATTTGATCTCTACCAGATTTTGCAACAACATGCCCTTTTGTGGAAAGCATCTTATGACTGACTACAAGGTCATCAGCCCAATAGTTTGCAAATAGCGGCCATGTATGTGTGCAAATCCATTCCCCATATCAATCCAAACACTGTGAAACCGAATTGAATGAATTTTTTACAGAGGTAGCACTAGCAAAGGGTACCTCATATTCATGTTTAATATCCCTATAGCACGTTGTATTTCAACAAGCTACTACAACCAACATTCAATTATACTCCTTGAAAAGGACAAAGAGTTATAACAATACCCATGCATTTAGGAGAAAGTAGGCTATATGTTCTTTACTGAACATCTGGTTTTTCGCCCTGTTTTAATCCCATAAGTCTACTTTAGTTTTTTGCAAAAATCGAAAGTAGGCTAATATAAAGTGTAAAACAATATACTCCGCCCCTCGTATGTTTTAGCGGGAAACTGGAGCCAAAGATTTTCCCACTAGCTGAAGAAACAAGGACAACTTATTTGGTAGGGCGGGGCACATTCCAACACCAGTTTTTCTTTTTGATGTGTAATATCTTTCCGCTCGGTTGCTGGATTTATTTATATAGCGTATGGCTTTTAGTGCCGGGAGGGATATTTTTGTGGGAGTGATTTAAAAAAAAAGGGATGGAAGTAGTATTGACGGAAAAGTGTAACAGGGAACAATGAGCGCGCGCTGTGACGGAAATTGGTACCACGTCGTACTATCACATACGTTTTACTCCAATATTTTGAGGCCCCATTACAGCTATTCCTACAATAAATCATCTTCAAGTTGGCGTTCTTTGGTGTGAAAATATTCATTACACCATATTTGCTGAAAACAATTATGATTTATTAAGGGTCTGTTTTTCAATCTCTGGATAAAAGTGATGAGCATCCACTCCCCGAGTTACGTGTTTCTCAATGTAAAGATATCCGAACTCTGGTGTCAACTGATTGAAACACAAACCACATGGTGAAAGTCTTCGTATCAGTATTTAAATGATGATATGCTTTAATATGGAACATTGTAGCTAGTCGGCAAAAAATTATGTTTCTGCACAATGGCTATTCAGATATTAACCCACAAGCGGTAATGCAGGTATGAGAATAATATATAGGCTATCGATGTGCTTATACGGCAACTGAGCTAGCCTTTCATTGCGGTACGTTGGAATAAGAACCCGTCTTGCACTCTAAATGTCTGTGGTTGTAATAGCTGCGAACATAGCGTGTTGGTCTGCATATCATGAGGTTTCAGGTTCGAACCCCAGTCCCAGCAAGTATTTTTGCTACCAGATCATCGATTTAAACGATGTTTATCATAAAATTATTCGTCATTTTAACAGAATCTACATCAAATTACGATTTATCTAATTTTTATTACAATATTTTGCACCAAGCAGGAATTGGGAAATTTGATTGTATTGAACATTATTTCTAGTAGTCTATAGAAAGGCTAGAGACTATGGTTTCATTTCTCCTCTTAATTTACAGTTTAATATGTGATGTTTGTTGGAACAAGTGTGACAGTAGCATATCTCTAATTCAATCTATACATTCATCATAGTACCAGTATGAAAACGGAGCGTAAATTGACATTTTAAGAATGTCCAAGCTGTGTAGTATACGAGTAGGATAACATGTCAGATGTTACACATCATATGCGACTACTGTAAGGGTCGTATCTTTCTTTTAATGTCCATTGTCTAATGGAGAGAAAAATTGGCTAAAAATCTACATGAGTGGGTTTATTAAATGGACGCATGAGTGTGGGAAATTATAAGGTAATCAGCTTTAGGAATGAGCTATGAAAGAAAAAAGAAAGAAAGATAGAAAGAAAGTAAGATAGATAGAAAGAAAGAAAGAAAGAAAGAAAGAAAGAAAGATCGAAAGGAAGAAAGGAAGATAGGAAGAAAGAAAAGAAAGAAATATGCCGTTACAAAGTGAATGGTCCTCAGCTTAACCTTTGACTACACGCACCTATTAATATATAATAAGTACACGCGTGGTGAATTTTGTACACCAAGAGAATAATGTCACGAAATCACTTAGAACACATTAAATCAACTGTTCTACAAGCAGAATAGTTAAGGCTATTTTGTATCGTGGTTATTTTACTCTATGAATTCCTCCTCGAAAGTATCTCCGTCTCATCCTACTTCTTGCGTTATAACGTCATATATCTCCTCTTCAGGAAGTCGCCTCGGATTTTTAGCTCGTATACAAGCCCTAAAGACACAGAACCGTACGAGATATGGAGATAGTTTCTAATTCTTTTGCAATATGATTTAAGCTAATAAAAATAAGACTGAGTGAAATAAGTGAATCAATATTACACTAAAATAGAGCTACTCGTATTGTGTTCTTGGTTCACCACACCACGCAGCAGCTCGATGTTTTTTTTCCTGTGAATCAGCACAAACGAATCCGGCAACAATGACACTGCTTGTAGTCGTTTGGGTACATTTTAGGGATGGGTTATATGACACCTAAAGCCGCGTTTACACCGGAGTTGACAACAGTGTTGCCAACAAACGTTGACAACATTTACAAAAATAGAACTAAATTTTTTGTCAACATTGCTGCCAAAAACGCTGTCAACACCGAAAAAGTGTTGGCAACATTACCCACCAGCAGTCGGTAAAGATCGAAGAGTGTTGTTAACATTTGTTGGCAGCAATGTTGAAGGGACTTAAAGTGACCCGCAACAAGGTTGGCAACAATTCCCCTTCAACTGTCCAGCGCAGGTGGTCGGCCGTCTCACTCTCGTCACGGCTGTTGCTGGTAGTACTGGACTTCTGTTTGTGGTGTCGAACTGTCGAAGTGCCAGTCAATATGGACGACCTTTTATGTGATTTTGATTGGTCGCGGGATACTGTCCTAAATTTGATCGAGCCCTATCGCGAGCAACCAGTTCTCTGGAACCCGATGGACCCAGACTTTAAAAACAAAAACCTGAAGAACTATTCCTGGAATGACATTTCGCGGGAAATGAAAACCACCAATTCTGAAGTTCAAGCAAAAGTTAGATCTTTAGTGGCACAGTTCCAAAGGGAGCTTAAGAAGAAGAAAAGTGGTTCGGGGGGCTGAAGAGTACAACAGCAAGTTCCTCTAGTGTTGACATCTCGGAATGCAGAATGAAACTGGCGAAACACGCCAAAAATGAGCTAAATTGCAGTCAACAAATCCTACCATTCTCGATATTCGCCAACATTGTTGCCAACTTTTGTTGTCAACATGTTTTCAACGCGGCTTACCAGTCTGCAGAGACATTACAACCAAAAATATACCATCTTAAAATGAAATTACGATAGTTTTGAAGATTTTCAACATACTGGATCGTGTGTCAGTGAAGACAAAAAATGTTACGAAATATTTAGGTAAATTGCATATTGTGATACAGTTGGTTCCATGTGAGTGGAGCCCCAGGTAGGCTATAGAGGGAGCTGTGGTCACGCTCGTCTCTAATTGCCGACTGGGGTTAGAAGCCAAGTAAAGTTCCAGCCAGGACCACCGGACCCCCATAATATAGCTACCAACTGCTGCCTCTCAGTTCAACATGACTGCCGAGCGTAAATTTTCCAGTAATTGGCAAGTTCCAGAATGTTTCCTAAAATATTTCCTAACTAACTAACTAAAACCGGGTTGAGCAATACTGACACTAGAATCACCTTTCTGTGGCTACCAACCCACACGGGAATTGCGGGAAATTACTTTTTTTTTTCTTTTTTAAGAGCGTTAAAATCCCCCAGAATTCCTTCATTCGGAGGGGAAGTTGGTTCTTTGGTTTTCTTAGTTTAGGGGCTGCGACCAACGCGTTCATTTAGCCCCGTGTACTTTGGGTGTGTGTAAAATCTGTCTGATAACCGGTGTTAATTGTGTTGCCTGTATTTGTGTGTGTTACCTGTAATTCAGGTAAGAACTGCAGACGATGAATTTCAAGTAGTTCCTACTTAAGCAATCAAATGTTACCGCTAACGACATGTAGATGCGAACTTGGCTACTAGATGCCACCGCAACCAGCGCCTGCCGCTGAACGTTGAACTTATAGAGCGTTAATCAAATCCAACCTACTTCACACAATTGTAGTTACTGGAAGTTTCTTTTACATGCCATAAATCTATGACATAGGCTCGCTGCCTTTACTTCCCCTCCGAAGGAAAGCATACTGAGGGATTTTAACGCTCTTTAAAATACGACGACTTTGGCCGAGTTTAAACCCACGATCTTGGGCATAGAAGCTCAGCATGGCAGCTCAACATAAACAAATAAAGTATGAACAAGTAGTTCCGTGAAGAACTATACAGCCTATTTTCATAATTTTCATAATTTTCATAATTGCCTCTATCAACATACAAAATTTAAATTTGATTTTTGTAATACATACATTTGTAGATATTGAGATCCATTTAAATATTTCGGATAGTCGTCATGTTGAATTGTTTTATTATAGGCCATAGAGTCGTGTACCTTTAAAAGAAAATTATTGCGTAGGTTCAGTATTGAAACTTTCACTACGATCGCATGATTACGACACAAGAAATAAAAACTTAATTTTAAAATTCGCACAGCCGCCATCATGAGGTTATGTAAACCATTGCACTAAATTAGATACCAATGCATTACAATGTATATAAACATTTCCTGTACCAAGTTTCATTGCGTTTGGATCATTAAATCGCGAGAAAGTTCTATTTAAAATTTTCAAATTCGCTTGGCCGCCATATTAGTTTTTTAATTGACCGGTTTTTGAAAGTCCTATAGATGAACTTTCAGCAGTGCCCTTTATCTCCGTACACAATTTCAGGGTGCCCTTTATCTCCGTACACGATTTCAGGGTGATACCGCTAATAGTTTCAGAGATCTCGAACGCCGGTGAAATATTTCGCACAGCCGCCATCTTGAGGTTATGTAAACAATTGAACGAAGTTAGATGTCGGTGCATTACAATGTGTATAAACGTATAATGTACCAAGTTTTATTGCGTTTGGTTGGTTAAATTGCGAGAAACGTCTATTTAAAAGTCGGAAATTCGCTTGGCCGCCATGTTGGTTTTGTAGTTACCAGGTTTTCAATGGTCAGATAGGTGAAATTCTAGTAGTTCCCTTTATCACCGTACAAATTTCAGGGTGGTATCGGTAATAGTTTCGGAGATATTGAATGTTAGTGAAATATTTCGCACAGCCGCCATGTTGTATTGGTGAGACGTAACAAAATTTGAAGGGCGCGGTCAGGGTCATCCGGAATAGTGCTATCAACTTACCGAGTTTCATTGAAATCTCTCCAGCTGTTTAGAATTGATTAAGGGACACACACACACACAAATCACACACAAACACACAGACACGCGAACAAAAGGTGATCTCATAAGCCTTTTTTTTTCATAAATGAAAATAGGCTAAAAATAGTGGTTGAAGTTGCCAGACGTGATACCGAATGGCGACATTGAAACAATGAAATACCCTCAACGCTTTTAAGTTAGTTTTTTGGAAGGTTGGTTATTTTGTAATTTATTGTTTTTTAAAAGGACGGAATGGCGAGATCATCTTCCCCTCTTGGCACGGATAAAGGATACAAATTTATAGGTGGACGCCTAAATATGAAAAATTCTTAAAAATATAATAAAACTAAATATTAAATGATACTAATATGTTGAACTGCATCAAAAACTGAGCTAGGACAAGACAATATAGGAATGTCCGAGTTGGTTACGTTGGTTGGAGAGATTATAATATGAAGATCTTGGAGTTTCTTGTACACCAATGTACGAAGAAGGTTAGTTGCACTAACGCGCTGCAGCAGCGCGCTGTGTGTCGCAAACGTGGGCACATCGGAGAAAGGGACAGACACTGCCCACACGTATGATAGGCAGGACGCTGTGGTGTCTCGTCTTGTATGGTGTGAATAGCGGCGCGTCAAACGTTGCACCGGTTGCGTAAGGCGATTAAAGAGAAGCGCCGGGGGGAAATTGAGCGCCGGTGTGATTTTGTTGCAAGATAACGCAACACCTCACTAGGCCCGCCAAACTAGCGAACTGCTGCAGCGTTTCAAGTGGGAGGTCTGGCAATATCCCCCCTACAGTCCCAACCTAGCACCATGTGACTTTCATCCGTTCGGTAAGCCCAAAACAGAGCTCGGTGGTCGACGTTTCCAGACCGATGAGGAGGTGAAGGTCACTGTCTCGGTGTGGTTGCAGAACGCTGGAGGAACTTTCTATGCATCCGGCAACTACAAGTTGGTTGTGCGTTCGCAGAAATGTGTGGAGTCTCTTGGAAACTATGAGGAAAAGTGACCTTACATTGTATGTCGTTATAGACATGTTGCTGTTGTATAGGTGGTGAAATTAACTGGGAAGTGCAACTTGATTTTAGCCTACTTTCGATTTTTGCAAAAAATGAAAGTAGACTTATGAGATCAACACAGGGCGAAAAATTGTGTGTCTGCCTGTGTGTGAGTCTGTGGGTGTACTCTGAATGTCTGCCCCCCCCCCCCCCCCCCTATCAATTCGAACACGGTGAAACCGAATTGAACGAAATTTGGTACAGAGGTAGCACTAGCTAAGGGCACCTCAGTGTCATGTTTTATATCACCGCCATCTTGACGAAAACGTAATGGCGGACACCCAAATATTAAAAGCCTAAATCAAATTACGACCAACCTAATCATCTGATCTCTACCAATTTTTGCCACATTATACTTTTATATATGAAGAATCTTTTGGCCAAACTAAAGGTCATCAACCAAATCATTTGCGGATAGCGGCAATGTATGTGTGCAAATCGATTCCCCCTATCTATTCATATACGGTGAAACCGAATTGAACGAAAATTGGTACAAAGGTAGCACTTGCAAAAGGAAACTCGGTGTCATGTTTTATATCGTCGGCACCTTAACGGAAACGTAATGGCGGCCACCCAAATGTTAAAATCTTAAATCAAATTACGACCAACCTAATCATCTGATCTGTACCAAATTTTGCAACAACATATATTTTTGTGAGGACCGTTCTTTGACCAAGATACAAGGTCATCTGACCAATAGTTTGCATATGGCGGCCATGTATGTGTGCGAATCGATTCCCCATGTCAATTCAAACACGGTAAAACTGAATTGAACGAAATTTGGTACAGAGGTAGCACTAGCAAAGGGCACCTCAGGGTCATGTTTTATATCGCCGCCATCTTGACGGAAACGGAATGGCGGCCACCCAAATGTTAAAAGCTTAAATCAAATTACGACGAACCTAATTATTTGATCTCTACCAAATTTTGCAACAACATACCTTTTAGTGGGAAGCATATTTTGACCGAACTACACGGTCATCATCCCAATAGTTTGCAGATAGCGGCCATGTAAGTGTGCAAATCGATTCACCGTATCAATTCAAACACGGTGAAACCGAATTGAATGAAATTTTGTACTGAGGTAGCACTAGCAAAGAGCACCTCGTATTCATGTTTAATATCTGTATAACACGCTGTACTGTATTTCAACAAGCTACCACAACCGACATTCAATTGTACTCCTTGAAAACGACAAAGAGTTATAACAATATGCATGCATTTAGGAGAAAGTAGGCTACATGTTCTTT
The DNA here is from genome assembly GCA_946902985.2 of Meconema thalassinum. Lineage (NCBI taxonomy): Eukaryota > Metazoa > Arthropoda > Insecta > Orthoptera > Tettigoniidae > Meconema > Meconema thalassinum. The sequence continues at coordinate 49,699,389 of OX336393.1, forward strand.
ACTGAACATCTTGTTTGATCTGCCCTCGTACATGTCGATGTTTACCCAGTATATGAGCAATCGTTCTTGCATCTGATGAAGTAAATAGGTTGATGATGATGATGATAATTGTTGTTTTAAGGGGCCTAACATCTAGGTTATTGGCCCCTGATGGCTTGGGTGATCGTGAAGATGAAAAAGGAAAAAAAACAGAAAAAGAAAAAAAAGCGAACTTAAAACTAAAACTAACTACTAACCTACATACTAGAAGAAGAAATGGAAAACTAAAGGAGAATAAGGCAAATAAAGGACAGGAGGAAAAGAAATGCCCTCAACCCTGGAAGAAGGCGGATTGAGGGTCTTGGAAGGAAGGAGAGCCATGAAAGGCAGATAGGAAAGTGAAAGAGGAGAGGGTCCGTCCCAAAGGTAAGGGACAAAAAGGGAAAACGGACCCAGCTCAGGAATCCCTCGGGGTCGCCAACTCCCGAACTCACCAGCCGTGAGCCCCTGAGGGTGTAGCATTATCTAGGGTGCACCAGAAGTGGTGGGGCTACATACACCCTGCCTCCTTAAGGGCCTTGAGCACAAGGCAGGAGGTAAAAGGAAAAGAAAACGAAGGCTGACCCCTCACAGAAGGAGGGTGTCAGGAAAGATGAGACAAGGGCCAATTAAGGCGGGAAAGGAAGAGACTCCCTAGGCCTCGGATACCCTAATACCGTCGGGGTCGGAAGAGAACAAGAGTTGAACAAGTGAGGTCGACAGGAAAGAAGACGGCACAAGTAAGTGGAAGCAATGCCGGACTCAGCTGGGGCCCCGTGGTCGCCAACCCACGCCCACTAGAAGTGAGCTCCTGGGGGAAAGTAAATAGGAATCCCGAAGGTGTGGATTCCGGCCGCTAATCCGTTTAAAAACCTGTAATTCCCCGGGTAGTTGATATATTCTCAGTGAGAGGGCTCCTGCGGTTATGTGGGCAAGAAGATAGACTCGCGCCGGCTACCTGCACAGTAGCTTACCACAGTCCTTGTTCTACAAAGTTAATTAAAATATTAGAGCTTCACATTCCTGCCACCGTGTGCTCACTGTATTTCTTCGCAGGGATTTTCATAATCTTAAACCAGGAATTGTACTTCATCAAGTTAACGTGTTTTCTGAATTATTAACTGTAAGGTGATACTGGAGAAGATGCAGGCCTCCTTCAATGCCCTTACAGCGATGATAACCAAATATAAGAAAACAAAAGTTTGATGCTTTTCAGTTGGTCAACTCGATTGTACCCAAATGAGATGGGTTATTCCCTAATCTTGAAAAATATTACATGCGATCCATAAATACACTTGGAAGACCAGTTACGATCGTCATGCGATTATCATCAGATCCATTACACTTAGGCTATAAAATCTATGACAGAAATTATGGGTGAAAAGACACGGTTAGTCAGTCTGAAAGACTGGACTTTATATCATTTTAAATGCTAGCAGCCGAGTACCAAGAAGGCAGTGCGAGAACGGAGTTTCAAGATTCTATTTTGTTTCTTCACTGCCTACTTGATTGTTCTCGCACTGCATTCTTGAAACTCTGTCCTCGCACTGCCTTATTGGTACTCGGCTGCTACATCGTACTATGACGTTACACACCTCAGTGATTCTCGGTACATTTCGTCCCGTCACCGTAACGTAACGCCAGATCTCAGATAAAGTCGACATGAAAATGAAAATCCACAGCCTGCTTCCAGTCTCCGACCGGGTCAGGAATGGAATTAATGAAGCCCCTATCTAGCGGCGAGGATATGAACTGTGCCGGCTGCCGAGGCCTGACGCACTCCTCTGGGGCAATGATTAAATGAATGACAGATGAAATGAAATGATAGTGGAGAGTGTTGCTGGAATGAAATTTTGACAGGGAAAACCGGAGTACCCGGAGAAAAACCTGTCTGCCTCCGTTCTGTCCAGCACAGATCTCACATGGAGTGACCGGGATTTGAACCACGGACTCAGCGGTGAGAGGCCGGCGCGCTGCCGCCTAAGCCACGGAGTCTTCAGATAAAGTCGACATAATAATTTAAAATGATAAAATATTTACAATATATATACCGGTACTTATTTAGTTGCAGTATTACTTAAGATAGTTCAACTCGTCAATATGTGTTAGTTGTGGTCTATGTGATGTTTTGTTGAGATACTGGAAGTGGTGATTGACCTCCGGAATTTGCTTGTTTGGAGTGAATATGTGGTTGTTGTAAATGGTCAATTAAGACTGTATTGTACAGGCTACTTATCTGGCTGAGTCTTGCGCGGTCCTGTTGAGAGCAGTTCACTTGGTCACTGTTTGCACTCGACTGACGGAAAATTCCTGTGTGTGAGGGTTCCTTATCCCGTTGGGCTATTCCCACTCTCGCATTCCTAAGTGATATGTGTTCCTTGTACAAACGTACCAGTAAGTTGCCAAGTCTAGTCTCTATAATATGGTGTATGTTACTGTATTCAGGATAATCTTCAACTATTAAAGACCTGGTTTCAAACTATCCACGCATAAGCTAAACAGCCCTCTTTAAGCGCAAACGTACTAATGAGAATGTCCCGACACCTTTAATACTGCCTTTATTAACGGACTAGGTTTATTGAAGAAAAAGATACATCGTACATCCTAATCCAATAACATTTTGACAGACTAAAAACGTTCAAACTTTTGTTTACTAAGGCAACACTTAAAATGGCTTCAAACACCATAATGACAAATCTAAGACTTAAATCCTAATACGAAGGGATGTCAAAAAGTAAGTTACATTTTATTACGACAGGCCAAGTACTGCTCGGATCTAAGCTCCATGTAGTTACGGGGTGAGGTGAAGTGGGAAGAAGGAAGAGAAGGGCCTAACTGCTAACATAGGGCCATAGAGCTTAAACCAGTGTGGTGTTGCGAATGAATGAGTGAGTAATCAAACAGTCACTTCACTAATATTCTCGTGTGTAGTGGAAGTAGTTCTCAGGGGAGCTGCAGCAAATCCGGAGATTGTAGGTTCATATCCCGCCGCCTATAGTGGGTATCCTTAATGTGTTTTCCCACACTTCTTCCAGGAAAATGCGGCGAGGCGCCTGCCCCATCCTTAACCCTAATAATAGGGATGTATAGAACTAGCACCGATAGAGCGCACTGCTGTTGTACTGGGTAAGCGCAAGGCGCTCTTCATTTGTCTCCTATGTTCTCATGCCGCTAATATCCACGAATTTAAGTTGTTTAAATTGTTATTTTCGTAACTATGCCGAGCTATTGCAGTGTTCCTCTTTGCAAAAATCAGGGAAGCCCGTTTTCGTTTCACCAATTTCCACAAAATAAAGAAATGAGGAAGAAATGATCACACACTTTTACAAGGAAATATTTCGGTGAGAAAAATCTGACCGAATATATTAAAGTGTGTTTCCATCATTTACAACCCGATGACTTCACGAAAACTGTGTTGGATAAGTGTGACTTACAATGGAAAATAATTCCTATTTTGTACCTATAAACCGATTAGACATTTCGATAACATCCACTGAATTTATGCGTTTGTAGGCCTATTTGAAGGTGAGAGAGCAAGATAAAAACCGGGCGCTGTTCTACCGCTTTTTCCGTGGACCACGAACACAACAAAAATAATTATTTAGGAAGAGGCCATACACAAGAAAATTGCCGGATTATCACGATAAGCCTTCAATATCGGAATCTGCAGAAATCATCTCCATTGAAGTACGGGAAGAAATCGTCAATATACACGAAGAAATGAAAGTAACATTTCTGACTCCCATTTTCAAAGACATCAATAGGCTACTCGGTCAAATACTTCAAGAATAAATGTCGCAACATTAACAGTCACAAACGTATTATGGTTGGTTTCTTGAAATCTGAATTAATCGTCAATTTCCATCTGCCTGACGGGGAATGTGGTAGCGACTGACTTCTACATTCTTGAGACATAGTCAGATGAATGGAATCAGTTCGTGGCCCTAAAGCAGGGATTCTCAAACTTTTAAAAAATTGTACCCTCAAGTCCTTTCCCAGGGGTAAGGGAACGATTCTTATTGCGAAATTGACAAAATCACATCAGAACCAAACGTTGCGATGCATTTTCGAGGTACACATTTAATTACCGGTATCAACTTTCTTTGATTATGTTTACCTTAAAACACGACAGTTTCATGTAAGCTATCAACCTAAAAAATACATGAATCGAAGTCTGTAAGCAGGGGGAGCAAGTGAATATTTAAATCTCAATTTATGATTTAAGTCTTTTGGAGATATATTTATCAATATAGGCCTAAAATACTCTAGTAATTGTAATCTTTAGGAGAAAGCATGCTGACTCATATTCATTATTTGAATAATAAAGCGCGTTAGAATTTTGTTATTACCGCTGTAGGCTATTAATTCTTCCTTCCTCCCGCTGGTTTTAGTGCCTCTAGTCCGTAGCTCATTTTGCAGCTGTTTAACGCGTAAACGCTGAAAATCGTTTATCATATATTATGAGATATAGCTATAGAATTAATTAATATAGTCTTGGAGTAAAATTAAAGAAGATATAATTTACTTTAGCTTAGAAAACTCGGTCACAATTTACACATTCGTCGCAGCTGACTGGGAGAAACATAAGACGATCGCCTTGCGCTTACCCAGTACTACACGAGCGCTATCTGGCGCGAACTTTCTCCCGCTACATCCCTTAGCTTCGGTTGGTACCATGCTGAGCTTCTATGTCCTAGATCGCGGGTTCAAACCTGGCCGAAGTCGTCGGATTTTTTAAGAGCATTAATCATCGCTCAGTATGTCTACCTTCCGAGGGGAGGTAAAGCCGGCGGGCCCATGTCATAGATTTAAGCATGTAAATGAACCTTCTACTAACTACAATTGTGTGAAGCAAAATTTGTACGTTGGATTTGATTAATGCTCTTTAAGTTCCAACGTTCATCGCCAGGTGCCGGTTCCCATGGCATCTAGTAGCCAAGTTGACAGCTAGGTGTCGTGGACGGTAGCATTTGGTAGCAAAATTTGAACTATTTGAAATTGATCAACTGCAGTCCTCACCTGAATTACACATAACAAATACACGGAGGTGATGACCAAGATATCCCAAGCCCCTAAAAAGAAGTAACACAACATCTCCACGATTGATGATTTCACCTGTTGGTGGCGAATAACGATATATTTTCTTGCCGATAACCAAGATATTGGTTGGTTGGTTGGTTCCTTAGTTTAGGGGTTGCGACAACGCGTTCATGTAGCCCCGTGTACTTTGGGTGTGTGTAGAATGTCTGATAACCGGTTTAATTGTGAAGACTGTATTAGTGTATGTTATCTGTTTTAATTCAAGTAAGGACTGCAGACGATAATTTCAAGTAGTTCCTACATTCACTACCAAATGCTACCGTCCACGACACCTAGCTCTGAACTTGGCTACTGCTAGATGCCATCGAAACCAGCGTATGGAGACGAACGTTGGAACTTATGAGCATTAATTAAACCTAACCTACACATTTTGCTTCACACACGTTTAGTTAGTGGAAGTTTATTTCATATGCCATAAATCTATGACATGGGCCCGCTGGCTTTCCTCCCCCTCGAAAAGAAGGCATACTGTGGAATTTTTAACACTCTTAAAAATCCGACGACTTCGGCTGGGTTTGAACCCGCGACAAACAAAGATGTTAAGCCCCTTGAAACAACAATTATAATCATCATCATCATCATCATCATCATCATCATCATCATCTGAGAACACGAACTGTGCATAACCTTCCCTTATCGCAGTTAGAATTCTCCTTTAAACATTAATAGGTATGCGTACAAAACTAACATTCTAGTTAGTGTATACGCCTCTACATGCCATGGGCAGAAAAAGTGAAAGGCTAGACTTTGTATCATTTTAAATGCTACAAATGCTGAAAAATGCTAGAAAGGCTGGAGGCTTCTCGCTTCACTCGAAGCCAAATACGCTTGACATGTTAGAAAATTATCTGCATAATACTTATCATGCATTATAATACTTTACCATGTTTCAAATTACTCGCGAACGGCAAGTGCAAACTAAGGGCAAAGCAAGGTCAAGCGCGCGGGATGCCGTCACGCTCACCAGAGCGCGCGGGGACGTGCCCCTTCCATCCAGTCTAAAATCACTTATAGTGGGCGATGTATTGAAGATAGAGATATGCTCTCGCGGACTTTTTTGTAGAACTTTTCATGCTGACCAATTCTTACGCTCATAGTATATTGATATGTTTAACGGTTTGCCCAGCGTAAGCTTAAGAAGCGCACGGACGCCAATTTTGTTTTCGACTTTTTCACTGAAATCGTTACTGCTTGGCTTCCTTTGATCATATATAAATTATTTTCTACAGAATCTTTCCTCGAGATATCCTTTATAGAATGGTGAAAACCGCATCAAAATCCATCCAATGGTTCTCGAGATTACCCGTGACATCCAAGAATCGGAGATTTTTGTCTTATACTAACGAAGTAGAGATTGTCGGGTAACACATGCACCAAGCGGTACTATGACGTCACACACCTTAGTGCATCTGGGTACATTTCAGCTAGTCACCGTAACGTAATGCCTGCCCCCAGCGTAACGACGAAGTCGACAAGATCATTTAAAGTGATGAAACATAGAAGCTCTTCGAAAGCATCTTTCTCTAAATCGATGTTAAGCGCATTCTAGAGCCGTCATACCTAACACAAATCAATCACTTGAAGCATGTACCGTGTCAGTGATGCAGGAGGAATGAAACACAACGTCCTGCGTAACGAGTGTTACCTCTCTGCTTAACAAATTGTTATTCTCCATAATATTGACGTTTTACAAAACACGTGACGCCCCTGAAAAGTTTCCTCATTAGTCATCCCTTTGTGAGGGGTAAATATTGGCGGTGACCGCCACATTATTCACTGTCGAGTTTCAGTTATACGAGTTTTTGTTTGAAATGTTTTACTTCTCCTCAACAAATAAATATATACCAGTGTGTGTAGTTCAATCACACCCATTCATCTCTCAAAACTTACACAATTACGAGGGTCATTCCATAAGTCATGTCAATTATGTTATATCTGTCGAACATATGCCATCACGGTAATTCCAGTGTATACATTCGAAACCCTGCGGCAAACAGCACAGAATTCACCTGACTGAAGGCGACTGTATACTCTGTGAGCTACCAGAAAGGGATTGACAGTTATCGCCTCGCCATGTGGTCTGAGAGCGAGGTTGCCAAACTGCTCGCTCTTACCGCGCGCACGTGGGCAAATGAGTTACTGCAGTACATTCAACTCGCTATAATATATTTAATAATATTATTTCAAGGATAAGCTACAGAATTATTTAGAATCTAGAATAGTTGCTACATATGTAGAATATACAATATCTCCTTATTTTTTGCGTTAATAGTAACGGCTTTAAGAAAACGCTGAGTTAGATAACTTACAATAATGTTAGCCTGAATTTTTTCTGTGACAATCTACTGCTTCACGCTTAAAAGAGGATTTTACTCCTATATTGCGAACGAAATAGTTAGGCCAGGTTTGCACTTAAACCCGAGAAATATTTATTCACATGCTTTCAACGTGTTTTTCTTACAGCTTATTAAGTACCGTATGTTCGAGTAGAAGGTCTCGGCATTTCATCAGCTCTCACTACCATTATTGCTATACGCACCAGTCATAACGCTGTCAGTAATCTTGTTAGTTTTCATTGTGGCATCATTAACATTCATCAAGTCGGCTACTTAGCTTAACGTCTCAAGCTACGCCTTAACTTTGGAGAGAGGAATTTGTTACTCAAAGCAAAATCATGTTTAAGAAAACACACACACAAAAAGTGAACTGTCAGTTCAGAGATTTTAAAAAAGGAAACTTACCATTTGAAGGATAGCATCAAGGACCTTCACACTGGTAGCTAGATGATGGGTGACCCACTAAGACTGACATTACTGGAAATTCTCGTTGCAGGTGTATCCGTAGATTTATTTCCAACTTGTCATTTTAAACGAAGGTTCAGGTAGGTAGTTATTGGAGTTTGACACATTTATTTTGACTTTCCTCGAGCTGGAATCTCTCCTTGCAGATCTTCACTACTGTATTCTTATTGATGTTTAGGACATCAGAAGTTCTCTCGATAACTTTACTAAAAGGCACTAAAGGACCGCCGTTATCTCTCTCCTTCTCGAAATATTCCCGTAAAGTACATACCAATTCACGGGACTGACCTCGCAGAACGATTCCTCGCCCAGTGGTTTTCAGTTTACCCTTTCCCTTAGCCAACGTACCCGCCTCCGACATAGCAAAATATAATAAGAAAATAGACTGTTAATGTTAATGAAAACTGAATAAAGTCACAAATATAAGTTTCTAATTACTTTTAACTACTGCTGTTCTACTCTACAGTATTACACAAACAATTATTAAAGCACTATTATTATCATTAAAGCACCAACACACGGTTAGAATAACAAGCGTTCACACTGTACAAGTCAGGGACACAGCTAACCATGCACTGACGCACGTGGGCTGTGATATTGCAACGCAGAGAATTATGACATCAACTATGCGATCATGGATTGGTCAAGAGGCAGAGAGGTGATGACTGACGTGAAACATCCGGCCAAATGTCAATCCTATTCAGGCAGCTCCCAGAGTTTTTTTTTATAAGTGCAGGTAGCTACTGTCGACCAAAGTATTATGTGCCCTAGAGTTTGAAGGTTGTTTGTGAAGTAACCAATAGACCTTCATAAAATCCAATAACGTCATCATTTGCGTCGTTCTATTTTACGTTAGTTCATGTAGGTTTGGATTTTTAAATTTATATTTTAATATTTTTTATCGCAGTTGGAACAAAAAAAGTGCCCGTTTTTAAGCGTGTTTCAACCATGCGTCACTTTTAAGAATTATTATCTCACAAACCCGTCATCAGATCGAATCCAAATTTTAGCACAATATACATTGGAATATTGTATAACTGGTTTATTAATTTCACAATTTTTGTGTTCATGAAAGAAAGTTGTTATCATTGTTGTAAGGTAACTTTTTCTCGGCTCGGGGTGGTTGGAAAATGTAGTTATTGGTAGCGTTGTAATCCTTATACATCAAAAAGTTATACTGTATGACTGTGAAATACGTAAATTAATTCACTTATTTTATATCGGACTGTATTTTTATAGGGAAATAACACATCGTTCACCAGCTACCCGCTCCGGGAAAAGCTGTACAGCGTTGCTGAGAAGGAGCCCATCACTTCCGAGCGAGGCGCGCCATGATGCGTGTGGGCTCCATTTCGGCAACGCTGTACAGCCTTCCCTGGAGTGACTAGCTGGTGAACCATGTTTTTCCCCCTACAAATACAAACTGATATAAAATAAGTGAATTAATTTACGTATTTCACAGTCATACAGCAAAACTCTTCGATGTATGAGGATTACAACGCGACCAAGAACTACATTTTCCAACCACCCCGTGCCGACAAAAATTTACCTTACATAAATGATAACAACTTTGTTTGTTGGGCACACAAAATTTTTAAATTAGTAAACCAGTTATACAACATTCCAATGTATATTGTGTTAAAATTCGAATTCGATCTGAAGACGGGTTTTTGAGATAGTAATTTTCCCCAGAGGAGTGCGTCAGGCCTCGGCAGCCGGCAGAGTTCATATCCTCGCCGCTAGATGGGGGCTTCATTCATTCCATTCCTGACCCGGTCGGAGACTGGAAGCAGGCTGTGGATTTTCATTTTCAATTCTTAAATGTGACGCATGGTTGAAACACGCTTAAAAACGTGCACTTTTTGTGCTCCAACTGCGATAAAAAATATTAAAATATAAATTTAAAATGTCAAACCTACATGGACTAACGTAAAATAGAACGACGCAAATGATGATGTTATTGGATTTTATGTAGGTCTATTGGTTACTTCACAAACAACCTTCAAACTCGAGTGCACATAATACTTGGTCAACAGTAGGTGCCTGCGCCATACGAGCTTTGCCGTGTTGCAAAATGGATGTAACAGCGACCATTCGTGAGAACTGCTTTTCTCGGTGGCAGGAATGCTACGCAATGTCATGCAGCACTATGTGAAGCTGTTGGTGATTACCGAACAGTTGCACGTTGAGTGAAGGCGCAGCAACTACAGACTCGCCGCGAAGTCTGCCCGAACTGATTGGTCCGTGTCTGTTATTGAACAATGCTTAGAAACGGTGCCCTGGATGTTAATTGATTGATTTGTGTTCCATTTGTACCAGTGCAAAACAGATTTACAAAGAGTTCCATTGTGTGGTTTTCATTTGTACCTTTGCCGTTAACTCCTGTACTCGAATCCTATTTTCCGTTGGCATTGGGTGGTTCCCTTATCTTGAAAATAAGGCTGGCTGCGTGTCTCAGCGGTAGTAGTCACCTGCTGTAGCCAAGGTTGCAGGATCGTATCCTGGTGCAGCTAGTTGGCATTTGAGGGTGCGCAAATATGAGGGAGCCGTGTCAGTAGATTTATTGGCACGTTAAAGATCTCCTTCGGGGCAATTCCGGCACCCCGGCGTCTGTAAAAGCTACAGCAGTTAAAAGTGACGCAAAACCAATAACATTTTTGTTATTATTATTAATCTTGGAAGAAAAATTACATGAGATTAATAAATACACTTGGCTGACCAGTTTCGATCGTCAAGCAAACGTCGTCAGATCCATTACACTTAGGCTATTAAATCTATGTCTACAAGTATGGGTAATGGTATTTACAATATGTAAACTTATGTAGTTGCAGTAGTAGTTAAGATAATCCAACTAGTCAAAATATGTGATTGCCCTTCAAGTTTGCTTGCTAACAAGGGAATTATCAGGGAAAGAGGTCGAAACCTATCTTGAAACTTTGTGGACGCAATCGTTGTATTATAAGAGGACAACGTGCAGAAAATCAGCCGCCAGATTGAACTGCAAGGCTCCGAAATCATGTGATGAATCTCTCATATAAATCAATGGGAGGTAGCGAGTACCGTACATGTTGGAATGGACAGCCCTGATGGCTCAGGCATTCAAGGCCAGTGGGAAGCAGCCGCACGCTCCAGTCAGCATATACGCCGCACCTCGCTACTACACAGAGTGCCACAGGGATGTCCAGCTCCTCCAGCCATCATGTCTGTGTACCAGGATGTCAGGTGCGATTTCGGAGCCTTGCAGTTCGATCTGGCGGCTGTTTTTCCCCACGTTGTCCTCTTATAGTACAACGATTGTGTCCACAAAGTTTCAAGATAGGTTTCGACCTGTCTTACCTCATACTTCCCACGTAAGTGTGATTAATTGCTATTAAATGGTCAGATTATTGTGGATCGTGCACTTAGTTGTTTGAGCGATGTTTGGTCCGTTCCCGTGCTTCTGCAGGCACCGCTGCCTAATAACAATCACACTATGCAAACAAACTTGAAGTTCAATCACCACTATCAGAATCTCAACAACAACAACAACAACAACAACAAAAATCACATACTTGCCTAGTTGTGCTAGATTAATTACTGCTGCAACTAAATAATATCATAACGCATTTTTGTAGACACAGATTTATCCCACAATGCGCAGTCGTTAAAATGCGAGGAGTAAATAATAACTTGACTTTCATTTATTCCTTGAGTAAATTGCCAAATGTCTTGTCGATAAATAAAATAACGAAAGTTATTATTATATAAATGATCATACCTTTCCAACCGATTGCATCGGCAATGAGCCTCCACGTCAGATCATTGAAGAGGTTGTCTTAATACTTGGGCTCAGTCACTCATGTCATACAGCCAGTCTGGCTGCGTGGCTCAGGGGTAACGTTCTCGCTTGCTGGGCCCAAGGTTGCAGGTTCGATACCTGGCGCAGTCAGCTGGCATTTGAGGGTGCGAAAATGCGAGGGAGCCGTGTCAGTACATTTACTGGCACGTTAAAGATCCCCTTCGGGGCAAAATTCCGGCACCCCGGCGTCTCTAAAAGCCAGTGTAGTTAAAAGGGACGTAAAACCAATAACATTAACATTATTATCATACAGCCAACGGCGTTCCCTCACAAGATCAATGAATATAATATCTTCTATCCCAAGGTCAGCGCATTCAGTGATCAGCTTTTTATATAATCAATAGACTATATAATATAACAACGAATTTATGCGAAAAATATACCGCGAATACAACTAGTCAATTACACCGCTGATTACGAGCGGGAAAACGACAAAGTGACGTCAGCTTGAGATCTTTTCTGATTGGCTCTTACATATGCAGTTGGCAGTCAAAGATAAAATTGGCGACAGCGACTACACGCTGCCGATTGTCAACTATCAACTATTGACATTCTACTACACATTGTGCATGACGCCATAAGAGAGCACGGGTCTGACTTTAACTGCCAACTGTCAACTACTCACTACCGTCTGCCGACTGCGCATTGTGGGTAGGCCTTCAGTGTAAAGGATCGCTTGTCGATCGAAACTGGTCATCCAAGTGTATTTATTAATCTCGTGTAACTTTTTCCAGGATTAGGGAAACACCCTTTACAATTAATTTGATACAATCCTGTTGACAGACTAAAAGTCATTAAATTTCGATTATTAAGGCAGCACAGAAAAATAACTTTCAATATGATAACATTGAGGATTTAGAAACAAAACATACAAAATTAAGAAACTCCAAGTTAAACAAAGCGCATACAAACTAAGATCAACAAACGAACAACAGGAAGGGTCCTTTCAGATGATAATAATAATAATAATAATAATAATAATATCGTATGGCCTCGGGTGCCGGGTACAGGTTTGATATTTGACACCCAAAGGGTAGCTTTCATGTCGAATTTCGATGTTCCCTGTAGTACTATGAAAGTCAAGGAGGTTACATATCTAAGCTCCTTGAACACTATAGCGCTTTCTAGTAAAGAAATGATGAACTTTGTGTTGGCGGAAACTCCCGAGATTAATTTTGACATTATGAACACGGCCTACTGATTTCAAATGGGTTCTTTGACATGCCAACATCGAATGACATGGTGTCGTAATTTTTTCCGCCTTTCAAAAAAATCACTTACCACGGCCAGGAGCGAACCTGCAATCTTGGAGTTAGTTGACCGACACGATATCCACTCACCCTCCGTGGCAAGCTGAGTATTTATAAAAAATAAATAATAAAGAAACATAAATGGAAGCGTAATCGGAACTTAAGCCCGAATACCTTGCATCAGGGGACGCTGTGTTAACCAACTATTAAACCATCCCAGGACGCAGTGCGTACAAAGTCGAAAGTCGAACAGCAATGCCTATCGATGGTCGTGCACCTGGAATCTATTGCCTCAATTAGAACTTAATTATGCATTTTTAGATTCATAAGAATGTATTTCTACAGATTATCGTTACTTCCCTTAAATAAACTCTCTCACATACGACAGGCGAAAAGCAATTTCATGCCTTGTCTCTCATAACCTTGGCGTGCCTGCGGCTATGTTCATCCCCCTTAACTTATCTGGAAGTGCGCAGAAAATGACATGCTGGTGCAGAGACGTGCCCATTTATCAGGGAGCGGAGATGTGATAGCTGCAGGATCCTTTGTGAGGAAGACTCATGAAGCATGAACGCGGGAATAAGATAAGCTAAGTATGGACCATCTTCTGTTCATCTCGCCAGTTCAGGGCCTTCTACACGAGTTAAGTACGTTTAGCTTAACAAGGTTTAACCCGCGGGACTGACCCGAGGCTTAAATAATGCTCTATATTTTCGTTTTGGTCATCCCTTATTTCCTGTCGCTCACTGTACCTTCCTTCCTAGTCTTGAACTTCACCCTGCAAAAGAAACATGTCCATAGCTTTTTGAACACCCAGGTTATTTCTATATTATTTACGGTCGGGTCAGATTTACCCAAGGCGCCAGTCCTCGCGTGACAATTTTCGGCCTACGTTAGTCGGAACAATCTGTAAGAAATAAGGCGGAAAATCCAACTATTTTGTGCAACACAATCACATAGCTCACGTTCTTGTTGATCCTGGTTTAGGGTCTAAGGACACCTTGGTCATCAGCTCGTTTGTTCAACAAAATTGAGAGGACTGCTATCAAGGCCAATTGCACTGTTACGGAAATTATTGTAATTTCCCTGCATGTTAAATCTGAAAAATATAAATAAACCTCATTTTTATTGCGAATAGTTCATAGGAAGACACCAGGTGTAAAATTACTTCATTAAAATCCGTACGACTACAACAAAGAGGGAGTGACACACTATGGGTCAAAACTACCCGGCGCCACTCCTCGTGTTATATTTTTTCACGCCGGTTCTCAAGGGTTAATAATGTCGAGGCTAGCTTGTTGAGTTGTTAAGCTAGGTCCTCACAGGTTCTCCACGAGTCTGAGTGAGATCCATTTCAAATGAAGCGAAGATTTCCCAATATGCTGCTTATCTGTCGACCAATAACTATTACATTTGGAAATATTTACAAGTTCTTGATATGTTGTCCGATGAAGTAAAAACTCGACTTCGTCTTCGACAAGGCTGTGTGCTGTCTCCAATGCTCTTCAACTTATATTCGGAGGCAATCATGTCGGAAGCCTTGGATGGGTTTCATCAAGGCATTGACATCAACGGCACAGTCATCAAAATTTCCGATATGCAGATGACACAGTACTGATCGCCGGAAGCATCGCGTGAACGCAGTTAGCAATGATTATGGCTTAAGGATGAACATTCGCAAAACAAAATTCATGGTTGTCAGCAAAGAAGTAATTGATACCACATTATCAGTTACTGATAAACCCATCGAACGAGTTCATTCGTATAAATATCTAGGATGCTACCTGAATGACAAATAGGACTGCAGCCATGAAATCAAAACTCGCACTGAGCAAGCCGTCTTTATCAAAATGAAGAAAATGCTGTGTCACTGAGATCTTAGTCTGAGAACGAGACTACTTGCCCTCAAGTGTTACATAATTCCCATACTAATGTATGGACACGAGGGGTGGACGTTAACCAAAACCTTGGAGAAGAAGTTGGAAGAATTTGAAATGTGGCTGTATCGTCGCATGCTTCGTATATCGTGGGCCGACAAGGTGAGAAACACCGAGGTGCTGGATCGGATGGCCAAGGAGATGGAGGTGCTCTACAACATCAAGCGACAGAAGCTACAATATTTTGGCCACGTGATTCGAAATAACAAATACCGACTCCAGCAGCTAATCATGGAGGGCAAGATTGAAGGACGGCGCAGACCAGGGAGGAGGAGGATCTCCTGGCTCAAGAATTTGCGGGAATGGTTTGAACTTGACTCAGCATCTCTGTTTCGAACGGCAACCTCGAGGCAAGGGATTGCAATGATGATCGCCAATCTTCGACGCGGAGACGGCATGTAAAGAAAAAGAAGAAGGCATAACACCTGACTGCCAACTACTTAGTTGGTAATTTCTTAAGATGCAGAAATGCAACGTTGCAAGAGAGAGATTTGATACAAAACATCACATTTTATACCGGTGGTTGGTCTAGTGGGGAGAACCGAGGTCTTACGAGTCTCCTCGAAATCTTTAGCCAGTCAAGAGGATTTTAACTTATTGAATTACCAATGAGGGTAGCAAATACCAACCAATTGTCTGATTTATAGCAATGGGTTTCCCTGGAAATTTCACTCGAAACATTTGTCTTGTTCTAGCGCACGATTTCCTACACTTTATGTACGTATTGTGCAGATATACTCCTTCACATAACAAATATTCCACATAAGGCATTACAACACTACGCACAATCACAATAGAACAACTGGCTAAGCATTTCAAACGTACAGGTTCAGTAAATAATAAAAAATAGACGTAGGCTTAAAGGTCGTTATTTCCTTAGTAAACGGAGTAACCGGAAACTTCAAAAGGAGATGCCGGTTATGTTTGCCAGCGGATGGGGAACATTTTCAGCATCTACTGTAGACATAGTGAGTAAAAATGCATGATACTGATTTTAAGCACCGTACTCTGCCTTACATATGCGCGCGTGGCAGCCGGCAACTGAGCCATCACTGGCGGAGAGCGTGAACGAGAATGTTATTGCCAAACAAATATGAAAACACTGTATATGTCAGTTTCAAAAAATATTTTGTGTAACATCACATTAAAGCCCACATTTGTTACAGATCTGTTTTTAGCTTCTTCTTCTTCTTCTTCTTCTTCTTCTTCTCCTTTCTTTTCATAGGAAACCAAAGTGAAATATAAATAACAAAGCTTTGCTCCTAATTAGTCTCTTTTGATTTTAACAACGTCGCTGCAGAAGGCGAAACTGGTACAATTCATTCTTAATGTATTATTATTGACTAAGGTGTTATATAAGGTGCGTTCAAAAATTAACGAGCCGGAGGCTGAAATGCGCAAACCGGTGACGACATTGGCTAATCGTGGCATGTGTAACGAGATGTGGTTTCGACCAGAACGTGGAAGGTCAAAGCCCGTCGCTAGAGGACACGCGTGTACGTCACGTGACGATAAAAAGCAAGCAGCAGCATGCATCAATCGTCCAACGCTGCCAGTCGCATTGAAAACAGTGACATAGAGGCGTCAAACGAAGAGCAAAGAGGTGTTGTTCGGTTTCTGACAGCGGAAGGAGTAGGGGGAACGGACATTCATCGCCGAATGTCACTAGTGTACGGCGAACACTGCATGTACCTTGCAAGGGTTAAGGCGTGGCACAAGCGCTTCAGGGAAGGACGGGTGTCGTTTGCCGATGATGCTCGGTCTGGGGCATTCTCCTGCATTACCGATGACAACGTCCAGCTGGTTGATGCACCCATTACCCAGGACCGCCGAATGACAGTGAACGCCATAGCCGCCGTGGTCGGATTGAGCGTCGGAAGTGTGCACACCATCATGAAGGAACGACTGCACTTGCGCAAAGTGTGTGCCCAATGGGTGCCCCACAGTCTTCAACCAGGAAGCATGTCGAATGGCCCACTGTCTTGGTCATCTGCAGTGCTATTCGAGGAAAGGGAATGGGTTCCTGGCACGACTGGTGGCTGGATATGAGTCATGGTGTCATCACTTCGAACCAGAATCCAAACGACAAAGCCTCCAGTGGAAGCATCCAGGGTCACCACCACCCAAGAAAGGCAAGGCCATCCAGACGAGTGCAGGAAAGGTAATGCTGACGTTCTCCTTTGACCAAGATGGCCCCCTTCTGATACACTTCATGCCGCACGGGACAACAGTGAATGCCCAGCGTTATCCGCAAACCTTGAACACCCTTCGCCAAGCGATCAAAACAAAACGTCCAGGCAATCTCACCAGTGGGGTCATTCTGCTCCACGACAATGCACGACCTCATACGGCCAACACAGTCGCGGTACTCCTGCAGAAATTCAAATGGGAGGTTCTCGGCCACCCTCCATACAGTCCAGACCTCTCTCCCTGTGATTACGCCATGTTTGGTCCCCTGAAAAGGGCTCTGCGGGGCCAACGATTCACCTCGGACGCCGACGTCCAGCTGTACGTGCGGAACTGGTTCACATCGCAGCCCAGGGAATTTAATGAGACAGCCATTCACCATCTCGTGTCACAGTGGGACAAGTGCCTCAACAGCCAGGGCCAATACTTCTAACATACAGGTAATGGTTTCAGTAATTATGCCTCCGGCTCGTTACTTTTTGAACACACCTTATACATTGTTTAAATACCCATTGGAATTAATTTATATTGAATCGTCAATAAGGAGAGCTGTTAGATATGATTAAGTTCATATCACTACGTTGTTATTGTTTGAGTCTTCAGTCTTTTGACTGTTTTGGTGCAGATCTCCATGCCTCCCTGTTCTGAGCTAATAGCTTCATCTCTACATAACTACCACACCCTACATCTGAGGCAATCTGTTTAACATATTCTATCTATCCCTACAGTTCTTGTCCTCGACTCTTTCCTCCATAACTAAGCTCGCTAATCCTTGGTGTCTTAGTATGTGTCCTACCAACCTATCTGTTCTCTTCATTAGCAGTCGCCAGAGACATCTCTCCTCTCCCACTCGTCTTAATACCCCTTCGTTTGTAACCCTATCTACCCATCTGATCTTCATCATTCCCCTGTAACACCACATTTCAAACGTTTCAAATCTCCTCTTTTCTGCTGCACCAACAGTCCAAGTATCACTTCCATAGAGCGCCACGCTCCAGACAAAGGCTTTCAAAAATGTCTTCCTAATATCTAAATCTATATTCGATGTCAACAGATTCCTTTTCTGTAGAAAAGCTTTCCTTGCCTGA
Source organism: Meconema thalassinum (assembly GCA_946902985.2). NCBI lineage: Eukaryota > Metazoa > Arthropoda > Insecta > Orthoptera > Tettigoniidae > Meconema > Meconema thalassinum. The sequence continues at coordinate 49,717,608 of OX336393.1, forward strand.
GCTAACCTACTTTTTATATCCTCTTTGCTTCGTCCATCACTGGTTATTTTGCTTCCCAAGTAACAGAAGTCTCCTACTTCCTTTAGTTTCTCCCCTACCAATTTGATGTCCATAGAGGTTTCTGATTTATTGCGGCTGCATTCCAATATTTTTGTTTTACATTTATTAGTTTTCATCATGAATTGTTTCCACAAGACAGAGTCCATTCCATTCAAAAACTCATTCAAATCCTCAGGCGTGTCGGCCAAGATGACGATGTCATCAGCAAATCTCAGAGTTGAAATTACTTCTCCTTGAATCTTCACTCCTTCAAGGCCTATTTAAGGTAAAGGGTATGCCCATTGAAATTTGAAAATCTTCCTTTATGTCCTTTTTGTGGTCCAGCAGGGGTTGGTAACTCCATTCATGTCGTACATCACTTGGGTGTTCCTGCCATTATCAGTACAGTAGTTTTTGCTTGTCTCATTGGCATTTATAACAATCTTAGCATGGGCTCTTAACGCTCTAGTATTCCCTCTCCACTCTGCCAACTTTTAATGAACGAGTGAGCAGTTCTACCAGCCCCAACCTTTTAATGAGAGTTTCTTATAAGACAAGCTACTGCTTGATATTATAATTCTTGAGGCAGAAATATTAAAATAAGGTTCTTGTAAAAAAAAGAATACCACAATCTTCTTATTTACAATGTTAAATCTTTTTCACTCGAAGAAGCTTGTAAAGTTTCAAGTAAATTATTTCGCGAGTAATATGGGAGGTAAGAGGAGCGGATGTTCTGATATTAGCTAACAAGGGGCTGTTTTCTTCCTGGTGCTCAGCTCTTTCTTAGTTTATTACTTCCACTATGAGAATCCCTTCCTGCTTGCATTCAAAAACACTTTATCTTTAAGTAATAATTGTGCAGTGGTGCGGGCTTCAAGCTCTAACTCTACAAACGTGTGCAAACAGAAGCGCAGTGATTCCGTGAACCGTGCATCGGACCAGCATTTTGGGTCGGGGTGACTCGGCTAAGCTCGGGTCAACTCGGCTCAGATAGTGTAGCGCGTGTGTTGATAGTCGGCTTGAAATAGATAGGCGCAAGACAACTACATAATAATGAAGAAACCTGATGTTAAGAAAGCAAAGACTACCGAAAGACAATTTAAATCTAAGTGGGAACGTCTTAATTTCTTTTAAGGGAAGCGGGACGAGTGATGGGCTCAAAAATGACAATTTTTATTTTTTAGCTGAAAAGAATCTCCCATCTTTCCTGAATAATTTGGTGTATTAATTATTGTGCTGAAGTGATATTTGAAGCAATAAAATTAGGTTTAAACATAATGTTTTAAGGCTACACTGTAGCTACTGTGCCCAATTGGTCACGGCAGTCTGGCATCGAACTCAGGTCTCATCAGAAAAGACCAGGCACATGGTTATGCCTAGAGTCGAACCATTGATCTCTGCGGGGGAGCAATTACTGGGAACCCAAAGAGCAATGAGAGGTATACTGGCATATAAGAATGTAGCGTGATTTCACGATCTATAGGTGAATATCATAGCAATTTAAGGGAAGAACTGTAGCCAAATGCAAGGAAATATACATTTTCAGAGCATACGAAAATGAGAGAAGGCCAGTTTGAAGTTTTACAAATGACCCTTAGCAAGTGGGCGGAGAGTCTAGGCGCCTACCGAACTACTTACGTCTGGAGCGGAGAGACAGCTCAGAATTAATGACCCGGGTATCCACCGCTTGACAACGGTGCAAGCTATGGCGGGATCGACTGCACATGGAAATTAATTAATTACAGCTAAGTGGAGCATTGAAATGCATTGAAATATACACACAGGTGAATATATTCACGGAGAGGTAATTTAGGAATGGTTTTTCACCTAAATTAAGGCCTTTATCTCCAAATGAATGCATCACAACCTAGCCTACGCTAAAGAGCATTGACTTAGTGACCAGTCAACGGGGAAGTACCACGATAGCGTGCCCACGCGCTGAACTAAGGCAATTAATTGTAATTAATTGGCCGAAGCGATCGCCGGCACGCGAATGTTTTTGAAACCTCCACACCTAAATAAACAAGATGTAGATGTCATCTCGGCTGAAGAGGTATTATTTCAAGAAAGGAGTCGCTCTCATGTGTCCAGTGGACTATTTTGTACGAGAAACCTTTATATATGGGGAGCGAGGCAAGCCAAGCCAGTTCTTTACCAGTCTTCTACAGTATACACGTAACTAAGACGTTGCTAGTAGCGCGCCAAAATGTTAAAGTATCAACGCGTAGTCGTTGGAGAACAATAGAAGCAAGTTATAAAGGCTTCATAAGTAATCATGAAGTGCGTCGAAAGTAAATTATTACAGATATTTACCTATTATCTGACGCCAATATAAATTCGCCACAGCGAAAAGGAACTTATAATGTTTTGAACAGTTCTCATACCGGGAGGTATTGTCAGAATTATATATGACAGCATCATCAGAAACACTACAATGATGAGAGCTTGGAAACCATTGCCACCTAATTTGGATAGTGAGCTGGACAAGATTGCAGGGAACGAGGATTGAACGTCCGTAAAACGCTGTTAGATTGTCACGGAGACCAGCGGTTGTCATAATTGCTGCGCATCTCTGAGATCAGGCGTAGGAGAAGTCCAATTTAAGGATCAACATGTGAAGTAGTGGATAAATGTATATAAATTGTGAAATAGTGATTTTAAGTGTTCATGTGTATAGTGATTAATATGCAGTGTATTGCAATGATAAAAGCCACTGATAAAAATATGTGTATCATGTGGGAAGTGTATGAATCTAAGTGTTGTGTCAAGGATAACATGATGGCTTAGTTCAAGCGTTATGGTAGCGCTAAAGCTGAGGCGCTGGCACTATCCAGCAAAGAGGAAAAAGTGAGTACCCATTTTTTATAATGTAATTATAACTAAGTAGTTCACCATGTAACGATTTATCACTTTGAGTAAGATGTAATAGTCACTTACTGAACGAGTTTTCACCACTCGTCTTGAATGAAATATGGCTTGGAAGGTGATTTGTTTGAGGCCATTCAGGCAAAAATAGTGATGATGTAACGGTAACGTTAAATGATAATAATAATAATATTATGGGGTCGACAACAGTAAAGTAATAGGCATTTTTGGCCTAAATAATGTTCAAATAGTGTCATGTCTAACGTAAAGATACTGTATTTGATAAACAGTAAAAGTATAACGTGAAATCTAGAGAAATACGAGAGCTTTTTCAGTGTCAGTGAAATATGAATGAATATTTGATATGGTCAATCCTTAGGATTATGTTTGAGGACCATTAAAGTAAAGTAAGCCAGTAAATTTTATTAAAATGTGTTAGGAGCTATGTAAAGCTTTGGCTTAAGTGGTATGACAAAGAGAGAACGCGGGTGCCTTAATAATGGAGTCATATATGTGAAGTATTGTTTGAGCCGCATGTAAGCGTGCAGAATTAACGTAGAATCCAGTGATTTACGTAATAAATATAGCGGGGACAACTAGTATAGCTTGCACGTTAGGTGAGAAGTTGGCTAAATCTACGAGTAGTATCGCCCTTGAGCATACTGTATTATTTCGCAGCGAATTGGACAGATCCTGTCTGTATCCAACGCTTGCTTGAATTATGCCACTATTGACGTCCATCGAGACGCTGTGAGCATGTGTGTATTAATGACTTACCCTGTGAGGTAAAGATCATATTCGTCGTTTAGGAACGCAGATTTCCTTATATTTTATTGACAGCTGCTGGTGAAAGTCGTGGATTTTCACTATGATGCGCGTCTAAAAGCCACTAGTAGTCACCATAGAACGGCAAGACTATCACTAGAATTCCACCCCAGCCATGAATGTTAATTAAGGAGCCAGTTGAGCCCAAGACACTATAAGGATAGATGTTAAATATTTAAATGACTCAATTATTTAGGAGCCACACTCAGTGTTACTCCAGTCTGCACTTTGTAAACAAACCTGACCTTGATCTTGACAGAGAGAGGGGGAATGGTAGACCACTTGTGAAGCGGCCATCTTGGATAGCCAGCTGGAACGAATTTTATTGCCTGCTGAGGGGAGGAAGGTCGTTCGACCGGTCCCTTGTAAATTAGAGTCACACTAGGACACTGAGGAATCTCGATATTTAAATATGCAATTAAGATATGATTATTTTGATGATGCCAAGTGAATTGAACGGTGGGTTGCAACTCACATACGTTGTTGAATCATAGAAATCAGATAATATTTGGCTCAATAATTCTCTGAGGAGAAAAGCTGAACCAAAATAATGTAGGCATCTTCTTTTAGAGTGCATTTTGCCATTCCTGCTAATTTATGCAGACGGGTATGTGTTTTCCCAGAACATGACACATTTGTAACGATGATAAGCCCGACAAGACCCAGAAAATCGTTATATGGTGAAACTATAAAATTAAGTACCACTTTTCTTAAGGCGTTCAGATGGATGGAAGGAGGGAAGATGATTCACGCAACACAACAAATATCTGTTAATGATTGCAGAAAGTAATGAATTCATGTTAATCAAGGTAAATGCCATAAGAAATGGAATAATGTTTTATTAGTATCATTTTATGTGATATGTGATTTTTGTGTTATGGTACTCCCATTAACTAAAATTGTGTCAGTTGATGAACACTATGGAAACCCATGGAAGTCTGGAAATATCATTGACAGGATGTTAGAATTAGATTTGAGTGCAGTGTGGCACTATTTTGAGAAGAAAGCTCACAGAACAACCCTATTTATTTGTGGGAATTAAATGTAATTTGTCCTTTGTTTTGTATTTGTTGTATAGCCATGATTTTAGACCAGTAAATGTGTTAACTTCAGGAATATGTTGTGTAATTCCTGTAGAGTAGTTACCTGGTAGACTCAAATCCTGAGCATGTCGTCGTATGGTGGGCAGGAACGTCCCATACCTCGAAAGACCGTGAGTTAGTTGGGATACGAACACATGGTCCACATGATGACAATCGGGTACACTACTAGCCAAACATTCTTTTTGTGTTTTCCGTAAGTCATATTTTGGAACTTCATGTAGTCTACCATTTTCTCAGAAACTGGTCAATATATTTGAAACTTGGTAGTCTCTAGGACACTATATAGATCTACTAGCGGAAGTAAATTTATTCAGGTATCTTGATTAGTTCATGGAGCCCAGCTTGAAAAGCACCGACAATTTTACAGAAAATTTCAGTTTTCAACAAGGTTGTAAAAAAAGAAAACTCAACTCCTGTAAACAATAGGACAATACTTTTACTTAAGTAGCTCAAACATGGTTCGAATAGTATGCAATGCCAAGTATGCCGGGTCTGGTTTGAGTATTTGCTGAGAAAAAGGGACATGAGTTAAGGACATTTTTCACAGTATATTATTTTAAGATTGTTTTTGTGATGCTCTCTCTGACACAAAATATTCAACTTAGAAGCTTCAAATTCTACCCAAATGACGATGAGTGTACTCTGAATATACCAAAAGAATATTAAAGGAAATATCTATTGTAGTTTCTGATATATGTAACTAAACATGGGAAGCTACATTTTTCTATCGATTCCCTTAAGTATTAGAAGCCATTTTTCAGGGTTGCCTATTTATCTATTATAGAATGCTTTTCAGTCGGTCAACACGAATGTGCCCAATGATATTAGGCGAACAATACAAATATTAAAACACCCTAACCTGAAATAAATATTACATGAAAAATGTATCACTAAATTAACACACAGAGGACGAGGGGAGGGAGTTAATTAATTGGATGAAATTATTCTATCGTCATGCGATCGTCATCAGATCTTATTCATTTAGGTTTAGATCACGTTTGGCGGGTCTGCATTACACTTAAGTACAACAATATTTACAACAATTGAATTAGACAAATAATATTGTATAACTTGTCGGTCAACACGAATGTACCCAAAACAGTTGGGTTATACCCTAATCCTGAAAAAAATGTACATTAGATTAATAAATACATTGGGATGACCAGTTTCAATCGTCAAGCGATCATCGTCAGATCCATTACACTTAGGCTATAAAATCTATGTTTGAAAATACGGGTGAAAATATTTACAATATGTACGCTTGTTTAGTTGCTGTATTGGTAATGCAACTTGTCGGTAGTCTATATGATGTTTGGTGAGATGCTAAAAGTGGTGATAGAACTCAAGAATTTGTCTGTTTGGAGTGACTGTATGGTTGTTGTAAATTATCAGTTTTGATTGTACTGTACTATATAGTACAGGCTACTTATCTAGTTAGGCGCGCAGTTTCAACTTCACTCGGTCGCTGGTAGCAGGAGACTGAACGAGTATGTTATCTCGTTGAGCTGGTACCCCCTCCTCCCTTCAGCCCCACAATCCTATATGCTGTCTGTAAGAAGTGCATGCGTACCTGTGGTGTGTTGCCAAGCCTAGACATGATGTATGCACCAAACTTTTGTTTACTAAGGCAACACTGAAAAATGGCTCAAACTCCATAATCTATATATATATAAAAGAAATTCATGTTAGTTACACTATTTATAACTCAAGAACGACTGAACCTATTTGGCTGAAAATGTGTGTGGAGATAGCTTAGAGCCAGGAGACGGACATAGGATACTTTGTATCCCGTGACGTGACATAAAACCTCAAAGAGAATACAAGTCACTATAAAACGTAACGCAAATGACAGCTAAGGCAAGTCGTTTCCAGGCAACAGTAGCTCTTGACGAGACACGGCCGACTGGATGCGAGTAGCACTCTCCACTACCGGTATAGAAAATGAGACTCTTAACATGAAATCCCGTTAGTTACTCAACGTAATTTGTGTAGGGGTAGTAAATCCAATTTATAATAGATGGCGCGAGTAGCTTCAACAAAATGGCGTGCGTTTGTTTCAAGGAAGTTCCACATGCGTTCATATACCATTCATCCCATTGCGATGAAACTTGGTTGAGATATTCTGTACACTTCAGATAAGGTTTCTGGCTGAGTAAATCCACTTAACAATAGGGATGTAGCCTGAGAAAGTTCGCGCCAGATAGCGCTCGTGTAGTACTGGGTAAGCGCAAAGCGATCGTCCTATGTTTCCCCCAGTCAGCAGTGAGGAATGTATAGATTGTGACCGAGTTTCCTAAGCTAAAGTAAATTATATCTTCTCTAATTTTACTCCAAGACTATATTAATTAATTCTATAGGTATATCCTCTAATATATTATGAACGAGTTTAAGCGTTAAACAGCTGCAAAATGAGCTACGGACTAAGGGTGCTAAAACTAGTGGGAGGAAGGAAGAATTAATAGGCTACAGCGGTAATAACAAAATTCTAACACGCTTTATTATTCAAATAATGAATAGGAGTCAGAATGCTTGAGTATTGTAGGCCTATATTGATAAATATATCTCCATAAGGCTTAAATCATAAATAGAGATTTCCCGGTCAATGCATGTGAGTTTTTCAAAGTGAAATGCCATGCCCTGTTGTTCGGATTCCACGTAAAGAGGAGGTCCCGTGGCTCATGATCTCTAGATTAACGGTCACGTAAAACTACAATGTTCATTTTATAAATTGAGATTTAAATATTCACTTGCTCCCCTTGCTTCGATTCATGTCTTTTTTTTTTTTTGGTTGCTAGCTTACTGTCATGTTTTAAGGTAAACATAATCAAAGAAAGTTGATACTGGTATTATATAACTCAAAGTGCATCGCAACGTTTGGTTCTTATGTAATTTCGTCAATTTCTTAATACGAATCGTTTCCGTGCCCCTTGGAAACAACTTATTTAAAAAGTTTGAGAATCCCTGCTTTAGGGCCACGAACTGTTTCCATTCATCTGGCTAACTTATATCTCAAGAATGTAGAAGTCAGTCGCTACCGGTACCACATTCTCCGTCGAACAGATGGAAGTTGACGATTAATTGTGATTTCAAGAAACCAACCATAATACGTTTTTGGCTGTTAATGTTGTGACATTGTGACACACCCCCAATTGCAAATAAATTAATGAATGAATGAATTTATTCTTGAAGTATTTGTCCGAGTATTGATGCATTTGAAAATGGGAGTCACAAATGTTACATTCACTTCTTCCTGTATATTGACGATTTCTTCCCGTACCGTACTTCAATGGAGATAATTTATGCAGATCCGATATTGTAGGCTTATCGTGGTAAACCAGCAATTTTCTTGTGTGCGGCCTCTTCCTTATTTTGGCTGTGTTCGTGGTCCACGGAAAAAGCGATGGAACAGTGCCCGGTTTTAATCTTGCTCTCTCACCTTCAAATACAAACGCATAAATTCAGTGGTTGTTATCGAAATGTCTAATCAGTTTATAGGTAGGAATTATTTCCCTTTGTAAATCACGCTTGCCCAACACAGTTTTCGTGAAGTCATCGAGTTGAAAATGATGGGAACACACTTTGATATGTTCGGTCAGATTTTCTTCACCAAAATGTTTCCTTTCTTCTTGCCATTTCTTCCTCATTTCTTTATTTGGTGAAAATTGGTGACACGAAAACGGGCTGCCCTGATATTTGCAAAGAGGAACACTGCAATAGCTCGGCATAGTCACGAAAATAGCAATTTAAACAACTTAAATTCGTGGATATTAGCGGCATGAGAACACAGGAGACAGTACAACAGCAGTGCGCTCTATCGGTGCTAGTTCTATACATCCCTATTAGTAGCGCACGAGTAGATTCAACAAATGAGCGACGACGGGCGAAGCGTTTCAACAAAGTCCTGTAAGCGTTCACATACCATTCGTCCGATAGCGATGAAACTTGGGTGAGGCAAGGTTTCTGGCTTAGTAAAGCCATGTTATAATAGGTAGCGCACGAGTAGATTCAACAAATGAGCGTCGACGCGCGAAGCGTTTCAACAAAGTCCCGAATGCGTTCATATATTATTCGGCTGATAGCGATGAAACTTGGGTGAGATGTTGTGTACACTTCAGAGAAGGTTTCTGGCGTACTAAATCCACTTTACAATAGGTATCGCACAAGTAGATTAAACAAATGAGCGACGACGCGCGAAGTGTTTCAACATAAGTTAGTCCCGTATGCGTTCATATACCATTCGTCCGATAGCGACTAAACTTAGGTGAGTTGTTGTGTACACTTCAGGGAAGGTTTCTGGCTTAGTAAATCGACTTTAAAATAGGTATCGCACAAGTAGATTTAACAAATGAGCGACGGCACGTGAATCGTTTATACAAAGTCCCGTATGCGTTGATATACCATTCATCCGATTGCTATGATACTTTGGTGAATTGTTGTGCACCCTCCAGGAAAGGATTCTGACTTAGTAAATCCTTTTTACAATAGCTAGCGCACGAGTAGATTCAACAAATGAGTAAAGGCGCGCGTATCGTTTAAAAAAGTTCCGTATGCGTTCATATGCCATTCATTTCATTGCGATGAAACTTTGGTGAGATGCTGAGCACGCTCCCAGGATTTTTTTTGAGATAGTAAATCAATTTTACAATAGTCTAGAGGTGGTTAACGGAAAAAGAAAAAACATATTGGGAAACCAAAAGCACTTCAACTAACAAAGTACCAACGCCAGCACTTTCTTTGATTGGCATTGCAACGCATGCCGGGTACAGCTAGTCTATATATATATAAAAGAAATTCGTGTTAGTTACACTATTTATAACTCAAGAACGGCTGAATCGATTTGGCTGAAAATTGGTGTGGAGGTAGCTTAGAACCAGGAGACGGACATAGGAAACATTTTTTTTTATCCCGAGACGTGACATAAAACGTCAAAGTGAATACAATCACTATAAAACGTAACGCAAATGACAGCTAAAATAATCTCATGGAGGAATGGCAAGGCAAGTCGTTTCCAGGCAACAGTAGCTCTTGACGAGACAAGGCCGACTGGATGCGAGTAGCGCTCCCCACTACCGGTATAGAAATTGAGGCTCTTAACATGTTGATGATTCGTAAAAATGCTGACAACTATTTGCTGCGGTTTCGTCTATTGTTTCAGCAGTATTGCGTCGACATGTACGTCAAAATAGAAACGGAGCGTTTAACTTTCATTAGGTTGAACCAAGCCAAACTGCGTTCTGAGGAGTATAACCATTTACGTGATGCAATTCGTACTGAAGGAAATGCAGCTAATATTGGTCGATTAACTATTCTGCCGGCGACGTACATAGGTAGTCCACGTCATATGCATGAATATGCGCAAGATGCAATGACATATGATCGTCATTACGGTCGGCCAGATCTCTTTATTACTTTTACAAATAATCCAAAATGGATAGAAATTGTTCAATTGCTGCTTCCCAGACAAACATCAAGTGATCGATACGACATCACAGCATGAGTATTCAGGCAAAATATGCGGTCCCTGATGAACTACATTGTTAAACAACGAGTCTTTGGAGATACTCAATGCTGGATGTATGCAATCGAATGGCAAAAACGAGGCCTGCCGCACGCACACATTCTTATTTGGTTAGTGGGAAGATTTCAACCAGACCAATTAGATGATATCATATGTGCCGAGATTCCCAATCACGAAGCCGATCCAGACCTACATGATGTTGTAATTACAAATATGATTCATGGACCGTGTGGCGCCATCAATCCCCAATCACCTTGCATGGTCGACGGAAAGTGTTCCAAACGATATCCACGGAAATAAACGGCGGAGGCCGTCACTGGCAACGATGGTTATCCACTGTATCGGCGTCGATCACCCGATGATAACGGTCGAGCTATCACAACAAATGTGAAAAGAATGGATTTCGTTGTCGATAACAGTTGGATTGTTCCATATTCGCCATTTATTTACAAAACGTTCAAGACACATTGCAACGTTGAGTATTGCAATTCAGTAAAGTCCATAAAATACATTTGCAAATATGTCACGAAAGGCAGCAATATGGCGGGTTTTGGCATCCAATCCTTCAATACCAACGATGAAATTGCGCGCTATCAAGTTGGTCGTTATGTGAACTGTAATGAAGCGATTTGGCGTATATTCGCATTCTCTATTCACGAAGGTCATCCTACTGTTGTGCATTTGGCGGTGCATCTGGAGAATGGTCAAAGAGTATATTTCACGGCTTCGAATGTTGTTCAACGTGCTGAAACACCTCCAGCGACAACATTGACCAGTTTCTTTGCGATCTGCCAAAGCGATCCGTTTGCACGAACTTTGCTTTACTCGAAGATGCCGCGTTATTACACTTGGAATGCTTCATCGAAGAATTTTCAACGACGGAAGCAAGGCGATGCGGTTCCTGGTTATCCGGATGTGCGTTCTACTGATGCTCTTGGTCGTATGTATACAGTTCATCCAAAGCATGACGAATGCTTATATTTGCGGTTGTTGCTGGTAAATGTGCGTGGGCCAACGTCATTTGAGACACTACGGACTGTTAATGGTGTAATATTCCCAACATATCGTGCTGCATGTGAAGAACTCAATTTACTAGAAAACGATACCCATTGGGATAAGACAATCGTTGAAGCCATTATCTCTGCATCTCCAAGTCCGATGCGCACATTATTTGCTATCATCATTTCGACATGATTTCCATCGAACCCATCTAACCTGTGGCACAAATACAAGGATAATATGTCAGAAGATATTTTACATCAAATTCGTGTCAGTTTCAGAAATCACGACCTTGAGATGAATGAGGAGATACATAATCGGGCTTTACTCTTGATCGAAGACAAGTCACGTTAGGAATGCCAGAGCGAAATCGTGAAATGAATGACGAATTTAATCAATATTGGAACGGGAACGTGAATATGACCACCAGGAATTAGATTTAGTAGTTCAAACGAATGTACCCCTGTTGAATCCCCAACAAAAGGAAGTTTATGATACATTAATGAAGGCAATTGATGATGGAAATGGTGGTTTATATTTCCTGGATGCCCCTGGTGAAACTCGTAAAACATTCCTCATGTCAGTAGTTTTAGCCACTCTTCGTGCGAAATCCAACATTGCGGTTCCAGTTGCTTCTTCTGGAATAGCAGTCACATTGTTAGAAGGATGTCGTACGGCTCATTCAGCATTAAAATTGCCGTTATATCTTCAAACTATTGAAGAACCAACATGTAATATTGCAAAAAAAAAAACAGCAATGGCCAAAGTTTTATCAGCATCGAAAATCATCATCTGGTACGAATGCACAATGGCGCATAAACGTTCATTAGAAGCACTTAACCGAACATTGAAAGATCTAGGCAATGACACCAGATGTTTTGGAGGAGCAATGATTTTACAGTCTGGCGATTTCCGCCAAACACTGCCAGTATTTCCAATATCAACGGCTGCCGACGAAATAAACGCTTGTCTCAAATCATCTAATCTATGGCAATATGTGAAGAAAATTCAGCTGGACACAAACATGAGAGTTGCATTGCTTAATGATACATCTGCTGAAGATTTCTCTGAGCAATTGCTGACTATCGGTAATGGTCGAGTACCTGTCAACGAATCGAGCGGATTGATTTCATTTCCTCATAATTTCTGTAACTTTGTCTTGTCGAAAGACAAACTTATCAACAAAGTATTCCCAAACATCTTATTAATTACAAAAATAATGAATGGTTGAGTGAGCGAGCAATTTTAGCAGCTAAGAATAAAGATGTAGATGACCTAAACTACATAATTCAGAATGAGATAATTGGAACAATGCATTCATTCAAATCTATTGACTGTGTAACAAATGAAGATGAAGCCACCAACTATCCAATTGAATTTTTAAACTCCTTGGATGTGCCTGGCTTACCACCGCACAATTTACGCCTAAAGGTTCGCTCCGTATAAACCAATCAAAACTGTGCAACGGTACGCGTTTGGTGGTAAGTAAATTGATGAACAATGTGATTTACGCGACGATACTCAAAGGAAAATTCGAAGGTGAGGAAGTTCTCATTCCGAGGATCCCGATGATCCCAACCGATATGCCGATTGAGTAAAAGACTTCAATTTCCGATCTGTCTTGCATTCGCCATGACCATTAACAAATCACAAGGCCAATCCTTGAAAGTTTGTGGTTTGAATCTGGAATATCCATGTTTTTCCCATGGTCAATTATATGTGGCATGATCACGGGTCGAAAGACCATCTGCGTTGTTTGTTCTTGCGCCTGATAATAAAACAAAAAAGGTCGTGTATCACAAGATACTTAACTGAAGATTGCAACCTATGCACCAAAATATATGAACAATAAACAATCATTACTTGTATTTCCTAATAAAAAATTGAACTTAATAAAATCGAAAATCTGCTTATTTATTGCGTCTAAGGCGGAACAGAGTTCGCCGGGCCACCTAGTATTGTATAACGTGTTACTCAGTTGTAGAGGATACGCCAATAACCAGCTAAGTTTACATATCCTTATTCAATTCTAGTGTACTAATAGTTGTGTATTTCTATATTAACCTAAATAACCACCAGTTAAATAGGAACAGCATAATGTTCACTACATTATTATCTGAAACTCGGGTGGCTTCGGTGGCGTAGTTGGTAGCATGCTGACCATCTATGCCCAAGATCGCGGGTTCAAACCCGGCCAAAGTCGTCAGAGTTTTTAAGAGCATTAAAAGTCCCTCAGTATGCCTTCCTTCGGAGGTGAAGTAAAGCCGGCGGTCCCATGTCATAGATTTATGGCATGCAAAAGAACCTTCCACTAACTACACTTGTGTGAATCTAAAATTTGTAGGTTAGATTTGATTAACGCTTTATTAAGTTCGCCGCCAGGTGCTGGTTGTGGAGGCATCTACTAGCCAAGTTCACAGCTAGGTGACGTTGATGGTAGCATTTGGTAGTACAAGTAGGAATTACTTGAAACTGATCGTCTGCAGTCCTTACCTGAATTACAGATAACACACACTAATACAGTCATCACAATTAACACCGGTTATCAGACAGATTCTACACACACCCAAAGTACAGGGGGCTACATGACCGCGTTGTCGCAGCCCCTAAACTGAGGAAACGACCAACAACTACTATCTGAAGCTCGTTACAATAATAAGTTAACAAATGTCAGTATTGACATACTTAACCACATAAAAAATATTAATATTAACACAACATCTATGGAAGCGGCAGCCTCCGTGGCTTAGCGGCAGCACGCCAGCCTCTCACCGCTGGGTGCATGGTTCAAATCCCGGTCACTCCATGTGAGATCTGTGCTGGACAAAAGGGAGGCAGACAGGTTTTTCTCCCGGTACTCCGGTCTTCCCTGTCAAAAATGTAATTCCAGTAACACTCTCCACTATCATTTAACTTTCATCTGTCGTTCATTTAATCATTGCCTCAGAGGAGTGCGACAGGCTTTGGCAGCGGGTACATTTCATATCCTCGCCGCTAGATGGGGGCTTCATTCATTCCATCCCTGACCCGATCGGTCGACTGGAAGCAGGCTGTGGATTTTCATTTATGGAAGCGATATAGCCCGACTGAGTAGCAGTAGTTATAATAATTTGTGTATTTTCATAATTTAAAATATTGATGTACATAAGTGGAAACCTTCCAAACATATTATAAGCATACGTGAACTGGACTATCAAAACAATTCATCCGATTCAACCCCCCCTCCCTCGTTTGCGCGCACAATAAGTGATGAATATATTCATGTTCAAGGTGTTTGAATATTTGTACTCTGCACCTTATATAATTGGGCACATTCGTATTGACCGATTGAAAAGCATTCTATGTTTTTTTTTGTCATTCATGATGATAAAGCCAAATGCCTATAGTAGAGTCATCATTACTTCCGACTTGACGTTTCAGTGCTAGGCTAGAGTTTCGTTCGCTAAATCGCGACATCGCGAACGAAACTCAATTTGCCGTGATATATCGATTTGAATGGGTGCCTGTGATTGGCTATTTAAAGTGATTTTCCTTCTGACCGCTACATAACTCTAGGGTAACACTGAAATGTCAAGTCGGAAGTTATGATGGCTTTACTATAATCTGCGGTACAATAATTACGTGCGTAAGAAGACTGTTCAAAGATTTACAACAGAGTACATTCAGAAAGAAAAAAATGTTGAAATCTGAATTGCAGCAAATGGCCATAGCACGGCATTTCAATTGAACGCCCGAAGGCTCCCAACAAATTCAATTCCAATTAGTTCCAAGTTTGGCTTCCAGAAGCCACTGTCATTGACACCCAGCGTTGGAACTTGATACAACCAAATAACCACTTAATAAACCGATGACTTTGGCTGGGTTTGAACCGGCGATCTTGAGCATAGCAGTTCAACATGCTACCGACTACGCAGGTGTTTATTCGTATGGCCTCGGGAGCCGGGTGCAAGCTTTGTTATTTGACACCCAGAGGGCAGCTTGCTTGTCGAATTTTGTCGCTCCTTGGAGCGCTATGAAATTCAAGGAGTTTAGATATCTAAGCTCCCGGACACTATAGCGCTTTCTAGGAGAGATAGGACGAACTTAAGTGTTGGCGGAAGGACCCGAGATTAATTTTGCCATTATGAACACTGCCTACTGAATTCCAATGGGTTCTTTAACATGCCAACAAGATATGACATGCGTGCCGTGATTTTTGTCGCCTTTCAAAAATCACTTAGCACGGCCAGGAGCGAACCTGCAAATTTGGGGTTGGTAGTCTGACACGATAACCACTCACCTACCGTGGCAAGCTACATATTCCAGTAATTGGAATGATTTTTGTGTGAAAGCTCCAATATTAATTTAAATTTGAAAAGCCTTCTGCTCTTAGTTTAAAGTTTGCAGATTTCTCTCGTGGAAAGAAGGCTCCGTGAGAAAGAGGTGTTGTTGTAGCGAAAGGTGCTGTATCCTTGTGAAAGTAACAGCTGACTCCCTAATTGCTATAATCAGTGACCGTGCTAACTCAACAACAGCCAGAACATTGACGCCTTGAACCTTATTAGTACGCCATTGCGTGCTTCTCGCTCTTGCTTTCAGTCTCGGTAACCTCAAAGCACGGGCATGCGTGGGAGTTTGAGGGTACTGTGTTTGATTCTCGGAGGATACCATTACACAGGCCTGAATATTAAGAATCGTTTGGACGAAGAATATTTTTAGAATTTTTGATAAAATCACCTGCTGTGGAAAATTTATATCAAGCATATGTTCTTGCACCCTTTCATGTCCTAAATTACTCTGAGGAAGTTCACAATGTGACTGGTTTTAATGTACTACATATATTCACTTATGGTTTAATAATAGTACATCATGCAACGATCCTATAATGGCAATAATTAAGACACGAGTATGTTTATAAAACGACGGTCCTGTGGTGTTGGGGTAGCGCGCCTGCCACTCACCCGGAGGCCCCGGGTTTGATTCCCGGCTCCGTCAGGGATTTTAGAAACTGACGTGAGGGCTGGAACGGGGTGCAATCAGCCTCGTGAGGATAATTGAGTAGCTGTCTGACAGTAAGAGAGCATCCCGGTCAAGAAAACCAAGATTAACGGCCGAGGGGACCCGATGCGCTAACCACGCGTCACCCCAATATCTGCAAGCCAAATGGCTGGGCAGCGGTCGCTTGGTAGGCCTCTTCAAGGGTTCTAATGCCAGGGGTTATTTATTTCTTTTTTTGTGTTATAATTTCCATACGAGTGTCTTTATTACCATTATAGGCTCGTTGCATACGACTGTTTATGTTCGACGATAATTATAACTTTTTCATGTTCGAACAAAAATATTCATAAATATCTGTCGAGATTTCACCAGTTTTATGTACTGAACAGAGCGCATGGGACGCAGAGAATGCCTTGTATTTGACCCTGGCCTCCTCGATTACTTCACTATGACACCAGCCACGCAGTGAAATTTAAAATACAAGGCCGTGGAAGTCAGCGCAGGTGCGATGCTATCCGTACCTAATTGGTCACAAAACTGTTTCTTGAGCTCTGATTGGTGGGAGAAACTGTTTCATAATGAAAAATAGTGTTATAATAAGCCTCATTATAGTACAGTTTTCTGACATATAATATTTACATTTCGGCATCGTCGAACATACATTTTATTATAATCATACTGTAGCAATGTTTCAGCGTTACAGATTGTTTTAGGGTTTTGGAGGGGCAAATATTACAAGTGTTTTAATGTCGAAAACATCTCATAGTCCCTCTCTTAGCAAGAACGTAAAATTGAGCAATTCCCTCAATTGTGCCAAAAGTTAAAGTAAAAACAACCTAACATCACTTATTTCATTTCTCGTTTTTTTTTAATCAAATCCTACTCAAATTAACTTATTTACATAATTATTTAAAGAAAAAAATGTGTCAATGTATTCCTTGGTTCAATAGCTTCAAGCATTTTTTGATTTTGTGAAGAACCTTCACACCGAAAGTAGTTATAAGAGCTTAAGTGAAACTCTGCATTTACTCACACTAGCGTTCGTAGTGGTAGAAATGCAAACAGGATGGTTTCAAAAAAACTAACAGAAAAAATTGATGCTCGAAAAAGCACTTCTGAAACATAAAATCCCATTTATTGCTATGTAATTAAATGATAATGTTAAGTGTAAAGTAAAAAGTAAATATTCCTCCATTTTTATACAGTATAATAAAAGCTAAACGAAATAGGAGACTACTGAGACCCCGTGTACTTTAGGTGTGTGTAGAATCTGTCTGATAACCGGTGTTAATTGTGATGGCTGTATTAGTGAGTGTTATCTGTTATTCAGGTAATAATAATAATATCGTATGGCCTCGGTGCCAGGTACAAGCTTTGTTGTTTAACATCCAGAGGGCAGCTTGCATGTAGAATTTCGTCGTTCCTTAGAACACTATGAAAGTCAAGAAGGTTAGATATCTATAGGGCTTCCTAGTAGAGAATGGAGGAACTTTGTGTTGGCGGAAAATACCGAGAATTAATTTTGCCATTAGAACACGCCCTACTGAATTCAAATGGGCTCTTTAACATGACACGCGTGTCGTGATTTTTGTCGCCTTTAAAAAATCACTTACCACGACCAGGAGCGAACCTGCAAGCTTGGGGTTGGCATACTGAGGGATTTTTAACGCTCTTAAAAATCCAACGTCTTCAACCGGGTTTGAACCCACCACCTTGGGCATAGAAGCTCAGCATACTATCAACTATGCCGCCGATGCCACCTCCCTGAAGATAATAATAATAATAATGTTATTGGTTTTACGTCCCTTTTAACAACCCTGGCTTTTAGAGACGCCGGGGTGCCGGAATTTTGCCCCGAAGGGGATCTTTAACGTGCCAGTAAATCTACTGACACGGCTCCCTCGCATTTGCGCACCCTCAAATGCCAGCTGACTGCGCCAGGTTTCAAACCTGCAACCTTGGGCTCAGCAAGTGAGAACGTTACCCCTGAGCCACGCCGCCAGACCCCTGAAGATAGTTTCTGAGAATAAGGTAAAAGCAAAGTTGGAAATTATCATGGGCAATATAGAACATTCCGGAGTCCATTAAGTCAAATACTGTGCACTGCCTTTCTTTTCCATGGTGGTAGCACAAACAGTCAGAGGATCACTGCTTTAAAACCCTCTCCGAACGAGAAACACAAATGCCTCAAACATGATCTCTCATCGGAAACGAGTGTGTGGGTTCATTTAAACGTCAACTTCGAAAAAATCTTTAAATTAGGGGCGTATCCTGGAAGGGGGGGGGTACCAGAACAATGTATTAATTAAGCCATCAATATTTTAATTCCTAATGTCTGTGGACTAAATGTATTTCGGTCTAGGATTGAGGTTGGTGGCCCGGGACTACTCTAAATGGGGTGCCTGGGGTGTAGAAGACTCGCAGGGAAATCACACGCTGTCAGCGCCGGGATTCGAATCTTCAGTCCAGCCATGGAGCGTTCAGCTGCGTTAGAGTGTTTATTAATAGTCGCGATAAAATATTTGATATTGTTTGAAGCTTATTTCAACACCCCGCTCTGGGTACGCCCCTGCTTTAATTGACTGGCATACCTGCAGCAGGGAGGGGATGTGATCGCTTCCGAGATCCAACATTCAAACGTTGTCTGGAAATAGTTGCATGGTGGCTAGTATTCACCACGGAGGCCCGGGTTCGATAGCCAGCACTGCCAAGTAAATTTTATTCTGGTCTGAGGGCTGGAATGGGGTACACTCAACCTCAATACTGAGAAAAGGCGGGTTCCATTCCTACCTCAGCCATTCTGGAAGTGGCTTTCCGTGGTTTCCACGCTTACACTACAAGGCAAATGCTGAGACAGTACCTAACTTACGGCTACGGACTTTTCTTACCCCAATCCATAGACTTTTAACATTATGAATCCCATGCACACAGCAGCGACGTCCGAGTTCTTTAATCTTGTTTCCTTTATGTATTTTCTAAAAAAAAGTGACATTTTATTCATTTAAATTCTAATGTTTTTGTACAGATATCCATTTTGTCTTTGGTATTTGTTAACATGGTTTCTTAAGATTCTTTTTATTATTTTTTTTCAATCTACGCTGACGAGGGTATCATTGCATACCCAACCATGTACGTTTTAATTCAGTTATTAAACTTCTTAGTGATTGACGAGGTGGATTTTATAATTTCAGATTACCCCAGTCATACCTCAATTACAAATACACACAGTAGTACAGTCATCACAGTGACACAGGTTATCAGACATATTCTACACACACCCAAGTGCACGGGGCTGTATGGCCATGATGTTACAAGGCCCCTAAAGAATCATCAACAACAACTTTCTTTACGACACTCCTTTGCCCTAAAGACGACACCACCACCATCACCAACAACAACAACAAGAAGAACGTAGAAGACTGATGAAACATAGAATGACAGCAATTGGATTGTGTCCGCTATGAACCTAACATCAACCGCCATCTATTGAGGAGCAGTGGCACTTGACGTCCTTGAGCAGTGCCATCTGCAGCCTGCGGAGTGAAACTGGGACTGCATATTCACCCACTCGTTAATAGTTGTTAAATATGTTGCGGGCACCTTAGTCATCTGCGCCATGTACTTCGGTGTGTTTTGAATTTCTCTGATAACCTATATTTCTATTGTGACCTTAATAGCCAGGCGTAGTTGTTAGCATGCTGAACTTCTATGCCCAAGATCGTGGGTTCAAACCCGACCGAAGTCGTCGGAGTTTTTAAGAGCGTTAAAAATCCCTCAGTATGCCTTCCTTCGGAGGGGAAGTAAAGACAGCGAGCCCATTCATAGATTTATGGCATGTAAAAGAACCTTCCACTAACTACAATTGTGTGAAGCTACATTTGTAGGTTATATTTGATTAATGGTCTATTAAGTTTCAATGTTCGTCGCCAAGCGCCGGTTGTGGTGGAATCTAGTATCCAAGTTCACAGCTAGGTGTTGTTGAAGGTAGCATTTGGTAGCAAAAGTAGGCACTACTTGAAATTGATCGTCTGCAGTCCTTACCTGAATTGCAGATAACACACACTAATATCTCACCAATGTGGACCGAGTTCGAGATGCCATGTCCTGTGGTTCGGATTCCACGTAAAAAGGAGGTCCCGTGGCTCATGATCGCATGATTAACGGTCACGTAAAGCTAAGAGCTTCCTTTACATACCGTACACTAATACAGCCATCACAATTAACACCGGTTATCAGACTGATTCCACACACACCCAAAGTACACGGGGCTACATGACCGCGTTGTCGCAGCCCCTAAACTGAGGAACCAACGAACCGGCCTTAATAGTCGGTGTAACTGTTACGTGGTAAGTTCCCCAATACTTGAAATAAGACCATTCCATCTTTTTGCTGAATAGTGAGTGGAAAAAATAAGGATGGTCGATGTAAGTGTCGGTTCTCCTGGCTTCAGCTTCCTCGTGCAGTCTAAAGTCTAAACGACCACCTCGTAATGTAGCGGCTAGCATTCCTGGCTGTCGCCGCTGATATCCGGGTTCGATTCCCGTCTCTGCTGTTCTGAGGGCTGGAACGGGCTACACACAGACTCGAGAGGCAAAACTGAGAAGAGGTGGGTTCGATTGCTTCCTCAGTCATCATGGAAGTGATTTTCTGTAGTTTCCCACTTCTACTCCAGGCAAAGCCGGCATGGTTCCTAACTTAAGGCCACGGCCGCCTCCTTGCTAATCCTCACCTAAATTACAAATACACATACTAATAAGGCCATCACAGTACCATAGGCTATCAGACAAAATTACACACACACCCAAATACACGAGGCTGAATGATCTCGGTCTCCAACCCCTTCAAGGAAATAACAACTCCCTTACGAACTCTCTTCCTAATCCCCCAGGGTCTCACATCTGGTGGGACGTGGGTGGTGACCACGGGACCCCAGCTGAGTCCGATACTGCTTCCACTTTCTTGTGCCGGGCTCCTCTCTGTCTTCTTTCCTGTCGACCTCTCTTGGTCAACTCTTGTTCTCTTCCGACCCCGACGGTATTAGGGTATCCAAGGCTTAGGGAGTATTTCACTTTTGCGCCTTATTGGCCTTTCTCTCATCTTTCCTGATCTCTCATTCATCGAGGGGTCAGCCTTCTTTTTCTTTTCGTGTTATCTCCTGCCTTCTGCTCAAGGCCCTCAAGGAGGCAGGGTGTGTGTAGCCCCCCCCCCCCCCACGTCTGGTGTACACTGGATATTCCTACACCCTCAGGGCCTCACAGCTGGTGAGTTCGGGAGTTAGCAATCCCGAGGGTTTCCTGAGCTCCATCCGTTTTTTTTTTCCTTTTTCCAATGACTTTGGGGCGGGCCCTCTCCTCTTTCCCTTTCCTATCTGCCTTTCATGGCTCTCCTTCATTCCAAGTCCCTCAATCCTCTTTCTTCGAGGGTTGAGGGCAACTCTATTCTGCTTGTCCTTTATTTGCCTTATCCTTTATTTGTTTTCCATTTCCTCCTACAAACTAGTAGGCTAGTAGTTATGTATTCTCATCTCATCTTAGACTGACACCCGAACGATTAGGGGCTGATAACCTATATGTTAGGCCCCTTAAAACAATAATTATCGTCATCATCATCATCATCATCATCATTTCTTCCTAATACAACATTCAAATGAAAGATGAAAAGATCCCTTTGTTCCTGAATACCGAGCCCTTCATGTCAATCTTTCCTTACCTTTAAGGCTACGGCCGCTTCCCACCCAAATCCTAACTCGATAGCCATTACACACATTAGTACAGACATTACTGTGACACAGGTTATCATACATATTCTACAAACACCCACGTACACGGGGCTACAAGACCATGATGTTACAAAGCCTCTAAAGAATCAACAACAACAACAAGTTTCCTTACGACACTCCTTTACCTGAGATAATTGTTACTCGCGGGATTTTTTATTGAATTTCCTCTGATCAAAGGTAGCCAGATGACAAAGTATGATATCACTTCAAGAATTTAATAGGCTACACACAGGTAAATTTCACTTTTAAAATGAAATATACCGGGCGTAACAAAAATGTACGGCATAAAATGCTGGACACATTGCTCACACGTAGACGAAGCCATTATGTTATATGAACATGGATCCGGAAACACTTTGTTTCCATGTTACACCTCATTGTCTCCAACTCATTACGGATGGGAATCACACAAGAACAGAACGTTAGAATCGTGGGGGACATTCACTCTTGGTTACGTCTGGTTACATTGTCATTATCGTAGGTGCACCGCCAGTGGTTTGTTTTACATGGCCCTGTTGTCATGCGACTTAGCAGACGTGCCTTTAGCTGTGCGACAAAACATGTACTTCATGCACAATGGAGCACCTCCTCATTTTAGTGCTAATGTCCGTCGGTTTGCAAATAACAGATTTGGTGACAAATGGAGGGGTAGAGGTGGACCAATTGCCTGGCCTCCACGCTCTCCGGAATTAAATCACTGAACTTTATTTGTGAGGGCATTTGAAAGTTCGTGTGTATCGAACCCCAGTACAAGATGTTCAGAGTCTCCGTGCCCGTATTATGGAAGGCTACGAAACCATACGCAGTACTCCAGGGATACATCAGCCCATCCGAGATTCACTACGACGGTGGGTTGATGCACGGAGGGCATATTGAACATCTCCTGTGAGATAGGGTTGCATGTGGTACGCTGGTACATTCTGTTCTTGTGTGATTCCCATGATTAATGAGTTGGAGACAATGAGGTGTAACATGGGAACAAAGCGTTTCTGGACCCATGTTCATATAACATAATGTCTTGGTCTACATGTGAGGAATGTGTCCTGCATTTTGTGCCGTATATTTTTGTTACACCCTGTATATTGTTCCGTGAAGAACTAAATAGGTTGCTTATTTTCACATATCCTATTGGTCTCACTTACGACAGGGGAAATGAAAGCGAGATTTAAAGAAATGCACAGCCGCCATTTTTAAGTTCACATTAAATGCCATTAAATTAGACGACAGTTTCACAGCGATCGGATGAAAAGTCGCGAGAAAAATCCATTTACATATTTAAATTTCGCCGCCATGATGGTTCTGTGCTCACCAGGTCCCATGGGTGAACTTATGTTAATCGACTCTATCAAGATACAAGTTGTCAGTTTGATTTCTGCAAGAAATTCATAGATATTGAGAACCATCCAAATATTTCGGATGGTTGGCATGTTGGATTGTTATATATGTAGGTCATAGAGTTATGTAATGGTAGATGAAGATTGTTGCGTAGGTTTATTATTCAAAATTTCACTTCGATCGCATGATTAGGACACAAGAATTAAAAATTTAATTTCAAAATTTCGCACAGCCGCCATATTGAGGTTATGTAAACAATTGAACTAAATTAGATTTCAAGCATTACAATGTGTATAAACATTTGCTGTACCAAGTTTCACTGCAATCGGAAGCTTAAATCGCGAGAAAATTCCATTTAAATGTTTCAACATCGCTTGGCCGCCATGTTCGTTTTGTACTTAACATAATTTTTTAAGTCACATAGGTGAACATCTAGTAGTGGCATTTATCACCGTACAAAATTTCAGGGTGATATCTGTTACTGTTGCGAAGATATAGAATGCCAGTGAAATAATTCGCGCGGCCGTCTTGTTGGATTGGTGAAACGCATTAAAATTGGAAAGGCACGGACGAGGTCGGACAAGGTAGAAGTATGTATTTACCGAGTTTCATTTAAATCGCTTCGGCCGTTTAGATTTTATTAGGGGGACACACACACGGAAAAAGGTGATTTCTTTCACAAATGAAAATAGGCTAAATAGATCCGTTGAACCGTGTATACCCATAGCTGGGGACGTGGCCAGCTAAAAAAGAAGAAGGATAGAAAGGAAATAGTCAGAACAATTGTAGCCTCAATTTCTTTTCATCAGTATATCTATTTAGCGTATGGCTATTAGAGCCGGGAATGTCTGAGGATATGTTCGGCTCGCCAGAAGCTGTAGCTGCTTCAATGCGACACCCATGTGGTGTGCTACAAGTTCCGTTAAATTGACGTTGTTCCAACTTACGCTACCAGATGTCACTACACCGTGTGGTGAACTTTGGAACTTTAATAGAGCGTTTCAACGAAATCTAACCTGCAAATTTAGCTTATTTAATTAGTTATTGTTGCTTTAAGGGGAGGAACTATGAGGTCATCTGCCCCTAAAAAAATCATCTTCACACAAGTTTAGTTAGTAGAAGGATCTTTTACATGCCATAAGTCTATGACATGGGACCACCGGCTTTACTTCCCCTCCGAAGTAAGGTATACTGAAGGATTTTAACGCTCTTAAAAATCCGACGTCTTCGGCCGGGTTTGAACCCGCTATCTTGGGCATAGCAGATCAGCATGCTGCCAACTACGCCACCGAATCCGCTATCAGTATATCACAAGCATGCTATAAAAATGCGAAGTTGGATAAATACTCTCTGTTGCATTGTGTCATATGTCTCTTGCCTCGAATTCTAAATGGTGTTCATGTAAAGCTCTTCATCCTATGTATTTCGTTAATTTTATTTTATTTTGTTCTTTGCAGGTAGGTGCAGAGCGACTTGAAACTTCCAGGTGAAGCTCACCCGTAACTGAAGAGTTTCGAAGACAGTTGTAACCACTGGCAGGAATCCCAGCAACACGGTATTCTTGAGGCAATTCCATTAGTCTATGAGATAGTTCATCATGTTGTGTATTTGTGATGATGTGTTTGACATAACTGCATTTGTATTTACACAATGAGATGTATTGTTATGAACTTAGCATATTGGAACGACTAGATTTTCAATTTTAAGTGAAATTAACTTTATTTATATCATCAAATTATCCTACTGATAAGTGTGTTTCGGCCAAGTTTACCAGTACAGTCCCGGATATTTAATTTTTCTGAACCATGTCCAGAAAAATTATTTTCGGAATGGTAAATGTCCCGTTTCTCTCTCGTTCAAATTTTAATTCACATTTATTTTATCTGAACATAAAATAACAACGATGTAGAGTTACGTAGAAATGGTAACGATATATCGGTGTTGGTATTCGGTATACCGTTATATCAATAGCGAAATTTTGTCGGAATACTGCATGCTGTGTGATGTATTGGTTCGTCATTAATATAACTTATGACTTTTATTGTTCTCCTACCTCAACTATCACTTGGTAATGACTAAAGCCTGGAAATTCATGCACTATTAAATGAATAAATATGCATGCAAAAATGCACTAATTATTGGGCAAATATGCAAGCCTCCGTGGCTCAGGCGGCAGCACGCCGGCCTCTCACCTCTGGGCCCGTGGTTCAAATCCCGGTCATTCCATGTGAGATTTGTGCTGGACAAAACGGAGGCAGACAGGTTATTCTCCGGGTACTCCGGTTTTCCCTGTCAAATTTCATTCCAGCAACAATCTCCTCTATCATTTCATTTCATCTGTAATTCATTTAATCATTGCCCAAGAGGAGTGCGTCAGGCCTCGGCAGCCGGCACAGTTTATATTCTCGCCGCTAGATGGGGGCTTCATTCATTCCATTCCTGACCCGGTCGGAGACTGGAAGCAGGCCGTGGATTTTCATTTTCATTGGCCAAATATGCATCACGTTTCAAACAAGAAGTTCCGTGACGAACTAAAAAGCCTACTTTTCTTAAAATTTAAGATTCATGCCAATGATTAATCTATATGGATCTATCTAGAATAATGACGAAATTAAGTTGGTAATATCGAAATTTCTAATTAGTTCGAAATACCGTATACTTGGCATAATGTAGCCTAATAGAGAACTGCAGTTGGCAGCCCTGGTGACTGAATATATTCTTAGTTCCATCTCTTAAGGTACAGAATACAAAATATGGCTGAAGTCCAATGGATAACATGGACTTTACATGCAGATAAACATTGGATCTAACAGCGCACGTAAAATCATGTCGACAACAATGACATACATGTATTGATCAGAAATAATCTGAAATAATATGATCTATTGTTGTGTAAATTGTGAATGAAATCCATTAGGTAGTATAGAAGTTACATGCATTTTAAAATTGGACCTATCAGCAGGCTTAGAATCATGTTGGCAGCACTGGCGTAGGCCTATATTAGTTACTCCAAATTAATCTAGAATGCCAGGTACTATACGTGTGGAATGTTTACAGCTATTGGCTTGCATACTATCTGATATATTTATATTAGGGTAACAAAAATAGAGACAGTATTTATTAACAGTTGGCAGCCCTGGTTATTCTTAAGAATCGGTATAGTCATATCTGTTATGGTACACATAGCACACACGAAATTTGGTTGAAATCCAAATGATAGTATAGAAGTTACATGTATTTAAAGATGGACCTCTCAGCAGGCTTAGAATCATGTTGGTAGCACTGACGTATATAAGTTACTCCAAATTATTATAGAATGCCAGGTACTATACGTGTGCATAGTTTAAAGTTGTCGGCTTACATACTTTCTGATATATGGGTATTTGGATTTAAAGAAATGAGAGCATTTATTATCAGTTGGCAGCTCTGCTGGCTCTTAAGAATACGCTCAGTCATATCTGTTTATGTATACATAGCACATACGAAATTTTGTTGAAATCCAATTGATAGTGTAGAAGTTTTATGCATTTAAAATTTGGACCTATCAGCAGGCTTATAATCATTTTGGCAACACTGCCATGTATGGCCTCCTGGAAATTAAACTGCAATAATACTATCTATATGTGTGCCAATTTTGAAACAGCTTCCATTTATACCTTTCATGATATCCAACATGGAGCTCAAATTTCAATTTTGATTTTTCAGCAGTTGGTAGCACTGGCATCATTTTCAAATATGGCCATGAGATATTCAGGTATAGATCTTTACTGCTACCAAATTTTGT
The DNA here is from genome assembly GCA_946902985.2 of Meconema thalassinum. NCBI lineage: Eukaryota > Metazoa > Arthropoda > Insecta > Orthoptera > Tettigoniidae > Meconema > Meconema thalassinum. The sequence goes on from OX336393.1 coordinate 49,744,832, forward strand.
TTCGATTGCTGCAGCCGTTTAGGAGTTGATAGGGGGGAGCACACACACAGCCAGACAGACAGACAGACAGACAGAAGGACAGACAGGCAGACAGACAGACAGACAGACACACATTTGCCCGATCTCATAAGTCTACTTTTTCCTCATTTTTGCAAAATCTGAAAAGTAGGCTAAAATATGCACTATGAAATAACTACGGAAATTGAGATCACTCCGCCTTCTTTAGCGTTTCTATTTTGAATATAGCCTAAAGGAAATATGAACTGACGTACATGTAACTACACCTTTTTTAAAACATCTCAACCAAGAAACAGTTCTAAATAGTAGGGAATGTTATTTTATGGAACTCAAGCAGCGTTGACTGTCAATATGTTATTATGCTAATTTTTGAGTATAACTGAATTATACGAAGGTGGATCAAAAAGTTAGTTGCACTAACGCGCTGCAGCAGCGCGCTGTGTGCCGCAAACGTGGGCACAGTGGAGAAAGGGACAGACACTGCCCACACGTCTGTTAGGCAGGTCACTGTGGTGTCTCGTCTTGCATGGTGTGAATAGCGGCCAAATGCAATGGCGCGTCGACTGGACGATCACTTCAAATATGAGGTGCGTGCGACAATCCGATTCCAATGGGCCAAAAGGAAGAATTGTACGATTAAAGAGAAGCGCCGGGGGAAATTGAGCGCCGGTGTGATTTTGTTGCACGATAACGCAACACCTCACAAGGCCCGCCAAACGAGCGAACTGCTGCAGCGTTTCAAGTGAGAGGTCTGGCAAAACAGCCCTATAGTCCCGTCCTAGCGCCATGTGAGTTTCATCTGTTCGGTAAGCTCAAAACGGTGCTCGGTGGTCGACGTTTCCAGACCGATGAGGAGGTGAAGGCCGCTGTCTCCGTGTGGCTGCAGAACGCTGGAGGAACTTTCTATGCATCCGGCATCGACAAGTTGGTTGTGCGTTCGCAGAAATGTTTGGAGTCTCTTGGAAACTATATGGAAAAGTGACGTTACATTGTAGCCTATGTCGTTATAGACGTGTTGCTGTTGTATAGGTGGTGTAGTAAATGGCCATAACTGGGAAGTGCAACTTATTTTTTGAACTGCCCTCGTAATTTTAATAGCCATTGAATGTTTCTTTAAATTGAAAATAATTTACATAGTGAATACTGAATAGAAATAATTGATATTGACTTGCAAAAAGGTCTGGAACGTACTGGGTATTAAAATAATGTCAGTATTATTCTGTGATGGACTCGCGGAGTCCGAATCAAAATATAACATATGCACTTAAACAGGCAAAGGAGAAAAATATGATGCATTGCGCCAAAATAACCAAGATATGCATAAATATGCAAAGACATGATTTTGCAAGAACTTCTGGGCCTTAGTAATGACGTATGTGCCTGTAACTCTGATAACAACAACTGCGCATACCTATTGCGCATACTTACTGCGCATATCTACTACGCATACTTTGTGCACACCAATACTACTGCGCATTCCTACTGCGCATACACACAATCGGAGCGTTGTTCTCCAAGGGACGAGCAACTGCAATTTGGAAAAGGAACCGTCTGATCTCAAAACTCAACGCAAACTGTGCCCAGTCATCGGCTGCTTGATAACAACAAATGAAATTTGGTGTTAGACTACCCCCTTTGATGGCACTGCGCAGTAATCTGAATGTTTTGTACATCAGGAGAAGGGATATGATCGAGTACTAGGGCAAAAGATGCTGTGCTTTAATAATGTGAAGGCCGTATTGGCACGAAACTAGTCATGTCTAATTAATATTGGGTCCTTTTTGGGAAATAATTCCATCAAATACAAATTGGTATGAAAAATTAATCCAGCAAGTCAGGAATATACATTACTAATAGTTATTTCTTGTACGATTTTCGACCACGTTCTGATCTTACTCAGTAAATATTTTCAAGTGTTATTAGCAAAATTGCAAGTATGTTATTAATGGATATTATATTATTTTTTCAGTTATGAGTTGAATTCATTCATATTTCACGTGAAAAGTAAAGAGCTCTAAAAACTAAGTAAACTTAAACATAGTAACTAACATTGACATTTTGTTTTCATTTCTTGTGTCCTAATCCAGCAATTGAAGTTTGAATAAAACTCCTACACAATAATCTTCATGTAATAGTACATACCTCTAAGACCCATATATATAAATCCAACATGGTGGCCATCCGAAATATTTAAACGGTTCTCAATATCTACGAATCTATTACAGCAATCAAACTGAACATTTGTATGTTGACAGAGGCAATTAATGTAAGTAGGATATATGAAAATAGGCTATTTAGTTCTTCACGGAACTACTTGTCTTTCTCTTCCTTGTTCCTACAACCCTCGAAAATGGTTAAAATCCTTCATAGCCTATTGGGATCAACTGGGACGGAGAGCTGCTCATTTGAAGATCCTAGGCTTAACTCTCAACAATGGTCTTCAGTATAGTCTTCAGGGCGATCTGTTCATAGCTACAAATCAAAATGGTTGCTCCATATCACTCGACGAGGTTTCTGGTGTGCTTCAAAAGAAATCGCAGTTACCTCCCTCGTTGTATTTGAGGTCGGTTGTTGCATTTGTAATGATGGTAATTGGGGGTTATTTAGCTGGAAAATGAACGTATGGATTAGAGGCGTTGTGTCTTCAACCTCATGACTTATCTCTCCATTGTGGCAACATATAGGTCTGCAACAGTGGTTGATGACGGCTGCCTCCTTGGAGAGATTGTCAGCTTTATCAACAGCAGGTTCGGGAAATTGAGATAGAATATCTGAAGTAAGAGTTATTTGAAATGAAAATTAGAGGTTTTACAGTTACAATGTTAGTACGGTAATATTGAAGTTAATGGGTAGGCCTGCAGTAGATATTGATTTTATAAAGTCATACATTAATTTTATTATAATTTGCCTGAATTTTGGGACGCCTTGGTGGAAGGTAGGCAGAATGCAGAAAGATAAGTGTAACTAGACACAACATCCTCCCCTCCCCCCCAGGGGATCACAATTTGTGGGACGTGGGTTGGCTTCCACAGGACCCCAGCTGAGTCCGGCATTGCTTCCACTTACTTGTGCCGGGCTCCCCACTGTCACCTTTTATTTCGCCCTCCCTTGGCCAACTCTTGTTCTCCTCCGACCCCGACGGTATTAGGGTATCCGAGGCCTAGGGAGTCTTACACTTTGCCGCCTTAATTGGCCCTTGTCTCATCTTTCCTGATCCCCTCTTTCTTCGAGCAGTCTTCTTTTCTTTTCATGATATCTCCTGTCTTCTGCTCAAGGCCCTCAAGGAGACAGGGTGTGTGTAGTGCTACACCCTCAAGGGCTCACGGCTGGTGAGTTCGGGATTTGGAGACCCTGAGTGATTCCTGAGCTATGTCAAGTTTTCCCCCTTTTTCCATTGACTTTGAGGTGGACCCTCTCCTCTTTCCCTTTCCTCTCTGCCTTTCATGGCTCTCCTTCGTTCCAAGTATCTCAATTCTCATTATTCGAGGGTTGAGGCATTTCCTTTCCTCCTGTCTTTTATTTACATTCTTCTCCTTTTTTACCCCGTTTCCTCTTCTAGTTTGTAAGAGAGCAGTAGTTTTAGTTGTAAGTTTCATTTGACCATGTTTCATTTTCACTATCACCCAAACCATTAGAGGCCGATACCCTGGACGTTAGGCCCCTGGAAACAAATATTATCATCATCATCATCATCATCATCATCTAGAACAACAACAACAACAAAATAGTGTACTACTGCTACTGTTCAGGATCACATCGATGTCAGAGCAGGAATTTGAAAGAGAATGTGCGGGCAGGAAGGCTGCTATTCTTAAACGACACTTAATAAATTAAGAGATACGTTATATGACAATATTTTATTATTCACAATGTATTACAATCTTAAAACTAGTCAACAGCAATATTAACAAGCAACAATTTAATTTACAAATATTCGATGAAGTATGTTACATACGAACATGAACCAGCTCTTTAATATCACAAACGAGAAAGTGTTTTATCTGAATTAGTGGTTTCATTTTTTACAGTGATTTGTTAACTACAAGCATATACAATATCTGGCTTTTCCATTTGTGAATTCGAATACGACGCATAGAAGTCGGAGATATGTCACAAGTGACTTCTTTTTGTGCCAAGAAACGGAGATCTCTTCACAAAATCTATTTTACTAGGAGGAAAATCCTGGGACATTCACAAACTACTTTTTAGAATAAAATATCTGTGTTCCATTCTTGATGCAACACTCAATTGCGTTTAAAAAGTAAAACATATCAAAAGAAACAATATTTGACCAATAATAGCCGATAACAATGAATCTTGGTCTTATCATCACAATGAAATGCATTCTATTAAATACGACAAAATTTTAGAGCATGCATATATCAACATAGTAAATGGAAATCATTGTAAACTACAGGTAAAATCAAGTCCTTAAGTCATAATCCCATCACAAAATACAGTCAAATGCATGCCCCAACAATGCATTTGGTAATTTTAAACAATGTGAGCCACTATTGAAACCAATTCTTTCTAACGTGCCTGAATTTATAACCAGATACTGCAATTGAAATTCTTGTTGTTACCTTAGGTTGGACTGAAAGTTGTATATAGGGTGTTTATTACCTACAATATTCCATTATAGTAAGTACATGACAAACAACTAATAGCAGATAATGGTAACTCGATATGTATCAACAATACTGAATATAACTAAAATAATGCTGTACTAATACAGACGAGGATAAAACGCTGAAAACGATTTGAAACATGAATCTCAGAAAAATATTCCACAGTACATTCCTTATTCATTTAGAACAAATCGTGAAGCACATATTTCAAATTTACAATGTAAGTGAAAGCACGAATGGCATCGATTAATAATTCAGTCTTGAATCGAACGTAAATGAACAATAATTAATTACTGCCCAATGTGAAAATCAGTGAATTCTATTGTATTGCAAACTACCGGTAAAAACATTATTCCTTATGTCATGATCCTACCACAAAATACAGTCAGGAAAGGGATAATATCGGTAGGGATAAACAGTAGCATAAAGGTCCAAGTAAAGGTACTTGTGGCCACTTCCGTGCAGTTAAAATTTGTTCAAGGTAAATGTTATCAAGAGTTTCTGTAGATCTAATATTTGCATTAAGGGATGAAGATACTGTACATACCAACATTATTTATTTTCCCACTGACGCTCGAAATATTTATTTCCCTGAACTGATATTTTACGACTTCGTTTTTCTTTGTTTTTAACTGCTTGTAACGAAGATTGTTTGATATGTACTGATCTCTATTTATTTAGGCCTACATATCTGTATTGTCTTGGGTGACACCTCACTCCTCTTGGCATCACGATTTAATCAACCATTTTAGGAATCAAGTGATACACAACAAAGCTTCTATTGAAGTAACGTGACGGGACTTTTGACAATGATAGAACAGTCTGGTAGATTTGCAATTAGAAGCGGAATGTTTAGACGAAAGGCAATTGAAACAGAGACGATGTTGAAAACTAAGCTTTCTCCTTTCATCGACCGTTAATGCTTTAAATGAAGTACAAAAGTACAGGGCATGGAAGTTTGAACAAAGTAAATCTTGTGGGTTTCACCTTGACTACTAAATACAGCAGAGGTGGTATGTCTTTTTTCAGAAGACCTAGGCTTGTAGCCACTTGAAGAAGCACTAGATTTGGGAGCGAAGGACACATGACGAGTACTGGTGGAGGCTCGTTCACTCAGAGTTGAAAGCGCAGTTAACAGTTCACATCTGCTGTTTATAAAAGCAACTAAATGTTCGCAGGAGTATTTGTCATTATGGGAAAGTTCGATCTTCCACGCCTTCAAGGTGGCGGCGTCAACCAAATGGATAAGAAAGACGCGTAAACTAATACGAATGTTGTGAAATAGTTTTCTGTGACATTATTTCATCGTCTAAGGTACGTTATTAAAATACCAAGCGCTATTTACAAAGCTGCAAAATCTTCGCGTGGTTAACATTTATACAAGCATTAAAATGTATTCTGTTAGATAAAAATACTATTATTGTTTAGTCAGACGAATTGTACTGAAACTTCCTTTTGGCTTCATACATTTTACTTTTAGTGATACATTTCTACCCTAGCGTCCAGGCAGGAGCTCTTTTTGCAGGATGATGTATCCTAAAATACTATGAGTAGGCTAAATTGATGTGACAGATGGAGATTGTGATGATTGATTAATGATTGTGTTATATACTATCAGTCAGGGTTGATATTACGGGCCGGACGTTTGTTTTAGACGAGTGAAAATTTCTAATGGAAGCCTGGAGGCGAGTTACAACAGTACCTGTGTTGTTTTCACCTGCCCCATGTGGTCCGATGATGGACAAAGCTATCTCACACTACTGCTGAAGTTCAGTCATTGGCAAATATAGTGGTGTTCTGTTCCAAAGTATATAATGTGTACTTCCGTGTCATACAATACTTTGAAGTGGACTGTACTGTTCTGCACGGTCACGTGCTCAAGTCTAGAACTCATTACGTCAGACCGGTGGTGACAACTGTGAAGCGACAGGGCTAGAGAATGACTGAGTACAGGCTCACCCACAAGCTTCAAGGTCTAAAACAAACGTCCGGCTTGTAAGCAGCGGACGCTCGTCCAAGTGACTTGAAAAGAGAAAGTTGCTTACAGATCTACTCTAAAGGCACTACCTAACTTTGGTCAACTGTAACAGCCACAATTTGGACGAGCCACTCAGCGATTCCATCCTCCATGGTGCGGCTTGTGGTAGATGTGTTTGTAGACAGGCACGTGGACTGGATAGGGTTTGGCTACATGGACAGGGTAGTGTTTGGCGACCTCGATGGGGTATGGCTTGTCTATGTACACTGGTATCTTCTTCTCCACAGTGACAGGGTAGTACTTCTCTACGGGGACATGCACGGCCTTGAGGATGGGGATGGGGACAGCGTGCGGCACTCTGATGGGGATAGCAACAGGTTGTGGAACAGCCACGGCTACTGCCTGAGGAACCGCTACAGGCACAGGGTGCGGTACGGGGATGCTGACAACCTTGATGATGGGCACTGAGTACTGCTTGGTGATCTCCACGTGCTTGCTGATCGGCGCCACCTCACTGTGCTGCCCTCCAGACAAGCCACTGTAACTACTTGGTCCACTGTAGCTCGAGGCTGCCCCGTAGCTGTATCCACCCCCGCTGTCTCCTCCGGCACTGGCATAGCTGTAATCACCCCCGCCCCCTCCATAGCTGTCCGCCCCACTGCCCGAGGCAATGCTGCGCTTGTCCGCCACGTCCTTGCTGATCTCCACTTCTGTAGCAGCAGCAAGGACGAGAATACTCGACAGGACCTGCAGACCGAACCAGCAAAATATATTATTATTTATTTATTTATCGTATGGTATGTTATACACATACTGTACATCATAATAAGTTACATCATAATACATCTTAATGAAATATTGAAAGAAAAAAAATAGAACGGATAATCTCATAATTTAATATCTAAATTCAAAATATAGTCCACTCATCCAGGAGTCATTGAGAGAAAATCCAATATGTTACCACCATAGGCTCTTAGAGGACAGTCGTGAATGATGTGCTTTACCGTTTGTCTATCGGCTCCATTATGTTACCACCATAGGCTCTTAGAGGACAGTCGTGAATGATGTGCTTTACCGTTTGTCTATCGGCTCCATTATGTTACCACCATAGGCTCTTAGAGGACAGTCGTGAATGATGTGCTTTACCGTTTGTCTATCGGCTCCATTATGTTACCACCATAGGCTCCTAGAGGACAGTCGTGAATGATGTGCTTTACCGTTTGTCTATCGGCTCCATTATGTTACCACCATAGGCTCTTAGAGGACAGTCGTGAATGATGTGCTTTACCGTTTGTCTATCGGCTCCATTATATTACTACCATAGGCTCTTAGAGGACAGTCGTGAATGATGTGCTTTACCGTTTGTCTATCGGCTCCATTATGTTACCACCATAGGCTCTTAGAGGACAGTCGTGAATGATGTGCTTTACCGTTTGTCTATCGGCTCCATTATATTACTACCATAGGCTCTTAGAGGACAGTCCTGAATGATGTGCTTTACCGTTTGTCTATCGTCTCCATTATGTTACCACCATAGGCTCTTAGAGGACAGTCGTGAATGATGTGCTTTACCGTTTGTCTATCGGCTCCATTATGTTACCACCATAGGCTCTTAGAGGACAGTCGTGAATGATGTGCTTTACCGTTTGTCTATCGGCTCCATTATGTTACCACCATAGGCTCTTAGAGGACAGTCCTGAATGATGTGCTTCACCGTTTGTCTATCGGCTCCATTATGTTACCCCCATAGGCTCTTAGAGGACAGTCGTAAATGATGTGCTTTACCGTTTGTCTATCGTCTCCAATATGTTACCACCATAGGCTCTTAGAGGACAGTCGTGAATGATGTGCTTTACCGTTTGTCTATCGGCTCCATTATGTTACCACCATAGGCTCTTAGAGGACAGTCGTGAATGATGTGCTTTACCGTTTGTCTATCGGCTCCATTATGTTACCACCATAGGCTCTTAGAGGACAGTCGTGAATGATGTGCTTTACCGTTTGTCTATCGGCTCCATTATGTTACCACCATAGGCTCCTAGAGGACAGTCGTGAATGATGTGCTTTACCGTTTGTCTATCGGCTCCATTATGTTACCACCATAGGCTCTTAGAGGACAGTCGTGAATGATGTGCTTTACCGTTTGTCTATCGGCTCCATTATATTACTACCATAGGCTCTTAGAGGACAGTCGTGAATGATGTGCTTTACCGTTTGTCTATCGGCTCCATTATGTTACCACCATAGGCTCTTAGAGGACAGTCGTGAATGATGTGCTTTACCGTTTGTCTATCGGCTCCATTATATTACTACCATAGGCTCTTAGAGGACAGTCCTGAATGATGTGCTTTACCGTTTGTCTATCGTCTCCATTATGTTACCACCATAGGCTCTTAGAGGACAGTCGTGAATGATGTGCTTTACCGTTTGTCTATCGGCTCCATTATGTTACCACCATAGGCTCTTAGAGGACAGTCGTGAATGATGTGCTTTACCGTTTGTCTATCGGCTCCATTATGTTACCACCATAGGCTCTTAGAGGACAGTCCTGAATGATGTGCTTCACCGTTTGTCTATCGGCTCCATTATGTTACCCCCATAGGCTCTTAGAGGACAGTCGTGAATGATGTGCTTTACCGTTTGTCTATCGTCTCCAATATGTTACCACCATAGGCTCTTAGAGGACAGTCGTGAATGATGTGCTTTACCGTTTGTCTATCGGCTCCATTATGTTACCACCATAGGCTCTTAGAGGACAGTCGTGAATGATGTGCTTTACCGTTTGTCTATCGTCTCCATTATGTTACCACCATAGGCTCTTAGAGGACAGTCGTGAATGATGTGCTTTACCGTTTGTCTATCGTCTCCATTATGTTACCACCATAGGCTCTTAGAGGACAGTCGTGAATGATGTGCTTTACCGTTTGTCTATCGGCTCCATTATGTTACCACCATAGGCTCTTAGAGGACAGTCGTGAATGATGTGCTTTACCGTTTGTCTATCGGCTCCAATATGTTACCACCATAGGCTCTTAGAGGACAGTCGTGAATGATGTGCTTTACCGTTTGTCTATCGGCTCCATTATGTTACCACCATAGGCTCTTAGAGGACAGTCGTGAATGATGTGCTTTACCGTTTGTCTATCGTCTCCATTATGTTACCACCATAGGCTCTTAGAGGACAGTCGTGAATGATGTGCTTTACCGTTTGTCTATCGGCTCCATTATGTTACCACCATAGGCTCTTAGAGGACAGTCGTGAATGATGTGCTTTACCGTTTGTCTATCGTCTCCATTATGTTACCACCATAGGCTCTTAGAGGACAGTCGTGAATGATGTGCTTTACCGTTTGTCTATCGGCTCCATTATGTTACCACCATAGGCTCTTAGAGGACAGTCGTGAATGATGTGCTTTACCGTTTGTCTATCGGCTCCATTATGTTACCACCATAGGCTCTTAGAGGACAGTCGTGAATGATGTGCTTTACCGTTTGTCTATCGGCTCCATTATGTTACCACCATAGGCTCTTAGAGGACAGTCGTGAATGATGTGCTTTACCGTTTGTCTATCGGCTCCAATATGTTACCACCATAGGCTCTTAGAGGACAGTCGTGAATGATGTGCTTTACCGTTTGTCTATCGGCTCCATTATGTTACCACCATAGGCTCTTAGAGGACAGTCGTGAATGATGTGCTTTACCGTTTGTCTATCGTCTCCATTATGTTACCACCATAGGCTCTTAGAGGACAGTCGTGAATGATGTGCTTTACCGTTTGTCTATCGGCTCCATTATGTTACCACCATAGGCTCTTAGAGGACAGTCGTGAATGATGTGCTTTACCGTTTGTCTATCGGCTCCAATATGTTACCACCATAGGCTCTTAGAGGACAGTCGTGAATGATGTGCTTTACCGTTTGTCTATCGGCTCCATTATGTTACCACCATAGGCTCTTAGAGGACAGTCGTGAATGATGTGCTTTACCGTTTGTCTATCGGCTCCATTATGTTACCACCATAGGCTCTTAGAGGACAGTCGTGAATGATGTGCTTTACCGTTTGTCTATCGGCTCCATTATGTTACCACCATAGGCTCTTAGAGGACAGTCGTGAATGATGTGCTTTACCGTTTGTCTATCGGCTCCACAGTGACACTGTAACCTGTTCCACTTGAACAAACAGTCCGCACAAACACCAGAATTGGTCCTGATCCGGTTTAATTCGGACCATATCCGACGAGGAAGATCAAAGCCAGGTAATTTAGAAGTGACAGATGGCATGTCTCGGCACTCCTGTGGAGCAAAATTCTTCCAATCATGAAACCACTGCTGGACTATGTCCAAGTTCTCATTGATAAGTCGCGTAGCTGTCTTCACAGGGGCTGCCTTGAGCGAAGTCTCCGTAGACAAGCAGCAGGTACATCAGCATGAATAGGGAGATCCTGATTTTGAAGTATCTTGTGGTATGTTTTTACCAGGATATTACACCTGCGGAGATAGGGTGGAGGTATGTAGCTCAGAACAGGAAGCCACTGAATAGGCGTGCATTTAATTGTACCAGATATCAATCGCATGGTCTTGTTGATTTCAACATCGATCTTCCCTATGTGAGGGCTGTTTAACCACACAGGGGCACAATATTCAGCTACAGATAGAACGAGGCTAATTGCTGATGACCGAAGAGTTGAAGCATTAGAGCCCCTTGTTTTTCCACATAGCTTCTGGATGATGTTGTTGCGTGATCTCAGCTTAGCAGCAGTATTCAAAAGATGTTATTTGAAGGATAAGGTTCTATCTAAAGTAACACTTGGGATACCCATTGTGTGGCTGAAGGACGTTATCCAAGTACACCCTGAGATCCATGTTATCCATGCGATTATTCAAGTGGAAGGCGCAAACTTCTGTCTTGGTCATAATACATATTATTATTAAACACAAAGTGTACAAAGAAAGAAAATTAATTATTGAATGAATAAGATAACACTGATTTGTATCAGTCTTCAACAAATGTGCTGATCGGTTGTGTTCTTTCAGCACAGTCTCCAAGATGATACAGGGAGCAGCTCCCCCACATTGGCGACATATGCACTTTCTTGTCGGTTTGTGGATTCTCGGAATTGTACATATTTTACTATGAAAACCATGTGCAGTTTAACACGTCAAGACGTGACGTTACTTGAAATTTGGTCCTTTCCATGCGTGATCACCATTGCTTCAGTATCTAAAAATTATCTAGGAATTTGACGTGCTTTAGTTTTCCTCTATTCCAAGACCACGCCCAAGGCACCCATTTTGGGTAACTCGAAGAGCGATTTGATATCTTCCAGACAGAATGTTTCATTTCCAATAAGATATGCTATTCTATTTTCCGAAAACTTCGATATCTTCCAGCGAAAGATATAGAACCCAACCAAGTGCAGCAGATAAGTTTGTATATCTCCAGCCGGTTGTCTAGGTGAATATGCAAACTTATCGAATTTGTATTTGATTGCTAAGATACTTGAGTGAGAATCTACTTGTCTAGTCCTCATATGTTCTCCTCGCGTCTGAGTTATTATACTGTATATTCCAAAGAATGAAGACGTTGAAAATAGTTGTTTATTTGGTTAACCAAACACCAAGTACTTTACATGAATATATACACTAGCATAAAGCCTATCTTGCTTGCCTCTGCAAAGCGTTACGCAGTATCTACATAGCTAGCAGTCTATTGTTGAAGAGGCAGGAGAGACCTGGACATGAGTTTAAATATGAGGGTAGTCTGGTGGAGAGATGAGCCGAGCACACACGGGTCATCCGAATGAAATTCGCCAATAAGGATACATCTAATTTAATTACAACCAGTAGGGAGTAAGGCTATGGAAAGGGAAGATCAAGAGCCAATGCCAATATATCTTCTCGGGTGTTGTCCGAGGCGTGGTCTACTGGCGTTTTACTGATTTACTTGGAAGTCCTGTTTCCCAAGAAATATAGGTGGGCAAGGAGGAGGACTAACAAAGTTAGTCATGGCTGGCGACTCTCGGATTTTCTGAGTAGAGTTGACCAATATGTTGGTTCCAGCTTGGCGTTCTGGGAATTGCTATCAGAGCTGTGTTTTGAGAGTTGCAATATATGTTCCCTTAAAGTGAACTACAAGAGTTTAGACTACTCTTTGTGGGTTATGACAGACCCTAGGCTTGGCTGGGGCTTGGCTTACTACCTGCTAGTCAAGAAAAGGTGTTCTGTACATTTGAAGTTGTAACAGAATTCAGCTCTTGCGTTTCCAATGAATAATAATAATAAATTTAAATTTAAAACCCAAAATTAGTGGAACACTCGGACTGGTTATGAATATTAAGTGGGTTGCTAGACAGGGTACATGACTCAGCTACCTAACAGGCAGCTCATTGTTCGTTTATTTTAGCAGTAATATATTCCTCTTTATACAGTACAGCTGTCGATTTAAATATATTTTTCGTAAATGCAGAAGATTTAACAATAAATATCTCCCTATTTTTCTATCAACCAGGCTTTGAAGGGTCGTGTACTAGAAATGGTACGTGTACCGTAGTTTCAGCCAGAGTTGTTTATTCCATGGAAGTGGTGCTTTCCACTAAATTTCTGAAATAAATTAAATTTCGTGCTCCTAAAAATTTCCATATTAAACGTGAGGAAACTGAACTGTCAGTTAGAATGATACATAATTCTTTTTCTAGTCAGCAGGTGTCAGCACTATTCCCCTTCCATCCTAGCGTAAGGACAAGGCAATATTCTTGTCTCGTGGAAGCAGAATGTTGGCGCAGCCGCAGTAAAGCTAAGGTGGCCAGAGTGTAACGTATCGTGACTTATGGTTTGGTGAATGGCCGATAAGCCGTGTTTCTTTCGAATTTACCTTTGATTATTTGTGTTGTCATTTGTGGAATCCTCTGAACGATATATTATTATAATTATTATTATTGTTATCATTATTATTATTATTTGTATTATTGTTATTATTATTAGACTATTAAATAATAATTCAATTTCGTTTCTAACTGAAAAAGTCAGGATACGCTACTGGTATGAGAAACTCAGTGCTGGCAATGGAAAGGATTATAAAAATTAATATCACTAATGTGAATGTAAATATGAGCTGGCAGAGGAAGCACAAGTGTAAACATTTAAACTAATAGCAAATACTAATTTTATGAATAATAATATTTATTGAACAGAACAATATTTTTAAAACCATGGAAGTTTATTTACCTGTTCTGTCTGTGTATTTTATTGCTGCTATTTGCTCTGAGCATGTGGACTAGTTTGGTGACGTGGACTGCAGGTTTATTATACTGTACTGCATTTAGAGTTGAGAAAGTAGACTATGTTTCTAGCATAAAGCCTATCTTGCTTGCCTCTGCAAAGCGTTACGCAGTATCTACATAGCTAGCAGTCTATTGTTGAAGAGGCAGGAGAGACCTGGACAGTACCGAACTGTGGAATTCTCAGTTTTGCCTCGCAAGGCTGAGTGTACCCCAGTCCAGCCCTCAGACCAGATTTAAAAATTCTTGGTAGAGGTAGGAATCGATTTCGGACCTCCGGGATGGCAGCCAAGAATGCCAGCCACTATACCGAGAGGTAGTATAATTTCAATCTTAATATTGTTTATAACTTAGCCAATAAGTTAAGATTAGAGTGGAACCAAATTTGCAATTATTTTATGCTTTTACCAAAGCAACACGTTCTTCAATTTTATTGACTTTTTTCGGGGGGACTGGTGCCCCCACAGCTCCCCCTTTATATACGCCCCTGCCCAAGAATACGGGGATGATGACGATAACCAGTTAAAGGAATTACTGTAACATCAAATGAGGTAAAATCTACGTTATTTTTATTGTTTGATAAAGCCTTTACGCCATTTTAACTGCAGCCCTGCGGCTTCAGTTCGCCGGGCCACTGGCACAGTTACGGGGCCTTGAAGTGTCAACTGAATAAGCCGGGATTCGATTCCGCTATCTTGGAAACAGCAGATGTGTGTGTTGAAGCTGGAACGATTCTGTTTGAGAGCATATGAACAGTACTCTCTCGGTCAGTCATATATCACCTAGTGGTGAAAGAAAAATGCTAGGAGTCAGGTGCCTTATTGGGCTCCTTTCACTCCGATATATAATGGCAATTAATTTTTGAATTATTGGTTAGATTAATTATTAACTTTGGAAAGTATTTATGGCTCCCTAAATGTATTAAGGATAATGCATTTAAGGGAGAAATTCGTCCTTTGACGTTTTTTGCTGTCGTAATGATTAATTTAAATACTTTAGGTGGCTGTTCGAAGGATATTTGAGAATACTAATATTGTGCATATGCCTGATGAGCTGCGAGTACGAATATTGGGTCAGCATCTTGGCTATTGACCAAGCCTCCGTGGCTTAGGCAGCAGCACGCCGGCCTCTTACCGCTGGGTCCGTGGTTCAAATCCCGGTCACTCCATGTGAGATCTGTGCTGGACAAAACGGAGGCAGACAGGTTTTTCTCCGGGTACTCCGGTTTTCCCTGTCAACATTTCATTCCAGCAACACTCTCCACTATCATTTCATTTCATCTGTCATTCATTTAATCATTGCCCCAGAGGAGTGCGTCAGGCCTCGGCAGCCGGCACAGTTCATATCCTCG
Organism: Meconema thalassinum; assembly: GCA_946902985.2. NCBI lineage: Eukaryota > Metazoa > Arthropoda > Insecta > Orthoptera > Tettigoniidae > Meconema > Meconema thalassinum. The sequence continues at coordinate 49,760,084 of OX336393.1, forward strand.
CCGCTAGATGGGGGCTTCATTCATTCCATTCCTGACCCGGTCGGAGACTGGAAGCAGGCTGTGGATTTTCATTTCATCTTGGCTATTGACCATCCGGCTCGCAGCAGCGGCAGTAGATGTTATTATATGCTATTCGCTCGGTCATGGCCTGTCAGCAGTTGCTTCAGCGTGTTTAATAATAATAATAAATGGTTTAAAAATTTAAATTTAAGTTACTAGGTTGTTGGAAAGTGAGAAAGACCTCTAGTTAGGTTGGTTTTGTAGAAAGAAGAATTATGGACATTTAGTAGGTTTTGGGCTTTGAAAAAAAATCGGTTGTGTAGGTTTATTGTCAATTGTGTAATTGGGTGTACCAAACACATTTTAACACCTCGGTTTCCTTTCTCTGGCGAGTTGGCGGCCCGACCTTGGCCGTGATCTGGACTACTTCAGTTGGAAGTTGTAGGAACGTGGGCGATGGATCTCTTTTCTCTCTTCACATATGTGTCCAGTCGTAATTAATCTTCTCGCTTTCAAAACTCCTTGTGTACGTACTCGCTTGCGCCTAGAAAGTGTGAAAGCGAACTAGTTTCACTCTCTATGTGACCTTGTGAAACTTTTCTTTACCAGGAAATTTTAAGCATCACTTACCGCCAAACAGAATTGATGAGGCTTCCAAGGCCGGTGCTGTAATCTCTGTCTGTATAATGAGAATCGAAAGTTCGTTTGGTATATTTAATGAGAATGCTACCTAATGCAATGGGTAACATTTCGCGACTTCAAGAAAACTTCGACATATCTTCGCATTTCACATCCCCCAGACCTCAAAGCCACCATGATGGAGGGCTATGGTCCCATAAAGTACATTATGCAACGAGCCTATAATGGCAATAATTAAGACACGAGCATGTTTATAAAACGAGCGAGTTTCATAATTTCCATACGAGTGTCTTAATTACCATTATAGGCGAGTTGCATGCGATAATTATAACTTTATTATATGTTTTAACATAAATATTCATAAATATCTGTAGGATTCAGTAACTTCAGTTAGTGAACAGAGCTGGGTGGTTTGCTGACTGAACAGAGCGCATGCGTGGGTCAAAGAATTTCGAAAACAAAGACCATTTACTTTGCTTGGCAATGCTATTGTTTACAGCCTGCATGTTGTCTAGTGCAGATCAGAACTAGCATTCACTAATATTGTCACCGAAGTCGTTTGAAAGCAATGTGCTGTGTAGAAATTGGAGTTGGGGATATTAAGGTACAGTGCTATTTCTTGTCTCATATTCGCCAGTTTATTTATGCGAACATATGGACGGTGCACTTTCCATGTCGGTAATTTATAAAGAAGGATGCTGTGTTGCTAACTTCTGGACGTAGATTCATAAATTTCTTGCATATGTCATAGTATTTCCTTGTTACCGTAAAGGTTCGTGCTGATTTTGTCTTTGTGTTTGGGATTGCAACTACAATGGTTGATCCGATATCCAATTTGAACTTTCAAATCATGTAATTCATGTCCGATACGTTGGATTTTGAGCGCATGCGCGAAGCTATCCTGACCTAATTGGTCAATGAATGAGCTCTGATTGGCTGGAGAAACTGTCTCATAATGAAGAATAGTACTATAATGACCCTCATTATGATACAGTTTTCTGACATATAATATTTACATTTCGACATGGTCGAACATAAACATTATTATGACACGTTATAGGTCCAACTCGATAAACCTCTGATTCTCGTCATTGTCGCATTAAATTCATTGCTTGCTCCACTTTTGATGCTCTGCTTTATGATGTTACATAATTGAATTTCACAACTTATAATTTCATTACGGTTGGATTATCAATGTCGAAGTATTTTACACATCCCATTATCATATAATTACATAGCAAATAAACATTAACCATTTCTTACAGCGGACGGAGATAACCAACAAACAGATTCGAGCAGGTCTATGCCCTGAAGCGAACTGTCCCATGTACAAAATGGGACTGATATCTCAGGTGGATATGGTACGACCATGTATTTCACACATCCTATAATTACTTATTAATTATTTTTTGTGACCTTTCATTTATTTAAATTAATAACTTATAGTAAGGATAACCATTTTCTTTTTAGGTTTTTGTTAAGATACCGTAGTTTCTAAGATTTTTCACGCTGACGAAGTTTTCATTGATACAGTATAACGAAACATGTACGTGTTAAATTAATTATTAAACTACTTTATTATTATTATTATTATTATTATTATTATTCACCTACATGGACCTTTTTTTGTCATGCTAAACGTTGAGCAACAATCAATAAACGTCAAACTGTTGAGAACCAACAATTTTATTTTTATTATAGTTATTAAGAAAAAGTAATGCATGAATAAAGAAAGTAATGGCTAGTGTACAATCATTATTCGTTTTCTATTTTTACAACACGAATAATGCATCAATTATTTTTCCCCCTCATAGATTAAATAGACAGGGTGAATGCCTGAATTCACATCTTCCATAACATCATCAGGTGAGCTATTAAATCGTGTAGGAATAAATGTTTCAAAGTCTTGACAGATGCAAAGAGCTCGTTCGCCAAATTTGGCTCTTATAATTTGACAGAGAAATAAACCTATCAAAAGATTCATTAAGCTCACCTGTGAAGTTCAGTATTAACTTTACCTTCGGTGTATTGTGTAGTGGCCATACTTGCCTACCAAGAAATTTAACTCTGGTCTGAGGGCTGGAACGGGGTACACTCAGCCTCGTAAGGTTACACTGAGAAGAGGCGATTCCTACCTCAGCTATCCTGGAAGTGGTTTTCCGTGGTTTTCTAACTTGAGATCACGGCTGCTTCGTACCCAAATCCTACCTCGATGACAAGTACACACACCAGTAGAGACATGGCAATGACATAGGTTATCTCTAGAGCCCTGCGCGATTAAACAAACCATTATCCGGATCCGCCTCGCATCCACACAACTGTTATCTGAATCTACTGACATTACAATAATATGTTTAGCCTATTTTCATTTATCAAGAAAATAGACTTATGAGATCACCTTTTGTCCGCGCGTGTGTGTGTGTGTCTAATAACTTCTAAACGGCTGAAGCGATTTCAATGAAACTCGGTTAGGTCATAGTAATATTTCGGCAAACCCCGACCATGCCCTTCAACTTTTAATAAGTCACACCAATGCAGCATGGCGGCTGTGCGAAATATTTCATCGGTATTCTATATCTCCGAAACTATTACTAATATCACACTCAAATTTTGCACGGTCATAAAGGGCACCACTAAACGTTCACCTATGTGACCTTCAAAGAACTGTTAACCAGAAGACGAACATGGCGGCCAAGCGAAGTTGAAACATTTAAATAGACTTGACTCGCGATTTGACCATCCGATCGCAGTGAAACTTGGTACAGCATATGACTATACAAATTGCAATGCACTACCATTTAATTTAGTTCAATTGTTTACATATCCTCAAGATGGAGGCTGTGCGAAATTTTAAAATTAAGTTTTTATTTCTTGTGTTCTAATCATGCGATTAAAATCAACGAGTACATAACACTATAGCCTACATATATTAAAATCCAACATGGTGACCATTCGAAATATTTAGACGGTTCTCAATATCTATTAATCTATGAGAGCAATCACACTGAAGTTTTGTATCTTGATAGAGGCAATTCATATGAGTAGGATATATGAAAATAGGCTGTATAGTTCTTCACTGAACTACTGTTAATTTATTAGATAAAGCATAACACATTAAAGCAACTCGTTTAAACATTTGAGGAGAAAGTCGTTCCCCTCGGCTGTGTATGAATCGCAAGGCAATCTTGACCATGATTTTTCCCTCTGAGTAACGGCAGGTGAAACAGCGGGTGGCTACTTACTTAGTCGCTTGATCTACCCAAGCAGGTATGAAGGAATTTCGCCTAAAGTCAACACTAATTTCCATGACTGGCTTCTCCCACTTCTCATATAATCCAAGCGAATGCAAAGAGCGAAATAATAAGGCACGTAAAAGACGCATATCTTAGCAGAAACTAAAATTATTTTTAAACAAGTAGTTCCGTGAAGAACTAAAGCCTATTTTCATATTTTCTACTTGTGTTAATTGCCTCTATGAACCTACAACATTTCAGTTTGATTGCTGTAATAGATTCGTAGATATTGAGAACCAACTAAATATTTCGGATGGTCTTCATGTTGGATTTTTATATATGTAGGTCTTAGAGTTATGTACTGTTACATGAAAATTATTGTATACGTGTAGTATTCAAACTTCAATCGCATGATTAGGACACAAAAAGTGAAAATGAGATTTTAATATTTCGCACAGCTGCCATCTTGTGGTTATGGAAACAATTGAATTAAATTAGATACCAGTGCATTACAATGTGTATAAACATTTGCTGTACCAAGTTTCATTGCGTTTGGATCATTAAATCGCGAGAAAAGTCTATTTAAAACTTTCAAATTCGCTTGGCCGCCATGTTCGTTTTGTAGTTAACTAGTTTTTGAAAGTCTCATAGATGAACTTTCAGTAGTACCCTTTATCTCCGTACAAAATTTCACGGTGACACCGGTAATAGTGTCAGAGATATAGAATGCCGTTGAAATATTTCGCACAGCCGTCATCTTGAGGTTATGTAAACAATTGAACGAAGTTAGATGTCGGTGCATTACAATGTGTATAAACATTAGTAGTGGAGTGGTGGTGCTTCTGCTTCACTTGACGCCGCTGTGCCCAACAAACCAATATGGCCGCCGCGCGAAATTGAAACATTTAAATAGACTTTTCTCTCGAACCCATGGTCGGATTTTAACAAATGACGTGTCATTGGACTCGAGCTGACGTCCTCTTTGCTGTGGACTACTCGTTATATTTTTGAAATTTTTTTTGAAAATTTTTGTTTTCGAAAATAGGCGATAGTTTGAAAACCAAACATGATAGAACGTTGTGCCATGGCTTAAACGAACAGTCTTTATGACCTTTATATTTTGTAATAAAACGTTTTTACTTTTTATGTTTTTTTGAAAACACTCGAATTTTGAAAATCCTATATTTTGGAAACTAGGAACTCTACAAAAACGTTTATTTGACATAAATGAAAGGTCCCTATGCCCTCTACCCCCACAATAAATGTCAAGTCGCTAGAGCAAAAATTTGTGTTTTGGTAGTAGTGTGGTAGTGGGAAAGCTGCTTATAAAAGCAAGTGGTGAGCCCCTGCGACCTTGGAATGGAAGGAGCCATGCTAGGAGGGCGTGCTTGGATTCGTTTTTTTCGTCTCGTTGTGCTCTTTACGGGAATGTAGGTGTCGAAAAGGTGAAAATCTGGAAACACGGTCTTTTTGGGGTAAAAACGTGATTTTAGACTTTTTGCTATATCTCGCGAACCAAGTATGCTAGAGACATGAACGAGGGGTCCAAGGACTCGGAGTGACGTCCTCTTTGCTATGGACCACTCGTTATATTTTTTAAAAAAAATTGGAAACGCGATTTTGGGGTAAACACGTGTTTTTTGTGATTTTTGCCGATATCTCACGAACCAATAACGCTAGAGACGTGTAGGAGGTGTCCTAGGACTCGGGGTAACGCCCCCCTTTCGAGTGTGGTAGATATTTTTTTCAAAAAATAATTCACAAAGGGCCTAACGCCATACATGTTGAAAAAACGTTTTCTTTTTCTTTACCTGTTTATAATGTCCATGAAGCGTGGTGGTTGAGAGAGACGATACGGCTGGGTGTGTGTGTGTTTCAACGAACCTGTCGCTGACCACGGTGGCTGTGCTCAATAGATCAATCGCTATTTCGGCGGGTCGGTGTATGACAGAACGAGCATGCGTTTTCTGATATTTTACCTTTAACGTGTAAACGGTGATGAGAACTAGGTTCTATGTTGGTCGAAGCGAGTACAGAAAACAAACTTACAGGAGGTGAAGGTCATTTGAGCTTATTGGAAGGCATTGATCTGACTTGACAACAGGTGACGCTTGAAGGTGAAATAATCTGACCATTGTGCTGGCAGGGGAGTGTGAAAGGCATGCACACACACATTTGTGAAACCACAGGCACGCTAAACCAGTCACATCCTGTTTTGCTTCGTACGTGACAAAATGCAAGTTCATGTGAAATTTGATCTACCGCAGGTGTTCGCCTGGGACGTTATCTGTCCACGTGCGCGATAACTGTTAACAAGTTACATTCTGTCTTGCTTCGTACGTGACAAAATGCAAGTTCATGTGAAATTTGATCCGGCACAGGTGTTCGCCTGGGACGTTAGCTGTCCACGTGCACGATAAGAGAATGTTCAAAGCATGGGAAAAAAGATTATACATGCAACGTAGCATATATAAAGACATGTCGTTATCATTTCCACACTCACTTAGGTGACTACCTTTGAACACACTGCGTTTATCAGTTTAGGTGTTGGTGGAAAATACTTAACCTTGTTGTGGGGTAGGTATTTATTTATATATTTATATATTTATTGATTTTATATAAATACATGCAATTATTTATTGATTAGGTAATTAATGATTTTATTTATTTATTTGTTTGCAGATAACCGGTATAGCATACCTGTCGTGTGTCTGTGAGAACGATATTAAAGAAAGAGAGAAAAAACGGACAACTAGAAAAGGAAATCATTTCCACACTAGCCCACGAGACTGGAATATAGCAAAGCATTACACGTGAAGGTGAGATTTGTTTTTTTTTAATATATAACCTGTTTGATTTTGTTTTGTTTATGAAATGCATAAACTATATGGAATGGATATACTTATGGTGGTTTATTTTATTTCTTTTTAGAGTGTTGGAAAACGCTTGACCTTTGTTAATAACCAGGAACGTGTGTGTTTGGGACCATTGTCAAGCGGTCTACAGTTGAAAACTCAGGTGAGAGTGTTCTTTCTAAAATAATGTCATTTGCTACTGCTACCGATAGCCTAACTTGGGAACCCATAAACAGTTGTTTCAAATCACGTGTGTGCTCTGGTCGTGTGGTCAATGTTAAAAAAAGTTTGATTCCCAAAGAATTTTTACAATCTTGTTTTGAAATTTTTAAAATTGAAATTTGTACAGCACAAAGGTTGCATACGGCTTTAAAGGTGAATACAGAACTGGTGTGCGATTTCATATATAAAAAGAAGGACGTAGAGCATAAAGAGACATTTTATATTTGCAGTAAAATGCAAGAGCTATTCATAGCCCATAATTTGGAACAGTGGTATGAGACCCACGTGGTGAATGCCTTGCTATCAAAATTTGATAAACTGCAACAAGGACCGAGTGGTCTAGCCTTAGACAAAATTCATCATTTGCAAATCAACATTTGTCAATTCAACCCGTTGAATGCTGGGTCTAGCTATATTAAAACACCACCAGCAATAGCATTGAAAAAGGCTGTGGTGAATATTAAGAATTATGACAATGATTGCTTCCTGTGGTCTGTGGCCGCGTATTTGCAGCCAGCACAAGACCGTAATGGTTCTCGACCAGGAAAGTACAAGGCCAAGTTTGATGAATTGAAACAAACTTTAAATTTAACTCGAGTATCGTTCCCTATGGACTTAACCGAGATTCATAGGTTTGAACAAGACAACCAGGACTTTTCGTTCATGGTGTATGGCCTTGATGGTAATGAGATTGTGGGTCCTCTTTATGCCTCAAAAGAACCAAAACGTCACCACATTCATCTTTTATATCTGTCTGAGGGAGAGGTGAATCACTATTGCCTCATTAAAAGCTTGAGTAGATTGCTAAGCAGACAAGTGTCTAAGCACGCTGGTGTAAAACATATTTGTGATCGATGCTTGCAATATTTTAAAACCCCTACGCTTTTGGAACGTCATAGGGTAGATTGCGTTTCTCAGGAAGCGGTGAGATTGATATTGCCACAAGGGGACAAGGCTGTGTTAAAGTTTAAGGACATTCATAAGCGTGACACAGTCCCCTATGTGGTATATGCAGATTTCGAAGCTCACACTACACCCATGGTGGGATGTGAACCAGATCCCACCATCAGCTCAACCACACCCATTCAAAAACATGAACCTTTTGCCATAGGATTTAATGTGGTGTGTGCCTATGACCCCACACAATCCGTTTACAAATATCGCGAGGGGCCAGATTGTGCCAAATGGTTCTTGGATGAACTTGTCAAGTTGGCTCATGATGTACAGGAATTATTGGACCACCCAGTACCCATGAGCCTATCTCCAGAACAGCAGCAGCAGTATGAGCATGCCACGACATGCCATATTTGCGAAAAGCCACTGATCAGTGCTGAAGACACCGTTCGTGATCACTCGCACTTTACGGGGCAGTTTCGTGGAGCTGCGCATAGTAAATGCAATTTGAACTTTCCAGCTCCTCGCTTCATCAGTGTCTTTTTCCACAATCTGGCAAATTATGACATTCAGTTTTTGATTCGTGAATTGGGCCATGTCAACAAGGGCTCGTTTACCATTATTCCCCAAAACCATGAGCGTTTTACGGCCCTGACATGGTGGTTGGGCGACTTTAGCATTCGATTTTTGGATTCCTTTAAGTTTATGGCATCCTCGCTAGACAGCCTTGTGAATGGCTTGAATGAGGAGGAATTAAAAAATACTAGAATGCATTTTAATGATCCTGAGCAATTTCAATTGTGCATTCGGAAAGGTATATTCCCGTATGATTTCTGCAATAGCTGGGACGTGTTAAAGCAAAAAAAACTCCCACCACAAGAGAAATTTTACTCGAAACTAACACGCAGTACCGTTTCCGATGAAGACTATGCACATGCATGTCAAGTTTGGCGAGTGTTTGGCATGAAGACGCTAAGTGAATATGCTTTGCATTACCTAAAACTGGATGTATTGCTGCTCACTGATGTGTTTGAAAAATTCCGTAACTTGTGTCAACACATTTACGGTCTTGACCCGGCTCACTATTACACAAGTCCTGGACTCTCGTTTGATGCCGCTTTAAAATACACTCAAGTGGAATTGGATTTACTCACTGACGTAGACATGGTTCTATTTTTTGAAAAGGGCATTCGTGGCGGCTTTGTGTCGCTTAACCAACGCCATGCCGAAGCAAACAATGTCTACATGCCTGATTATTCACCAGACAAACCAGAATCGTACTTAATGTACTATGACGTGAATAATTTGTACGGTTACGCCATGAGTCAGCCTTTGCCCTATGGGAAGTTTGCTTGGCTGACAGACAAACAAGTGTCAGAATTTGATGTGAACAAGGCTAGGCAAGAAACAGGCCGTGGATATGTGCTAGAAGTGGATATTGAATATCCCTCATCCTTGTATGATGAACATGCCGATTTCCCATTCTGCCTTGAGCAAATGGTTCCCCCTGACAGTAAAGTGAAAATTGAAAAACTCATGGGCACACTTTACAACAAAAATCGGTATGTGGTACATATCCAAATGTTGGTGCAATGCCTCGCCCAAGGCTTGGTGTTGAAGAAAATCCACAGGGGTATTTCTTTTGCTCAAAAAGCATGGCTTGAGCCATACATGCGACTCAACACAGAGCACCGACAAATGGCAACACAGCAGTTTGAAATTAATTTTTTTAAATTAATGAACAACTGCATCTATGGCAAGTCTATGGAGAATGTCCGCAAATACCGTGACATTAAATTGGTGAATGTCTGGGAGGGGCAGTGGGGTGCCCGGCGGTACATTGCCAAGCCAAATTTCAAATCGATCAAAATTATCGATGAGGATTTGGCTACTATTGAAATGAGTAAGACCAGCGTGACCATGGATAAACCCATTTACTTGGGTCAAGTCATTTTAGACTTTTCTAAATCGGTCATGTATCGATTCCACTATGAGTTTGCCAAACGCCATTTTGAGGACGTCTCTCTTTTGTATATGGACACGGACTCATTCATTTACCACATTCGCCACTGCAACCCCTATGACGTCATGAGGCAACATAGTGACTGGTTCGACACCTCTTGCTATAGCGCTGACAACGTGTTTCAGCTGCCCCTAAAAAACAAGAAGAAAATGGGCGTTTTAAAAGATGAATGCGGTGATTCCATTATGACGGAATTCGTAGGTTTGGCTTCGAAAATGTATGCTTATCGCACGCTCGATTGTAAGGAAGCCAAAAGAGCAAAAGGTGTAGGTAGGGCAGTGGTAAAATCGCTACGTGTAGACGATTACCTAGCGGTTTTACGCACGGGCAAAGCTATGTCTCATACACAGTGCAGGATACAATCCAGCAACCATCATTTGTATCTTGTGGAACAGAGAAAACGCACCCTCGCCTCCATAGATAACAAACGTGTGTGGGCTGATGACCTGCTCATCAGCCTACCCTGGGGTTATGATCGCAACGAGGAGGAGGTGTGATTTCACTGTTTAATCGTTTATGGGACATAGCTTTATGTAACTTGTAGATTTAGTATTTTGTAAATATTGGTTTCTGTCATTGTAAATAGTAGATTTTGTAAATAGTGACAACCCACTTGGACCTTTTGCTCTTTAAAAAGTTATATGCAACCTTATTTTTTTTAAATTTTTTGATTGGTAAATAGTCTGATTCTTTTAACGCTGTACAAAGTTGAGTTTTTTTTGTAAATATGAAATAAGTAAGATTTTTAGTAACTTTAATAACTAGTATTTAATTATTTTTCGTAATGTAAATGATAAACTAAAAAGTTCTTTTGGAATGAGTGAGCATGTCGAGAATGTGCTTTTGGGAATAAATAAAGTGGTTGTGTTTGTTCCCAAAGACAAGTGTGAATGTATGAGTGGAGAGAGAAAACTGGTGTGTATGATTGACCAGAGCAAACACGATGAGGTAGGGTGGGTGAGTGGGGAGGGGGTAAATGGTCACTTATATACTCATTTTGTTTTCAATAGTTTTGTTTTTTCATTGAAATGTGGCAGACAATAGACATTATTTTTGTAAAAACAGTCTTACCTGCAGTAGTCGTAGACCTCGACGTTTCTCCAAACACACATTAACACATTGCAGTATTATCAAGGTCAAGCACTCACATCAACATCATTGTCAAATCTCAACTTTCGACATACACCAAATGGAAAAATGTGAAAACAGCAAAATGGAAATTCCATGTTTCCATATCACCAAAACAGCAAAACTTAAAACGGACATTTTAAAAAACTGGAAATGGCCATTTGTGAAATATGAAAATTCAAAAACTTCAAACGGACATTGTTTAAAATGTGTCATCAACAAACTGGAAAAATCCATATCATCAAAAAACGTTAAACTTGAAACGAACTTTTTCAAAAACTGTAAATTGCAAATTGGCAAAATGGCAGTGTGTGAATTCATTATATGTGAAATGTGTAAAATGAAAAAATCAGCCATCATCATCATGATTTCTTAAAATTAAAAATAACAAAACATCGTGCTCTGGCAAACCTTTGTTTTTATTTCATAGTCATAGTGAATTGACAAAAGAAAAATAGAATACAAACAAATCCCAATTCCTCACTCCTCAATGTTTATGTCCATGCATCATCAACTTTCCTTTCATAGCACTCATGACAATTAGGGCTGCCATCCTTTCACCCACTGAGGCATCACTGGATGTGAAACGTTGTTTAGCTTTCTTTAATAACAATTTATCTGCCACATGTCTTAAACCAGGATGACTATGGCGATAAGAAAGGTCATGTTCCTTGCATGCTTGATCCAAAAGATTAATGGGTACATCACCACGTTGTAAACGTTTTTCGAGACGAGTTCCAGGGCCGCAAAAACGATAACCTGGAAGATGGATTTCGAAAGGTAGGTATTGAATCACTTTGTCAATGACGCCATTGCCAGTACAGGTCTGGCATATCCTTTTCCATCGATGGTAAAAAGGTTTGGTCTTCCTCCTCCTCTGTGGACGATGTTTGTTGTTGTTGTTGTTGTTGTTGATTTTTCTCGCCATGACACCCATGGAATGATTCAACAAAGTCTTTACATGGACTTTTATGACCGTGATACAGTTTCACTAGCTGGCAAGTCGCACACTGACGCATAGACGGTATTTTTGCCATGGCCACTTGCTTATGGTGATCGTAATCCGTACAGGGTTGCAATTCACTCAACACAGGGTCTTGAGTCCATGATTTTGGTACATGTTGCCAGATTTCTTTCACTGCATTGGCGGCCACATAATAAATGAACGACTTGGGCAGCGCCAAGAGTTCCTCTTTGGTAAAACTGTCTAGTTTCTTTTTGCACACAAAGAACTTGCCGATGGCTTTGTCCGTAGCATTGCCTTTCTCCATGGTATCACGTGCTGTAGATGTTTACACGTCGCTTGTAGAAATCTCACTGACGTCATTCACAGGTAAATCTTGAGTTATAATTTTGTTCAACAACTCCCAGCAGGCATGAGTGGTTAACCAATGAAAGAGATGCCACGCATGCGATAGGGCTGTATGGGTAATGTTGCCACAGGAACAAGTATCCATGAGCGTTTGCAGGGAGGGGCAGCCCAACTCCATGAGGTCGATACATTGGCAGTAAGACGCCAAAAATGGTTGCAACCATTGACGTTTTTCATTACCTTTCACAAATACCACATTGGCCGAGGACAAGTGTGCTTTCATGACCACGTCCAAATATTTATAGGAAATGGTTCCCTGATTCCAGTCTAGTTGCCTATGATTTTCAATCCACTGGGTTTGTTTACGGTCTTTTTCACACAACAAATCAAAAGCATGGGGTGGTTTAAATAGCAAATGCGTAGCTTGCGATATCCAAAACGTGGTACAATCGATCATGGCCACTTGTTTAAATATAAATTTGTTGTCACCAATTTTAAACCCTTGGCAATCCACAATGAGTGTGCGCAACATGTTGACGCTTGCCTGGACCAAGTTCAACTGACGACTGACTGACGATCAGGTGTGATCATGACATGGACTTACCTGCCATGCTAGTTTCAAAAAAGAAGGTTAGGGTAGGACAGGGGGACCTGCAAAAATTAGAATTTAAGAATTACATCATTTTATTATCATAACACGTCTTACAGGCTTTTCTCATTTTAGGATAAGGACGATAGCAACTGATACAACAATATAGTCTCTTGTGTTTGTAACGTCCATAACACCGATGATGTCCCAATGTCTCTAAACTAGGCGTTTTTGATGGTGAGCTGCTCACCGAAGCACCATGGATACCATACGGCCCACATGTATCATAACTTGTATTTTTTTCATCACCCAGAGACACAAGTGAGGGATAGCTTGAATGACAGGGTATATTTCCCACTTTCATTCTGCACAGGTAGGGGCAGGTGGGTGACCAGCGCTGATGTTCCTGCATGGGTTCATCGCCCTCCTGCCATTGGTCTATGATGATGGGACAAAAGGCACATTTCACTTCATCTCTTGTTTTTAAATAGTAGAATCCAGCAGCCGCCAAGGCTTGAGGGTTTATGAAAGGCACTGGCCATGTGGCAAAAGTCTTGAAACGTTGTTCCTCAGAGTTTAAATTCATGGATGTAACGTCTCTTGAGGCTTTAAAGCAAGACATGACTGAGCGACTTGACGTGGGTTGAGCTGTTATTTATACACTCGTCACTTGGTTGGACAGTGGATAATAGTTGACTTGTTTGTGATGAATAATTAAACAGTAGGCTGTCGTATTGGCTGGTACATTGTCATGCGTTTCAAAATCTAGTCGAATGTCGATATTGAATGGCTTGACAGACTCTTCCAGGTAAGAACAGTCAAAAACAATCAGTGGTGCTCTTGCCTTAAACGCTTGGGGTAGTAGCATGGGACCGTTCTCTTTTTGATAATACGACCATCGAAATTTAGAAAACAAGTCGTACAGGGGGCCAAACTTATTTTTTGAAAAATCCAAATCCAGTCCTTCATAGGGAAACACAGCTCCGTTGAGGAAAAGACGTGCATTTCTCAATTGCAGGTGATCAAATTGCGTGGCATCTTTGGTTTGTTGATACTTGCGATTCGTTTGAAAACCCACGATCAGGTAGAGAGGTCTCTCTGTATAGCGAGCTGTTTTTACAGACCAACTGTGTGTGTTGGTGGTGGGCAATAGCGGATACTCATGGAGTGCCCAGCTTCTAAATTCCATGGGTAGAGGCATATCTCTCTTTACCATTTTGAGTATGTCCAGTTTTTTGCTATCGTTAAGGGTCACATGAGGCACTTTCCATAGCAAGCGTTGTAGTTGAATTTTTGAATCGATGGGGGCATTGTCGGCCCCCTTGAGTGCATTGTTATCACTCCTGTCTCTCACCAGATAAAGCACTTGCCTTGCGTTAACCACAATGCGTTGGTGATCTTCGGCAAAGCCTAGAACCAGTTTAAGAGGTAAATATCCAGTAAAGGTCCCATCGGTGTGTACCATCCAGTCATTGGTCGAGTCAGGGCACCAAGCTGCCATGCAAAGTGTTTTACCTTCTTCCTCACTATAAGAGGGGTATAGTTTCATGACACTGGAAATACCCACATTTCGAGTGCTATCCACCACGATATCGTTAATGACATAACGTACTTCAGAAAACAGAAAGGCTAAACCATGGTTGGCCAACTTGGATGTAGTGGGTGTAGAGCCATCGGCTTTGGTGAGCCGTCCTTCAATCTGAATAACACTTTCATGCGGTAGGGTGTAAATATCTTGGTTGTTGATAACAAATTGAATTTCATCATTGTTATTGAGTCCAGGTGTTTGAGCTTGATAGGAATGGAGATCAATTCTTACCACTCCTGGTTGCTCCTCGATGTGGTTCGCTATCTCTAGGATAGAATTCATTATAAGGGTTGACGTGGTAACCCAAATGCTGTAAAATCTGCTTGCCTTGAGATGTTAACGTGTATTCACGTGGCAAACAACTAACACTGTTCCTAGACGGTGTTGTTGCTTTATACACAAATTTCATAGTGGCTTTAGCACCAACTTGTAAGTCACTGGTGTAGTGGAATCTAGATCAATGAGTTGTTGATCTCTATTGATCAGTCTTAATGTTATATTACTAATACTATCAACAGCCACAGCATGAAAAAGCACCACTGGAGGGTTTTCACGAATAATATACCCATTGGGCGATGTCACAATAAAGTCATAAAGCGAATGCGATGGTTCTTGATTGGTGTACACTTGGCTAATAATATTACACGTCACCGACACATGATGGTCCTCAATGAATTTCACTTCATGGTCCGATTCATGTTTTTTGTTGGGCTCCAACACACGTGGTTTAAATCCGAGTAATGGGCCAATGGAATCGGGGTGTGTTTTAAAGTCAATGTTGAAGGTAGAGAAAATACTGCAGCGATGAGTGTTAGTATTGCCTACAAGTTCAAACTTGTGCGTTCCGTCGAGAAATGACTTTAAACCATACTGATTGATCAACACCACATAAATGTGTTCATAAATATCATCGATCGTGTATCCACCAGAGTTCAGGGTGAGCACAGAATCATCATAGTAAAACTTGTTGTTCACATTTTCACGTATGTTGTATATTCGATTGTACGTTTCAAGAGAAACAAGTCCTAAACCATAGGGTTTTTCACTCAATTCGATAGGCGGGTAAAAGTCTAGGCTGACTTCAGGTCCACGTCCATGCACTGTAAACGTTTTACTTTCTACCGACATACTGGTGGCGTTTTTGCTTATGCTGCGTCTTATATAAAAAAATTAAACACAAACGTCCACACTGTTGGCTGTTAAACGTTTGCTCACGTTTCACATTATAATATATCTTGATCCTGTTTCCAAAATAGGTCACTAGTTCCATGGGCGGGGGCAAATTCCCAAAACTGTCAAAGTACCATACCGTGGATCCCTCTTTGACATAAGCTACATAATGCGTTCCTGGTCCTCGGTGATCATCCAAATTGACAACAGCACATTCCTGTTTCCAGGGTCGTGGGGGTAATTGGTTTCGCATAAACACACCTCGAAAATGAGAAAGCTTTAGTTGTTTAGCATAGCTTTCCACTTGTTGATGCGTCAGGGCATGTCTCGCTATGGCTGAGGTTAAATTTTTTTTTTTTTAATATTTCGAAATGGTGAAATCCCAAATCCTTGTTGATAAAAGGCTGGCTTTAAATTGGCATTTCTAGCCCCCATGGCAATCGCTTCCATCGTTTCATTGTGTCGCTGACTTTCTTTGAGTTGTTGCTTGCCCTGCTGCGCGGCTTTAATGGTTTTCGCCACTGCACTGGCACCGCCCAAAAGTGAGCCCAGAGCAGCCAAACCAGCAAATAATGCAGGTAAAAATCCCGCTCGTTTGGGAACGGGAATCACTCGCCCTTGGTTTGAAACCTGTCGCCGACGTTTTGGAATAACCTGTCTCTGTGCTGCTCGAAGGGCTTTCCTTATGGTCAATACATTATTTTTTCTTTTTTTCTTTCGCAAGGGCTTGTCCTCGAATGTTGTAAGCCCTGGCTTTGCCAAGGACAAAGTCCTTTTTTTAGTCTTTCTCACTGCATACCTTTGTTTCACCATGATGATAATGACCCACAACCTTTCACAAGAAAGTTTAAATCACAACTAACGTCAGATGGTTATTTCATGGCTGTATATTCCAATTCCACATAAAGTGGGAAGTCGTTTATGGTTTTTCCCGCTTGCTTTTCATCCCATGTCAACATGAGATAAAAGGATAATTCGTCACCTGCATTGACCATTTCATGGTTATGAAGCAACATCCTATGACCATTTATCTTTATTTGTAAATGGTTCTCATCAGGTATGGCATATTTGATGTGAATGGTTCCATCATAGTGTAATCGATAGTGGCTTAAACCCGAAGCAAGCGCATAGGTCAAGTGCTGATCATGGACTAGCGGTAAATGGTTTCTGTCATTCACAGGTTTTTCATTTGTCAGATACACTAAAAACACAGATGGGATAAATTTATAAAGCCTTTTCATTTCATGGGTCACGTAACGCTTGGTACAAACATCGTCTTCGTCTTGTGGGTCTTCCACGTGAATAATCCGATGGTGATTAGCGCTATAGCCATTCACCATAAGCTGGGGCACTTTGTCATAAAACTCATACACTTTGTTATCCACATACTTTTTCGTAGTAACGTCTGTAGACACTTGAGGATGTTTTACATGGGTTAACCGCTTTCCCTTAAAGTCATAATCTCCCTGTTTTGTGCGTGGCACTACTGACCTATCCACATAGTGTTTATTAGCAGGATCTGTTTCCTGTTTAGGATCATGTATGGGGAGAGGCCTAGCTTTGGCCATCAACGCACGTCCAAAGACATCCATCGTCAACCTGTAGTACCAGTCTACTGTTTCTATGACAAGGCTCGGTGTCCTGTATATAGACAGCCTGCTAGCCTTTCTAAGCCTTAGTTGAAATGAAGATTATTAAGCAGCAAGAGTCATTCCCCGTGGGGGACATGGTTTCCCATCTCTGTCCCACATCACGTGAACAACGCCATGGTTCACTGTTTCCATCTTCCATTCGCTGCATCATTGTGGGGCCTTCCGGCTGTGGAAAGACTAATCTTTTGCTAACGCTCATTACAGCGCCCAATGGTCTGCGTTTTCAAAATATTTATATTTTTGCAAAATCTCTCTACCAACCCCTCTACGTGTTTCTGGATCAAGTCATGTCTGGATTACAAAAAGAGAATATGGGTTATTTTACATTTTCCATGCAAGAAAATGTGATTTCACCGGATGAGGTAAAGCCTGATTCACTCATGATTTTCGATGATGTATCCACTGAACGTCAAGGCATCATTCAAAGCTATTTCAGCATGGGTCGACACAAACATATCGATTGCTTCTATCTTGGGCAAACGTATTCAAAAATGTCCAAACAGTTGATTCGTGACAATGCCAATGTCATTGTTTTATTTCGTCAGGACGAGAGGAACAGTCGTCACATTTATAATGAACATGTGAATCCTGATATGACCTTTCAAATGTTTACAGAATTGTGTGCCAAATGCTGGAACACTCAACGTCATGCCTGTTTAGTGATTGACAAACAAAGTGAACTCAACCAAGGACGGTATCGCTTAGGGTTTGATCATTTTATTGCTATTTAAGGCCCTGTCTCATTCCCCATCAAGTCATTTGTCAAGACACCATGGCCTTAGCAGAGAGTCAATTAAAAAAGCATATTATTAGAGCAAAAAATACTATTCGCCAAAAGTTTCGTCAATTGAAACAATCACGTGCCAATCATGCTTTGTTTATTCAGCAACATTTAGCACCTCCACTAAAAGCCATGTTGAAACCCTCTTTCAAGCCATCTGAAACGCTACCCACCGTTTCACAAGCCACGCAGACGCTGCACGAGGACCCTGAGGAAGAGGAAGAGGAACAGGAAGATTTGACTAGTGTTAGTGAAGTTGAGGATGAGGAGGAACAAGTGTTTACGCCTCAAAAAAAGGCCGCACCCCTTGCAGAGTTTTTGAGAAAAAAGAAATCCTTGGCCATGGTCGAAACACCTTGCCCTTCCAGAGCGTCTCCGTTTTCACAACTCTTGGCCACCCCTCAACATAAAGCTCAACTGAAAACCATTTTAATAAAATATTATGGATCAACATTGGAACCCTATTTCACCGATCTATTTATTGGAAACACAGATACCACGTATGGTGTTCGCTATGAGGATGATAGTTTTAAAATTGGCGATTCATCCATTAAATTTGCTCGTACTAAAGCTGTCATTAAAAACATCAACTATAAATTAACGCCAGGACTGTTAAAACTGCTCTTTTCTCGGACCCCCTCTTCCCATGATTATACGTCAGAGGATCTTGACAAATATAAATCCATTTTATTGGATACCCATGCTCACAAAAGACAGTATGATCCCACGCAACAAGTGAATGCCAATATATCTCAAAAATATAAAACCATCATTGCAAAAATGTTTCCCACTAGTCAAAGTACTCGTCGTAAAGTGTCCGCTTCGGGAGTGACATTTAAACCGTTAAAACCCCTTGTGGATGTTACCTACTGGCACAATCCCAATAAGCTCGTCCAGCGGCTACAGTTGTTGCATGCCTCACGTCAAGCTGGCCATACCGGTCACGATTGGGAAATTCAAGAAATTGAACAAGAACTTCGAAATGCCAAAATTATTGTTTAAGCCCTCACCCATTAAAATGGGTATTGCTCACGAGTTGCATCGCCCAGCTAGGCGTCACTATCCGCGACTCAAGGTGATTTCACGAGGTGTGGATGAACTTTGGCAGGCTGACTTGGTTGAAATGATACCCTATGCTGGCGTTAACGACGGTGTACGCTATATGTTGACCGTCATTGATGTCTATTCCAAAATGGCCTTTGTTGAACCTGTGCGTCGCAAGTCTGGCCCACTAGTTACCAAGGCCTTTCAACATATTATTCAACACTCCAAACGTCAACCTCAGCTGCTACAAACCGACCAGGGGAAAGAATTTTTCAACAAGGATTTCTCCAGTTTTCTCAAATCTAAGGATATTCACCATTACACCACGTACAGCAATCTCAAAGCCAGTGTGGTCGAGCGGTTCAACCGAACATTGAAAACCCATATGTGGAAAGCGTTTACCGCTCAGGGCACGTATCGCTGGTTGGACATGTTACCTGAGCTAGTGACACGTTACAATGACACCAAACATAGAACGATTGGGACCAAGCCACGTCTCGTAACTAAAAATATTCAGCGATTGGATAAACTGTTTAACCCCATAAAAACAGCTGATCCTAAACGTCACCGACTGAACATTGGGGATTTTGTTCGTGTGAGCAAATTTAAGTCTGCCTTCAATAAGGGTTACACGCCTCAGTGGGGGACTGAACTATTTCGAATTCGTCGAGTCTACTTGGACAGTCCAGTCACCTATTTACTCGAGGACCTCAACCATCAACCCATAAAAGGTAGATTTTATCTCCATGAACTTCAGAAAACAGCATTTCCTCAGCATTATCTTGTGGAAAAAGTGTTGAAACAAAAAGGAAATAAACTCTACGTCAAATGGTTAGGGTTTAACTCTACGTTTAATTCCTGGATCAATAAATTACATGTTGTGTGAACCTGTGTACTTTTTATTTATTCACCCATGTTGTACACCACCTATAGCTCTATGTGTACAGCGCTCCGCGCTTCATGCATGTTCATACATGTTTGTCTTTCCCTTTCCTCCTGTGTTCTCTCATACATCACCCCCTCCCCTCTCCCTCCCTTCACCTCCCACCACTGCTGTTTGCAGCTCTTGCCTATCTATTGGTTGTGACATTATTCCGACAAGTTGCATTATACTTTTTACTGATTCAGCGATTCCCACGCTTTGAACATTCTCTTATCGTGCACGTGGACAGATAACGTCCCAGGCGAACACCTGTGCCGGATCAAATTTCACATGAACTTGCATTTTGTCACGTACGAAGCAAGACAGAATGTAACTTGTTAACAGTTATCACGCACGTGGACAGATAACGTCCCAGGCGAACACCTGCGGTAGATCAAATTTCACATGAACTTGCATTTTGTCACGTACGAAGCAAAACAGGATGTGACTGGTTTAGCGTGCCTGTGGTTTCACAAATGTGTGTGTGCATGCCTTTCACACTCCCCTGCCAGCACAATGGTCAGATTATTTCACCTTCAAGCGTCACCTGTTGTCAAGTCAGATCAATGCCTTCCAATAAGCTCAAATGACCTTCACCTCCTGTAAGTTTGTTTTCTGTACTCGCTTCGACCAACATAGAACCTAGTTCTCATCACCGTTTACACGTTAAAGGTAAAATATCAGAAAACGCATGCTCGTTCTGTCATACACCGACCCGCCGAAATAGCGATTGATCTATTGAGCACAGCCACCGTGGTCAGCGACAGGTTCGTTGAAACACACACACACCCAGCCGTATCGTCTCTCTCAACCACCACGCTTCATGGACATTATAAACAGGTAAAGAAAAAGAAAACGTTTTTTCAACATGTATGGCGTTAGGCCCTTTGTGAATTATTTTTTGAAAAAAATATCTACCACACTCGAAAGGGGGGCGTTACCCCGAGTCCTAGGACACCTCCTACACGTCTCTAGCGTTATTGGTTCGTGAGATATCGGCAAAAATCACAAAAAACACGTGTTTACCCCAAAATCGCGTTTCCAATTTTTTTTAAAAAATATAACGAGTGGTCCATAGCAAAGAGGACGTCACTCCGAGTCCTTGGACCCCTCGTTCATGTCTCTAGCATACTTGGTTCGCGAGATATAGCAAAAAGTCTAAAATCACGTTTTTACCCCAAAAAGACCGTGTTTCCAGATTTTCACCTTTTCGACACCTACATTCCCGTAAAGAGCACAACGAGACGAAAAAAACGAATCCAAGCACGCCCTCCTAGCATGGCTCCTTCCATTCCAAGGTCGCAGGGGCTCACCACTTGCTTTTATAAGCAGCTTTCCCACTACCACACTACTACCAAAACACAAATTTTTGCTCTAGCGACTTGACATTTATTGTGGGGGTAGAGGGCATAGGGACCTTTCATTTATGTCAAATAAACGTTTTTGTAGAGTTCCTAGTTTCCAAAATATAGGATTTTCAAAATTCGAGTGTTTTCAAAAAAACATAAAAAGTAAAAACGTTTTATTACAAAATATAAAGGTCATAAAGACTGTTCGTTTAAGCCATGGCACAACGTTCTATCATGTTTGGTTTTCAAACTATCGCCTATTTTCGAAAACAAAAATTTTCAAAAAAAATTTCAAAAATATAACGAGTAGTCCACAGCAAAGAGGACGTCAGCTCGAGTCCAATGACACGTCATTTGTTAAAATCCGACCATGGGTTCGAGAGAAAAGTCTATTTAAATGTTTCAATTTCGCGCGGCGGCCATATTGGTTTGTTGGGCACAGCGGCGTCAAGTGAAGCAGAAGCACCACCACTCCACTACTAACATTTTATACTGTACCAAGTTCCATTGCGATTGTTTGGTTAAATCGCGAGAAACGTCAATTTAAAAGTCGCAACTTCGCTTGGCCGCCATGTTGGTTTTGTAGTTACCAGGTTTTTAAAAGTCACATAGGTAAACTTCTAGTTGTTCCTTTTATCACCGTACAAACTTCCAGGGTGATATCTGTAATGGTTTCGGAAATATTGAATTCTGGTGAAATATTTCGCCCAGCCACCATGTTGGATTGGTGAGACGTAACAAAATTTGAAGGGCACGGTCGGGGTCGTCCAGAATATTGCTATGAAATTACCGAGTTTCATTGAAATCGCTCCAGCCGTTTAGATTTTATTAGGGGACACCCACACACGAATCATACACATACGCACACACAGACACACGGCCATGCATGGCGAAAAGAATTGCGGATATCCGCATCCGTGCAGGGGTTTAGTTATCACATAATTCTTACACTCACTCAAGTACACGGGGCTGCATGACCATGATGTAGCAAAGCCCTAGGGGATCAACAACAACTAACTTATACCGCTTTGTTTTTCATCTATTCAATTAATCCTGACTGTACTTTTAATTCTGCACAAAAAGGATGATATCCTGTCCATTATTGCGCTAGTACAACATCCTCACCGTCGGATCATATTGACAGAAGTGTGTATGGACCATGCATGTGCTACTACAATTTTCCAAATAGGTAAATCAAAAAATGCAATAAAGCAATTCCGAAATGGAGATCGCCAATCAAACGTAACCAATAACAAAACGGGCCTTTAAAAATTTGGCTGATGCAGGAAACAAGTTTAATGTGGTGGGAATGAATGAATTTTAGGTGCTTCTGTTTACAAATGCATCATATTGGCTGTTAACGTGAAGAGGACATAACGGAAATTACGTCGAAGTGCTGTAATCGTGTTTAATGGATGACGAACCAGGTCAAAACATGTGACCATTAATATTACCATGTTGACTCTTTCAATATGTTTGCGCTGTTATAAAAAGGTAAACAGGTCAAGTGTGTGTCTGAAAGGGGCGGACGCTCTGTCAATTAGTCCCATCGCTTTATAGACAGATTATTTCGTGTACGTTCATCTACTCTCATTAACATAGGTGTTCCTACCTGACACTGAGGGGATCGATAGCTCGCAATGACGCAGGGCTGCGCTTTGGCCAAGGCCGGCAAAATTACAGCCGAAATAGAGATTGGGAAAATCATTTGTAGCTGAGTGAAGAGCGGCTTCGGTGGCGTAATTGGTAGCATGCTGAGTTTCTATGCCCAAGGTCACGGGTTCAAACCCGGCTAAAGTCATCGGTTTATTTAAGAGTGTTAAATTCGCTCAGTATGCCTTCCTTCGGAGGGGAAGTAAAGCCGGCGGGCCTATGTCATAGATTTAAGGCATGAAAAAGAACCTTCTACTTGTGGGAAGTCAAAATGTGAAGGTTAGTTTTGATTAATGCTCTTAAGTTCCAACGTTCGTCACAGGGCGCTGGTTGCGATGGCATCTAGTAGTAGCGAAGTTCACAGCTAGGTGTCGTGGATTTGGTAGTGTATTAGGAACTACTTGAAATTATTGTCTGCAGTCCATACTTGAATTAAAACAGACAACACACACTAATACAGTCATCACAATTAACACCGGTTATCAGACAGATGTAAGGAAGGAAGGAAGATTGTAGTTTTACGTGACCGTGAATCTTGTGATTATAAGCCACGGGACCTCCTTTTTACGTGGAATCCGAACCACAGGACATGGCATTTCACTTCGAAAATCTCACATGCATTGGCCGGGAATCGAACCCGGACCGCCTTGGTGAGAGGCATACAGCTAGACCGCTGAGCCACCACGCCCCCTCAGACAGATGTGCATGGATTGCTACAGTAGTGTGAAGACTAGAGTTGGGAGATCGGAATGGTTTAAAATTGACACCGGACTAAAGCAAGGAAGTGTGTTGTCACCATTATTGTTCGTAATGGTGCTGGATGACATCATGAAGGCAGCAATGAAAGATGAAGGTAATGTTGTTTGCAGACGACGATGTGACAAGAACAGTTAGACGTAATAAATGAAACGATTGAGCAATGGGGATTGAAGATAAATCTGGAGAAGAGTAAAAAAGTGGTGATGAGTAGAGATAAGAAAGAAGGAAAAGGAGTAATCAAAGTAGGAGATAAGGAATTGGAAGTAGTGAAACACTTCAAATACTTGGGAAGTGAACTGACTGAAGATGGAAGACTAGATTTGGAAATTAGCAGAAGAATACAACTCGGGAGTGCTTTCTACCAACAGGTACGGGGACTAATATGGAACAAGGATATACCAATTAAGGCTAAAGAAGTTATGTACAAAGCATATTATGTTCCTATAATGACATATGCAGCAGAAACTTGGACAATGACTAAGAGGGATGAGAGCAGAGTACAAGCAGCTGAGATGAGATTCCTGAGAAGTATGGTCCAGATACCGAGGAGAGACAGAGTGAGAAATGAAGATATACGGAAAGAACTGGGAGTACAGAAACTAAATGACAAACTGGAGCAAAACAGATTGAGATGGTTTGGACATGTCAAACAGATGAATGAAGTAAGGCTACCAAGACGAGCACTGGAACGACGGATGACTGGGAAGAGAGGACGAGGAAGACCAAGAATGCGTTGGATGAACTCGGTGGAGAATAGTATTAGAAAACGGAACCTGTATTGGAACACTGTGTCGGAGGAGGAATGGTGGAACGACGGAACAAAGTGGAGAGGAACCATATTTGCCCCCACCCAGTGTCAGATGGAAAAGGGAAATGAAGATGATGTTAATG
The DNA here is from genome assembly GCA_946902985.2 of Meconema thalassinum. Lineage (NCBI taxonomy): Eukaryota > Metazoa > Arthropoda > Insecta > Orthoptera > Tettigoniidae > Meconema > Meconema thalassinum. The sequence continues at coordinate 49,784,788 of OX336393.1, forward strand.
ATGATGATGATGATGATGATCAGACAGATTCTACACATACCGGCACCCAAAGTACACGGGGCTACATGACCACGTTGTCGGTGCCGCTAAACTATGGAACAAACCAACCTAATTAGTAATCTGCCCCCAACGATCAGAGGCGTACAGTGCCTCGGGTTTGATTATTTTTCTTTTGTAATGTCATAGTTTTGCTTTACTGGAGATGAATTTCTTATTAAACCTGTTCCATGTGATTATGTAGACTGTTTGCAATTTAGAGATTCACTCTTTGTTTGCATCGCGATTCAGGCCTGAGTGTTGGATAATTTCTCCCAGGGATTTGAATTTAGACAATTGAGTTACTTTACTAAGCTAAGTTACAAAAGCTTGTTATTCCATGTACTGTCGAGATCCTTCCATGAACTGTTATTTTTTAGCCTACTTTTCACATTTTGCAAAAATGAGGAAAATGTAGACTTATGAGATCGATCCGGGAAAATGTGTGTCTGTCTGTCTGTCTGGCTGTCTGTCCTTCTGTCTGTCTGGCTGTGTGTGTATCCCCCCTATCAACTCCTAAACGGCTGCAGCAATCGGAACCAAATTTAGTTCGAGTAAAGATGTATACCGGAATATCTGAAGCCCATATTTGAAAATGATGTCAGTGCTACCAACTGTTGAAAAACGCACTAGAATTTTGAGCTCCGTGTTGGATATCTTGGAAGGTATGCATGGGACCTATTCCAAAATTGGCACACATGTAGATAATACTATTTAAGTTTAATTTCCAGGAGGCCATACATGACAGTGTTGCCAAAATAATTGTAAGCCTTCTGATAGCTCCAATTTTTAAATGCATATTACTTCTACACTATCAATTAGATTTCAACCAAATTTTGTATGTAATATGTATACATAAACTCATATGGCTGAGCGTATTATTAAGAGCCACCAGGGCTGCCAACTGTTAATAATTGCTCTCTCTATTTTTTATCCAAATACCAATATATCTGAAAGTATGCAAGCCGACAGCTTTAATCCATGCACACGTATAGTACCTGATATTTTAGATTAATTTGGAGTAATTCATATACGTCAGTGCTGCCAACATAATTCTAAGCCTGCTGATAGGCCCAATTTTAAAACACATGTAACTTCTATACTAACAAATGGATTTCATCCAAAATTGGCACAACACGATATCATAATATTTCAGATTATTTCTGACCAGGACACGCATAACATTGTTGCCAACATGCTTTTACGCGTGCTGATAGATCCAATGTCTAACTGCATGTAACGTCCATTGGACTTCAACCATTTTTTTTATTCTGTACCTTAAGAGATGGAACTAGGAATATATTCAGTCACCAGGGCTGCCAACTATAGTGCTCTGTTAGGTTACATTATACCAGGAATATTTCTAACTAATTAAACATTTCGATATTACCAACTTAATTTCGTCATTATTCTAGATAGGTTCATATTCTGTAGATTAACTTTTGGCATGAATTTTAATTTTACGAAAAGTAGGCTCTTTAGTTCGTTGCTGAACTTGGTTTTTTTTTTTTTGGGGGGGGGGGTGTATGAGGTTTGGAGTCCGGTTTTTGCTGCAATTTCACGGAGTTTTTATTATTATTATTATCATTATTATCATCATCTATGGGTTTAACATTTTCCAGCAGTCTCTCTTTCGATCATATATGCGCATTTCTTTCTGGGATATAAGTTTAGCGTACATTCTCCAGCCTAATTACATAAAACACTCTCCATTTGCGCTCGTAAAATTAGCGGTCATGGAATTAGTTGGATAATAATACAAAAATTACTCGTGAAAGGGATTTTCTGTGTATGAGACCTCGATGTGGCTGTTGGCGGACAAGAGGATCAAAACAGGAGCTTACAGAAATACGCAGGATTACAGAGCACGAATAAAGTATAATAATAAGCTGAATGGATGACGTTTGCCGGAGAAACATCCCCGTTCCATGAGTGCAGAGCAAAAACATTATAGCCTATGTTTTGTCGGGTATTAACGCACATTAACCAGGCAACATTGATACAAAGGATATGTGACAAATCGAGTTCGTAATAATAAGCTTTGTGATTCTGTTATGAAACAATGATTGAAAGAAGTAAGTGGAGCACTAAATGGAATTAGTTTGCTGTTTCGACTGCACCGTGTGTGCCGTGATTTACTTTGTACTTTCTGTGGCGTGACAGTGGTTGGAATTACCTGTGTTGATTTTATTATGTCCCATAATTATTATTATTTTTACTCGTAATAATGTCCGTTGCATGGAAAAACCCACCGAAATCTAGTGGAAAAAGGTAAACGTGGGAGTGGTAGAAGGTTTTCCTCGCTACAAAGTAGTATCGATCCCCCCCCCGGAGGCTTACAACTTGTGGGGCGTTGGTTGGTGACCACGGGACCCCAGCTGAATCCGGCATTGCTTTCACTCACTTGTGCCGGGTTCCTCTCTGTTATCTTTTCTCTCGACCTCCCTTGGTCAAATCTTGTTCTTTTTCGACCCCGAAATTAGTAGGATATCCGAGGCCTAAGGAGTCTTTCACTTTCCCGCCATAATTGGCCTTTGTCTCATCTTTCCTGTTCCCTCATTCTTCAAGGGGTCGGACCTCTTGTTTTCTTTTCATTGTAGCCTCTCTCCTGCCTTCTGCTCAAGGCCCTCAAGAGGCAGAGTGTGTGTAGCCCCACCACTTGTGGTGCACCCTGGATTGTGCTACACCCTCAAGGGATCACGACAGGTGAGTTCGGGAGTTGGCAACCCCAAGAGCTTCCTGAGCTGGGTCTGGTTTTTCTCCTTCCATTGTCTTTGGGACGGGCCCTTTCCCCTTTCCTCTCTGTCTTTCTTGGCTCTCCTGCTTTCCAAGTCCCTCAATTCTCATTTTTCGAGGGTCGAGGGCATTTCCTTTCCCCCTATCTTTTATTTACAGTACATTCTTCTCCTTCCTGTTTCCCGTTTCCTCTTCTAGTTTTAAGTCAGTAGTTAGCTTTAGTTGTTGGTTTCATTTGATCATCTTTCATTTTCGCTATCACCCAAACCATTAGAGGTCGATAACCTAGATGTTAGGCCCCTTAAAACAACAATTATCATCATCAACCTTTTCCATTCCATTGTACTACTTTTTAACGTTTACACGTTTTATTGTTAAAAATGAGCCAGCCAACTAATGAGATAAACCACGGGGCTAGTTCAACTCCGTGAAACTTCACGAGTTCGAGTAACTACAGTGCCTTTAGTATTTTGATTGTGCATGCTATCTTCATGTTTGTTTCTTGACTTACCACTATATTGTTCATTTGTACATACGTGTATATACGTTTTTAAACATTTTAAGCATTTTTAGCCTATTTTCATTTTATGAAAAAAAATTGGCTTATGAGATCACCTTTTGTCCGTGTGTGTGTGTGCGTGTGTGTGTGTGATGGTGTGTGTGTGTCCCCTAATAACTTCCAAACGGCTGGAGCGATTTCAATGAAACTCGGTAATATCATAGCACCATTCTGGCCGACCCCGAGCGTGCCCTTCAAATGTTATTGTGTCTCACCAATCCAACATGGCGGCTGTGCGAAATATTTCACTAGCAGTCAGTATCTCCGAAACTATTACCGATATCACCCTGAAATTGTGTACGGTGATAAAGGGCACTACTAGAAGTTCGCCTATGAGACCTGGTAACTACAAAACCAGGATGGCGACCAAGCGCAAATGAGACATTTAAATAGACTTTTCTCCCGATTTAACCATTCAAACGTAATGAAACTTGGTACAGCAAATGTCTATACACATTGTAATGCACTGGCATCTAATTTAGTTCAATTGTTTACATAACATCAAAATGGCGGCTGTGCGAAATATTTAACCGGCATTATATATCTCCGAAACTATTACAGATATCACCTGAAATTTTGTATGGTGATAAAGGGCACTGGTACAATTTTGTCTATGTAACATTCAAACACCTCTAAAGTACAAAACGAACATGGCGGCCAAGCGAATTTAAAACATTTTAATAGACTTTTCTCGTGATTTAACTCTCTGTGCACAGTGAATTGTAGTACAGTAAATCATTATACATATTGCAATACTCTGCCATCTAATTTAGTTCAATTGTTTACATAAGCTCAAGATGACGGCTTTGCGTAATTTTCAAATTAATTTTTTATTTCTTGTTTCGTAATAATGCAATCGAAGTGAAAGTTTGAATAATGAAGCTACGCAATAATTTTCCGTTAATGGTACATAACTCTATGGCCGATACATATAACAATCCAAAATGGCGAGCATCCGAAATATTTAGACGGTACTCAATATCTACGAATCTTTCTCAGCATTCAAACTGATTTTTTAATGTTCATAGAGGCTATGAATATAAGTTCACCTATAGGATTTTCAGTAACGTGGTGTGCACAAATCCAACATGGCAGCGACGCGAAGTATACCTATTAAAATGGACGTTTCTCGCGATTTAACCATCCGAGTGCAGTGAAACTTTGCACGTTATATGCTTATGCAAATGTTAATCCACTGGCATCTAATTTATTTCAATTGTTTTCATAAGTACAGGATGGCAGCTGTGCGAAATTTCAAAGTATCGTCCTTACTTCATGTGTCCTAATCATGCGATTGACGTTTGAATACCACACGTACGCAATAATCTTCATGTAATAGTACATACATAAAAATTCAACCTGGCGACCATCTGAAATATTTAGACGGTTCTCAAATTTCTACGAATCAATTACAACAATCAAACTGAAATTTAGTATGTTGATAGAGGCAATTAAAATGAGTAGAATATATGAAAATAGGCTGTATAGTTCTTCACGGAACTACCTGTTCATTACGTAATTCATAAAATAAACTGTCAAGACAAAAACGGAACTCACCGTTGTAGCAACCAAGATGAACTACTACAATACTGCAGTAGCAATTTAAATTAAATTAATTAATTAATTAATATTTAGTGATAATTTTAACCCCTGAGTGCTCAGGATCTGATAATGGCCAACTGAGAGTCGAAACGCGTAATCCTAAAATGCCCCATTATCTGTGATACTCTAACTCAGGGGTCTCCAAACTACGGCCCGAGGGCCACATCCGGCCCGCGGACAGATTTTGTCCGGCCCGCGGAAAGCTAGCATACTTGAAAACTCCTTTTAGAGAACATATTTTTATAGCAAATTAAATTTAGTTTACTGAAGTATTCTAATTTTATGTTGAATAATTATTAATATGACATCTACATTGATATGGTCATGGGCTAACTACTCATAACATTGTTGTAGGCTTATTGTTATTGTTTTTGTGATAAGTTGGATAAAGAAACACAGAATTGTAATGAGTCAAGACATGTATAACATGCAGACATATGAAATACTAATGAGATTTATGTAATTGAGATTTTCCACTGACAAAAGTTTGTAGTTGTGGACTAATTTTACTTGTACCAATTATTAAAAGAGATTTAAGATGCTCACCAGTTAATTTAGATCTGTAAACATTTTTTGTGTACTTCATTTTGGAGAAGGTCTTCTCACACAAATAAGTAGTACCAAAAACAGAAAACAGCCCACGAGCAAATTTATGCAAATTATCAAATTGTGTCAGTGGAAGACTCTTATAAAATTCCAACAAAGATGAGTTTTGATATTTGTTCTTAATTATATCACTGCACTGTAGTTCAATCATTTCCATTTGAAGTTCCGGGGCTAGGGTTTCAATGTCAGTATCAAAAGGATCCTGAAAAATCTTAATTTGATTCGCAAAGGCATCGAAGTCCGAGAAACGAGTATCAAAATTTATTTTCAAAGCACTCAAAGTTTCGATTGCAAAATCGATAGGAAACTCAGTCTCAGTGGTGTGGCTGAATATTTCACATGTTTTAAAATGTGAAAAACATTTACTTCGTAGTTGTGATTGAAACAGTATCAATTTCTTCCGGAATGATTTGATATTAGTGTATAAATCAGGAAGATGCTGGTTTTCTCCTTGCAATCTCAAATTCAGTTCGTTCACATGTTTTGTCAAATCAACATAGAATGCTAACTTCCACAGCCATGCGTTGTTTTGTAATTCAGTAAGAGGGCGATGCTTTTCATTCAAAAAAATTTCGATCACTGCTCGAAGTTCAAAAAAGCGCTGAAGGACTTTCCCACAACTAAGCCAACGTACGGCAGTATGATAAGGTAAGTCATTTTCTCCAATCTCTTCAATAAATTGTCGGAATTGTCGGTGATTCAGCCCAAAAGATCTCATAAAATTAACAGTTGATATGTCTGGTTTCAGAACTTCAGACATATCCAAACATTTTCCGCACAAAGACTGTTGATGAATGATACAATGTAAGACTAATGGTTTTGAACCACCGTCATTTTCTACAGCCTTTGACACAAGAGCGACCACTCCTTTATCTTTCCCACTCATGTTTTTGCCTCCATCAGTTGTAATACATTTCAAGTTTTTCCATCGAAGGTTCTTTTGATTAATGGCCATTTCAACTCCTTTAAAAATATCTGTACCAGTAGTTGTGCCAAGAATACTATACATATCAAGAAGTTCTTCATGCACTTCATAGCTTTTATCTACTCCTCGAATATAAATCAACACCTGAGCAGTATCTGACACATCCGTTGACTCATCCAAGGCCAAAGAAAACCACTCAACATCTCCATTTTTGTCGAACAGTTGAGAGGATATATTTTCAGCGATGTTTTCTACCCTTCGAGCCACAGTGTTTGCTGACATACTGACAGTTTTTAATAAATTTACCTTTTCAGGGCACATTTCTTCGGCTGCTGCAATTATGCATTCTTTGATCATTTCTCCATCGGTGAATGGTTTTCCACGTTTTGCAATTTCAAGAGCCACACGAAAGCTGGCACGAGTTGCAGCCTCTTGTTCGGTTTTGAGTTTTGTAAATGAAGATTGCTGCGATTTCAATCCGCGCTTCATAGCTTCGAATTTTTCTGTCCGCAAACTTCCTGTATATTTTGAGTAATTTTGAAAATGTTTTGTTTCATAATGACGTTTAATTTTATATTCCTTGAGAACGGCTATGCTTTCATTGCAAATCAAACATAGCGCCTTGTTACTGGACTCAATTACGAAATACTGAATGTTCCACTCATCTTTGAATTTTCTGCATTCACTATCAATTTTTCGCTTCTTTTCCATACTACTAAATCACACACAAAAGCAACAATTCAAATCAAAATACTGTTACAAAGATGTCTTAGACTTAAACACGCACAAACACGTTTTAAGGAGGTACGCACTATTTTATTTCACAACAGTGTCATAGGAACTGACTTGTGGTTGCGCAACTAGCCTTCTTATATATTCCAATTACTGCCATCTAGAAGTGAGTGGAAGACACCAGAACTCTCTCGAACCAACGAGATTACTCTGTACGTGCTATTAGCGCCATCTGTTAGCGATAGAAGGTACTACCTATTTCCGCTTGTGTCCACCAGATGTCGTGTCACGTTACTCCTCATGGCTCGTACTCTACGACTAATCTAGAAATTACAGATAATGACAGGAAAATTAATAATATGCAGTGTTGCCGTTTTGCGGACTTTAGTCCGATTTGCAGCCTTTTTTCAACATTGCGTACTTTTTCGGACTTTTTTTCATCAGTGGACTATTTCACTTTTTACCACCGGCAACACTGATAATATGGTTTTGGCCCTCGGAACTTACTGGAGTAATCAGTATGGCCCTAAGGCTGGAAAGTTTGGAGACCCCTGATCTAACTAATACATGTAACCTTATCCAGAAGTGTGTTCACATATTTATATCTTGTGCTCCGCCCAATTAATTGGGCAAAACTGTGTTGACCGACTGAATAGCAGCAAAAGATACGGGAGTACTCCCTCTGTGGGTGACAAAAAACACGTTTGTCTGGCCACGCTACCTAGCAATTATTTGTCTAGGCAAAATACATTGGTCTGTATAAAGATTACTGATATGTCGTACCGTATGCGCGGGGTTGGCAATATTGTATTTGTCCCATAATACACGCGTATTATGGCGGACGCAAATGGTATTTTACTATAAATGTCGTGATTTATAAAGGCGAAGGTGAAAACATCTATTAGGACATTATTTTCATAATTATTATCCATCACTACAAAAGGTATTTTGGTTAATTCCAGTGGTTTTGTTACCCTTTAAAATTTGAGAAATAATTATGGATATTAAAATTAAAACTAATTGTAGAATTTTAAATTGTAGACACAACTTTTCTGTGTTTCTTAGGGTGCAGCATTCTTTAATAATAATAATAATAATAATAATAATAATAATAATAATAATAATAATATCGTATGGCCTCGGGTGCCGGGTGCAAGCTTTGTTATTTTACGCCCAGAGGGCATCTTGAACGTCGAATTTTGTCGTTCCTTCGAACGCTATGAAAGTCAAGGAGGTTAGATATCTAAGCTCCTTGACACTACAGCGCTTTCTAGTACTGAAATGAGGAACTATTGTGTGTTGGCGGAAAATCCCGAGATTAATTTTGCCATTATGAATACGGCATACTGAATTCAAATGGGTTCTTTAACATGCCAACAACTTATGACATGCGTGTCGCCTTTCAAAAATCACTTACAACGGCCAGGAGCGAACCTGCATTCTTGGGGGGGAGGGGTTGGTAGTCCGACACGATAACCACTCACCCACCGTGGCAAGCTAGCGTTCTTTTTAATACATATTGGGTACATAAATCCTAGTCTGTTTTAATTCTTTGGATTATTGACTTTGGAATTACAATACTGTATTTAGTAAGGTTAATCACCTTATAATTTTTTTAACAATTCTTTAAGTAATGGAATTAGTGCCCTTTATCTTCGGCGTACAGAATATGAAAAATCAGATTATAATTATAATAAATATTAAAACAAATAATAGAAATAAATCAAAAATTAAATTAATATATATTTAAATAACAACAAAACAAAATCTTTGAAAAATTAGTTCTGTTATAAGAACGGTTAAGAAATGCTACACTTTTCAGGATGACCTCAAAACGGAAAGAGAACATTATACTATACGAACTGAAAAGTCCATAACGTATTGCAGCCTATTCTAGCGAATGGAAGAAGGCAGATAAATTAGCGAAAATTTTTAATATTATCAGAGGAATGTGGGATAGGAAAGCGACAGATGAGAAACACAACAAAGATCCATGTGAAACAAGTATACGGGTGCAGGAGATGGTATCCTAAACTATAAAACATATTTAAAGTCGAGGATAGTCTCACTGTATCAATTAGGATATGATTAAGTTACTACATAATTAATAGTCATTATTAGTGTCTTGATAATTGTTTATAACATTTAATACAATGTAAATTACTTGTAGGTTTGTGACTTATGTTTAAATTTATGTTGGCAATTTATTAATCTTACGGAGAAGGATTTTTGTATTAGGCTATTGGGGAATCGCTGTAAACACAGTAATAATGACATATATCCGGTGATGGTTGGAATAAAATAATCTCTGGTTGTCCGAGATTTGGAGCAGAGGGTATTCTTTACTGCTTTCCAGTCTATCCTAATCCTAACCGGGCTGTAATTTGGTAGATCTTCTGCGGAGATTATTGACCATATCGTGCATCGCACGAGGCGGTATGATGTGAATGCAGATTGCGATATCTAGCAGAAGCCTCTACCGAAAGTGAAATGATTGCTTCACAATTACGGTCTATTGAAGTGGATGATTGTGAGAGGTGATCCCGGAAGTGATTGGCATGCAGTGTACTCACGATAAGCCTCATGGTGATGCTGGTGTTGTTTTTACCGCTCTTGTCCTCTGAGTGAAGGCGCTCTTCGTACTTGGTCCGTTTTATTATGTCCAGCTCCTGGACTTTCTCTCTTCTGGCAGTTTCTCTGCTTTCCCGCCAACCGGCTCGACTGGGCGGACAGGGTCAATGCTACACTTACTGCACGTTACGTCAGGTCAAGGAAAGTGATCGTCTGCAGGTACTTGACCTCAGTGGCAAATGATCTTAACCTCGCCTATCGGGCCACCCGCGAGGGGGCTGTAGTAGATCACATTGGCAGGTTATTTATTTACTCGTGTCGGGAACAACAAGAAGTTCAGTGACGAACTAAAGAGCCTACTTTTCTTAAAACTTAAGATGCATGACAATGATTAATCTATATGGATCTATCTAGAATAATTACGAAATTAAGTTGGTAATATCGAAATTTCTAATTAGTTCGAAATACTGTATACCTGGTATAATGTAGCCTAATAGAGCACTACAGTTGGCAGCCCTGGAGACTGAATATATTCTTAGCTCCATCTCTTAAGGTACGAAATACAAAATTTGGTTGAAGTCCAATGGATAGTATGGACGTTACATGCAGTTGAACATTGGATCTAACAGCGCGCGTAAAATCATGTTGGCAACAATGTTATGCATGTATTTGTCAAAAATAATCTGAAATAATGTGATCTATTGTCGTGCCAATTTTGAATGAAATCCATTAGTTAGTATAGAAGTTCCATGCATTTTAAAATTGGACCTATCAGCAGGCTTAGAATCATGTTGGCAGCACTGACGTATATTAGTTACTCCAAATTAATCTAGAATGCCAGGTACTATACGTGTGGAAAGTTTAGAGCTATTGGCTTGCATACTTTCTGACATATTGATATTAGTGTAACAAAAATAGAGACAGCATTTATTAACAGTTGGCAGCCCAGGTTGCTCTTAAGAATATGCATAGTCATATCTGTTATGGTACACATAGTACATACGTAATTTGGTTGAATTCCAATTGATAGTGTAGAAGTTATATGTATATAAAAATTGGACCTATCAGCAGGCTTATAATCATTTTGGCAACACTGCCGTGTATGGCCTCCTGGAAATTAAACTGAAATATTGTTATCTATACGTGTGCCAATTTTGGAGTAGTTCCCATTCATACCTTCCATGATATCCAACATGGAGCTCAAATTTCAATTGTGATTTTTCAGCAGTTGGTAGCACTGATATAATTTTCAAATACGGCATTGAGATATTCAGGTATAGATCTTTACTCCTACCAATTTTTGTTTCGATTGCTGCAGCCGTTTAGGAGTTGATGCGGGGGGGGGGAGACACACACACACAGCCAGACAGACAGACACACATTTGTCCGGATCGATCTCATAAGTCTACTTTTTCCTCATTTTTGCAAAATGTGAAAAGTAGGCTAAAAATATTACAGAAGAAATTATGCACAAAATGGGCAACAAAAATGACAAAACTTGAACATTTAAGGTTCTAAAGAATGCATGACCAATATTTTGCCATGTCACGTCCATTTGGTGTAGCCTTCACCAGATCCTCCATGGTGCACAGTATAGGACACAGACTGCACTGAAGCAGATGACCCAGAGTCAGTTCTTCACCGCATTCACAAAGGACCGAGTCGCAGCAAAAAAAAAAAAAAAAAATTATGAATGTTGGACTTAGATCTGCCAACCCCAGATCGCAATCCGTTGAGAGACTTCCAGGTTGTCCAAGCCTCTGTATCTCCTGCTGGGAACCTTTCAGATGGAGCCATCCACTGAGTAATGTGGGGGCTTCTGGTCAACCAAGATGTAATCCTCAAAACCTGAGGTTTGTCAGTTAGGCACTCAGTTGTGTGAAGAAAGCTTCTTCTGGACCGCAGTCGAGAGTGGGCTGGTTGAAGGCAATACAATGGATGTGCTTGAGACACATCAACCCTAGATCTCTCACATTTAGCTGCAACTTCTCTTCTGATATCTGGGGGTGCAATGCCTGCTAAACAATACAGTTCACATGGCGTGGGTCTCAGGCAGCCAGTGATGAGTTTACACGTTTCATTTAATGCAGTATCAACCTGCTTGGTATGACACGACCTATACCGCACAGGACATGCGTATTCTGCTGCAGAGTAACAAGAGTGCTAAAGCAGTGGTTCTTAGTGTTTGAGCTTGAGTCCCCCAGCTGGTACCAGATAATTTTCGAAGGTCCCCCAGGGGCTCACATCTAGTGGAACGTGGGTTGGCGACCACGGGGCCCAAGCTGAGTCCGGCATTGCTTCCACTTACTTGTGCCGGGCTCCTCTCCGTCTTCTTTCCTGTCGACCTCACTTGGTCAACTCCTCATCTCTTCCGACCCCGACGGTATTAGGGTATCCGAGGCCTAGGGAGTATCTTCCTTTCCCGCCTTAATTGGCCCTTGTCTCATCTTTTCTGATATCCTCCTTCTGTGAGGGGTCAGCCTTCTTTTTATTTTCCTTTTACCTCCTGCCTTGTGCTCAAGGCCCTCAAGGAGGCAGGGTGTATGTAGCCCCACCACTTCTGGTGCACCCTAGATATTGCTACACCCTCAGGGGCTCACGGCTGGTGAGTTCGGGAGTTGGCGACCCCGAGGGATTCCTGAGCTGGGTCCAGTTTTCCCCCTTTTATCCATTACCTGTGGGGCGGACCCTCTCCTCTTTCACTTTCCTATCTGCCTTTTATGGCTCTCCTTCCTTCCAAGTCCCTCAATCCGCATTCTTCGAGGGTTGAGGGCATTTCTTTTCCTCCTGTCCTTTATTTGCCTTATTCTCGTTTTGTTTTCCATTTCTTCTTCTAGTAGGGCCTATATAAGTTAGTTATAGCCTAGTTTACATTTCATTATCATCTTCACGATCACCCAAACCATTAGGGGCCGATAACCTAGATGTTAGGCCCCTTTAAACAACAATTATCATCATCATCATCATCAACTGAAGGGTGGCCGTCAACACCAGGGTGGAAAACAAAAAGGTTCAGGGACGTCCTAAAGTCAGACATGAAGAATTGCCACATCAACACCTCTAACTGGGAAACAAAAGCTGCTAACAGCCTGGTATGGCGTCGTCTTACCCACGAAGGTCCTAAGAGCTGTGATCTACAACGTCGGAGATTTGAAACTGAGAAGCGGGTTGCTCGGAAGGAGCGGGCGAACCTCAGGATGAAGAAACCCACAACAACTGGATCTCAACGCTGGCAATGTTTGTCAACACTGTGGAAGAATTTGTGGCTCGAGGATTGGTCCGCATAGTCATATAAGAACTCATGGACTCATAAATAACATCTGAGGAAGACAATCATACTCGTCAGCGAGTGATAGCCTATCATCATCATGTGCGTATTACATGGATCCATTGCTATCTTCATAGAAGTATTAATTCTTACATGAAAATGAAAATCCACAGCCTGCTTCCAGTCTCCGACCGGGTCAGGAATGGAATGAATGAAGCCCCCATCTAGCGGCGGGGATATGAACTGTGCCGGCTGCCGAGGCCTGACGCACTCCTCTAGGGCAATGACTAAATGAATGGCAGATGAAATGAAATGATAGTGGAGAGTGTTGCTGGAATGAAATATTGACAGGGAAAACCGGAGTACCCGGAGAAAAACCTGTCTGCCTCCGTTTTGTCCAGCACAGATCTCACATGCAGTGACCGGGATTTGAACCACGGACCCAGCGGTGAGAGGCCGGCGTGCTGCCGCCTAAGCCACGGAGGCTTAATTCTCACATAATGTTAGTAAAATATTTTTGGTTAAATTTCTTTGTAACAGATCTTATTTTGATAGCATTAGAATATTTTACGAGCATCTCAAAAATACAACTTAATTCCAACTACTCGCAACTTCATATTTGCAATTTTTCTTCCGCCAACTTAAGATTGCTGCTGATGACCTCACTGTTGTAAATTAATAGTAGATTATGCAAAGAGCCTATAATGGCAATAATTTCCATACGACTCTTTATGTTCGACGATAATTATAACTTTATTGTATGTTCTAACATATATATTCATAAATATCTGCCGGTATTCTGTCAGTCGGCTTCTTCTTCTTGGAAATTGTGTGGGCTCAGCACTTGATCTTTACCCAATAACAGCTTTGAAACACTGTTTATCCTGAAGTAGCACCAACAGATAGCGCACAGGTACTATGTTGGATAATTTTGTTATTTTGGTCAAATTACACAAAATAGGCTGTTACAAACGCTTTAAAATTGAAATGTATCGTATTATCAACTAATTCCTTAAATTCGAAGCATATAAAATGTCAACGGAAAGCAAATCAACTGTCCCAAATAGAACAGTTATGACATCTGGCGGAAGAGTTTCGCAAAATAAATCCATTTACTGAACAGAGAGCTGGATTATAATTTCCGTGGAACTAATGTCAAACGCCTGCTTCTTCATGACGTTCTGGTGTGTTTATGTCAACAACAGCATTCTCTAAATTTGTCGGCAAAATCTTACGAATGTAATGCCCTGTGTATAAATTGGTTGGTTCCTCAGTTTAGGGGCTGCGACAACGCTGTCATGTAGCCCCGTGTACTTTGGGTGTGTGTAGATTATGTCTGATAACTGTTGTTAATTGTGATGGCTGTATTAGTGTGTGTTATTTGTTTTTAATTCAAGTAAGGACTGCAGACATTCAATTTTCAAGTAGTTCCTACTATCACTACTAAACGCCATTGTCAACGACAACTAGTACTGAACTTTGTTACTAGATGCCACCGCAGTCGGCTCCTAGCGACGAACGTTGGAACCTAAGAGCGTTATTCAAATCTAACATATAGCTTCACACAAGTGTAATGCCATAAATCTATGACATGGGACCGCCGGCTTTACTTTCCCTCCGAAGAAAGGCGTACTGAGTGATGTTGAATTTGGAGCAGCAGAAATTAAGATACAGTGCTATTTCTTTTGCTATATTGCCCTGTTTGTTTATGCAAACATTGGGGACGGTGCACACTTTCCATGTCGGTAATGGCTAGAAGGATGGTGCTGCAAACTTCTGGACGTAGATTCCAAAATGTTTTGCATATATCATAGTGTTTTCTTGTAACTGTAATGGTTCGTGCTTTTTTTTTTTTTTTTTTTTTTTTTTTTTTTAGCGTATGGCTGTTAGTGCCGGGAGTGTCCAAGGACATGTTCGGCTCGCCAGTTTTTTTGTAGCTGCTTCGAGACGGACACCCAATGGGTGGGCTAGAAGTACCGTTGGGGAGGAAAGTTGGAATGGAAGGGCGAGGAGTTGGAAGGTAGCGGCTGTGGCCTATAGGTAGGGACCAACCCCGGCATTTGCCTGGAAGGAAGATCGGAAACCACAGAAGACCATCTTCAAGGTTGCCGGCGGGGGGATTCGAACCTCCTCGCCTCCCGGATGTGAGCGACTGCCAGCAGTCATGCCGTAACGACCACGGCTAACTCACCCGGTTAATGGTTCGTGCTGACTTTGCCTTTGTGTTTGGGTTTGTAACTACAATGGTTGATCCAATATAGGCTACATTGTCAACTTTCAAATCATGTACCGGTAATTCATGTTCGACATGTTGGATTTTGATTGCATGTGCGAAGCTATCCTTGGTGGCACATACAGCTTAAGGAGCCACAACAATAACGATTGTAATATTATAACAGTGCCTGTCATAAATCTTGTACAACAATGATATACATTTCCAAGGAAACACACACACCTTGCTATTAGAAGCAAAGTTAAACATTTTCAAAATTCAAATGGTAATTATTTTTATCAATTTTTTCAAAATTCGGTTCTTGTTTTGTGCTGACCTTCACCGTTTCCCTGATATCTCCCGTGCTTACAGGAATTTTTGGAGTTTTCTTTTTTTAATATGGGTGATAAACCTTCTGCTACAAAATGAATCTCACTCAAAACAGTTGTGGCTTTAATTAGTCTTTCTATGAAACGTTAACATTTTTTTTAGTTTGCTCAGAATAAATATAGAAATAATGACGCTTAATTAATTAATAATTAATTAATTAATTAATAATGTTAAAATATGCGAGATTCATTTTGTAGCAGAAGGTTTAACACCCACATTAAAAAAAGAAAACTGTCAAAATTCCTATAAACACGGGAGATATGAGGGAAACGGTGAAGGTCAGCACAAGACAAGAACCAAATTTTGAAAAAATTGGTAAAAATAATTACCATTTCAATTTTGAAAAAAAATCATTGCTTCTAATAGCAAGGTGTGTGTGTTTCCTTGGAAATGTATATCATTGTTGTACAAGATTTATGACAGTTACAGTAATAATATTAAAATCGTTATTGTTGTGGCTCCTTAAGCTGTATGTGCCCCCTTAATTGGTCAATGAATGAAAATATTGAGCTCTGATTGGTTGATGAAACTGTATCATAATGACAAGTAGTACTTTAATGACCCTCATTATGATACAGTTTTCTGACATATAATATTTACATAAACAACTTATCATAATATATTATTTTATTGATGATTGCAGGTTTTATTTAATACCATTTAGATTTAGATGATCGCTTGACGATGGAAACTGGTTATCCAAGTGTATTTATTAATCTCATGTAATTTCTATCAGGTTTAGGGAACAACACCCATTGGGTACAATCGTGTTGACCGACTAAAAAACATTTTAATTTCATACACCAGAATAATACAAAGCTACATGTCGTAACGTTCTTGCAATAACTGTCATATTCTTCATTTAAGAGACCACATATTTGATCGCTAAACTGGTAAAATTCGCTTCAAACTAGTTAGAAACGTTAAGTAATTACAACAATCTACATTTCTACTAATCTCTAAATCTTTCAAAACGATATTACGGCACCGCGGCCTACTTAAGGTTTGGAACCACCGTCCTAAAGTTCGATGATATACTGTACAGCCCATGGGGTGCTGTACCCCCTGAGAACCACCCCGCCATCTTCTACCAAAACCACCCCAACTGGAAACATTATAATTCCAGAACATATCTCTACACAGCAAGCGGCGACCACCTAAGCCTAGGAGGTTAGCCAACGGCTTGCAAAACACACATAAACATTTACACTAACAACTATCTGGGGCAGCTACACTGACGGAATGCTGACCAAGCAGCGCCGAAACAATACGGTTTATACATTCTTCTTTACAAGCAAAAACAAAAGTTTGATGCTTTTCAGTCGGTCAACACGAATGTACCCAAATGAGATGGATTAATCCCTAATCCTGAAAAAAAGGGCAAAACTACTTTTTTACTTTATGTGTTTCTACATTTTTAAAAGATTATAGTTATAAATAATGTTATTTTTTGTTTTTCTAATTTTAATGTATATATATTTATTAGCCTATTTTCATTTATGAAAAAATACGCTTATGAGATCACCTTTTGTCCGTGTGTGTGTGTGTTTGTGTGATTCGTGTGGGTATGTCCCTAATAAAATCTAAACGGCTGGAGCGATTCCAATGAAACTCAGTAACTTCATTGCACTATTCCAGACGATTCCGACCGTGCCCTTCAAATTTTGTTACGTCTCACTAAACCAACATGGCGGCGGTGCGAAATATTTCACCAGCATTCAATATCTCCGAAACTATTACCGATATCACGCTGGAAGTTTTTACGGTGATAAAAAAAACTACTAGAAGTTCATCTATGTGACTTTTGAAAACCTGTTAACTACAAAATCAACATGGTGGGCAAGCGAAATCGCTACATTTAAATAGACGTTTCTAGGGATTTAACCAACCAAACGCAATGAAACTTGGTACAGTATATGTTTATACACATTATAAATGCACCGACATCTAACTTCGTTCAATTGTTTACATAACCACAAGTTGGCGGCTGCGCGAAATATTTCACCGGCATTCTATATCTCTCAAGCTATTAGCGGTATCACCCTGAAATTTTGTACGGAGATAAAGGGCACTACTGGAAGTTCATCTATAAGACTTTCAGAAACTGGTTAACTACAAAACGAACATGGCGGCCATGCAAAGTTGAAAGTTATAAATAGACTTTTCTCGCGATTTACTGATCCAAACGCAATGAAACTTGGTACAGGAAATGTTTATACACATTGTAATGTACTGGTTTCTAATTTAGTTCAATTGTTTACATAACCTCAAGATGGCGGCTGTGCGAATTTTAAAATTAAGTTTTTATTCTTGTGTCGTTATCATGCGATCGATGTGAAAGTTTGAATACTGAACCTACGCAATAATTTTCCTTTAATGGTACATGACTCTATGGCCTATATATTTAACAATCCAACATGACGACCATCTGACATATTTAGACGGCTCTGAATATCTACGAATCTATTACAGGAATTAAACTGAAATTTTGTATGTTGAAAGTGGCAATTAACGTAAGTAGGATATATGAAAATAGGCTTTAGTTCTTCACGGAACTACTTGTTTTCAAATTTTAATTTATGTTCTTATAAATTTAATTTTGATATATTTATTGAATTTTAATGAATTAACTAATTTCGAATTGATTTTTACAATTATTTTCATAATTTTTATAGTTATGTTTAATTGTTATATTTCTTTTATTATTGTAATTTTATTCTTTATTTCTACACTTTAATTGTTAATATTTATAGTTTTCATTCTTTTAAAATTTTATAATAGTCCATTATGCAACGAGCCTTTAATGGCAATAATTGAGACGCGAGTAAGTTTTTAAAACGAGCGTACGCGAGTTTTATAATTTCCAAACAAGAGTCTTAATTACCATTATAGGCGAGTTACATACGACTGTTTATGTTCGACGATAATTATTATAACTATTTTATGTTCGAACAAATATTCATAAATATCTGTCGAGATTTCGTCAGTTTTATCTACTGAACAGAGCGCATGAGACGCAGAGAATGCCTTGTATTTGACCATGGCCTCCTCGATTACCCCACTATGACACTAGGCCAGGCAGTGAAATTTAAATTAGAAGGCCGTGGAACTCAGCGCATCTAATTATCTCATTGGTCAAACAACTGTTTCTTGAGCTCTCATTGGTGGGAGAAACTATTTCATAATTAAAAATAGTGTTATAATGAGCCTCATTATAGTACAGTTTTCTGACAGATAATAGTCAGGGTCAAACATAAAACACATTATACGTCAAGTAGATACGTTAGTAATTTTTTAATATTATAATTACTAGCACTTAGGCATAAAAATTCTCCTAAATTTGGCTGAAAGATTCAACTATGAGCATCTTTGAAAGCATAAACTGTCCTTATGGCAGGAGGTTACTATAGAGACCACTATCCCATAAAGGGTTAACTTACGTGTTTCTTGTGAGTTGAATTTGAAATTTGACTCTACATTAGTTTTACGCCGATGGTTTCCCTTGCGGTATTCACAGCCCTTTGATCGTAGTTGTCAAGATTGGTGGCGCTCACCGCTGGGAGTAACATGAGTGTCTGATGGCAGAATTATAAAATTTAATGGGAATCCCATCCCAATCCAATTAAATAGAAGCATTGATGAATGGCTTTGATGTAGAAAACCACATCACTAATTGTGTGACAATGTTGGTGGGGTGTGGTTAGGGTCGAGGGAAAGCCATAATTACCTTGCATTACCTCTCTGCACCGGCGGAATTCGTGTGCTAAAGTTTCAGCTCTATGAATCGTCTCATCTTGTGTGAGTGTGTGAAGCTTGGCTCGTCACTTTTGATCAATAATGCCAATCGAACAGTCTAAACGTTACTAACAGTGTAGTATGGTATGCGCGTTAATTTTCGTACCATGGCTATGATGCGAAACTACATCTAGCCTAGAGTTTGGAGGTTTGTTTCCTGATAGACAAACCACTAGATTCACCTCACAAAAATACGTTATCGGACACACCCAAGAACACGGGGCTGGTGACCAGGAAATTAAAAATCCCTCAAATGAACCAAAATTACTCAATGTAACTGATGTTACAGATAATTAGATGAACTGCCAAATTGTATTGAACAATAAGGCCCAAAGAAAACTTGCCACGAACACAAACAAAAATGCACAACTTTCATTGAATTGAATTTATTCATTGAGAACTCCCACTGAGGCTAAAGAGCCCCTTTATGTAGCGTATACAATGTTCTGGCTTGAAGTTCTGTAACAAGAAACTAAACTTAGCTTAACAATGAATAAACTAAACGAGCCAATTAGAAAACCTGTCGTATAAAAGACGCATACTACAAATTGGAATACGATAACTAAATAAATAACATAACTAATGGATTATTAAATCTATATACAAAATTATAGTACGTTAAAAAAGTGCTATAATTTGTATGTTAATTATAATATTACTCGAACTACCATCAATTCCACGGAAGTTGTATCTTGGATACTAAAAATATTATAAAAAGCTGTAGGACACTGATATATTTCAAATATTTTGTATGAAGTATTTATATTTTTGATTGTGAGCATATTCATGTGAGTTAAACAGAAGTAGCTTTAACCCTAGCAATTTCGAACGATATTGGTTTCCTTAATATGTGGTCGCATGAATAAATATACTTATTTGGTCGCAAACAGCGTTATGGACCGGGTATTATTGAAAGCAGGATGAAGATACTGAAACTTTAAAAAATAAGCTCCATTACGTAAGAAGCTCGACAATAAAGAAATAAAGAAATATACTGTATATAAAGAATATTTAATGTTAAAAATTATTGAAAATCAGAGTGCGACAGCTATTTTCATTCTTTTAAACCCACCGTGTAATTATCAATTAATTAATTAATTAATATTAGACTAATAACAATAACAATATTAAGATCATAAGCTTTCGCGGCCGGTGTCTAGTTTATCATCTAGGCGTACTCAAGTACGGACACCAACTCGTACCTACCCATGATTAAAGCTGCTGCAATGACAGCCGAAACGTCGGGAAACAATCATCTATACACGGCTCGGCTAGATGATAAACTAAATAATAATAATAATATTGTATTATCCTCCTGATAAGAACCACATTGATGTGCTAATTTTAGGCGAACTCAATACGTATTTGACACACTGTAAACACTAGCCCATGAGGTGTCTGTTGTAGTGTGGCGTCAGCAAGATCTGTGGTGTGATTTGTTTCCAGGGTGTCTGTGCTTCGGATTGCGTATTCGTAACTACAACAGCAACGCTGTACTTCTTCTCTCCCCCAATATTTCCCCTCCAATGCACAAGCTGCCCGCCAGGGGACAGAGCAAGCCAACAGCGTGTTGGAGTGGCAATGATATGTACTGTATCACAACGACGATATTCAAATGACAGTTTGAGGGAGTCTCCACTGTTTTTGCACATTTGCTGCTGCACTCTTCCATAGCAACACGAGCCGCTTGCAAGTGGTGGAACCCTCCAGGCACTTCTTCAATAAATCAAAGATGATGATGATGATGATAAATCTTGTTTTAAGGGGCCTAACATCTAGGTTATCGGCCCCTAATGGTTTGGGTGATACTGAATGATGAGATGAGATTGAGAACTATAACAAATTCTAACTACAGACTTACATACTAGAAGAAATGGTAAACAAATAAAGGATAAGGCAAATAAAGGACAGGAAGAAAATAAATGCCCTCAACCCTCGAAGAACGAGCGCTGAGGGATCCGGAAGGAAGGAGAGCCATGAAAGGCAGATAGGAAAGGGAAAGAGGAGAGGGCCCGCCCCCAAGTCAGTTGAAAGAGGGGAAAAAACGAACCCAGCTCAGGAATACCCCGGGATTGCCAACTCCCAAACTCACCAGCCGTGAGCCCTTGAGGGTGTAGCACTATCCAGGGTGCACCAGAAGTAGTGGGGCTACACACACCCTGCCACCTTGTGGGCCTTGAGCAAAAGGCAGGAGATAACATGAAAAGAAAACAGTGACAGTCAGTCTGAAAGACTAGACTTTGTATCATTTTAAATGCTGAAAAAAGCTAGAAAGGCTGGAGGCTTCTCGCTTCGCTCGAAACCAAAGACTCTTGACATGTTAGAAAATTATCTGCATAATAGTTATCTTGCTTATCTTGTTTCAAATTACTCGCGAACGGCAAGTGCAAGCCAAGGGCAAAGCAAGGTCAAGCGCGAGGGATGCCGTCACGCTCACCAGAGCGCGCGGGGACGTGCCCCTTCCATCCAGTCTAAAAACACTTACAGTGGGCGATGTATTGAAGATAGAGATATGCTCTCGCGGACGTTTTTGTAGAATTTTTCATACTGACCAATTCTTACGCTCATAGTATATTGGTATTTTTAACGGTTTGCCCAGCGTAAGCTTAAGAAGCGCACGGATGCCAAGTTTGTTTTCGACTTTTTCACTGAAATCGTTACTGCTTGGCTTCCTTTGATCATACATAAATTATTTTCTACAGAATCTTTCCTCGAGATATCCTTTACAGAATGGTGAAAACCGCATCAAAATCCATCCAGTGGTTCTCGAGATTACCCGTGACATCCAAGAATCGGGGATTTTTGTCTTATACTAACGAAGTACAGATTGTCGGGGAACACATGCACCAAGCGGTACTATGACGTCACACACCTCAGTGCATCTGGGTACATTTCGTCCCATCACCGTAACGTAACGCCAGACTCCAGCGTAACGACGAAGTCGACAAGATCATTTAAAATGAAAAAAAAAAAAGACTACTGAACCCTCACCTAAGGAGGGTATCAGGAAAGATTAGACAAGGGCCAATTAAGGCGGGAAAGGAAGAGACTCCCTAAGCCTTGGATACCCTAATACCGTCGGGGTTGGAAGAGAACAAGAGTTGACCAAGAGAGGTCGACAGGAAAGAAGACGGAGAGGAGCCCGATATAAGTAAGTGAAAGCAATGCCGGACTCAGCTGGGGTCCCGTGATCACCAACCCACGTCCCACTAGATGTGAGCCCCGGGGGGGGGGGGGGGGGGGGGGGGTGACAGTCGCAAGGTAAAAGATTTGTGATGTAAGAGTGTTTTCATTGCCAACCAGCGTTCTTCTTCGTGGAAGGTGTAGGGATGCTTTTCAGTCGGTCAACACGATTGTACCAAATTGGAATGGGTTATAGCCTCACCCTGAAAAAATGAGATTGATAAATACACAATAGCATGACCAGTTTCGATCGTTAAGCGATCATCATCAGATCCATTACACTTAGGCTACATGTCTTTAAGTATGACTGATGATTTTTAGCCTACTTTTCACATTTTGTAAAAATCAGGAAAAAGTAGACTTATGAGATCGATCCGGAGAAATGTGTGTCTGTCTGTCTGTCTGTCTGTCGTCTGTCTGTCTGTCCTTCTGTCTGTCTGGCTGTGTGTGTGTCCCCCCCCCCTATCAACTCCTAAACGGCTGCAGCAATCAAAACAAAATTTACTATGAGTAAAGATGTGCACCGGAATAGCTCACGTCCATATTTGAAAATGATGTCAGTGCTACCAACTGCTGAAAAAACGCACTAGAAATTTGAGCTCCATGTTGGATATCTTGCAAGGTATGCATGAGAGCTATTCCAAAATTGGCACACATGTAGATAATACTACTTCAGTTTAATTTCCAGGAGGCCAACCATAACAGTGTTGCCAAAATAATTTTAAGCCTTCTGATAAATCCAATGTTTAAATGCATATAACTTCTACACTATCAATTGGAATTCAACCAAATTTCGTATGTTGTATGTGTATATAACCAGATATGACTGAGCGTATTCTTAAGAGCAACCAGGGTTGCCAACTGTTAATATGTGCTGTCCCTATTTTTGTTATCCTAATATCAATAGATCAGAAAGTATGCAAGCCAATAGCTCTAAACTTTGCACACGTATAGTACCTGGCATTCTAGACGAATTTGGAGTAACTAATATACGTCAGTGCTGCCAACATGATTCTAAGCCTGCTGATAGGTCCAATTTTAAAATGCATGTAACTTCTATACTAACTAATGGATTTCATTCAAAATTGGCACAACAATAGATCATATTATTTCAGATTATTTCTGCCCAATACATGCATGACATTGTTGCCAACATGATTTTACGCGCGCTGTTAGATCCAATGTTTAACTGCATGTAACGTCCATGCTATTCATTGGACTTCAACCAAATTTTGTATTTTGTACCTTAAGAGATGGAACTAAGAATATATTCAGTCATCAGGGCTGCCAACTGTAGTGCTCTATTAGGCTACATTATGCCAGGTATACAGTATTTCGAACTAATTGGAAATTTCGATATTACCAACTTAATTTCGTCATTATTCTAGATAGGTTCATATACTGTAGAATAATCATTGGCATGGAAAGTAGGCTGTATAGTTCTTCACGGAACTTCTTGTTACAATATGTACCCTTATTTAGTTGCAGCGGTAGTAAAAACACAACTAGTCAAAATGTATGTGATATTTGGTGAAGATAGTGAAAGTGGTGATTGACCTCCAAATTTGATTACGTAGTGTGATAATGTAAGGCGGCTTCGGTGGCGTAGTCGGTAGCATGCTGAGCTTCTATGTCCGAGATCGCGGGTTCAAACCCGACCAAAGTCAACGGATTTAAAACACCCCTCAGTAAAGCCGGCGGGCCCATGTCATAGATTGATGGCATGTAAAAGAACCTTCCACTAAAAAATGTGTGAAACTAAACTTGTAGGTTTGATTTTATTAACGCTATACTAGTTCCAACGTTTGCCCCAGGTGCCAGTAGCGGTGGCATCTAGTAGCCAAGTTCACAGGTTGGTGTCGTTGACGGTACCATTCGGTAGCATAAGTAGGAACTACTTGAAATTGATCGTCTGAAGTCCTTACCTGACACACACTAATACAGCCATGACAATTGACACCGGTTATCAGACAGATTCTACACACACCCAAAGTGCACCGCGCTGTCGCAGCTCCTAAACTAAGGAATCAACCAACCAGCGTGATTATGTGAATTGTTTTTAGATGGTCAGGTTACAGTGGATTGTATACTTAGCTGCTTGAGTGGGGTGCGGTCTGGATGCCAGCATTTTACCTCGTCACTGACTGTAAATTTTCAGAATTAGGGAACATCCCATTGCAATTGGCTACAATCATGTTAACCGACTGAAAAACTTCAAATTTCGATTACTAAGGCAACACTGAAGAACTACTTCAATCACTATAATAGGGGAACTTGTTGAGCGTTGGGGCAGACACCCGTATGCTGACGTTGTGATATACCCTAGTGCATATTGTATTCGTTTCTACTCATTAGCCTGTGTTTCATATGAACAGCTCTTATACAGGGTGTATCTGTGATGATAATACAAACTTTCAGAGATGATGGAGGAAGGCAAATGGATCCATTTCAGATAAGGACCCATCGTCCGGAAACGATCGAGTCAACAGTTATTAAGGGGAGTCGTAAAGCCCTGTATTGCCAATGTTAAAATGGCAATAAAAATGCCCCATTATTTCAGCATCTCTTAGATATGTCAATTAATTATTTTTACAGACTGTTTATTGGTTCTTTCTCAGTGTACTGATCCTCATTCATATGGAAAACTGTAATCGATTTTTTTAAATATTTTATTCATTGAACCTCTAATTTTTTCATTAAATATCTGGAGCTTTCTTTTTTTAAACTATCTACTTGAAGAAATTGACTCTTCGAGGATCCGCACTATCAGTGTGCAATATACAGGATCATCAAAAGTTTGGTGCTTTTCAGTCGGTCAACACGAATGTACCTAAATAGAGTTGGGTTGTGCCCTGATCCTGAAATAAATTACATGAGATTAATAAAGACACTAGGATGACCAGTTTCGATCGTCAAGCGATCATCATCAGATACATTACACTTAGGCTGTAACATCTATGTTTGAGAATACTGGTGATAAATATATACAATATGTACAATTATTTAGTTGCAGTGTTGGTAATGCAACTGTCGGTGTATGCTAAATGTAGTATATCTAATGTTAGGTGAACTTCTAAAATGGTGATAAAAATCCGGAATTTGTCTGTTTGGGGTGATTATATGGTTATACAAAATCAACTATGGTTATACTGTAATAATACAGGCTGATACTTATCCAGTTGTCTCCCTAACTGGAACTTCAAGCAGTCGACCATAACTGGTGCCAGAGTGAACACGATACATGTCCATATGAATGACAAAACACGTGTGAACTAACTATATGAGTTAGCGGAACGCCAAACACAGGCTGAACTGCGTACGCGCCCGCGATCTGCGCCAGTCAAAGCCGTGTTTATTGGTGCGCACATAGATAATGACCCTGTATATACAAATATGTACATATTAATCAGAAATGAACAGCAAGGCTCTTCAACCAGGAAAGGGCTGGAGCTGATACTTTCATGAACTCTTCGCATTCACCTGCAAAGCTACGCTTTTGGCACTCCCGAATGATGTGGTTCATAGTCTGTTCTTAAGCTCCGCAGTCACAAGTTGTGTAGTATTGCTTTGCATCTTCCATGACCAGATCGAGCACGATTTGGTTGGCACCACGTAGCTCTTGGTAGATCAGTTCCTGGGATATGCTGGGAAGGGCGGGCAACGTTGTGCGTGGCGCTGAATGGGACTTTAGTAACCAATAATTATAATCAGTAGCTATAACAAATTATTTGAATCACACTGCCTGCTTTTTATTTTTATTCTTAAAAAAAGTGTGACATCAAACACATCCACTTGACGTCCGCTGGCGCTGGGGCGAGTACTACTAAATAATAAAATTCCCAGGAAGGGTTGCTTCCACTACCCACCTCTGATGTTGAACACCTTTATGCAACTTTTCTACAACTGATGCACCGTTCTATTTAAGAAGAGAAAATCAGAATAGCCTTCTTGCCTTGCTTGACTCTTGGCTTAAGACCCATTGCACTACAGCGCAGCGTATTAAGGACAGGAGTGTGGAGGGGGGAGTGGTGGTGGAGCTGGGAGGAGCGGGACTACCGTCGACCAAAGTATTATGTGCACTCGAGTTTGAAGGTTGTTTGTGAAGTAACCAATAGTCCTACTTAAAACCCAATAACATCATCATTTTTGTCGTTCTATTTTACGTTAGATCATGTAGGTTTGGAATTTTTAATTTATATTTTAATATTTTTCTATCGCAGTTGGAACACAAAAAGAGCCTTTTTTTAAGCGTGTTCCAACCATGCGTCACATTTAAGAATTATTATCTCAAAAACACGTCATCATATCGAATCAAAATTTTAACACAATATACATTGGAATGTTGTATAACTGGTTTATTAATTTCAAAATTTTGTGTGTCCAAGAAAAAACGTTGTTATCATTTTTGTAAGGTAACTTTTTCTCGGCTCGGGGTGGTTGGAAAATTTCGTTCTTGGTCGCGTTGCAATCCTTATACATCAAAAAGTTATGCTGTATGACTGTGAAATACGTAAATTAATTCACTTATTTAATATCGGTTTGTATTTGTACAGGGAAATAAGACTTGGTTCACCAGCTAGCCGCTCCAGGTAAAGCTGTACAGCGTTGCTGAGATGGAGCCCATCACTTCCGAGCGAGGCGCGCCATGATGCGTGAAGGGCTCCATTTCGGCAACGCTGTACTGCTTTCTCCGGAGCGGCTAGCTGGTGAACCATGTGTTATTTCCCTGTACAAATACAAATCGATATAAAATAAGTTAATTAATTTTCGTATTTCACAGTCATACAGCATAACTTCTTGATGTATAAGGATTACAACGCAACCAAGAACTACATTTTTCCACCACCCTGGGTCGAGGAAAAGTTACCTTACAAAAATGATAACAACTTTGTTTCTTGGACACACAAAATTTTGAAATTAATAAACAAGGTATACTACATTCCAATGCATATTGTGTTAAAATTTGGATTCGATCTGATGACGGCTTTTTGAGATAATAATTCTTAAATGTGACGCATGGTTGAAACACGCTTAAAGACGGGCACTTTTTGTATTCCAACTGCGATAAAAAGTATTAAAATATAAATTAAAAATTCCAAACCTACATGAACTAACGTAAAATAGAACGACGAAAATGATGATGTTATTGGAGTGCACATAATATTTTGGTCGACAGTAGTCTACCACGGAGTGATTCTCGTGGCAAGCCGTGACGTCACAGCCACCAGTGGCATGGCTGGACAGGCCTGGGCTAGGGGGATAACTCAACTACTCCACTGCGTATTGACCGGATTGGAGTACGATGTCTGTACTGTAGGCTTCAGTCTGTGTTTACGAGATGAAGTGGTAGTTTGCTATGCCTGCATTGACGCTGAAGGACGCCATTTAAATTTAGCAGCTTGTGAAACGTGTGCAGATAAATGGTATTAAATGAATAGCATTTTGCTTATAACTTGTGACTCGATCGTGTCCGTAGTATGGTTCCATATCTCACATTCACCCATTTGCCTTCCTCCATCATTCCTGGAAGCAGGGGTTATGTGCTGAAGCGCTGCAGCACATTGGTTTATTTGAAAATCAATTACTTTAATATTATCTACATACAAATATAGCGCATTCATTAGAAGTCAGCCAAAGAACAGGAAATATTTCAACTTCCCTCACAACGAGGTATCTAGTCCTACATTCCACTCCACGCCAGGCACTGGCTGTGTAGATCACAGCTCAGCAAGAATGTCTAAGTTTATTGCTAGGAGACAAGAACTCTGCCTTTTGCGCATGCTTGCCCAAACTTTTCGTTGTGCTGTTGGGACAACAGTCAAGACCAGAGCCAAGACATTCTTCGTTCGACCACAGATTGCCAGCACTGTCACACAAAATGAGAACGTGGCCGGTGGCACCTTCCAGTCTCTGCGGTAGCATTTTAAAGGGAATCGCTCAAATAAAACGAGGGCAAAAAAAAGAGGAAGCTATCAGCTGTTCACACCGGAAGGTTTGAATGTACCTGTATTTTTCTGAATATTGTTATTGCTTAGAGGGGAGATGGGTTACCTCACACAAATAATTTACTACACCAGCCGCCACAGCCTGAACGTTTGTATCATCACGGATTCACCCTGCATAAACCATCGGCAACCATCAAACGGTATTTATGACCTTAATACTACAACACTGTGTTAAAAAATGCAGTCCGGAGTGTAATTATCTTTATCCACTGCTGCATCTGAGACTTACAAGCGAAACATACTTAGTCACACTCAAGACGCGTTTCAGGCTGGGGAGTACTTGATGGGTTATGGATGAAGCAAGACATTATATGCTTTGCGGATTACATACTGAAAGTCCTCTTTTTAATTCAAGGAATTTTCCCTAATGATGGACATTTCTTGCTGTGTTAATAATGTAGGGGCGTAGAATCTCAGCATGCTACCAACTACGCCACCGAAGTGGCATTTGCAATTTTAAAACATAGCTCTGTTTGGTCTTAACCTATATTCTGCATTATTACTGCTTTTCGCTCCCAGGATTTTTCTCAAAATTCTTCTCTAATTTTTCTACAGTAGATCTCCAATTCTTGTTAGTTACAGTGTTTCTGCCGCATTCAGAGTTTCGGGTCCGACCACTGTTTGGCAGTGCCTTAATTTCGTGTTCCACGATAAGTTCTTTTTTGTGATATAAAAATTCCTTTTCAATTTTGTGCACTCTAGTTTCTATAGCTGTATTTTCTTTGTGTTCTTTGCTATCATCGATTGATTATGCCTTATTATATTTTCCGCCAACACAAAGGTCCTCATTTCTCTACTATAAAATGCTATAGTGTCAAGTTGACTTTCATAGCGCTTCAAGGAACAACGAAATTCGACATGCAAGCTACCCTCTGGGTGTCAAATAACAAAGCTTGCACCCGGCACCCGAGGCCATACTATGTCTCATTATGCCCGAGCCCTCACCCCCAGTGTAATTTTGACTCAACTCATCCCCCTCCCAAACCCCAGGGGCTCACAACTCGTGGGACGTGGGTTGGCGACCACGGGACCCCAGCTGTGTCCGGCATTGCTTCCACTTAATTGTGCCGGGATCCTCTCTGTTATCTTTCTTCTCGACCTCCCTTGCTCAACTCTTGTTCTCTTCCGACCCCGACGGTATTAGGGTATCCGAAGCCAAGGGAGTCTTTCACTTTCCCGCCTTAATTGGCCCTTGGAAAAAGGAAAGGAAGCTTGTAGTTTTACGTGACCGTTAATCATGCGATCATGGGCCACGGGACCTACTTTTTACGTGGACTCCGAACCACAGGACATGGCATTTTGCCTTGGTGAAAGGCAAACAGAATTGGCCCTTGTCTCATCTTTCTTGATCCCTCATTCTTCGAGGGGTCAGACATCTTGTTTTCTTTTATCTCCTGTCTTCTGCTCAAGGCCCTCAAGGAGGCAGGCCGTGTGTAGCCCCACCACTTCTGGTGCACCCTGGATTGTGCTACACCCTCAATGGCTCACGTCTGGTGACTTCGGGAGTTTTTTTCTTTTCTTCGTGTGGCCTCCTCAGAGGCCGAGTGCAGGTGTTTCTATTCGACGCCCGTGGGCGACCTGCGCGTCTGGATGAGAGATGGAATGGATGAAGATGACTGAAACTGGGCAAGGATGTGGAAGGAAGCGGCCGTGGCCTGTCAGAAGGTACCATCCCAGCATTTGCCTGGTGTTGAAAATGGGAAACCACGGACAACCATTTCAAGGACGGCTGACGGTGGGGCTCGAACCCACGCGTCTACCGAGTCAGCAGGGAGCTTGGTCCCATGACCTAATGCTGAGCTTTAGCCAGCGTAGCTACTACTGTCGGTACTTCGGGAGTTGGCCACCCCGAGGGCTTCTTGAGCTGGGTTCGGTTTTTCTCCTTCTTCCATTGCCTTTGGGGTGGTCCCTCTCCTCTTTCCCTTTCCTATCTGCCTTTCTTCCAAGTCCCTTAATTCTCATTCTTCGAGGGTTGAGGGTATTCCCTTTCCTCCTGTCTTTTGTTACCCTTATTCTCAGTTTTGTTTTCCATTTCCTCTTCCAGTAGGGGTGCGTGATGGCGCAGTGGCTTAGCGGCTCGTCTTTCATCTGGACGGCCGAGGTTCAAATCCCGGTGACAGCGATGTGGAATGTTCTCCTGAAAAATCACGTAGTGCCAGGAAGGGCTTCCGGCCTTAAATTCCCGGCCAAAACAAAAAATAAGCCTGGTTGGCTCCGGCGACCCGAATTTATTGGGAAAAGTCGAAGAAAGATGGATTTCCTCTTCTAGTAGCCTATGTAGGTATGTAGTTAGTTTTAGATATAGTTTCATTTCATTACCGTTTTCACTTTTATCCAAACCATTAGGTACCGATAACCCAATTATCATCATCATCATCCTCATAGTTGCGCTACTGAAGGTATTGTTGTTGTTGTTTGAGTGTTCAGTCTTTTGACTGGTTTGATGCGGCACTCCATATCTCCCTGTCCTGAGATAATCGTTTCATTTCTACATATCTAGCACACCCTACATCCGAGGCAATTATAACCTTGGTCTACCCCAACTGTTCTTGTCCTCGACCCTTCCTTCCATAACTAAGCTTGCTATTCCTGGGTGCCTTAGTATGTGTCCTACCAACCTATCTCTTCTCATCATTAGCAGTCGCCAGAAACATCTCTCCTCTCCCACTCGTCTTAATACCTCTTCATTTGTTACCCTATATACCCATCTGATCTTCATCATACTCCAGTAACACCACATTTCAAACGCTTCAATTCTCCCCTTTCTGCTGCACAAATAGTCCAAGTTTCACTTCCATAGAGTGCCATGCTCCAGACAAAGGCTTTTAGAAATTACTTCCCAATACCTAAATCTACATTCGATGTCAACAGATTCCTTTTCTGAAGAAATGCTTTCCTTGCCTTAGCCAACCTACTTTTTATATCCTCTTTGCTTCGTCCATCACTGGTTATTTTGCTTTCTAAGTATCAGAAGTCTCCTACTTCCTTTAAATTTGCATCTGCCAATTTAATGCCCATTGAGGTTTCTGATTTATTTCGGTTGCATTCCAATATTTTCGTTTTACATTTATTTACTGAAGGTACGTGGTCTGGAATGCCGGAGTGGCGTATAAGGTATGAACTACTTTCAATGTTAATGCCACTAATTACCATCAGAGCGAGTTTTGGAGATCGTGGAGGAGTAGGGCCGCCTTCAGGCAAATGCTCACCTCATTAGTGCAATTTGTGATTTATCGTGCTGCAGCCACCGGCAGGAGGTCTTGACAGTGACTTTGAAACACCTGTTCCTCTCGGCAAGCCGCAGTGAAAGTGAAGGTTCGCTTCCCGCTTTTTATTATTCCTGTCAAGAGTCGCAACAACATGTCAGGACGAGTGTTCTGCGAACACTTTATATCATTATAATAGACTGGAAAAGAAAATGAGACGGCATGTTTGGCTTTCTCTCCAGTGGAAGCATTCCACTGCGAATGAGTTCGATGCTCAACTAGGGCACAATACTTGTCAGTCCAAGTGGTCTCTGGGAACACTGATGTCACTTCTAAGAAGCCAAGGAAAGTCAAGGAAAGTTAGGACACACAATTAGTTCAGTTGTCGAGTGAAATAATAATAACTAGCGTTACCCGTCGCGGCTTCGCCCGCGAATATTCTAGTTGTAAAGAGTACACTTAGCAAAACCTCAATCATGAATGCTATGACTGATTTATCCTTGGTATGAATAATCAGACTTTATCAATTCAGCTACTGGTGCAGTGGTTAGGGGTTTGTCATTCCTTCATAGGTATATCAGAGCGAAGTTACTTTTCTGGGAATATCACAGACACTGTTAATTTAAGGGCCTTTAAATGTGGTTTTCGGAGACCCTTTATAGTCGGGTGATGAAGACCTTTCGTACCACACTCACACGTGCAAATTGCGTGAAAAATTCTAGAGTGCCCCTTGACCCCCTTAAGCGCATTATACTGTATGTATTGATGATTTTTACAGCTTAATTTGGTTCAGTTATAACCTTATAACCGTCTGGAAACTTTCACAGAAATGTAATAATTGGAATTGCCTTGCGTCTTACAGAAGATTCTGTTACCATGGTTACCGTGTTGCTTTCTTTCATTATTTCATTGTAAATATACACGTTTTAAGGTATTTATTTAATTGTGAGGCATTTAAAGAGTAAGTGAGTGCGCTTCGCTTACGCATTGGGTTATGCTGAACCTGTAGGTACCCCATATGTGTAGGTTGGTGTTAATGGGACCTTATTTTCGGTACATAACTGCAATGGGACCTTCGCAGAATAATATAGGGAGGGATTGTGTTGTTTGAGTCTTCAGTATTTTGACTAGTTTGATGCAGAACTCCATGCCTCCCTGTCTTAAGCTAATCGTTTATCTCCACATAGCTGACACACCTTACATCCGAGGCAAAGTTTATGCAATACTGGAAATTTTTATACTCGTATCAAGAATGTGCTTCTGTTGGAAAGAAGCAGATGTAAATCAATCGTATTCCCCTTAAAGCAACATTTAGCACCGTGGTGCATTTCGGTTAGCGACCATTCGCCAGTTGAAGATCAAATCCAAATTAATCAAGTCGGTTGCTTGGAAAGGTCACCTTCACATGCTTATAATTCACCGGGAAGTGTTTCCACTCTCACTTCCTTCCTGTTGAGAAGAAAGCGCTACACAGCACATTTTATTCTCATGGATATTTGGCGAGTCATCTCTCTCCATTTACAGACTGTTCTCCACCCATTTGATCAACTTGTATAACAACACGCCATAAATGTAGCCACAAAGGAAGATTAACTATCGTCACAGCTACTGCCACGGTATCAGAATATGTTACTCCTTAACATGGTATATTGGCGTTCGCGGCCAGTGAATTAAAACTCAGCAATTTTTCTAGATATGTGCCGTGTCCTTTGTGGGTTTTCACCTAGGACACCAAGCTGGCTAAACAGCGGGACGAACCCCCTTACAAGACACGGCACAAACCTAGAAAAATGCTGAGTTTTAATGTTATTCCTTCCTTCCTTTTCCTGACGTCTGCTCACCAGCCTGTAGCATGAGGTGGATATAGTTTCATGTATGGGTCATTTATTATACGAACATAGAAAAATTAAATTTAGCAAATGCAGCTCATCAACCTTGATACCTTGGACTGATCAAGTCACGAATGACAATGTTCTCAAAAGAGCAAAGGAGACACGTACCTTGGTTGAATCCTTAAACAGAAGAAGGAATAGTTTTGTTGGCCATTTGATTCGTCATTCTGACTGGTGCACCACACTCTTCGAAGGGAAGCTAGAGGGAAAGAGGGGTCGTGGAAGACCAAGGACTCAATTTATAGACAGCATTAAAGGCAAGCACACTTATTGCCATTTGAAACTGCAGGCCAGAGAAAGAAGAAGTTTTGGAAGACATGCATGTTACCCACCAACCTAGCGGTTGAGGAGAAGATGAAAATGCTCATCAACATCTTCACTGGTGCCTTCGGTGGCGTAGTTGGTAGCATGTTGAGCTACTATCTCAAAGATCGCCGGTTCAAACCTGGCCGAAGTCGTCGGATTTTTAAGACCGTTAAATATCCCTCAGTATGCCTTGCTTCGGAGGGGATGTAAAGAAGTAAAAGAACCTTCCACTAACTACTATTGTGTGAAGCTAAATTTCTAGGTTAGATTTGATAAACGGTCTATCAGTCCCAACGTTCGCCGTCAGGTGCTGGTTGCGGTGGCATCCAGTACCCAAGTTCACAGGTAGGTGACGTTGACGGTAGCATTTGGTAGAAAAGGTAGGTACTATTTGAAATTGATTGTCTGCAGTCCTTACCTGAATTACAGATAACACACACTAATACAGCCATCACAATATTAACACCGTTTATCAGACAGATTCTACACACACCCAAAGTACACGGGGCTACATGACCGCGTTGTCGCAGCCCCTAAACTGATGAACCAACCAACCAACCAAAATTTTACCATCAAACTTTTCGAATGTGGAAAGGTGGTTACAGCTCATGAGTGCTGATCCTTTTTACAAACTACTGTAATTAGCTGAAATCCTTTTTAGCCTACTTTCGATTTTTTCAAAAAATGAAAGTAGACTTATGAGATCAACACAGGGCGAAAAAAGTGTGTCTGTCTGTGTGTGTGTATGTGTGTGTGTGTGTGAGTCTGTGTGTGTGTGTATGTGTGTGTGTGAGTATGTGTGTGTGTGTCTGTGTGTGTGTGTACTCTGAATGTCTGTCCCCCCCTATCAATTCGAACACTGTGAATGCGAATTGAACGAAATTTGGTACAAAGGTAGCACTAGCAAAGGACACCCCAGTGTCATGTTTTATATCGCCGCCATCTTTACTAAAACTGAATGGCGGCCACTCAAACGTTCAAAACGTAAAATCAAATAACGACTAACCAAATCATCCGATCTCTACCAAATTTGGTAACAACATACCTTCGTATAGGATGCGTCTTGTGACCAAACTACAAGGTCGTCCGCCATACCATTTCAGGATGGCGGCCGTGCGAATTATGCAAACTTTATAATCCATATCATGGGACCCACCAGTTCCGATTATCGAGCCGAGAATCGTTTTAACTGTTCTAAAGGAAGAGGCACGTTCGAAATTAAAAGTTTATTTTGTAATACTATAGTGCAGACGTGATTTTAAAAAGCTGAGCTGATTCAGTAATAAGACAAGATGGCAGCGGATATCTTGTGCCTGACTTATATTTCACTAATTTGAGTATTGCATGCAATATAGCGTACTGATACAAAATAAATAAACTTTGTATGAAATGCTTTATATATAAATAATATACTCCAGTGATGAAATCGTTTAGTATAAATCATTATTTGCTAACAAGTTCTATGTAAGTCATTTTATATAGAACGCTATTCGTTGACACAATTAGCTCAGTGGTAGAGCGTTAGCCTATCGCTCAAATGCCTATGGTTCAAATCCGATCAGAGCTAGGTTTTTTGCTTGAAATGTTATATGTTTATTGTTTTGTAATGACTCAGATGTTTTAAAATTAAGCGTTATATTGTGCATATTATGGTGTAAAATATATATTTAATTAAAACATAATTCGCCAGCAGATTTAGGCTACTCGAGACATCTAGCTGCCAAAAAGGTAACTTCCAGATTTTATTGAAAAGTTTCTTCTTCTGGCCGCTAGAATGCACTCGCTCTGTTAGGATTATATTGTTCGATATTTCACCACTAGATGTCACGACTAGTCTACGTGGGGCTCCATTGATTACTATACCATTGGCATTCTATGCGCATCGAATTTGAAGAATGACAAGATGATACTACGATACATTTTTACTTTTTATTTTAAAGGGTTTGTAACAGCCTATTTTGCGTTACTTGAAAATGTTATTTGAAGTAAAGAACAAAACGATTTCACATAGTAACTGAATTCAAGCCGTTGGTGTTGGTTCAGGTTAATAATTACTACTTTTATTTCAGGCAAATAGCAATCGAAAATATCCACATAGTTTGTATACACACGTCTCTGTAGGGTCATGGAAAGATTTGTTAATTCAATTAGGGTTGTGAAAGCCATGCACAACCAGACGTGTAAAGACATGCCTCAACTCAAAGTTGGATGTTGCCCACGGTAGGTCGTATATGTAATAATAATAATAATAATAATAATGTTATTGGTTTTACATCCCTTTTAACTACCGCTGCTTTTAGAGACACCGGGGTGCCGGAAATTTGGCCCGAAGGGGATCTTTAACGTGCCAGTAAATGTACTGACACGGCTCCCTCGCATTTGTGCACCCTCAAATGCCAGCTGACTGCGCCAGGATACGAACCTGCAACCTAGGGCCCAGCAAGCGAGAACGTTACCGCTGAGCCACGCAGCCAGTCCGGTCGATTATGTCTCCATTTCCATAACATTCTTGATATACTTCTTATCTTTCTTTCTTCAATGATGGTAGCAGTTTTTATCTAGGTTGTGGCGTTTGGTAGAGGTAAATCGTTTCTAAGGTCTTCAACAATTCAATTTTATTCAATACTGAAAATATCTTTATTGCAATCATTATGTTCTGTTACATTCACTGAGAGTTTACTATCAGGTGCAGCATTGGTTATCCGGTCAAGCCACACCTGACGAGCAACAAAAAGACCCAAGTGAGTGGGGGTGGAAAAGAACTAGTAGTGGTCTCGTGCCAGTGGTCTCGTGTACCCTGCACCAAACTCAATACTACGGAACATTTCATGTAAATGTAAAAAGAGCTGCCAACGCAATTGAGGATGCAGGAAGGTGGGCCTTTATTGTTCCCCAATCTGCACATCATGAGAAGGTCTGTGCGACAACGTTGAGCCCCCGGAAGACAGCTCTGGCACAGACATAGAAGAGACTGAAGCAAGAGACAGAGGTATGTCGAATCTC
Organism: Meconema thalassinum; assembly: GCA_946902985.2. NCBI lineage: Eukaryota > Metazoa > Arthropoda > Insecta > Orthoptera > Tettigoniidae > Meconema > Meconema thalassinum. The sequence goes on from OX336393.1 coordinate 49,821,815, forward strand.
ACAAGTTATTTTGTATTCATTCATCTCTCCTTGATATATTATCACAAGTCAGTGTCTCACCACCTCTTTTTCAGGAGAACGACCCCTAACGCTGACGATGGAGCAATCAGACCCTGAGCCAGGACCCGATGCCATCGAAGAACCTCAGCACGATGCGGAAGGTATATTTAATCTCACAATCTATTTTTCAATCCTCATCTCTCCTTGAAAAATGACACCACTTCTTTCAATTTCCAGAACAAGCAGAATATGTACCGGGACCCATCGCCACCGAAGAACCTCAGCCAGGACCTTCTAAAAGACGACAGCTCATATAATTTTTGCATATTATAATTGTAATATTATTAATAAATGATCATAAGTAACGATATTTTAAGTTTTATTTTGTTAGAGTCCTACCTTTTTTGATACTGAATTGTAATAATTTCGATCCTTTTTTTTTCGTTTTAATTACTTGTGCAGTAAACTAGGATAAATTTTTCAAATAAAAGCATTCTAATAAAAAATAATGTTTTGGAATGTAAAAATTGGGTTTTGCAGAGACCGCTGAAAATTGCCAATTTTCAACTCGCCTTTGAGACCGAACGGTTGGTCTGAAAAAAAACTAAATAGTGATATTTGTAGAGAATTTTAAGTACTTTAATTTCTGTAAACAAACCATTTACAAAAAAAATAATAGTTTTCGAGTTTTAGGCAAAAAACGGAAAAAGCAGTTTTTTTTGCTTTTTTTGCGATTTTTTCAATGTTGCGTCACGAAATTTTGTCCGCAAACCTCAGATTCGGATTCAGCATCCCAAAATACGTAAAGAATGAAATAAATCAGAACTACCCCAAAACTTTCCTAGTAAAAACACAATTAAACTGAACTAAAGGGACATACACTTGTAACATTCGGCGATGAATGTTCGTTCCCCCTACTCCTTCCGCTGTCAGAAACCGAACAACACCTCTTTGCTCTTCGTTTGACGCCTCCATGTCACTGTTTGCAATGCGAATGGCAGCGTTGGACGATTGATGCATGCTGCTGCTCGCTTTGTATCGTCACATGACGTGCACGCGTGCCCTCTAGCGACGGGCTGTGACCTTCCACGCTCTGGTTGGAACCACACCTCGTTACTCACGCCACGATTAGCCGATGTCTTCATCGGTTTGCGCATTCCATCCTCCAGCTCGTTACTTTTTGAACGCACCTTATATATAGAAACGGCAGAAAACGCTAATGAAATATTTTATTGCAAGACAAATTATTGTGGAGTTATACTAAACCAGTTGTTAACCATGTATTAGTGTACGGCATATGTGGCGTACTGGTAGCTACCTGGACTCTTAGTCTGGAGGTTCGTGGATCAAATCCCAGTAGGTTATAATGTTAAGCATATATAGTGTGTATTTGCAATCAAATAATATTATATATGTGAGAATGGATTTTGGCAAGCGAATAAATCGAACACGTCTTGAAGTAGTTTTAAGTATAAAAACTGCATTTAACCGTAAGATTACATAAGATGAGATTTAACAGAACTTGACGTGACATGACTCGACACAAAACTGTAACTGATCGTCTTCCTTTCTCGCGACTTCCACTTGACTCCTCTACGCGGCGCCACCAGGCAGTGTCCAGGCTGGCGGGAAACCATAAAACGTTCATTATATTCAGATTCCCACATATAGAGCCTATATACTTATAACACCACAGACTTCAACACTCGACTACAGCGATCAAAATTCGTTGTCCTTGTTCCGCGGTAGAGTCTATTATTGTTGTTATTTCTTTAGGGGTTTTGCGGCATCATGGTCTTGCAGCCCCGTGCACTTAAGTGTATGTAGAAGTTGTCTGATAACCTGTGTCACTGTGATGTCTGTAGGCTTACTAGTGTGCGTACTTTTAAACGAGGAAGGATTTGGGTAGTAAGCTGTAGTTGTTGTTGCTTCATTTGAGATGCATGGACATTATGGACATTTAGTCTCGTGTACTTGGGTGAGTGTTGATTTTTCTGATAACCTGTGTTATTGTGATGGCTGTATTAGTGTGTGTATATATAATTCGAGTGAGGATTCAAACAATCAAAGTATAATATCCGTATAGCACGTTGTATTTCAAAAAGCTACTACAACCAGCATTGAATTGTACGCCTTGAAAAGGACAAAAAGTTATAACTATACCCATGCATTTAGGAGAAAGTAGACTATATGTTCTGTACTGAACATCTTGTTTATAATTATAGACTAGCAGTAGTGCCCGGCTTCGTCCGGTGGATTTATTTGCTTTATGGATGACTAGCTGAAGTACCCGTGCTTCGCTACTGGTCATAAATAAATTGAAATGTGAAAGTGACAGTAAAAGTAAGGGATAGGCGAGGTGCTGCGCTGAGGGAGAGTTAGGATGGAACATTTTGTCCAGCTACACCGCTTGGCATTGACCTAGTTTTACAGCACACAATTAGGTTTTACTCGCTAACAGTTGGAGATACACGAAAAGTGATAAGGACCATTCTGATAGAAATTTAAATTTTAAACCTAGCATATGCCATCAAAAGTTTGCTATTTCTTAGCGTTCTCTTTTTATTTTAAATTGAAATATGAATGTTTGAAACCAAAGGGTGTAATGACGTCACTTACATGGTCGCCATCATTAAATAGTGCAAAGTATTGAAATCAAAAGTAGCCTATATATTAACCAGGTAAATCAGCTACTTCCATGTAAAATTTCATGTAAATCGGACCAGTGGTTCTTTGGTGATCGAGTAATACACAGACACACAGACACATACCATCTCAATTTTATATATTAGTATGGATGTAGTTTTTTGATGTACGAAAAACGTACGATATTATTTAGTTAGTAATTTGCAAGTACCCATGTTTAAGTACAAAAGGAGCCTGGTCATGGTTTCTAATGAATACTATGATAATTATTGGCGACGTCAGTTACCCGTAGGTTTGCTACGGTACTGTATTTGTTGAGGGCAGTGAAGGAGGTAATGCTCTGTACAAATTATTTACTCTTACAGTCATGTCTTAGGTAGAAAAGAGGGAGTGTTCACTGCGTGGTTGATCATTTTAGGTTACTGTTCATTTTGGTTGCTACAAATTATTCTGGTTCTGTTAGTCTTAGTCAAGTCTTATCACAGTTGGAGTGCCTCACTTGTTTGGTAATTGTGGTGTAGCGGTTGTCCGGATTCGATTCCCGGCTCTGAAAAGAAATTTTAAATCCGGTGTGTCACGTGAGGCAAAAAGGGGCAGATGACCTCGCTCGCTGTTCCGCCCCTTAAAACAACAATAAGTACCTAACAAACTAACTAACTTGCTAACTAACTAACACGTGAAGCAAAACTGAGAAAAGACTGGTTCGATTGCCACTTCAACCATCTGGATGTGGTTTTACCGTGGTTTCCCCACTTCTTCTGCAGGCATGTATTTAAATATAAGTAGCAAACACTATAAATATGCGTTTACTAAAATCTCTACTTAGTACAAAACTAAGTCCCCAATTCTTGGATAATCTTGGGTAATCTCGAGAACCACTGAATGGATTTTGATGCGGTTGTCACCATTCTGTAAAGGATTCTCGAGGAAGGTTTCTGTAGAGAAATAATTTATTTTTGATCAAAGGAAGCCAAGCAGTAACTATTTCAGGGAAAATGTCGAAAAAACCTGGCGTCCGTGCGCTTATTAAGCCTACGCTGGGCAAACCGTTAAAAAATATCAATATACTATGAGCGTAAGAATTGTTCTGTATGAACAAATCTACACAAAAATGAGAGCATATCTCTATCTTCAATACATCGCCCACTATAAATGTTTTTACATTTCCATTTCTTCCAACAATCTCCATTCAATTACTGAGGCGACAGTTTATGAGCTAGCTAGGGGCGAGCCTATCACCCCAGTTACAGCCTAGCTAGTGGGCGAGCATATTACTCCAGATACAGCCAGCAGCAAACTGTCGAGTCGTGTTGAGTTAAGACTTCAGAGAAGATTGGTTGTGTTTGGAGTTTCCCTGGAAGTGCAACTCGGCTTTTCTTCATTTCGCCTGTGAACTTTTCGTTCCGCAAAATACACAGTCAAGTTAAGATTGGACGGAAGGGGGATTTGTGTTTCATGCACCTCGCCATTCTTAAATTACGTTGACAAGACTTCGTTGCACATGCATCTGCTTGATAATACTAATTAATAGTCCAGTCAGTGATTTTAACCCATCATGCCGAGACGTAAAACGGATATAGGTCGTAGTTCATTTACATCGAAAAAAGAGCGCTTACCACGTAATGCATTCATAACTGTTCCAGGGCGAGGCCGGAGCGGGTTGCTAGTTACAAAAACAAATAAAATTTAATACATAGTTAGTCTTGCCCAGCGGCTTGGAACTAGTGCTCTAGTGGGTGAGTCAATGACATTCATATCAATAGGGGAAGATGACCTTGATGTCACGTCTCATTAAATAACCACCACCAATGTACAGATCTGTTTAAATTAATAGACTCAACAGACTAATTTCCACCATTTTAAAATATGTTTTAAGATGGCTCTTTATGAAAGGGAATATTCTTGTCAGATTGTTGGTATAATGCTCTATACTACTGTCGACCAAAGTATTATGTGTACTCGAGTTTGAAGGTTGTTTGTGAAGTAACCAATAGACCTACATAAAATCCAATAACATCATCATTTTCGTCGTTCTATTTTACGTTAGCTCATTTAGGGTTGGAATTTTTAATTTGTATTTTAATATTTTTTGTCACAGTTGGAACACAAAAAGTGCACGTTTTTAAGCGTGTTTCAACCATGCGTCACATTTAAGAATTATTATCTCAAAAACCCGTCATCAGATCGAATCCAAATTTTAACACAATATACACTGGAATGTTGTATAACTATTTTATTAATTTCAAAATTTTGCGTGTCCAAGAAAAAAAGTTGTTATCATTTTTGTAAGGTAACTTTTTCTCGGCTCGGGGTGGTTAGAAAATGTAGTTCTTGGACGCGATGTAATCCGTATACATCAAAAAGTTATGCTGTATGACTGTGAAATATGTAAATTAACTCACTTATTTAATATCGGTTTGTATTTGTAGGCGGAAATAACACATCGTTCACCTGCTACCCGCTCCAGGTAAATCTGTACAGCGTTGCTGTGATGGGGCCCATCACTTCCGAGCGAGACACGCCATGATGCATGATGGGCTCCATTTCGGCAACGCTGTACAGCTTTACCTGGAGCGGGTAACAGGTGAACGATGTGTTATTTCCGCCTACAAATACAAACCGATATTAAATAAGTGAGTTAATTTACATATTTCACAGTCATACAGCATAACTTTTTGATATATAAGGATTACATCGCGACCAAGAATTACATTTTCCAACCACCCCGAGCCGAGAAAAAGTTACCTTACAAAAATGACAACAACTTTTTTCCTTGGACACGAAAAATTTTGAAATGAATAAACCAGTTATACAACATTCCAACGTATATTGTGTTAAAATTTGGATTGGATCTGATGACGGGGTTTTGAGATAATAATTCTTAAATGTGACGCATGGTTGAAACACGCTTAAAAACGTGCACTTTTTGTGCTCCAACTGCGACAAAAAATATTAAAATATAAATTAAAAATTCCAAACCTACATGACCTAACGTACAATAGAACGACGAAAATAATGATGTTATTGGATTTTATGTAGGTCTATTGGTTACTTCACAAACAACCTTCAAACTCGAGTGCACATAATACTTTGGTCGACAGTAGTTCCCACTCGATTTATGGATTCATCCAAAATGTTGGCAACTTTGCTTTGACCTTTAGCCGATTTGTTTAAGAGAGAGAGAGAGAGTCACTCACTGCTCTGTGATTGAAAGTAACAGCTTAACACAACAATGGAAATTTGAAGTCATGGTCATTGTTGGTGCAACATATTGTTAATAGAGAGTTGCTAGGGAAGTGCAGCTATCTCTCACCGTTAACCCCTGAGAACTGGCATGTAAAAATATAACACGAGGACTGGCGCCGGGTCGTTTTGACCCATAGTATTGTGCCCGTTTAGACCGGAGTCCGCACGACCACATATGCATTTTACCAATAATCAGTCAGCACGAGAATCAAAATATCCCGGAGCGCCAGATGGGTTAAAGCAAATCGCAAAAACGACATCAAATTTATAAAAAAATGCTTTACTGATTTTTGGCTCAATGCAACAATAAGGATAGAAGGAGATTTAATTGGGTGAAACACATCTGGTAAAATTATCTCAGTTTATTTAAAGTTAAAAATCTGACTGCAAGAATGCTCAAAGCAGCATCATCCACGTGTGGCGATCCACACTCTTATTTACACACAATATACAGAAATCTTCCAAACACATTTGACAATCTTTTTGGAAACACAAGTCCGATTGTTAGTCCTGTGGACTGTGTTCCAAAATTATTAACATTTAATTCCAGTTCAAAATGAATTGTCCATACTGGAAATAACGTAGATCACTGTTTGACTATTTACATGATATTAACACTCGTAGAATAAATGTTTATAGAATTTCTTAAACTTTCACTTGTTTTCCAGTTTCAAAAAATATATCTCGTCGAAAATATTATCATCATAGAAGCAACACAAATTATGAACACATATTAATAACATTTGAAAAGTATTTGACCATTGAGCATAGCATCGAAGAACTGTGCGAAGCACAACAACAATTAATTGTTCTTCTGACATTAAACATTCGAGAAGTGACTCGATTATGAACTTCAAGTTCCAAACAAAATATATGATTTCTGAATCATTAACTTGATCAACAAATGGTCGAACCATTCAACTATTAGATTATCCACTTGGAATCATCATGAAAAAAAATATTTATATTTATGGCCATTTTTAGCAACTTTCACAACTTGCAATTCTTCGACAGAATGCGGAAATTAGAATTGTAGTTTTATAATGAATTCATTTAGTTCATGGCACTAGGATTGAAAATATCCTTCAAATTATTCGTGGTTAAAGATTTATTTTTAAATGGCAGAAGCCCATTCTACTATTTGTGTAAGAACACAATATTACAAAAACAACGGCAAAGGTCTTCCTCTGAAGAAGAATAAACTACTATCATGACAAATTCGGGTTCTAGCAAAATCAAAGTCTAAATGGAATTCGTAAACAAGGTTGAAATAAGAACTGATTGTTTCAAAGAAATAACCTTCGGGTTATTCATCCGACGAAATGTGTAGTTCCAATACTCCTACTATAAACCTGAGCCATCGAACCTGCTATTTGATTGATGCTCGACAAAACCTTCATTCCTGCGACTTAAACATGCGCACCTGGGAATGGCATTTCAACTACTCCACACACATAAATTATCTTCCCAAAATTTATACAATAAATCAAGCCTCTGCTTGTTATCAACACTGGAAGATTAATAAACTTACAAGTTTATTTTATTTTACCATTCAGTTCAACCCGTGACTTTACCATACTTATGAAAAGCTTCATTTCACTTTCGAGTGTATTTACGTCATGATTTTATATAAATACAAAAATATCCTATTTGATACAAATATCAATTGCTTCCCGTTTCATGCCTCTCCGTGTTATCTGAAAAATGTACTTTGCTCAATGCAAATATCAACTGTTCAACCAGAACTGACATGTTGGTTGAATGCGGGCTTGCGCTAACCACTCTCCTTCGGAAAATCTCCTGTTCCAGACTAGAAATGATTAAACTACTTCATAGGCTCTTTCTCAATACATATGATTATTAGAAAATATAATATCCAAGAATTATTTAGAAAATTATGAAAATTATTATTATTATTATTATTAGTGGATTATTATTTTTATTATTTATTTCAGATGTGTTTAATTATCATCTCATTATGTGAGAATCCACATGTTCGAACCTTCGAATATGGAAAAAATATCCATTCCTCAACAAAAATAAATTTTACTTTTACAGTTACATCGGCTGATTACCGTGATTTCCCAAAAATATGAAAAATTCAAATAAATGCTCAAAATGCTCGGTCATCGATCCTAAACTGTTCTGAGTGCTGAAAATGCTCAGAATAACTCTAATAAGTCTTGCGTAAATCATTACAAGCTTTAAATACGACGAAAAAAATGTGTTGGTCATCTGCAGAAAAATAGTTTGTTCCAATTAGCTAGGCATAATATAATTCAAATGTGGCTTACATTTCTTGATGGTCTTGAAGTGTAGTAAACCTGGTCTATACCAGATTTATCCGTAGACATGCCCTATCGGACAAGCACGTATAATCCTTGTATCGGCCGCCATTGTAGACCCACAAATCGTCTAGTCAGACATAGTGGTAGTATCTTTCGACGTTTGAATAAACTGTTGTTCCATTTTAATATGAGCTTCTATCAAAGCCATAACAGTTTGTTGAAATAGGGTCATATCTAAGCGATGTCTTCTTAAATGTGTCAGTTGTAACATAACTCACTGTAATCTCATCAGTACAAGAAAAACGTTGACAGTCTAAGCAGTTAACGGCTGTTCTGAAGATCGTTCCCTGGGCATGGTTTATTAAAATCACCATCTGCCATGCGCTAGACAACCTGCAGTTTCCCTTGCGTAGACTAATGAACGCCACCGTTATAGACTAGTCTTCAGTGTACTGACAGATCGAAGTGGTTAAATAGTTACAAAATGAAAACTGACTTGAAAATGGATTTAAACATCCAAGTATTAATTTACTACTGGACTGTGACAAAATACTATTTTCTAGACAGAGTCTAGCATATGTCCTTTTAGAAATATAAATATTTCCACCAATGTCTGTCGAAAAACAATCACCTCAGTGATTCTCCTCACCAGAAACTTACTAAGTTCCAACTCGTTTGCGCAGCACTTCTCGTGACTATCACGATTTGAAAAGAACTTCTGCGTAGATACGGCAACCATGTGCCTTGGCTCAGCGTAGACGCAACTTGCTCTGCAAGTGCTTGTGATGAAGTGAGCTAACCATGCCTCCTCCAGCTGGCTTTTATTCAAAACGGTCAGGGTCACGCGTCATCGCCTGATATCTAGAAATCTTCATATCTCTTGAATCCCTGGTCCGATTTACTTGATACTAATTGCATTCTCTTTCATTTGGCCGTGCCAGTAATCTGATCCCAGTCTCAAGTCTCTGCTCCATAGTTAACTATTTAATCAATAAATAGCCTCCACCTCTGCTATGACTCGCTACGTCACTTGCCATCCAACTATCGGTAAAATCCTTCGAAATGCTTCGAGAAGCAATGTAGCGCGATATTCAAATATCTGAACTTTCAAAAGCGGCTACAGCCTTTCCCTTGATATCTAGGTGTCTGAAACTTGGAATACCCATTCCTAGATTTGGGCACATCCACCCCACACCTAGCAAAAAAATAAAAATTGAAAAATTTTTATTTTTCCTATCTACACATTAAATCATCTGGTTCTTGAATAATATATCTTCAAATTCGAAGCATTATAAGTTCCCACGATGTTACCAGTTCGTGTATTAGCTACTTCATAGCTTCCATTATTGTTTACTTCCACAATACGATAGGGTCCAGCGAAAAGGCTTGCAAATTTCGAGTACACTCGATTTTGCACGTCAGAGGGTGTAGGTCTTTTCACTAAAACAAGAGTTTCTACGCGCAAGGGTCTGCGAAAACGCTTTCCTCTCACTCTGCGCTCTCTCTTCTCAGCTTGACTCTTTAACTTGTCTAAAGCTAGAGTTTCCCTCATCTGACGACTTGGTTCAATCTCAGGTGGAATAGAGATGATTCGATCCCATAATCGTGTTGGTTTAATTCCATGATGTAGCAACATAGGAATCTGTCCAGTACTCTCATGAATAGTAGAGTTGATGGATTCGGATGCTAACGAAAGAACGTCCATCCATTTCCAATGCTCATTTGGACAATAGAGGCGGCAAAATTTTGCTATCTCAGCCATCACGCGTTCCGCTGGATTGCTCTCTGGATGTCTAATAGAACAAAACAATTGTCTAATCCCAAGATTATTCATGATGGTTCGAAATTCTAATGATGTGAATTGAGGTCCACGATCTGATAAAAGGAATTCCGGTTTGCCTGCTTCCGGAATTACGCTGTCTCTAATTCTCTTCGCACAATACTTTGCGTTTGCCTTCTGAATTGGATGTAACATGGTGTATTTGCTAAATACATCCATAGTCACCAAAATATATCGGTTACCTCTTTTAGACTTTGGGAGAGGACCATATAAATCAGTCGCGAAGATTTCGCAAGGCTTAGAAGGAATAATAGGCCTTGGTAATTCTCTCAATAATCTGGAATTATGTTTACTCCTTTGACATAAGTCGCATTCTCGAATAGTGTTTCTGACAGTTTGTCGCATTCGCTCCCACGAAAATTTCTCTTGAATCATGTTGACTGTCTTATCTACTCCAGCATGACCTGCGATTCTATGTGCCATCCAAATAATGGGTTTTTGCAATCGTGGAGGTATCACTACTCTCAGCTTCGTATGGTCGGGATCTGCAAACTTGTAGATTAAACCATCTAACATCATAAAATCTCTTGAAATTCTTTCAGTTTCCACAAAAACATCATCATTGGGATCCATGTTTCCTTGTAGAAAACGAAAAATGTTCCTAAGACGTCGGTCTCTCCTCTGGGATAAATGCAATAACCTTAACCTTCTCAAGGTATCTTCATCCTCCTGCGTCAGGTTAACTTGAAAAACCTTAGATGTAGACTCCACTGCTCTACTCAACAAATCAGCTCCCACATTCAACTTTCCAGGAGTGTGTTCAATAACTAGGTTGAATTGCTGAATAAAAAGTGACCATCTAGTTATTCTATCGCTGGCAAAGTTTGTTCTCAAAATGAACTCCAATGCGTGGTGATCAGTCCTCACAATGACTGAATGTCCAATCAACATTTTCTTCCATGACTCCAAAGCGAATATTACAGCAAGTGCTTCTAACTCTGTGGTGTAATAATTTCTCTCTGATGGACGAAGTTTCCTGCTAATGAACGCCAGGTAATGTCTCTTGTGGTCTTCATCCTCTTGAAGTAGAATAGCTCCAATCCCTACGGTGGATGCATCAGATTCTATGATGAAATTCTTGGTAAAGTCAGGATACTCCAATTTCACACTGTTGACCAATAACCTCTTGGCATCTTGAAATGACTGTTTTCAATCTTTATCCCATTTCCATTTATTTCCTTTCTTTAACAATTCCTGCAATGGCGCAACTGTCTTGGTGAAGTTTGGACAATGCCCTGCAAAGAATTGGCATGTCCCGAGAAAACTGCGGACATTCTTCACTCTAGTAGGTCTAGGGAAATTTGCAATTGCTTGTATCTTCGTCTCATTGGGACGGTATCCTTCTCCATCCAAAATGTGACCCAAAAATTTTATTTCCTTTCGAAAGAACTGACATTTTCGAAGGTTTACTTTGAAGTTCGCTTTTCTCAAATCTGCGAATAACATTTGAAGATGTAGCAAATGTTCCTCCTTAGTCTCAGATGCAATTAAGATATCATCAATATAACGAATTGCTATCTCTTTTACTTCAGGACTCAAATTTTGTTCTAGGGCTCTGATCAAAACGGATCCAGATGTTTTAACTCCAAATGGTAAACGGCGGAATACATATGTCTGCTGGTCAAACATAAATCCTGTAAACTTCTTAAAATCTTCACTAAGCCTAATATGATGGTAGGACGAAGTGAGATCAATATTAGAGAACCAGACCTTGCCTTGGAATTTCCTTAACAGTTCCCTAATGATTGGTGGTCTGTCATACTCTGGCAGTAATCTTAAATTCAAATTTCGCGCGTCTAAACATAGCCTCAGACTTCCATCTTGCTTAGACACTACTGCTAATGGATTGACATAAGATGTAGTATACTTTTCAATCACATTGCTGCTTTCCATTTCCTTGATAAGCACTTTTACTCTTTCTCGATGCTTTTCTGCTACTGGATACAATTTAGCATGAAAAGGTGCATCATCATTTACACGAATATGATATTCAAAATCTTTAATTTCACCAGGCTTAATATCAAAAATATCGTGATACTCTTCCAAAATCTTCCCTAGCTCTGGGGACTCCTTCTCAGTGTAGACTTCTCTTCCTTCAGCTTCATGAAAAATCAGAGACCATTGAGCATCTCCCTCGATGTCTTCCTCTTCTTTTCCCTCGAAGTTAATCTCTTCGGTATTCTTGAATTTAATCGTCTCTGTCTTCATATCTATCACTGCTTGATATTTCTGAATGAAATCTGCTCCCAATATCATGTCAAAAGCCATGTCCTTCATTACAACAAATACATGTCGAAAATCATGTCCTCCAATCTTAATACATAAGTATAATTGCGTTTTACACAGAGATATTTTATTGGGTATTATTCCTTGGATCTTAATTGCTGATACTGGAATCTCCTCTAAATTCTCTTTGAGCTTCCACAGAATATAAAGCTTCTCACTCACCAAACAAAGCATAGCCCCAGTATCGATCAAAGTATCGACAGGCATACCGAATACTTCGCATGATATAATTGGCATTCTAATTCTTGTACCCATTTCTTTTCGTTCGTCATTCTGTTGAATTAAGTCATCATCCTCTGCTTGCCATTTAATAATTCTGGAAGTGAAAGTGTTCAAAATTCTATCTTCTACTGTGAATTCGAAGTTTTTTTTATTACCATTCCCCCGGGATTGTTGTGTTCCCGACGGACCTGGATTATTGGGCCTCTGCTCCACAAATTGCAAGCTATCTTGGTGTCTTGCTTCCAAATTTTTCCTCGTCTCCTTGTTAAACTCTTCATTGGACTGACGAGTATCTACATTCCCTCTGTTGTTGTAGTTATTTCTACCATAGGATCTTCTTTCCTGGTACCTTCCTTGAGTATCACGTGGTCTTCTCCATCGAGTGTTGTATCGATTACCACCATCCGGTCTTGCATATGGTTTGTAACTGTATCTGTTACTGTATTGGTTCCATCCTCTCTTATTCGGATCTTCCCTCGGCGATTTCTCTTCTCGCTCCTCTCGAATCTCTCGAGGTGTCTGAGAATAACTATCAGCCATAACAGCATACACAGCGTTGTTATTTTTTCCTCCCTTCTGATGGAAGAATTGAGCGTTTGTATGATCCAGCTTCTGTAATACTTCATCAAATTGTTCCATATTGTAGATATCAGCTGCGATCAAAGTCCTCTGGACGTCTGCTGGAAACTGACGTATCAATGCAGTAATCAACTCGTTATCTGGCATCGGCGGATCTAAATGTTGGAGTTTAGACAGCTATCCAGAAAAGTACGTAGAGTATCGAGTAGGTTGTGACGTCGAAAATCTCTTCGAATATAACTCTGCTCTAACTTGCTGTTGGGTTTCAGGGGACCAAAACTTCTTCAATAGCCCACGAGAAAACTCCTCAAAAGTGGTTAGAGTGGATCTAAATGCACTAAACCACAAAAGTGCAGGACCTTCCAAGAACTTCCCTATCACTCGGATCTGTCTTTCTTTAGGGATCTTAGAATCTTTCAGATAATCACCTGCTTCTCTCAAAAATTCCACGGGTGTTACAGAATCTCGCCCTGAAAATTTAGAAGGCTTATCTTCTATATTCTTAAATACAGTTATGGGGTTGGATTGAAATACTGTCCTGACCTCATCCTGTCTATCAGTCTCTCTAGCTCCTCCTAGATTTATCTGTGTCTGTTCCTTTCCTTTTACATTCGGCATTTTCAACAGATGATCAGACTGTTTCTCATCCTTTATTTGAGTTTTCATAGCCTCAAGTTCCTTCTGGTTTTCTTCTGCCATCTTCTTAATTGCTTCGGCCTCTTTACAATTTTCCTTGACATCAGTGGATATCTGGTTCATAACAGCCTCATGACTTTTCAATGACCCTGTCATGTCTGATATGTCCTTCTGAGTTGCTTGAATATCCTTGGCAATTACTTCAATATGGGATGACAAAGATTCCCTAATCTCCTTGATTCCCTCTTGATTCTCCAGCTTGAGTGTGTCTTTAATTTCATTGACAACTGTGGTCTTGATTTCAGTTTGCAATTCACTAATCACACCTTCTCTTATTTCTCCCATGACAAGTTCCTTGAATTGTTCCGTTAAACGTTGAACAACTAGAATTCCCATTTCGTTACTCTCCTTCTTCACTCTGACTTCCAGGTTGACCATGTCTTCACCAACTTTCCTAAGACCATGTTCTATCCTATCAGCTAAGCTTTGGGATCGAAGATCGGCATCGCGAAATTTATCGTCCATTAAACTAGCGTTAGTAGCTAATGAAGTTTCGAGCTCATGTGTTTTATCGCATAATTTATTCATTTTACTTTCAAGTGTCATTTTCAAAATTTCAGAATTCTCTTTAAATTTACTTTCCATTGAATTAAATTTACTGTTTAAATTTTCTTTCAAATTACCCTTTAAAGACTCAGAACTTTCTTTAAGTTTATTTTCCAAAGAATCAGAATTTTCTTTAAATTTTTCATCTAAACTTTCTTTCAAATTATCAGAATTTTCTTTAAGTTTATCGTTTAAACTTTCTTTAAGTTTATCAGAATTTTCTTTAAGTTTCTTTTCTAAAGCCTCAGTATTTTCTTTCATAATGGCTGCTACACGCAGTCCAGCTTCTTTTGAACTCTCCTCCAAACTCCTCATCATCCTCATCATTTCTTCCATAATTTCAATTATTATTCAAAACTTAGGGGTATACAACAGTGGCAAACACAAGCCTATAACTAGAACAAGAAATATGAATAGCTAATTGGAACACTATAATAAAATGAGATTTATCCTAATATCGACGTGATGGAAAAACAAAATTCTCTACTTTTACGAATTACATTTACCACAATATCACAAGAAAAATATGCAAGTTCTCAAATATCCTCCACCTGGATTCTAATAATGTGTATATCCAGTCATCGAACGTTTACTAGTGAATTTACTTGACGCCCTAATGGTTAAGCCATTATCAAAAATATTCAAACCCATTCTAATTATTAACCAGTTAAATTTTTAATTTTCCCCACTAATTGGGTTTCCTACTAATTTATTCATCCAAACCAGACATCTCTCAACTCCCAAAATATTTCTATAAAAATTATCACAATTTCAAATCGGCATGCGATTGACCATGTCTAAATCGAGACCCACGTTCGAAGCCATTTCTCTCTCTATCTTATTTTATGTGCCCGTTTAGACCGGAGTCCGCACGACCACATATGCATTTTACCAATAATCAGTCAGCACGAGAATCAAAATATCCCGGAGCGCCAGATGGGTTAAAGCAAATCGCAAAAACGACATCAAATTTATAAAAAAAATGCTTTACTGATTTTTGGCTCAATGCAACAATAAGGATAGAAGGAGATTTAATTGGGTGAAACACATCTGGTAAAATTATCTCAGTTTATTTAAAGTTAAAAATCTGACTGCAAGAATGCTCAAAGCAGCATCATCCACGTGTGGCGATCCACACTCTTATTTACACACAATATACAGAAATCTTCCAAACACATTTGACAATCTTTTTGGAAACACAAGTCCGATTGTTAGTCCTGTGGACTGTGTTCCAAAATTATTAACATTTAATTCCAGTTCAAAATGAATTGTCCATACTGGAAATAACGTAGATCACTGTTTGACTATTTACATGATATTAACACTCGTAGAATAAATGTTTATAGAATTTCTTAAACTTTCACTTGTTTTCCAGTTTCAAAAAATATATCTCGTCGAAAATATTATCATCATAGAAGCAACACAAATTATGAACACATATTAATAACATTTGAAAAGTATTTGACCATTGAGCATAGCATCGAAGAACTGTGCGAAGCACAACAACAATTAATTGTTCTTCTGACATTAAACATTCGAGAAGTGACTCGATTATGAACTTCAAGTTCCAAACAAAATATATGATTTCTGAATCATTAACTTGATCAACAAATGCTTGAACCATTCAACTATTAGATTATCCACTTGGAATCATCATGAAAAAAATATTTATATTTATGGCCATTTTTAGCAACTTTCACAACTTGCAATTCTTCGACAGAATGCGGAAATTAGAATTGTAGTTTTATAATGAATTCATTTAGTTCATGGCACTAGGATTGAAAATATCCTTCAAATTATTCGTGGTTAAAGATTTATTTTTAACTGGCAGAGGCCCATTCTACTATTTGTGTAAGAACACAATATTACAAAAACAACGGCAAAGGTCTTCCTCTGAAGAAGAATAAACTACTATCATGACAAATTCGGGTTCTAGCAAAATCAAAGTCTAAATGGAATTCGTAAACAAGGTTGAAATAAGAACTGATGGTTTCAAAGAAATAACCTTCGGGTTATTCATCCGACGAAATGTGTAGTTCCAATACTCCTACTATAAACCTGAGCCATCGAACCTGCTATTTGATTGATGCTCGACAAAACCTTCATTCCTGCGACTTAAACATGCGCACCTGGGAATGGCATTTCAACTACTCCACACACATAAATTATCTTCCCAAAATTTATACAATAAATCAAGCCTCTGCTTGTTATCAACACTGGAAGATTAATAAACTTACAAGTTTATTTTATTTTACCATTCAGTTCAACCCGTGACTTTACCATACTTATGAAAAGCTTCATTTCACTTTCGAGTGTATTTACGTCATGATTTTATATAAATACAAAAATATCCTATTTGATACAAATATCAATTGCTTCCCGTTTCATGCCTCTCCGTGTTATCTGAAAAATGTACTTTGCTCAATGCAAATATCAACTGTTCAACCAGAACTGACAAGTTGGTTGAATGCGGGCTTGCGCTAACCACTCTCCTTCGGAAAATCTCCTGTTCCAGACTAGAAATGATTAAACTACTTCATAGGCTCTTTCTCAATACATATGATTATTAGAAAATATAATATCCAAGAATTATTTAGAAAATTATGAAAATTATTATTATTATTATTAGTGGATTATTATTTTTATTATTTATTTCAGATGTGTTTAATTATCATCTCATTATGTGAGAATCCACATGTTCGAACCTTCGAATATGGAAAAAATATCTATTCCTCAACAAAAATAAATTTTACTTTTACAGTTACATCGGCTGATTACCGTGATTTCCCAAAAATATGAAAAATTCAAATAAATGCTCAAAATGCTCGGTCATCGATCCTAAACTGTTCTGAGTGCTGAAAATGCTCAGAATAACTCTAATAAGTCTTGCGTAAATCATTACAAGCTTTAAATACGACGAAAAAAATGTGTTGGTCATCTGCAGAAAAATAGTTTGTTCCAATTAGCTAGGCATAATATAATTCAAATGTGGCTTACATTTCTTGATGGTCTTGAAGTGTAGTAAACCTGGTCTATACCAGATTTATCCGTAGACATGCCCTATCGGACAAGCACGTATAATCCTTGTATCGGCCGCCATTGTAGACCCACAAATCTCCTAGTCAGACATAGTGGTAGTATCTTTCGACGTTTGAATAAACTGTTGTTCCATTTTAATATGAGCTTCTATCAAAGCCATAACAGTTTGTTGAAATAGGGTCATATCTAAGCGATCTCTTCTTAAATGTGTCAGTTGTAACATAACTCACTGTAATCTCATCAGTACAAGAAAAACGTTGACAGTCTAAGCAGTTAACGGCTGTTCTGAAGATCGTTCCCTGGGCATGGTTTATTAAAATCACCATCTGCCATGCGCTAGACAACCTGCAGTTTCCCTTGCGTAGACTAATGAACGCCACCGTTATAGACTAGTCTTCAGTGTACTGACAGATCGAAGTGGTTAAATAGTTACAAAATGAAAACTGACTTGAAAATGGATTTAAACATCCAAGTATTAATTTACTACTGGACTGTGACAAAATACTATTTTCTAGACAGAGTCTAGCATATGTCCTTTTAGAAATATAAATATTTCCACCAATGTCTGTCGAAAAACAATCACCTCAGTGATTCTCCTCACCAGAAACTTACTAAGTTCCAACTCGTTTGCGCAGCACTTCTCGTGACTATCACGATTTGAAAAGAACTTCTGCGTAGATACGGCAACCATGTGCCTTGGCTCAGCGTAGACGCAACTTGCTCTGCAAGTGCTTGTGATGAAGTGAGCTAACCATGCCTCCTCCAGCTGGCTTTTATTCAAAACGGTCAGGGTCACGCGTCATCGCCTGATATCTAGAAATCTTCATATCTCTTGAATCCCTGGTCCGATTTACTTGATACTAATTGCATTCTCTTTCATTTGGCCGTGCCAGTAATCTGATCCCAGTCTCAAGTCTCTGCTCCATAGTTAACTATTTAATCAATAAATAGCCTCCACCTCTGCTATGACTCGCTACGTCACTTGCCATCCAACTATCGGTAAAATCCTTCGAAATGCTTCGAGAAGCAATGTAGCGCGATATTCAAATATCTGAACTTTCAAAAGCGGCTACAGCCTTTCCCTTGATATCTAGGTGTCTGAAACTTGGAATACCCATTCCTAGATTTGGGCACAGTATATCTCTCCCTTATTGTCGTAGACGTACGGATTTTAATGGAGCAATTTTACACCTGGTATAATAATAATAATTATATCGTATGGGCTCGGGTGCCAGGTGCAAGCTTAGTTAATTGACACCCAGAGGGCAGCTTGCATGTCGAATTTCGTCGTTCCTTTGAACGCTATGAAAGTCAAGGAAGTTAGTTATCTAATCTCCTTGACACTACAGCGCTTTCTAGTAGAGAATGGTGGAACTTTTGTGTTGGCGGAAAATCCCGAGATTAATTTTGCCAATGAACACGGCCTACTGAATTCAAATAGGTCCTTTAACATGCCAACAACGTATGGCATCCATGTCGTGATTTTTGTCGCCTTTCAAAAATCACTTACCACGGCCAGGGGCGAACCTGCAAGCTTGGGGTTGGTAGTCCGACACGTTAACCACTCACCCACCGTGGCAAGCTTACACCTGGTGTCTTCCTATGAACTATTCCCAATATCAAATGGGGTTCATTTATATTTTTCAAATATAACATGCAGAAAAACGTCAATAATTTCCTTAACAGTATAATTGACATTAATAGTGGCGGCAAAGCAACCATCTCGATTTTTTTACAAAGGAGCTGATGACCAAGGTGTCCCTAGACTCTATACATGGATCAACAAGAACGTGAGCTATGTGATTGTGCTTCACCAAAATAGATGGATTCTTCCCCCACCCCCATTTTATTACAAATTGTTCCGATAAACGTAAGACGACAATTGTCACGCGAGAACTGGCGCCATGGGTAAATCTGACCCGACCGTAAATAATAATAATAATAATAATAATAATTATAGAAATAACTTGAGTGTCCAAAAACCTATGGACTTGTTTCTTTTGCAGGGTGAACTTCAAGGCTAGTAAGGAAGGTATTGTTAGGGACAGGGAGTAAGGGCTGACCAAAACGAAAATATAGAGCATTATTTATTTAAACCTAGGGTCCAAAATAGCCATTCGCCAGTCCTCACGGGTTAATTTCGAAATGTTATTTAGGTATAATTAAATCATTGATTCCTTCCATCATTTAGCCAGCGCCGTGCACAATAAAATGGGATTGTGTTTGGATAATGGGGAAAACAAAGACATTTCTTCGCGTAAAGCTGCAGATTTTAACGCTGTGCTGGATGAAGGTGGGTTTAATATTGTAATTTTCAGTCCGTCATCACAACATTTAGGAAGATTTAGTAAAAAACAACGGTGAAACTTGACGAGAGCTTCTCTATGGGAGAATTTTCTTCTTCTTCTTCTTCTTCTTCTTTATGTGCCATCTCCTCTCAGGAGGTCGGCAACCATCATAGAGACTCTTGCTTTAGATGATGCAGCATGAAACAGCTCAATAGTGGAACAATTGAACCAAAATTTCAGATTATCGATCCAAGAAATACGTCTTCTTCCAGGTTTTCTTTTGCCTTGTAGTTTCCCTTGAATGACCAGCTGCAGCAGATGATATTTCTCTCCTCTCATCACATGACCCAGATACTGCAGTTTTCTAATTTTGACAGTATTTAATATTTCCTTTCTCTTTCCCATCCGCCTCATCACCTCATCGTTGGTGACCTTTTCGTTCCATCTCAGCCTCAGTATCCTTCTGTACGTCCATAGCTCAAATGCCTCCAATCTGTCCATTTCTCTTTTCTTTATGGTCCAGGTCTCAACTCCATAGAACTAGGTGGAGAAGCCATAACATCTCAGAACTCAAATTTTTAGATGTAAATTAAGGTCTCTGCTACAGAACACTCTCCTCATTTTATTGAATGCATTTCTGGCTTGACCGATCCTGGACTTTATGTCCACAGTACAGTCAATGTAGCAGTTCACATTTGTTCCTAAATACTTGTACTTTGTCACTTGCTGTACTGTCTCCCCATTGATTATCAAGCTCTCTTGAAGTTGGGTTCGTGATACTACCATAAAACGTATCTTACTGACATTAAGTGTTAAGCCCCATTGTTCACGTGCCTCCACGACTTTGTTAGTCTGCCTTCCTTCCTTCCTTTCTGCGAATAACAACGTGTCATCTGCAAATCTTAAGTTGTTTATTATTTTTCCATTAAATTTAATTCCTGCTGTTTCTTCCTCTAAAGCTGCTAGTAATATTTCTTCCGAGTATTGATTAAACAGCATAGGAGACAAAACACAACCTTGTCTAACAACACGTTTTATTTCCACTCTTCAGATAGCTCCCTACCTTCCTTTATAACCGCAGTCTGTTTGTAATAAATATTGTTGATGATTCTAATGTCCTCCACATCTTAAAGTACTGGAATTAACCAAAATATCTGAATTAATAGTCGGGAAAATATCTGGAGATGATGTAGTAATACTCCTCCGCTGTCTGTGACCCACCCAGCCATCCCAAATATGATCTTGATCCCACAAAGAAACCAAACGGTTTTGACTTACCGAGGAACCTCTGGTGCCGCATCAACAGACTGAGGACTGGACATGGTTGCTGCAATTATTTCAGGTACCAGTGGGGCTAGATCAGCTCACCAATGTGTGAGTGTAACCTGGAAGAACAGACGATCAAATATCTGGTCCAACGCTGTCCTTTTTATTCGTACCCTGGCATTCCTGACGATTTGTTCGCTCTCACATCCGATTTAACTGAATGGTTCAGAAGGATGGACTTTAAAGTTTGATTATACCTTGTATGTATAATTGTATATTGTATAAATTACCATACGATTAAAAAAATAAGAAGTTCCGTTACTGACTAAATAGCCTACTTTTCTTAAAATTTAAGATTCATGCCAATGATTAATCTATATGGATATATCTAGAATATTGACGAAATTAAGTTGGTAATATAGAAATTTCAAATTAGTTCGAAATACTGTATACCTGGCATAATGTAGCCCAATGTAAGCTAATAGACCACTACAGTTGGCAGCCCTGGTGACTGAATATATTATTAGTTCCATCTCTTAAGGTACAGAATACAAATACAAAATTTGGTTGAAGTCCAATGGATAGCATGGACGTTACATGCAGTTAAACATTGGATTTAAGAGAGCGCGCAAAATCATGTTGGCAACAATGTGATGCATGTATTAGTCAGAAATAATCTGAAATAATACGATCTATTGTTGTGCCAATGTTGAATGAAATCCATTAGTTAGTATAGAAGTTACATGCATTATTAAATTGGGCCTATCAGCAAGCTTAGAATCATGTTGGCAGTACTGACGTATATTAGCTACTCCAAATTAATCTAGAATGTCAGGTACTATACGTGTGCATAGTTTAAAGCTGTCGGCTTGCGTACTTTCTGATATATTGGTATTTGGATAAAAGGAATTGAGGGCATTTACAAACAGTTGGCAGCCCTGGTGGATCTTAACAATACGCTGTCATATCTGTTTATGTACACATAGCACATACAAAATTTGGTTGAATTCCAATTGATAGTGAAGAAGTTATATGCATTTAAAAATCGGACCTATCAGCAGGCTTAGAATCATTTTGGCAACACTTCCATGTATGACCTCCTGGAAATTAAACTGAAATATTATTATCCATACGTGTGCCAATTTTGAAATTACTCCCATTCATACCTTCCAAGATATCCAAAATGGAGCTCTAATTTCAATTGCGATTTTTCAGCAGTTGGTAGCACTGACAACATTTTCAAATACGACATTGAGATATTCAGGTATAGATCTTTACTCCTACCAAAGTTTGTTTCGATTGCTGCAGCCGTTTAGGAGTTGATAGGGGGGGGGGGACACACAGCCAGCCAGACAGACAGACAGACAGACAGAAGGACAGACAGGCAGACACACATTTGCCCGGATCGATCTCATAAGTCTACTTTTTCCTCATTTTTGCAAAATGTGAAAAGTAGGCTAATAATAGGTGAAATTCCAGCTGACTCAGCCAATTTTGGCTACGTGTACACTATTGCCAACGTCACGCACTTGGTACTATTTTGCATCCGGTATAGAAGAACAAAAGAGCGCCGTCAACTTAATGCGAAAGTGGGCCAAGTTTCAACCGTCCATCTTAAGCTAAACATGGATTGTGGAAGTTGCAAGATAACAGTCATCAGTTTCAATGATTTTGCCTAGACCAATATTTTCATCTATACCAATGGTTTTCGCCTAGACCAATATTTTCATCCAGACTAATAGTTTTCGCCTAGATCAATATTTTCATCTAGACCAATGGTTTTCGCCTAGACCAATATTTTTATCCAGACTAATAGTTTTCGCCTAGACCAATATTTTCATCCAGACCAATGGTTTTCACCTACTACACCAATAATGGTTCAGAGCCGCGTTAGCTAATATAAACACCCCTGGTTTTTGCCACGCACAGTGGGTTAGTCATGCATCAATAATCTTATCCAGGCCAATGGTTTTGCCTTTTATTTCTTTTTTCACATAATTACGAAGTTACGTGTGTCGTGTGGTGCATTTTGTATCGGACATGTTGGCAACGGGTATGACGTCATGTAGAACGTCAGTCTGTCATGGCGGCCGTCATCGAATGAGCAAGAAGTAAAATCTTGTATGTACGTAATAAAACATAATTATATTTCCGGTGCAGCAGTGCCAATTTAATTTATAATCAACTTCTAGTTACTCCCAGGGAGGTATGGGAATCGTGAATCATATATTTTCAGTAATCGGCCTTGTAAAAGTTGAAAAGCCAAAAGTAGCTGTTGTCAAGAATTAATAAAACAAGAGCATTGGAGTCTAATAATCTGAACAGCTCTGTACAAACTCGAGCAGGAGTTGTTGGATTCTGGCTTTACATTGCGCTGGGAATTGAACCAGTAACGTCATCATATTTTGTGGAAATGGTTCAGGTGCCTGCTCGCATCTCACCTGCGTCCTGCTCCGCTATTGGCCTAGCCGTTTATTGGACACGCTGGCCGTGTTTTAACTACCATCGTATTAATAGAATTTTTATGACTTAACATATACATTAAATTATATTGAGGATCAGGTGGTCAGATAGGCCAAGCCACTACTCCACTTATGAGATAGTCTATGGCAGAGGTTTGCAAGCAGTGCATCGCCGCTCCCAGGGACAGTGGCGGCTGGCAGATAATTGTGCAGGGTGTTGCACCATTTTCACTGAGGAGGGGGAAGAAGAATGCTAGACAATATTTACGTGCGCGGTAAAACTGATATTGCTCATTCACCACGAATGCCGTAGTCCAGAGAACTTTCACCTCGGGATTAATGGTTATAAGTTATTTGTAAAGCTTCACAAAAACTAAACAGAATAATCTATCCATGAGGGCGAGAAACAACCGCAGGTGTCGCACTCACGAGAAATGATATCGGCAGTAGACGGAGCATATCGGATGTCTCCTCCCTTGTTGCAATCAGCGGGCAACGACCAGCAGAATTAACTATTGGGATAGGACTTACTCTGCCATACCCTTCACTATTGAGATCTCGTCGGTGCTCGGGCCTGGCAACGAAAATCCGAGTTAACTGTTGGGATGTCGTACGTAGCATCCTAGTACGCAGGCATGACGGCTGGAGGAGCTGGACATCCCTGTGTCACTCGGAGTAGTAGCGAGGTGGGGCGTATATGCTGACTGGAGGGTGCGGCTGCTTCGCACCGGCCTTCAGTGCTTGGGCCGTCAGGGCTGTCCATTCCAACACGTACTGTACTCGCTACCTCCCAGTGATTTGTATGTGAGATTCGCCACATGATTTCGGAGCTTTGCAGTTCAAACTGGCGGCTGATTTTCCGCACGTTGTCCTCTTATAGTACAACGATTGTGTCCATAAAGTTTCAAGATAGGTTTCGACCTGTCTTACCTGACACTTCCCTTGTCAGATCTGGGCGAAGTGGTGAGTTGCATCAAACCAGTCTCATGACTGAAGGAACAAACACATCTGTGATTTATTCGTGCGTGTTCGATCGTATACAGAGACACAGAGGGGCTGGTAAGACGCTGCTTACACACTCTCACATGCAAAGAGTATGACTAATTATTCCCAAGTTAGACAAGAAGCTTATGTCTGGTTAATGCTGAGAAAAGCGCGCTCTGAATCATAGACCGCTAATTACAGAAGGTAATTAGCTAGACTCACACAGTTACATGAGCTGTGTTCACAAATTCCTGTCCCTGGAGGGTTGTGCATATTATTCCAATGTTCCATTAATTCGACTACTTCGAATATTCGCCAATTGGAAATTTGAATAAATTATTCGAATGTTGAAATATTGAAAGAATTCCAATGTTCGAATAATGCTGATGTCCGAATACTTGGGTTGTTTGACATTCCAACATGCGAAGCACTCAAGTATTTTGAATAGTTGATTATTAAAACAAATCGAACAGTTCAAATATTTGAATTTTTCGAAGATAAGTACCTGAAACGACAGTAGTTTGTGTTCAGTGGACGAGCTGTTCGAAGCAGGGGCGAGTTAACTCCTTCCCCATTGAGCCTGATAGATCCTTAAAAATATATTAGCATCACTTGTTATCTGTTTCGTTCTTGCTTTCTTTCTTCCTTCCTTCTTTCCTTTCTTTCCTTCCATCCTTCTTTCTACCGTTATGCTTCCTTTTCCCTTTCTTTCTATATTTATTACAAAAATCCGAATATTTCAATGATTCGAAATGATCGTCGATTTATTCTATAAGTTACTGAATAGTTGGATTATTGCAGTAATACGTAAGATTGAAAATTCAAATGTTGGAATAGGTTGGAAATCCGAATGTGCGAATAATTCCAACAGTCGAACTATTTCTATAATTATTCAAACAATTCGATGTTCGAGTATGTACAGATCTGTGTGAAGAGATGTTTATCTTTAACATGGCAGATATTTATCTCGATTGTTTGTTGCAAGGTGCAGTGTCACGTCACTTAGCTGGACCAGAGCTTAGAGAAGATCTCGCCGGGGCTTTCGTTTGTAAGACTGGGGATTACTGTTGGCTACGGGCGACAAGGGTTTGACTCGGTCCTGCCACGTGGAATTAGGAAGCATTTGCTGCACTGGGCATTATTCCATGTAGTGAGGGAAGTACTACTTCCATTAATAAATGCTGACATACTGTAGGTTATACTTCAGGAAATTATCTTGTTTGCACGAATGCCCTTCTTGCCCTTACTTGGAAAACAATACACGACCGCACAGTGCCAACGTGACGAAAGACCTTCTCAAAGAATTCAAGTGGGAAATTTTCGACCATCCACCATTTAGTCCAAACCTAGCACCGAGTAATTTTCACCTCTGTCGAGAATTGAAAGTAAGGTTGTGCGGCAACGCCTCGCCACCAACGAAGAAATTCATGAGGCTGTTCACACGTACCAACCATACAGGCGGCGGAGCTGGTGTCACGATACGACAAATCGTTTTGGCGATTATGTTGAAAAATAAGTAAAAAACTACTAAACGTTTAGTAATGAAATCATTTTATTATGTCCATCTGTATTTTTATAGCACATCGGAGATTGAAAAAAATAGCCCTCTATATTACATCTATACTAGACTAACCGTGGGCGAGTGGTTATCGTGTCGGACTACCAACCCCAAGCTCACAGGTTCGCTCCTGGCAGTGGTGAGTGATTTTTGAAAGGTGACAAAAATCACGGCATGTTAAAGAACCCATTTGAATTCAGTAGGCCGTGTTCATAATGGAACAAGATGTACAGTAAAGAACATATAGCCTACTTTCTCCTAAATGCATGGGTATTGTTATAACTCTTTGTCCTTTTCAAGGAGTATAATAGAATGTTGGTTGTAGTAGCTTGTTGAAATACAACGTGCTATACGTATATTAAACATGAATATGAGGTACCCTTTGCTAGTGCTACCTCTGTAAAAAAATTGCATTCAATTCGGTTCCACCGTGTTTGAATTTATATGGGGAATCGATTTGCACACATACATGGCCGCTATCTGCAAACTATTGGGCCGATGACCTTCTAGTTCAGTCAAAAGATGCTTCCCGCAAAAAGGTATGTTGTTGCAAAATTTGGTAAAGATCAAATGATTAGGTTGGTCGTAATTTGATTTAAGCTTTTAATATTTGGGTGGCCGCCATTCCGTTTCCGTCAAGATGGCGGTGATTTAAAACATGACAGTGGAGTGCCCTCTGCTAATGCTAGGTCTGTACCAAATTTCGTTCAATTCAGTTTTACCGTGTTTGAATTGATAGGGGGGAATCGATTTGCACACATACATGGCCGCCATCCGCAAATTATTAGGCTGATGACCTTGTAGTTTGGTCAAAAGATTTTTCATACATAAAGGTATAATGTTGCAATATTTGGTAGATATCAGATGATTAGGTTGGTCGTAATTTTATTTAAGCTTTTTACATTTGGGTGGCCACCATTACGTTTCCTTCAAAATGGCGGTGGTATAAAACATGACACTGGAGTACCCTTTGCTAGTGCTACCTCTGTACCAAATTTCGTTCAATTCGGTTACACCATGTTTGAACTGATAGGGGGAATCGATTTTCACACATATATGGCCACCATCTGCAAACTATTGGGCTGATGACCTTGTAGTATACTCAAAAGACGCTCGCCATATAAATATATATTGTTGCAAAATAAGGTAGAGATAGAATGATTAGGATAGTCGTAATTTTATTTAAGCTTTGAACATTTGGGTGGCCACCATTACGTTTCCTTCAAGATGGCGGCGATATAAAACATGACACTGAGGTACCCTTTGCTAGTTCTTACTCTGTACCAAATTCCGTTCAATTCGGTTTCACCGTGTTCGAATTGATAGTGGGGGGGGGGGGGGGGGGGGACAGACATTCAGAGTACACACACTCACACACACACACAGACAGACACACAATTTTTGGCCCTGTGTAGATCTCATAAGTCTACTTTCATTTTTTTTTTGCAAAAATCGAAAGTAGGCTAAAAATTAATCTCGGGATTTTTCGCCAACACGAAAAGTTCCCCTTTCTCTACCAGAAAGCGCTATAGCGTCAAGGAGCGTAGATATCTAACCTCCTTGACTTTCATAGCGCTCCAAGGAACAACAAAATTCGACATACAAGTGGCCCTCTGGGCGCAAATAACAAACAAATAACAAACACGATATTATTATTATTATTATCATTATATAACGAGATTCGCACTGAATCACAAATACCAACGTTAACTAGACAAACTATACAACGAATAGCAAAAGATATTTCAAAATATCTGTATAATTTTTGAAATCTACCCCTAGTGATCAGGATATGTTGATGACCGGGTAACGGCCGAAACGCGTAATCCAAAATCCCCCCTTTATCAGTGAATTCTATAATAATTAAAGAGATATAATTTTTACCCTGTTTAAAGGTCTTGTTTGTTTCCAACCACGCGCGCATCACGATTTTGCAGTGCGTTCAGGATTATTCAACCTCAATCAGGGGCGTTTATAAGTGGAACTGTGGGGGCTTCAACCCCCTCCCCCCCAAAAAAAAAGACAATAAAAATTAAGAATATGTTTCTTTGGCAAACGCATAAAATAATGGTAAATTTGGTTGTACCCTAATCTTAACTTATTGGCTAAGTTATAAACAATATTACGATTGAAATTAGACTACCTCGTGGTGTAGTGGCTAGCATTCCGAATTCGATTCCTGGCTCTGACAAGAAATTTTAATTCTGGTCTCGTAGTTGGAACGGGGTACACTCATCCTTGTGAGGCAAAACTGAAAATTACACAGTAGCCTACCTTTGAGAAATAAATTATCAATTTGTAAAAACATATAGCCTAACTGTTGACCTTTCTGCTTAATAACTTGAAAAATATTTAGATATTTGCGATAAGAAAGTACCTATCCCTTTGAAAGGGAAAATTTACAAGTCCATGATACGACCAGTGGCACTTTACGGCACAGAATGTTGGCCAGCTTCAACCAAGCATGAACAAGCCCTACATGGCATGGAGATGAAAATGTTACGTTGGTCCATGGGTGTTACACGGCTTGATCGTGTCAGGATTGAACATATCCGGAAACAGATGGGAATTGCTGCCATTCCCGATAAAATGAGAGAAGCACGGCTTCGGTGGTATGGACATGGCACTAGAAGTGATGAGAAGTCTGTGGCAAGAACAGCTCTCCAATACGATCCACGAGGAAACCGACCCCGTGGACGTCCAAAGAAAAGATGGCTGGACAGAATCAAGGAAGACCTGGTGATGTGTGGACTTAAACCTGAAGATGCCCTTGACAGGAAGAAGTGGCGAACAGCAACCAAACAAGCGAACCCTGCACCATCGCGGGATACACGCTAGGAAAGAGGAAGAAGATACTCCATAGGCCGTAATACAAAATTCATTAAGTACAACAATTTATTTGTGTGTTGTGTAGTTGTTTTTGTATTGCCACTATTTGTAGGCTATATAAACGTAGAATTTTGCAATATCATATATTATTTCAGTAGTAGGCCTATAGATCCCTCCTGCGGCGCTCACAAGTGACCGATCGTGACAAATGAGCATTCAAATGAAAGAGAACAGACATTAGCAGTGCCGAATTGCACTCTAATTTCATAAATAACTATAATTTCTTTAAAAATTGACTCTTCAAAAAATGAACGAAGTGTGCGATTTGCAGACACTGTTGCTGTAGGAAAATACGCTCCATTATTGTTGTCCACTTCACATTTTGGCCGCTGTAACGCCTGTTTCATGTTATTTTAACATTCTGAGGCATTTCCTTTATCATTTTGCATGGATTTCAGAAAGAGTAAATCAAAGGAATGTGTACTCAAATCGTATAATTTCATAAATATCGAATAACAAGTGAATGTTATGATGATCCAATTTTCAGTGATTGTCTTCTTAAGTTAGAGAACGTAAAACTGGAATTCTAACTGAAATGTAAATAGTGTTCTAAAATAATTTGGTTGAAATAAAAACATAACAACCTTTCTCCTTAAGTCTCTCTTTATAATCCTATTGGGGAAAGTGTGCTTTATGTTGTTTGAGTCCTCAGTCTTTTGACTGGTTTGATGCAGCTCTCTACGTCTCCCTGTCCTGAGCTAATCGTTTCTTCTCTACATAGGTACCACACCCTACGTCCAAGGCAATCTGTTTAACATATTCTAACCTTGGTCTACCCCTACAGTTCTTGTCCTCGACCCGTCCTTCCATAACTAAGCTTGCTATTCCTGGGCGTCTTAGTATGTGTCCTAGCAACCTATCTCTTCTCTTCATTAGCAGTCGCCAGAAACATCTCTCCTCTCCCACTCGTCTTAATACCTCTTCGTTTGTAACCCTATCTACCCATCTGATCTTCATCATTCTCCTGTAACACCACATTTCAAGCGCTTCAATTCTCCTCTTTTCTGATGCACCAATAGTCCAAGTTTCACTTCCATAGAGCGCCACGCTCCAGACAAAGGCCTTCAAAATGACTTCCTAATACCTAAATCTATATTCGATGTCAACAGATTCCTTTTCTCTAGAAATGCTTTCCTTGCCTGAGCTATCCTACTTTTTATATCCTCTTTGTTTCGTCCATCACTGGTTATTTTGCTTCCTAAGTAACAGAAGTCTCCTACTTCCTTTAATTTTTCACCTGACAATTTGAAGTTCATAGAGGATTCTCATTTATTTATTTCGGCTGCATTCCAATTATTATTATTTTTTTACATTTATGAACAAGCGAGATTTCCTGCACGGGTTGGCTAGTTAACTCTTATCTAAAATAATTACACAAAGTTATATACTCTAAGATATTGGTTGATACTGTGTTTCTAGGTATTTTACGGTGACAAACGCCTGAGAATACTCACAATTTTCCAGGGTAGCCAGCCCCCGCCCCGAAAAGAAATGGTATATACACCATAGACCTCAATACAATGATTTTGTGCAAATAGTACTTGTCCACACATGTGGCAACACTGCCTTGCCTGGTGGGTTGAGTAATAGAATCCAGTGAACTCACATTACAGCCTAAAGACTCCATAATGTCTTGCGAAAGGCCGGGCGCAAGGAACTGCTCTATTGTGTAACGCGGTCAATAATGGTCTCCACAGAAAGTGCTTGCTCCTTCATTTCGCTGCTTTCAATGGAGCCGATATTAAAAGTTAACGTAAGCTGTAAATCAGACACTTTATGGCCAGCGGTCAGCAGTTCTACACTTATTGTACGACCTGCCACATGCATTATCACTTTATTTCCACTGTAGTGCCAAGGGAAATATGTCCACCTTTACGCCATCATAAAATATACTCCTGCAGGGCCATTAATAATATCAATTCATAGTATAGACTAGCAGAATGTAAAATATGTTAAGCTCCACGCGTAGTTCCCTGCAATTTTCTTTTTTACATTCGAATTGAGCCACTATGAACTACGGAGTAAGAATCAAAATCAATATTTCGTTCTAGATCGTCTGCCAGCTTTGATGTTCTGCCAGTATCTCTTGAGCCCATCACTCAGCGCCTTCTTCCGATCTTCTGAAATAGGTCCCCTCCGTCTTTTGGGTTCTGCCCCTACATTAAATCCATGGTAATTTTTGTTTAGGTGTCTGAATTCACACCTGTTCATAATTTTGCAGTCCGGAATACCAATTTCTATAAGGTATTATTTGTTACATTCTTCGAACCATGCCAATTTTTTCCGCTTTGGTTTCACGAAATTGCCATTTTCTTTATTAATTACCAAACCCCGGAATTATACGTTATAAGAAGTTCAAATTAGAATAGGATCGTATCTGTTCAATTTACAGGATTTTTGGGATATATATTTCTGTGAATCACTGGGCATGCCATCTTAATTGAGGTCGCGGGTTCAAACCCGGCCGAAGTCATCGGATTTTTAAGAACATTAAAAATCCCTCAGTATGCCTTCCTTCGGAGGGGAAGTAAAGCCAGTGGGCCTATGTCATAGATTTATGGCATGAAAAAGAACCTCCCACTAACTACACTTCTGGAAGCTAAAATTTGTAGGTTAGTTTGATAACGCTCTATTAGTTCCAACGTTCATCGCCAGGTGTTGACTGCGATGACATCTAGTAGCCAAGTCCGCAGCTAGGTATCATGGACGGTAGCATTTGGTTGCATTAGTAGGAACTACTGGAAAAATTCATTGTCTGCAGTCCTTCTACCTGAATCACAGATGACACACTAATATAGCCATCACAATTAACACCGGTTATAAGACAGATTCTACACACACCCAAAGTGCACGGGGCAACATGACCGCGTTGTCGCAGCCCCTAAACTAAAGAACCAACCAGAAACAAAATCAAGAATTGAATTTGTCACAAATATTTGTAGTAATCTAATTTCAAAGTTGATAGTTTGAACCCCTTTCCCTTAGTTTAACATGTTCACCATCAACCCTTTAATACCACGGATTTAGCTGTCTCCCCTATTCGTATGCACTCTGTGTAGATCTTTTGGGTTATATCCATTCAGGCTATCTACTTGCCAATAAATACTTCACACACAAAATACTACACAAGTTTTCACAATTTTACCACCAGGTGGTGGTAGCATTTGTCGTTTTGACTTAGTCAAGTGGACTCAACACAACTGGTGAGATGAACTCGTGTCATGTGCTGGGGTATCACTACTAGTATTGTGGAATTGCCGTACTGGGGAGTTAGTAAAACCTCCCCTATGTTCCAACCACTGGAGAATATTTTAGGGTTACTGATTTGTGCTGCGAGCAGGGAACTGAGTTGGCGAGAAGACATAGAGGAAGCGGTAAGAATTTCCAAGCACGATTTAGTTTCAATCTTCAGCAGGTCCACTAGATCATGAGTTGGGTAGCGGCAAGTGGCCGACCGTAGCGCACCACAGCGGAATACTAAACAAGCTGACGCGGTCCTCACGAAGCCATTGTATCTCCTTACAATATGGCCACAATCTTCCATTCATTGCCTTGCTTCAAACATCTAGAAAAGTTATTGGTCTGGATAATACCAACTTAATCAACGTCTGTGGTTCCTATAACAGTTTATTCTTCCCGTGTGTATTTCATTTATAAAGTAAAGCAGTGATAGTTTCCTTTTCGTTGTCACTTATGTCTGAAAAACTCTGACCAGAATAGAAATAAGTGTCTATATGCGAGCTGTTTTTTTGTTACTCCAGTTCTTAGGCTGATTTGATGCAGAGCTCAACGCCCTCTGTCCTGAGCTAATCATTTTAGTTCTACATTGAAAACTGCACCTTCTCTCCAAGGCAATCTGTTTAATATAATCGAACCTTGACTTTCCTCGCAGTTCTTATTCAACACCCCCACAGGGGCTCACATGTAGTGGGACGTGTGTTGGCGACCACGAGACCCCAGCTGAGTCCGGCATTGCTTCCAATTACTTGTGCCGGGCTCCTCTCAGTCTTCTTTCCTGTCGACCTCTCTTGGTCAACTCTTGTTCACTTCCGACCCCAACGGTATTAGGGTATCCGAGGCCTAGGGAGTCACTTCTTTTCCCGCCTTAACAGGTCCTTCTCTCTTCTTTTCTGATATTTAATTCTTCTCGGGATCAGCCTTGTTTTACTTTTCTTTATAGTTCCATTTGTCTTTAAGATTCCCGCCCTGCTTTTCCCCCCGTGTCTCTAAATTACATTTTTTTTTTTTGTATTTTGAATCTCAACCATATTTTGTAGGTATTTTCAATCTACATTGCATTTTGTAAGTTCTCGTATTTTCGATCTAAACTCCATTTTGCAAGAATTTCCAATCTAAATTGCATTTGTAAGTACAGTATTTTGAATCTAAATTACATTTTGTAAGTATTTTCAATTTTAATTGCATTTTGTAAGTATTTTGAATTTCAATTGCACTTTGTGATGGGCCGATAACCTAGATGTTAGGCCCCTTAAAACAACAATTATTATTATTAAGCACTTTGTGAGTATTTTGAATCTGGTACGGCATTTTCAATTTCAATTGCAATTTGTAAGGATTTTGAATTTCAATTGCAGTTTGTAAGTATTTTCATTTTCAATTGCACTTTGTAAGTATTTTGAATTTCAATTGCATTTTGTAAGTATTTTCATCCTAAACTACATTTTGTGCGTATTTTTCAATCTAAATTCCTTTTATGAGTATTTTCCTTCTAAATTATTTTTTAAAGTATTTCCACTCGACATTTTGTGAGTTTTTTCAATCTGAGTTTCATTTTGTCTAACTTAATTTTCGTTATGGTTTCCATTTCATTGTCATTTTTGCGATCACCCAGACCATTAGGGGCCGATAACCCTTAAAACAGCAATTATCATCATCATCATCCTTCCCTTCCATAACTAAGTTTGCTATTCTCCGCTGCTCTACCAACCAACTGTAGCATCTCTCCTCCTCCACACGTCGTAATACTTCCTCATTCAAATTGAAATAAAAGTTTTAAGTGATGTTATTGCAACTATGAGATTCGCTAATGACGTCATTTTAACCAATTTAACAGAGGATTTCAATGAGTATCTAAATGGTGTCTTGTTGTTGTTGTTTCATTTAAGTGGCTTGGTCATCGTGGTCTTTTAGCCCCATGTACTTGGGTGTGTGTAGGCCTATATAAAATTTTGTCACATAACCTGGACGTGGAAGTGGGAAATCACTGAAAACCACTTCAAGGATGCCTGAACCCAGCTTTGCCTCACGACGCTGTGCATATCTCGTTCCAGCCTTCAGACCAGAATTACTGTATGTTTTTGGCGGAGCCAGGAATCAAACTCCAACCTCCGTCACGACAGCGAAGAACACTAGCCTCTGCACTACGAGGTATCTCTTTCTCTCTTTCTTATTGAAGAGACAAAATCTTGCTAAGTATACTTGCAGTACCGAGGAGGGCAGTCTTTTGCATATTTTGCCTATTTTCATTTATGAAAATATACCACCATGCCAACTACACAGGAGAGCACGACGATATGCAGCACTTGCAACAGAGGTATCAAGGAGGACGAGGAAATCTCGCTAAAGTGTGACGGGGCTTGTAAAGAAAAATATCACAAAGAATGTACTGGACTAACTCAAGGAGAATTCGACATTCTCAAGAGAAGAAACAGAAAACTATGTTGGATTTGCGGTAACTGCAGAGAGTCTTTGAACGTGAATACGAAACCCGAAGAGAAAATGACTGGAAAAGAAAACACAGATATCTTAACGGAGAAAGTAGAAAACATAATGGACTTTTTAACAAACAAACTGAGCGTATTAATAGACGAGAAAATAACCAAAAGCTTACAAAATAGTAAAACTACAGACAACAATGCAACAGTAATAGTAGAGAATAACCTCAACACTGACCAAGCAGAGGGAACAGAAGAGAACCCAACCAACGATGATACATGGGCAAGGGTAACACGTAATGGAAGGACACAGAAACAGGAACCAAAGAATTTTGTGATAATGGGAAAGAAAACGGAAGAGGCCGTGCTCAGGGACGAAGACGAACTACAAGCCGTAGAGAAAAGAGCCTGGCTTTATGTAGGGAGGGTAAAGGCAAGCACCACAACAGAAACAGTGAAGTCATTTCTTCACAAACATGGAATCCAAGGACAAACAGAGTGCGAGGAACTCTCAACGAGAGGGCAAGGAAAGGCATTCAAAATAGGAATCCCTTACAAATACCTCACGATTACAGCGGATCCAGAATTCTGGCCCAAAGACGTCCTAGTGAGAAGATTTCGATTTTGCTTCTCACAAAGAAGACACGAAGGAGCATCTCTCGAGTAAGACCAGCTCGATTAAGATACTATTATGGAACACAGAAGGAATGAAAAATGCACTTCCTCACATTCCTCAAACGATCATGAAAGAAACAGATATATTGATAGCAACAGAAACTTTTATACTTGAAGACTTCGATCTACCAGGATACTATGGCATTCATTCATACGCAACACCCACAGCGGGACGACCGGAGGGAGGAGTTTCATGCTTCCTGAAAGCAACAGCAGGCAAGTTGAAAGCAACATACAAAGAAAGAAATATGGTAATAGCCACTACGTCATTAATAACACTAATCTGCCTACTGTATATAGCAAACCAGGCAATTCGATAGAAGACGTGATAGAGTTGTTATTTAAAGCCATCGAGAAAGTAAGCAATCGTGCGAATGTCATTATTGCAGGAGACATCAATTGCAGAATTGACAAACCTAACCAAAAGTCAAAATTGATCCTAGAGATGCTAGCAGAAGAGGGCTTCACCCTAGTAAATAAGAAAGAAGACAAGACGTACTTCAGGCAACGGATCTAGTACTATAGATCTAATCTTCTATAGAGGAACAGCAATTACCATACAGAAGCAGGAAGTCCTCTGGAACTCAGGTGCAGCTCCAATAAGGAAACACATACCGGTGGCGACCGACTTCAAGGTTATGACAGCCATATCAAATGTCAAGAAGAAATAGAAGAAGCTTTGAGACATCCGAACGGAAAATACTACGCTGTTTTTATTGACTAAACGAAGGCGTTCGACCTCCTAAACAGGGAAATACTGATGACAAAGTTGAAAGACATGATTGGGACAACACATCCTCTTGTCAGAGCAATTGAGAACATTTTAAAAGTCAATTTTGTACAGATTTAGGATACAGTCGACGTATCAGACACGTTCGAACAAACAAATGGAGTCCTGCAGGGAGATCCAATGAGCCCCTTGTTGTTCAACATCGCCACAGCAGACATTGCAGACATCCTTCAGCGCACTTCGAATACGAAACTTATCGTATACGCGGATGACATGGTGTTGGGATCACCAAATAGAAATGACCTGCAACGAGCCCTAATAGAGCTGGAGAAATGGGTACTGGAAAACCGCCTCATCATTAATTTGGAGAAGACAGTCCAAATGACATATCGGAAAGGAGGAAAAATTGCAGGTAGTGACTTCCTTACTCTTAATGGAGAACATCTGAAAATTGTCAATCAATTTAGGTATCTTGGAATTACCTTGCAAACTACTACAAAGTCGTTTAGATTCCATATTCAGGAGAGAACTGCAGCTGCCACAAGAGCAATCTCAGCCATAAGGAACCTTCCAGCTCTGTCCCTAGTTACAGCAATGAGACTTTTTAACGCCGCCATATCCCCTATAGTAACGTACGGATTAGAACTGATCTGGGAAAGTCTAAAACTTAGTGACTTTGAAAAAATAGAACGAGTCAAAACCCGCTTCCTCAAAAATGCACTGAGAGTGGGAAAAGCAGCACCAACAAGAATGGTCTATAGACTAACAAAGGAGACCTACTACGCAGAAGACCTAAGGACCCAACTGCTTCTACCAGCTACAGAACATTACTCTAAACATCTGGAGAGGAGGAAAGCCAAAAGCGAAGATATAGATCCGGACTTCTCCGCTACAAGCGCCATGATGGACAGGAACTGGATGAAGGAAAACCAGGAACTGAGACATGTCATGACGAGACACGCCATCCACGGTTTTCATCACAGAGTGTGTGCAACAAAATCGTACCACAACCCAAGCGAAAGCTGTGCATGTGAGCTGTGTAACCAGAAATGTGACAGGTACCACCTATCAAAGTGCTCCAAAAGAACATTATCATTGACTGGGTACAGTAAGATGTAAATTCTCTTATTTTGGCCTTTCGGCTGCAATAAATTCTTATTATTTCATTTATGAAAATATAGGCTTGTGAGATCACCTTTTGTCCGTGTGTGTGTGTGTCCGAGTGTGTGTGACCTCCCCCCCCCCCCGTAATTACTTTTAAACGGCTGGAGCGATTCAATGAAACTCGGTAAGGTCTTAGTACAATTTTGACCGACCCCGTCCGTGCCCTTCAAATTTTATTACGTCTCACCAATCCAACATGGCGGCAGTGCGAAATAATTCAACGGCCTTCTATATCTCCGAAACTATTACTGATATCAACCGGAAATTTTGTACGGTGATAAAGGGCACCACTTGAAATTCACCTACAGTATGTGACTCTCAAAATCCTGTCAACTATAAAACCCGAGCATGGCACTCAAACGAAGTTGAACCTTCCAAATAGACTTTCCTCGCGATTTAATTATGCAAACCCAATGAAACTTGGCACAGCAAATGTTTATACACATAGTAATGCATTGGCCTCTAATTTAGTTCAATTGTTTACATAACCTTAATATGGCGGCTGTGCGAAATATTTCACCGGCATTCTACACATATATATCTCCAGAACTATAATTGTTATCACCTTGAAATTGTATACCGTGATAAAGGTCACTAGTACAAGTTTATCTATGTAACTTTCAAATACCTGTAAAGTACAAAAGGAACTTGGCAGCCAAGCGAATTTGAAACATTTTAATAAACTTTTCTCGCGATGTAACCATCTGAGCAAAGTGAAATATGGTGCAGTAAATGTTTACATACATTGTAATGCACTGGCATCTAATTTAGTTCAATTGTTTACATAACCCCAAGATGGCGGCTGTCCGAAATTTTAAAATTAAGTTTGCATTTCTTGTGTATTAATCATGCGATCGAAGTGCACTTTTGAATAATGAACCTACGCAATAATCGTCATCTAATAGTGCATGACTCTATGGCCGAGATATATTAAAACGCAATATGGCAACCATCCAATATATTTTGACGGTTCTCAATATTTATTAATCTATGACAGTAATCAAACTGAAAGGTTGACAGAGGCTATGATCATAAGTTCAGCTATGGGACTTTCAATAACCTGGTGAGCACAAATCCAATATGTCGGCGACGCGAAATATAAATATTTAAATGGACGTTTCTCACGATTCAACCATCCGAGTGCAGTAAACCTTGGTACTGTAAATGCATATACAAATTTTAATCCAGTGGCATCTAATTTATTTCAATTGTTTTCATAACCATAAGATGGCAGCTGTGCGAAATGTTAAAATCTCGTTTTTATATCTTGTGTCCTAATCATGCGATTGAAGTTTGAATAATACACCTACGCAATAATCGTTATGAAATAGTTCATAACTCTAAATCCAACATGACGACCATCTAAAATATTTAGACGGTTCTCAATATCTACGAATTTATTACAGCAATCAAAATGAAATTTTGTATGCTGATAAAAGGCAACTAACATAAGGAGGATATATGAAAATAGACTGTGTAGTTCTTCATGGAACTACTTGTTAGCCTATTTTCATTTTATGAAAAAAATATGCTTATGAGATCACCTTTTGTCCGTGTGTCTGTCTGTGTGTGCGTGAGTGTGTGATTCGTGTGTGTGTTTGTCGTCCCCCC
Source organism: Meconema thalassinum (assembly GCA_946902985.2). Taxonomy (NCBI): domain Eukaryota; kingdom Metazoa; phylum Arthropoda; class Insecta; order Orthoptera; family Tettigoniidae; genus Meconema; species Meconema thalassinum. The sequence continues at coordinate 49,860,505 of OX336393.1, forward strand.
CCCTAATAAATTCTAAACGGCTGGAGCGATTTCAATGAAACTCGGTAAAATTATAGCACCATTCCGGCCGACCCCGACCAAGTCCTTCAAATTTTATTGTGTCTCACCAATCCAACATGGCAGCTGTGCGAAATATTTCAGCAGCATTCAGTATATCCGAAACTATTACCGATATCACCCTGAAATTTTGTACGGCGATAAAGAGCACTACCAGAAGTTCACCTAAGTGACTGTAAAAAAATCTGGTAACTACAAAACCAACATGGCGGCCAAGCGAAGTTGAAACTTTTAAATAGACCTTTCTCCAAACGTAATGAAACTTGGTACACCAAATGTTTATACACATTGAAATGTACCGGAATCTGATTTAGTTCAATTGTTTACATAATCTCAAGATGGCGGCTGTACGAATTATTTCACCGACGTTCTATATCTCCGGAACTATTACTGATATCGCCCTGAAATTTGGTACGGTGATAAAGGGCACTACTACACATTTATCTATGTAATTTTCAAAAACCTGTAGAGTACAAAACAAACATGGCAGCAAAGTAAAGCTGAGACATGTATTAACCTTTTCTCGCGATGAAACCATCTGAGCGCAGTGAAATATGGTACAGCAAATGTTTATACACATTGTAATGCATTGGCATCTAATTTAGTTCAATTGTTTACGTAACCTAATGATGGTGGCTGAGCAAAATTTTAAAACTTATTTATTTCTTGTGTAGTAAACATGCGATCGGAGACAACGTTTGAATAATGAGCCACCACGCAATAATCCTCATCATCTAATAGTACATAACTCTATTGCCTACAGATATAAAATCGAACATGGCGACCATCTGAAATATTTAGATGGTTCTCAATCTCTACGAATCTTTTACAGCAATCAAACTGAAATTTTGTATGTTGATAGAGGCAATTAACATATGTAGGATATATAACAATAGGTTGTATATTTCTTCACGGAACTACTTGTTGCAATATGGAGTGGAGTTCTGTATGTTAGTAGATTGAGGAACGAACGAACTATGGAGCAGGTCCCTAAAATAAATACTTTTTCAGACTGGAATGCAGATTATGGTGGAGCCTAAGTCTATCTACAGTAGGTTCACCTTCAGGGACTTCGGTATGATCCCAGTGGAAGAGATTATGTTACGCAATACAGCCACAAATATTTTTCGCCACATCTGTGGGATCTCTTCAGCCAGAGGCATGTAGGCTATTTGGTCACTTTCTCAGCATAAATGTGTTGGACATTATGCGAGTTATGGACTGCGATGTCTATTGGAAGAGTTTTCATCTGTACTTTATCAATAAAAATATTGTCTGGCCTGTTTGCTGATCTGTGATCACTGACCTGTCCCAGAGTAACGTGAGTGTATCGTTCTCCAGATCAGCTTCAGGAATATTTTGACAGTAAAGCAGAACATTATTACTTCACCTTTTCTCTCCCAAGTATCTTTCCTGCTTATGCATGCCTCATCCCGGGTTGGAGGTTGGGGTTTCTAGGCAGTAAAGCAAGAAGTGAGTCCCTGAGGATTACGATGCTGTGGTGATAATAGGGGGCCTAAGGAGGTTGGGGTTTCTAGGCAGTATAGCAAGAAGTGAGTCCCTGAGAATTACGATGATGTGGTGATAATAGGGGGCCTAAGTACACTTATGTTGATATTTCCTGAACCTATGGTCGGATTTTGCCATGTGACATGTCGTAGGACTCGGAGTGACGCCTCCTTTCCTATGGATGACATATTTCTACCATATAAAAACTACCCTTACCCGAGGGTGAAATAGTGATTTTTGTATGCATGCGCACTTGGGGCTTTTGTAAGAGAGCGGGCTTTTTAAATGATTATCTATAGATGAGTTATTTAAAAAGATATATTAATTAAAGAACCCAAAACTAATAGGTCATCGGCTTTTTAGTATCTCGCTAACCAATGATCGGATTTAAACATGTGGGGTGTCGTAGGACTCGGGTTGAACTTTCTTTTTCTATGGAACACTTATTCCCACCCCAATATAAAAACTACCCTTACCTGGGGGTGAAATAGTGACTAAACTCGGGACCGGGAGATAGCGGGGCATTTGAAATACGAGTTAACTCGTGGTTGGGACAGCGGAAGACCCTCAGATGTCCAAGTTTACTCGGGCTTGGGAATGAAAAGGTTAAGGAGTGCTTATTTGCGAGGATCAGGTGGATTATCCTGGCTTTATAATAATAATAATAATATTTATTATTTTATTTTGACGTTTCGGCCAGCTATCGACCCTTCCTCGAGCTCGAACATTCGCCCAGTAACGCCTCATGTGTTCTCGAGCTCTAACATTCGCCCAGTAACGCCTCATGTGTTCTCGAGCTCTAACATTCGCCCAGTAACGCCTCATGTGTTCTCGAGCTCTAACATTCGCCCAGTAACGCCTCATGTGTTCTCGAGCTCTAACATTCGCCCAGTAACGCCTCATGTGTTCTCGAGCTCTAACATTCGCCCAGTAACGCCTCATGTGTCCTCGAGCTCTAACATTCGCCCAGTAACGCCTCATGAGTTCTCGAGCTCTAACATTCGCCCAGTAACGCCTCATGTGTTCTCGAGCTCTAACATTCGCCCAGTAACGCCTCATGTGTTCTCGAGCTCTAACATTCGCCCAGTAACGCCTCATGTGTCCTCGAGCTCTAACATTCGCCCAGTAACGCCTCATGAGTTCTCGAGCTCTAACATTCGCCCAGTAACGCCTCATGTGTTCTCGAGCTCTAACATTCGCCCAGTAACGCCTCATGTGTTCTCGAGCTCTAACATTCGCCCAGTAACGCCTCATGTGTTCTCGAGCTCTAACATTCGCCCAGTAACGCCTCATGTGTTCTCGAGCTCTAAGATTAGCCCAGTAACGCCTCATGTGTTCTCGAGCTCTAACATTCGCCCAGTAACGCCTCATGTGTTCTCGAGCTCTAACATTCGCCCAGTAACGCCTCATGTGTTCTCGAGCTCTAACATTCGCCCAGTAACGCCTCATGTGTTCTCAAGCTCTAACATTCGCCCAGTAACGCCTCATGTGTTCTCGAGCTCTAACATTCGCCCAGTAACGCCTCATGTGTTCTCGAGCTCTAACATTCGCCCAGTAACGCCTCATGTGTCCTCGAGCTCTAACATTCGCCCAGTAACGCCTCATGTGTTCTCGAGCTCTAACATTCGCCCAGTAACGCCTCATGTGTTCTCGAGCTCTAACATTCGCCCAGTAACGCCTCATGTGTTCTCGAGCTCTAACATTCGCCCAGTAACGCCTCATGTGTTCTCGAGCTCTAACATTCGCCCAGTAACGCCTCATGTGTTCTCGAGCTCTAACATTCGCCCAGTAACGCCTCATGTGTTCTCGAGCTCTAACATTCGCCCAGTAACGCCTCATGTGTTCTCGAGCTCTAACATTCGCCCAGTAACGCCTCATGTGTTCTCGAGCTCTAACATTCGCCCAGTAACGCCTCATGTGTTCTCGAGCTCTAACATTCGCCCAGTAACGCCTCATGTGTTCTCGAGCTCTAACATTCGCCCAGTAACGCCTCATGTGTTCTCGAGCTCTAACATTCGCCCAGTAACGCCTCATGTGTTCTCGAGCTCTAACATTCGCCCAGTAACGCCTCATGTGTTCTCGAGCTCTAACATTCGCCCAGTAACCCCTCATGTGTTCTCGAGCTCTAACATTCGCCCAGTAACGCCTCATGTGTTCTCGAGCTCTAACATTCGCCCAGTAACGCCTCATGTGTTCTCGAGCTCTAACATTCGCCCAGTAACGCCTCATGTGTTCTCGAGCTCTAAGATTCGCCCAGTAACGCCTCATGTGTTCTCGAGCTCTAACATTCGCCCAGTAACGCCTCATGTGTTCTCGAGCTCTAACATTCGCCCAGTAACGCCTCATGTGTTCTCGAGCTCTAACATTCGCCCAGTAACCCCTCATGTGTTCTCGAGCTCTAACATTCGCCCAGTAACGCCTCATGTGTTCTCGAGCTCTAACATTCGCCCAGTAACGCCTCATGTGTTCTCGAGCTCTAACATTCGCCCAGTAACGCCTCATGTGTTCTCGATGCTGCCTGCTGTTTCCTGGTTTCACTGCACGTCTTGCCTCTTGTTATTTTAGGCTTTCCCTGGAAACCCTGGTGTTCTTCCAGGTTCATCTTAATAGGCATACGCATCTGAATATCGTTGTATGAAATTCCTACTTCTTTTAAATCCTTTACTACCTCTGTGAACCACGCTCCCTTGGTTTTCTTACCCAGATAGTAAGTAAGTTTTTGTTCGATAATCGCATTGGGCTCAGTCTTGTTAAATGCCCATAGAGCACAATCCTCCTCTTCCTCATCACGTGAGTGATTTTGGTAATGGGGTTGTGCCTCCGTCTGTAACCACCGTTTCCTTGACTGGGCCCGAGATTTTCCGTAAAATCTTCCTTTCTTTGGTTTCAAGTTTCTCCATAAGACCTTTTCCGTGAGTTATTATTCTTCCTCTTTCTTTCTTTCTTTCTTTCTTTCTTTCTTTCTTCGTTTTGCCCACTTAGGGAGCGCGCTCGAACTTGTTGACTCGGGTTGATGGTGTTTTCCTCTTCCTCTTCTCCCAAAATCTCCTCATGAACTCGCTATGCCCCTTCTTACGTTCCTCCGTCCATTTATTTCCAGTGGTCGTTTTAGCTTTTTCGGCGAAAGAGTGATTTGTAACTAGAGTTCCAAAGGCCGTGTGATTCATGATGATATCTTGTGTGATGTTTATTTCCTTTAAGTCCTGTTTGATTTCTTCTAACCAACTGATTTTGATCTCCTTTGAATTACAGTAATTATAGCAAGTAGTGTTTTTGCATGACTGGTGTTGTCCATTCTGCAGATGTGACCATAACATTTCAATCGTCTCTTACGCACGGTATCAGTGAACTTATTGATTTCTGTGTACAAGTCTGTGGTTTTCCTTTTGATCCATATACCATTAACATGAACGGGCCATATAGTTTCCTGAGAATTTTACGTCCCAGGATTTCGATTTCACCAATTTGAGAGTGACCTCCTAGAGATATAATTTCAGAGGCGTACAATGCATCCGGAAGAACAACTGTCTGGTAGTGCCGTAGTTTTGCATTTCGTGACATCACTCTTTTATTATAGTGATTCCATGTTATTCGGTATACTTTCTGGAGTTTGGTAGCTCTTTCTAAATTAGCTTTCCTGTCCAATCCATATGGTATAATAATTTCTCCTAAATATTTGAAGGAAGGTGCGTGCCTAATTATTCCATAGTTCGTCTGTAGTTGGGATCTTGGGATATTCTGGTGTCCATTTACTATGAAAAACGTCTTCTCATACGATATTTGGAGTCCTGTCATTATTATTATTATTATTATTATTTATACAGAGAATCCTCATCTGTTCCTGGAGTTGCAAGTTCTACAGTATACAGTAGCCCATGTAGAGACATTACAACAATTGTATTGGCTTAAAAGTATTGCACGTTGGTCCGGCAGCTGATGGATGTTATTCAAGTGGTCCGGACGGTGGACAAAGGGCAGTTCATTCAGCCAGCCTGCTGGACAAATTGCCTCTAACACCTCTCCATTCTTTTGCTGTCGCCATTGTTTGGTCGGTGAGGACGTGTGCCGGATTGGATTATCCTCTCAGATGTGGCGGGCGTCCTCTTCCCCTACCACTGACTCTCCTCTCTCCACCCGATTGTATTTGAATTGAAGTACCAACTAACCACCCAGCTGCGCTCGGAAATATTTGTAGAAGATGATTCAAATATTTGAGGGTTTACGTAGTCTAATGAATGATATTTAAGATGTGTAGATTCTAAAGCTTGCACATCTCTGCACTTTGTGATGAAGTTATTAGTACCTCTGCTAAAGAATTGCGATGGTTGTCACATGTAAGACCTATTCTTGCGAGTCCCGTTGAGTTGGGGTAGCGAACCTGCCTCGCACCTGGAGGCCCCGGGTTCGATTCGATTTTAGATACTGACGTGATGGCTGGAACGGGGAGAACTGAGCCTCATGAGCACAATTGAGTAGCTGTCTGACAGAGTCCTGGTCATAAAAACCGAGGGGAGGGGACCAAACCACGCGTCACCCCAATATCTGCAGGCCAAATGGCTGGGCAGCGGTCGCTTGGTAGGCCTAGGCCCCTCATAGGCTGTAGTTTGGTTGGTTCGATTTCAAGACCTATTCTGGAATACCCTTTGGTCGTTGGGATCCATATCAATGAGTTGGAAATAGTACAAAGAAAGGCCGCTAGATTAGTGCTCAGTGACAACAATCCCAGGAACAGTGTGATCCGTAAGTTAAAGAAACTTGGGTGTGAATTATTTGAGGCTAGGAGGATGAAATCTAGACTCTGCGCTATGTACAACACCAGCATGGGGTGAGCTTAGCAAACGTATGGGAAAGCCCACTTACAAGAGTAGGAGTGTTCATTCTTTCAAAGTTAATGGCCGACTACAGCGTAGTTTACAAATTATGGGAAATATTATTTTGTAAACCGTGCTATTGATAACTGTAACACTCTACTTGCCGCCGGTATGTTTAAGAAAAGACTGACGATTTTGGTAAATACTCCAGTTTATTTAGAATTGAATTGTAATGTATAATTGTTTACTTGTTATGTGCACCCAATTTGCCATCGGGGGTTACACCCCTAATTGCAGATAAATGAATGAATCCACTAAAAGTGTACTTACTTAAAATAAACTAGAAAGCTTAATATCACGGAATTGCACGAGTTAATCCTATATTTGCAATGACAGGAGAAGAAAAGTCTTGTGGGTCAAGCATCCGCAGCATCCCGCTCCAGAACCACATTTTGTAGGCATCAGTGTGTTTGATGTCACCAGCCGTGATGATCTTACATTCGTAAGAGAGGTATGTACCCCATCCAATAACCCGGTTGATATTCACCCTCATCCTGTGCCTTCAAATAACTTTGGTTTTTAAATGATTATTATTATTACTATATTGAAGACACAAGCTGCACTCAGTAAATCTGTTTAAACTTGCAAAGGAGCACATTTCCAAAGGACCACCAAGACTGGTAATCAAGTAATAACGTTAAGTGACTACTCATGCAAGCCTTAAGCAGTTAACAATGAGAACCACTCTCAGAACATAAAGACAGATACCAATACGCAGAAAAGAATGATATCTCCAAGTTTCAAACAAACACTTCTTGGAAATAGTAAGTTTTTTTCTGTCTCCTAGTATTTCCCAGAATCTTACGATTCCAGGAAACCCAGAACGGCGTCAGGGGCCTACGCCCGAGAAGTCATATTACCATTGGCTATCTTCCCAATCCTTGTCCTTGCCAAAGTTCACCTCCTATTGGTTTTAACTAATTGAGAGTGTATTCTCATTGGTAGAAACTGTTCGGAGAGAATCGTTTCACTTCGGTTCTCACCACCAAATCAACTCTAGTATTTAACCTCGTGCAGAGGCTCATATCTGCCTCTTCACAACATTTGAACTATGCAGTTATTGTGTACGTTTGCTCAGGCAAACAAGTCAGGCTTCGTGCTTATGTAAATATCTTTGTACAAACTTGGTGAAGGTCTACCAACAAACTAGTATACTTCACAGTCTTCGCGTTCATTTGAAATAGAATAATAACTCAGACGCGAGAAGAACCTGTGAGGACTGACCTTGTAGATTCTCACAATTATTCAAACATTCATCGATAAGTCTGCATATTTATCTGGACACTCGTCCGGGATTTGAATTGAATATCTACAATCTTATCTCGAGAAGACGCGTGAACCTAAGAGTTAGGCCTAAAACACAGAGTACATTACATATCGCTACACACAGAGACGTGCAAATTAGTAGGATCAAATAGAGAATTGAAAACAGTCACAATTTATTTATTCAAAATCATTATATTTAACATCGGATGACATCCACTCTACTTGGTAAAGTTTTCTCCCAGTAGACTTATAACTTTTCACATAAGGAACATCCATATCATCAATAGCAACCTATGGGATTAGTATTACCTGGGAAAAACTCACACTCAGCGACCTGATGATAATAGAAAAAGTCAAGGCCCGATATCTGTAGAGGATTTTAGGGATAGGAAAGTCTGCCCTTTCAAGGTTGACATATATATTAACCAAAGAGGACTACTTCATCGACGACATCAAAATACAGTTTTACCTACCAAACATCAACGCCTATGAGAATGCACGCCGAACCTTAATTGAGAAACGAAATACCATTTGGTCCGACTTTTAGCCTACTCCACAGATGCCATAATGACGGAAGAGTGGAAACAAGCTAATTACGAGCTACGACACGTAATTACACGTTACGCCACCCATGGATTTCACTATAGATTTTACAAAACCAAGAATTTCCACCAACCAAATGAAGACTGTGTATGTGACCAGTGCAACGATCATTGTGAAAGGTACCACGCACAAAACTGCAAAATGAGGACAACCTCAATAATAAGACTGGCATTAGCATAATTGATCATTTGTACAAATATGTAGTTGCACATTGTGCGCTTTTCTTTTAATAATAATAAGGATTTACTACAGGAAATTTTCAGAACTGGGTATTCCCAGGGAGACCTGAGCTGGGTGCGTTTTCTCTCATTTCATTGACTTTGGAATGTACCCTCTAAATCAGGTGATTTCAATCCATAGCCCACGAATCTTTGTACAGGTCAAGAGCGGGATCAGTATAAAAGGCTTTGAATTTCTCAGTTCTAAAATCATATGAAAAGTAGAATATAGTTATCAAAACAAAACGTGTGGCATTTTATATTAACGAGGCCTCGCTTTTAGTGGAAATTCTATAAAATAGTTATTAAAGAAAAATAATTATACACCCGCCTGAATCAATACTATAAAGACAATTAATTATTAAACTTGTTCTTAGTACCGGTACATGTTTCGAGGATTAATCAAATTTCATCCCATTCATCGGTTAAAAACGTATTGAAAACATAATAAACCGTAGCACTGTAATTAATTAATTTATTTATTTATCATATGGCTTTTAATGCCGGGAGTGTCCGGGGACATGTTCGGCTCACCTGTGTCTGTAGCTGCTTCCAGCGGACACCCTTAGGGTGAGCTAGGCCTACAAGTTCCGTTCAATTTCAAGTAGTTCCAACTTTCACTACCAGATATCAATGCTACCTAGTGGTGAACGTTGGAACTTTGATAGAGCGTTCTGACGAAATCTAACCTAACAAATTTAGCTTCACACAAGTTTAGTCTGTGGAAGGATCTTTTACATGCCATAAATCTATGACATGGGACCGCCGACTTTACTTCCCCTCCGAAGGAAGGCATACTGAAGGATTTTTAACGCTCTTAAAAAATCCGATGGCTTCGGCAGGGTTTGAACCCGCTATCTTGGGCACAGCAGTTCAGCAGTAGCACTGTAAAATGAAAGGTTATTAAACCTAATATGGTGCACCGTCACCAACTACTTCATTTTATTCTAATTTTTACAACCTAAATATACGGTGCACCATATTAGGTTTAATAACCTTTTATTTTACAGCGCTACGCTTTATTTTGTTTTCAATATGGTTTTAGCCGATGAAGGGAATAAAATTTGATTAATCCCCGAAACATGTACTCAGAACAAGTTTAATAATTAACTTTCTTTATAGTATTGATTCAGGCGGGTGTATAATTATTTTTTTAATAATTAGTTTAGCATATCAATACGGAACCACCATGAATAATGTAAATCTGTCGATAGAAAGCTCAATGTTGGTTTGTCAGTCTGTTATTTATACAAATTTACACCGTTTCACCGATCTGAACCAAAATTTGTATACTTACCCTTTGGAACTCTGCGAGTAATACTGTCTACATTAAATTTCGGACAGACCACTCCATTCCTTGCATTAAGGCCCTTTGGCACAAATCTACACCGTTTCACCGATCTGAACCAAAATTTGTATACCTACCCTTTGGAACTCTGCGAGTAACACTGTCTACTTTAAATTTCAGACAGACCACTCCATTCCCTGCATTTAGGCCCTTTGGCACAAATCTACACCGTTTCACCGATCTGAACCAAAATTTCTATACTTGCCCTTTGGAACTCGGCGAGTAATACTGTCTACATAACATTTCGGACAGGCCACTCCATTTCCTGCATTTAGGCCCTTTGGTGTAAACCTACACCATTTCACCGATCTGAACCAAACGTTATGTATTTACCCTTTGAAACCCAACGATTAACAATGTCTACTTGAAATTTCGTACAGACTACTCCATTCCCTGCATTTAGGCCCTTTGGCGCAGATCTAAACCGTGTCACCTAATTACAACGAATTTTACATACCGTTGCAACCCTGCTGGTAACAAGGGCCATTTGATATTTTGGACAACCCTCTCCATTCTCTATATTTAGAATAACAGACAAATGATCTTGAGAAACACGTTTTAAGGCCCTAGAACCATTCATGTACGTAGTAGTGTAACTGTAAGAATATTTTAATAAGTCTACTGTTGACTGGCAAAGCGGTCTGTATCACGCCGCCCCTACCCGTGTTCCGGAGCAGAATTGCGAAAATAGTTGCATCTTGTGCTGTTTATAAATTGCAGTCACGGGGAGTAATTAGTACAAAAAGATTTCTTAGGCTCCTGAAAGCAGTTATCATCATGAATATATTATGCCTCTGTATATGTGCGATGGTGATGGTGCAGTACATTGAGGTGTAGATCAGCTGCAATAAGCGTTGGTGCTTTCAATGCTACTTTCATTTATTCCGATCCTTATCCTTCAGCGCTATGTGGCGCTAAATTACACTGTTGTTACCTCAGGAGCTCGGGACAGCCAATGTTTCCCAAAGTGCTCTGATTATTTTCCTACAGCGCTATGCGTCAACAGACGACACTATTGGTCTCTACTTTTCTAACAGCCAATGAGATATAGGCCCTAGCCAGTGTCTTCCGTTTACACTTACTCCTCTTCTAATCATATCTTTCAATTCGTTTGTAAATTACATGTATTGTGTCAGTAATGTAGTTAATAAATAGCCGTTTCCCTATTAATTATTTTCATTATCATTACGGGAAAATGACCTGAATATTACGTCCATTATACCGTACTACGTATCATCCCCACTACCACTACAGAAAGTTATATTATTACATTTGTTTTTCTGTTAGTATATGCATAATGTGCCAGTTCTGTAGTAGTATGCATTATCATCCATAAAACATATAAATCCACCGGGCGAAGCCGGGCACTACTGCTAGTAATATATATATAGACTGTTTTACCTTTCAGCGTCCAGTCTATTCCCAAGCTCTGTTTGCAAATTAAGTCATCTCCATGATCCCCTGTGAGCAGTGAACACTGAGGCCTCCTCAGCTTCTACAACTCTTAATTTTAAAGTACTACAAAATATCATTTGAAAATAGGACATGTAGACTCTCTATTATTTATCCAGTTTATAATTTACTTCATCAATGTTATTCTGCGACTGTTACCAGTATCAGTAATTTTCCATTATTTATTTTGCACGTCAATTAGTTTTCTATTATGGAAATATGTGAGAATTATTAGTTGATAAATACAATAAATGCCTATGTTAATGCATTCTCTGCTCTGCGCTGCGATTATAATGAACATGACCACCTCGTTTGTATATTTCCATATCATTATAAACTGGGTTAACTATCGGCTGTTTGTTCACAGAAATGTGAGAGCGTTCTTAACAATAGAATGGTATCGCTCGTCTCGGCTTCTGCTTCCCCTTTTGTCGAAACCCCACCAGTGTTTGGCAGTCCTAAAACACAGAGCAAATTAGTCAAAATAAAAATAAAACTCACACAGAAATAAAAAATTAGACAAAATCATTAAACACTAAAAGCAATCAAAATCACAAAATAAAGCTCAAAAACTAAAAAAATAACATAGGCTATTTAAAATATAAACAAACACAAAAAATTAGTAAAAATACCACACAAAAATAATTGTCAAATAAAGGCTCAGTAAGTCAAACACAAGTAGTTCCGTGAAGAATTAAATGGCCTATTTTCATATATCCTACTTATTTTAATTGCCTCTATCAACATACAAAATTTAAGTTTGATTGTTGTAATAGATTCGTAGATATTGAGAACCGTCTAATAATACGGATGGTCGCCATGCTGGATTTTAATATATGTAGGTCTTAGAGTTATGTACTATTACACGAAGATTATTGTGTACGTGTAGTATTCAAACTTAAGTCACATGATTAGGACACAAGAAGTGAAAACGAGATTTTAAAATTTCGCACAGCTGTCATCTTGTGGTTATGAAAACAGATGAAATAAATTAGATGCCAGTGGATTAACATTTGTATAAGCATTCACCGCATCAAGTTTCACAGCACTCAGGTGGTTAAATCCCGAGAAACGTGCGTTTAAATATGAATATTTCGGGCCGCCGCCATGTTGGAATTGAGCTCACTAGGTTATTGAAAGTCCTATAGGTGAACTTATGTTCATAGCCTCTATGAACATTAAAAAAATTCAGTATGATTGCTGTAAAAGATTCGTAGATATTGAGAACCGTCTAAAAATTTCGTATGGTCGCCATTTTGAATTGTTATATGTATAGGCCATAGAGTTAAGTAAACAATTGAACTAAATTAAAGGGAAATTGTTGCGAAGGTGCATTATTAAAACTTTCATTCGATCGCATTATTACGACACAAGAAATAAAAACTTAATTTTGAAACTTTGCACAGCCGCCATCTTGAGTTCATGTTAAAAATTGAACTAAATTAGATAACAGTGCATTAAAATATATATAATCATTTACTGTACCATATTCCACTGCGCTCAGATGGTTAAATCAAGAGAAAAGTTTATTAAAATGTTTCAACTTCGCTTGACCATCATATTTGTTTTGTAGTTTAGAGGTATTAGAAAGTTACATAGATAAACTTCTAGTAGTGCCCTTTATCACCGTACAAAATTTCATGGTGATATTTGTAACTGTTTCGGAGATATAAAATGCCAGTGAAATATTTCGCACAGTCGCCATCTTGTGGTTATGTAAACAATTGAACTAAATTAGATAGAAGTGCATTACAATGTGTATAATCATTTGCTGTACCACGATTCATTGCGTTTGGATGGTTATGTCGCGAGAAAAGTCTATTAGAGGGTCTCAACTTCGCCTGGCCGTCATGTTGGTTTTGTAGTTTATTTTTATGGATTTTTAAAAGTCCCATAGATGAACTTCTAGTTTTGCCCTGTATCTTCGTACAAAATTCCAGGGTGATATCTGTAATAGTTTTGTAGGTAGTGAATGCTGGTGAAATATTTCGCACTGCCGCCATGTTGAATTGGTGAGACATATTAAATTTGATGGGCACGGTCAGGGTTGGCAGAAATGGTGTTATGACCTTACTGAGTTTCATTGAAATCGCTCCATCTGTTTAGAAGTTATTAGGGGGACACACACACACACAACACACAGACATACAACACACATACGCACACACACACGGACAAAGGGTGATCTCATAAGCCTATTTTTTTTATAAACGGCTGCAGCTATCGATACCAAATTTTGCTATGAGTAAAGATCTATTCCCGAATATCATACCAACTGCTGAAAAATCACGATTGAAATTTGAATTATTATAAGCCTGCTGAAAGTTCCTATTTTATATGCATGTAACTTCAATACTAACAAATGGATTTCTACCAAATTTCGTACGTGATTTGTGTACCATAACAGATATGACTATGCGTATTATTAAGAGCGATCAGGGCTGCCAACTGTTAACAAGTGTTCTCTCTATTTTGTTATCATAATTCCAATATATCAGAAAGTATGCATGCCAACAGCTCTAAGCTTTGCGAACGTATAGTACCTGACATCTTGAATAACCGATACACTTCAGTGCTGCCAACATGATTCTAAGCCGACTGATTGGTTCAATTTTAGAATACTTGTAACTTCTATACTAACAAATGGATTTCATCCAAAATTGGGACGATAATAGATCATAATATTTCAGATTAATTCTGACCAACACATACATGACACTGTTGCCAACATGATTTACGCGCACTGATAGATCCAATGTAACATTTCATTTCTGATGTGAGTCGTCGAGTTGCAAAACTCGCTTAGTCCAATATTGTGAATAAGAATCATTTTCATGAGAAACGTTTCTCTGGATTTTGCCTCGCGTAAGTTTTGTGCTTGTTGTAATCTACTTTGTGCTTTGTGTTTTCGGTTTTTGGTTTTTGGTCTTGTGTTTGCTTTGTACGTTTGCTTTTGAATTTTAATATTTTGCTTTTCTTTTTTGGTTTTGTGTTTGTTTTCTGCTTTTGCTTTTTTGAATTTTGCTTGTTGCTTTGTGTTTCTTGTTTTCTCTCCTGCTTTTGCATTTGTTTCTGAATTTTGCTTTCTGCGTCGTGTTTTTTGGTTTTGTTTTTGTGGTTGTTTTCTGGATAAAATAAATAAAAATATAACAAAATAAACTAAACAAAATAAAAAATAAAAACAAAAAATCAAAAAACAAGACAATTTAAAATAAAATAAAATTATTGAATAATTAATTTTATGACATGATCCTTATTCACAAGTGGATTAAACGAGTTTTGCAACTGGACGACTCATAGATGGATTAATCATTGGCATGAATCTTAAATTTTAAGAAAAGTAGGCTCTTCAATTTGTCACGGAACCAGTGGCGGCTGGTGATTTTTCACTTGGTGGTGCCAGCAAATACAAAATTTGCAATAAAATCATTCAAAGTTGCAGGTACCGGTAGTGCATATTTTATGCAATAAGTTATATGTTTAACATTATTTAACTGTGCTATTGTAGAAGACGCTTTTAATTGAAGTGTCAGCTGAAGTGAATTGAGAAATTGCGTAACTACTACAAATATTTTAATCTCGGGATTTTTCGCCAAAACAAAAGTTCCTCCTTTCTCTACTAGAAAGTGCTATAGTGTCAAGGAGCTTAGATATCTAACTTTCTTGACTTTCATGGCCCTCCAAGGAACAACAAAAATTCGACATGCAAGCTGCCCTTTGGGTGTCAAACAACAAAGCTTGCACCTGGCACCGAGGCCATACAATATTATATCATACACATATTTTGATCGATATGCATTTTAAATAAAAACCATTTTTAAGAATTATAATTGAACAAACCCCTCAGAAAAATAATTTGAAGAAAACAACATATGCTAGGCCTACTCACCAAAAATAGTAGTTCCAAAACCTCGATCGACACCTTCATTTGAATTAACAAGAGCGGTGCTGAAAGTCCATTCTTCGTTCTTTCTTGTAGCAAATACGTCTATCACCTTTGAATTGAAGTTCTCAATCTTGTTCACAAATGATTTCTCACACGACAACATTCCTAAGGCACTTAATCTCTCTTCCTTCATTGTGTTCCGAAGAAAGGTCTTTATCCGTTTGAGCATTGAGAAACACCGCTCCGCTTCCGATGTTGAGAGAGACATTGTGATCAGCAACTTCAAGATTTTGATTGTCTCTTCAAAAGTATCACATAGCTCATCTTCCAGAATCAACGACAGAAATGGAACGGCACCAGAGACCGCTCTCAATTCAGGCCTAGCATAGAATACTTGCAGCTCACCCTTCAACTTTCTTTTATCTAGAAATGTATATACGCTCGTCACTTCGTCAAGGTACAGGTCTGGGAAGCTTTTGATATAATTGTCAAAATATTGAACTGCGAATAGGTTGGTAGCTGTGAGGAGTCCAGTGAACTGAAAGCGAATTTTTATATCTGAAAGGATAGCATCACATACTTCCAGAGCGTCCCTTTTTCTACAGTCCTCATCAATCCGGGGTCTTTTAGAAGGTAAGGATTCGCCTCTTTTGATAAAAGTCTCATTCATTATTTCATCAATATTGCCCCTGATTGCCTGTATGATGCCTTCAAAATGCTGAATGTCTTGTTTCACTTTAATTGGGTCAGTAATTCTCTTTTGCAGCTGATTAAAAATTATGTCAACATGAGGCATTATCTTATTGAAAAATGTTAGCCAGAAAATGAATTTCTTGTCATTAAGCCTTTGCTTGTATGCTCCAGCTTTTTCAATGGTGGAAGGTAACTTAATGGACCCATTGCTTTCGATGGATTCCATAACTTTGACGAGGTGTTCCCTATTTTCATAAATATCTTTCACAGCACGCGAATGGTAATTCCATCGTGTGAGTGATACTCGAGGCAAACTTTTCTCTATGATCTCGCGCAACACTTTCGATCTTTGTGGCGAATGCGAAAAAATGAACAAATTCCTGTGAGATGAGCGAAAAAGATGCGAGCCAGTCGATTAACGGAGGCTGCTGTGGACATTATGAGATTAAGTTGTTGCGCATAGCAATGAATAACATTTGCATTAGGGTACTTATCCTTGATTAACTTTTGCACACCATTTAATCCATCACTCATAACGGATGCTCCGTCATAACTTTGGGCAATCAATTTAGTGGGTTGATCACCCACTAAGGGGTCGATTTCACTTAAAATGCTGTCTGCGATGACATGAGCATTTTGGCCTTCGGGATTAATAAAGTTCCAAAATCTTTCTACTGTTCTTCCTTCAACAACGTAGCGCAACACAATAACCAATTGATAATTGCAAGACACATCAGTTGTTTCATCAGCGGTTATTGCTATATTGTCAGCCTTTTTTATTTCTTTGGACACTTCGTCGTGATACACCTGGCGCATGCATTCGAGCAGTTCGTTTTGAATAGTCTTGGAGATGCATTTAAACACAGGCGACTGGCTGAGATGAACTTTCAAGTCCTTATCCAATTCAGCACTAAACTGAATCAATTCGCGAAATACGCCTTTGTTTTCGAATGTTTCTGTTTCATCATGTCCCCTAAGGGCTAATTCCAAGGCACCACAAGAGCGGATACAGTTTATAATTAAATTTAAGACATACCTATTCTTATCTACTTGTTTGTTGTGAGTGATAATAGTTTGTCTGTACTGACTATCCAACCTGCTTTGAATGTTCGTTTTGCCCAGAAATGAGAGGCTTAAAACATTATCCATATGTCGCTTTGATGATTCATGGACTTTAATTTTAGACCATATGTGTCCTATATCCCTAATACCTGTCTTACTCCAACTCCCATCACCGCCGAACAACACACAAGGAAGACAGAAGAATGCATTGTCTTCTTCGGAACCACAAATCCATTTGTTTTTGCTATAAATTTCCGGATTGAATTTGTGGCATCGATTTTTTGACCGTTGCTGGAGATTTAAATTAGGAAGTGGCCTACCCAGTTTTTTATGTCTATTTTTTCAGTGAGGGTCCTATTGCTAAATGGAGATTGTAACAACTCGCTTATTTTATTCACTGTTACACTTCCGAAATGTGACACAGAGCCCATTGAGATTTCTACGGCTTCGTACGTCGCGCTCGAGCTATGCGATCTTCAAACATGAAACAAATCAAATTTTATTAAGGGACCTAGCTTGCATATATCGATTCAAAAAGCACACTTAGATTAAAACGGTGTTTATATGGTCAATGCCGCATGATACACAAAGCTATGCAAGTTTAAGTAACATGTCTATATAGGAATAAATAAGCATGGCTATTGCTAACACACATGCGCGCACAGCCTCTTTGTCGCAATTTCAGTTGCTGTCTCTAAATAAATAGGTGAGATGAAATGAACACGATGACCTACCTCTAAGACAACCTTACTTATCGTGCATACGGATTGATTGGAAAGGATAACCCCTGCATCTAATATAAATGAACACAAAAGCTATTTAACGACGGACACTATTCATACACATTTGCAGTCAAACTTGAGAATTTGTGTTTACGCTTGGGACGTGAAACTGTGCCGCCAAATTAAATTAACGAAACACAGTAAAACTCGTTGAAAAATTCCGAATTTTTACATTACAAAGAGAGAACAAATAATCCCCGTCATCAATACGAGCCTGAAAAAGTTGCTAAATGTCAAACAATAAAGAACTAAAACTATTTTGTGGTTTGAATTTATTTAATAGTCTAGATACAGTGATATATCGTCAAGCTGGTATCACTGGAGGTGTGTTGCCATATGCTGTACTCTAGTGGTTGAAAGATAAAGCAGTTCAGCAGTTGGCATGTAATGTGTCACAGATTACCTACTACTACAGATAGCCGACAGCCATGCTAATTCTTGACACCTAAGACTTCAGCGCTGTCTGGTGTTTGGCCGTGGTACTAGTTGACGTGTAGCACGGCCGTGCGGGTAGCCTACCCTACCCCTTCCCCTCGTTCCACTAAATATTCTCGTCCTAAATTCTCTATCCACTTCAATGTTCCGAAAATCACAATCTTCCCAATACTTATAGCACGTTTTTAAGTGAGGAGATAATCATATGATCAACAAGAAATAAATCACAATCAAAATACCAATAACATTTTTTTTTAATAATACCTAAGTGGGAAATTGTGAATTCCTGAACTCTGAAATGAACAATCACAGCATTTAGGACATGTTAGTTAGTTATTGTTGTTTAAGGGGCGGAACTACGACGTCATCTGCCCCTATTTTAGGACATGACCTCATCAATAATTTACATGTTCACATTTCTTTCAGTTGCAATTGGAGCATATTGCATTGGTGACAAGAATTAGGCTACTAAAAGGCCTGCAGCATATTACTACTCACCTTAAAAATAGGGTCCCTTCCCATTAACCACATTAGGCCTAATTAGGCCTATAACCAATCAGTTATTAGAATAAACTGCAAAGGAAAAGTACTGGGAAGGGAGAATATTCATATCTTAAAATGCTTGATGCTGTTAACAATAACAGTAAAATGTTAAGAGAGAATGCTAAGTAAACAGGTGGTGTAACCAGATCACACTAAAATTGTTAGTGCACTTAGTGCCAAATTCATTGGAAGACTGAAATTTCAGAAAAATAATTGGATATTACAAAATGTCTATACAGTAGTTCATTTCATATTCCCTTTTAAAATATATCCAGTTCACCAATTTTTACAGGGTGAAATACAGTAAGTACATCAAAAAAAATCATCGCACACTAATACAGTAAATTCTATGACATCCTGTGAAGGGGAAAGGAGAAATAGGACTTTCAATGAAAAACCTCAATACTGCTAGAAATCATCGTTTTATTTAAAAAGTTGTCAACGAAGAAAAATAACAGCGAGAGCCAAGATCACACTTAGCAAAAATACAGAAATCAAATCTGGTCCTCCTAAAAGTACGTGTTGAGGCATGTTCCTTTCTTCTTTCTTGCCAAGGCATAACAGTAGGCTATAGCACAGGATAATGAACCTCTTCCCTCCTTTATGCCATGGCTAACACTGATGAACAGCAAATTCCTACAACACATGCAAGTTTGTATGTTGAAGCAGTAAACTTAATAAAATATGTAATGCTTCAAATGGAGAACTTGAATTTGCTGATATGTGTATAGTTGCACCTACTATAACTACATCTAAAAAGAATCACTTATTGTAGAATCATTGTGTTGTTGATATTAGTTCATTTAGCCCCATGTATTTGGAAGTATGTAGGATTTGTATGATAATCTGTGTTATTGTAGTACCTGTAGTAGTGTGTACTGCTCGGGTCTAAGCTGCGTGAACCTGAGAGAAATGTGCATCGCAGTGGTGTTGACGAGTGATGAGGTTCCTTGGTCCGTGCATAGTACAGAACCAAATACATTGGTCGGTGGCTCACTCACTCATTCGTAACACCACAGTGTTTTGAGCAACTGCCCTAAGTTAGCATTATTGGAATAGAAAGGAATACCAGATATCACGGCGGGCAGTTGACAGGCCCTTCTCTTCTCGCCTGACCCTCCCCTGTTCTTTCTCCTCACCCCGCAAGTTCACAGAACATGGAAAATGAACCCGAGCAGTATAGCCTACTTTTTGTAATTCAGGTGACGAGTGGAAAGGAGGCAGCCATTGCCTTAAGTTAGGATCAATCCCAGTGTTAGCCTGGAGTGGAAGTGGGGAAACCACGGAAAACCACTTCTTGGATGGCCGAGGTGAGAATCGAACCTACCTCTTCTCAGTTCTGGCTCACGAAGCTGATTGTGAGTCGTTCCAACCCTCAGACCAGAATTAAATTACTTGGAAACTAGCCCAGGACCTTAGGAGTGGCAGCTACCACACCACAAGGTGGTATTATGGTAGCACTGAATGAAAGTAGCACGAGTGATAACATTCTCCATAAGGGGCAGATGACCTCGTAGTTCCGCCCCTTGAAAGAACAATAACTCACTACCTATAGGTGTATTTTCCAGAGTTGGAATCTGACAATTCAGCACCACTGGGCAAAAACAGCTGACGACTAGATCGCCCGCATGGCGTGTTGCCATGGAAACTATACAGCGCTGCCAATTTGAATGATGCTATTTCACCACTTGCTTGTTGCCGATCAGTCGCTTGTTTGGTTGCCTCCAGTGCACACTCACCTTGCTGCGTTTCATAATCTGTTGTTTTAATGAGTTATAATTGTTTGAGTTATACTTATTTATACTTATATTTATACTTAGGATTCATTAGAGACCGTTATTTATGTATGTAGCAGTGTTAGTGTCAGTTCTGAGCATCAGGCGAACCATTAATTCCATTCAGTCGCGCGCAGGAACGTAGGCTACCGCCTCTGCTCTTGTAATTAGTAAGACTACTGTGATTAGCTTCTGTCTTCTAAAGGGTGACTTAATAGTCTACACAATGAGCCTATATTTTGTAATACAATTGTGTGTTACTTGTGACTTGAAACTTATTCTACAGGAAATATAAATAACTAAAAATCACGGAAACAATCACGTGTTGTCGTTTCGCTTTGATCATTTTTGCTTTATGATAGTATTCGTAATATTGTTATTGCTATTCATTACAATAATTTAGGTCTCTCCTCAATTTGACGGGCTAATATTTTGTTTTACAGTTTGCACCGAACAGATTTAAGCATTGGTTTGTTTAAGATTTTGAAAACCATCTGAATAAAAAAGTAATAAATGTAATAACGGTGCTAATGATATTATGAGCATGAGGAAAAGAGCGGGAGGATGGAAGTATGCGCGTGGTGGACAGCAGCATTCGTGGCACCGCTGCCTTTAGTTCAACAGTTCTCCGCCGAACTGTCAGATCCCAACTCTGGATAATACACCTATAACATTCTCTATAGTACATAAATTAGCCAAAATACCTTATGAAACGACGAGAAATAAATCAGGGAATGAAGTTTAAATAGATGTTTCCTCCTCCACTCTCTGTGACCCACCCAACCATCCCAAAAAGAATCACGACTTATATAGGCAAAATTACAGCTGTGGCTGCCATTGTTCACATCAACTATCATCAAAACAGTACTACCAACCTCGCCAACACCTGACCATTCTAACCTTCGTTTCGTCCATTCCAATGGTTTTTGAGAATGGTTACAGCCTAACGCGTCCAGATCAATGATTATTTTATCAACAGTGATTTTGTATGCCACTTTTTATTATCAACAGTGATTTTGTATCCCACATGTTGGCAACAATTTGTGCGCCTCAGTGTGTGCCGCTAGAGTGGACTTTGTTGACAGTTGAATGAGATGCAAGTGCTGTCGGAACATGGCAGCCGTTTTTAAAAGAGCAAAATATAGAAACACATATTTACATACTGGGCGCCAGGGAATGTTGTCCGCAGTGCCTACAAGCTGCTGCAGAGATTAAGTCACCAGTTACGTTGGTAGCACGGCTGTCGGCCCCTTATAGAGAATGTTATCGCTCGTTCTACTTTCATTCAGTGCTACCTTAATTCTGAATGTAAGTGGAATGCGGATTATACTTGCAGCAGACATGAATGTAACTTTTACATACCTTGTGTCCTTGTTTCATCTTCTGGGCGATATTACATATTAAAATTAGGAACCCTGATCACTACCAAACCTCATGATGTGCTAAAGTACGTAAATATGTTTTTCTATTTATTGATATTTTAAAAACGGCTGCCATGTTTCGACAGCGCTTGCATCTCGTTCAACTGTCATCATCGCTCACTCTAGCAGCACGCACCAAGGCGCACACATTGCTGCCAACATGCGAGATACCAAATCACTGTTGATAAAAAGAACTGGGATACAAAATCACTGTTGATCAAAAAAAGAAGTTCATCGGGATGCGTTAGGCTGTAACCATTATCAAAACCAATGTTGTACGAAAAAATTAATACATATTTATTACAGCGGAGCGATATACTGCATAATAATTACAGAGCATATAACAAAAATAACTCATTTCAGCCATGGGGGAAAAAATCATTACAGAGAAGTGAAAATATTGCACACACTAGCCTAATTAAGAGCAGTGAACCGAGTGCTGCGCACTAGAGACTAAACTGGGCACTTCTTTGTTTGGCAGTACTGTTATGGTACTGTTTTGAAGATGATTGATTTGAACAATGGCACCCACAGCTGCAATTTTCGCTAGCCTATAGCCTATATGCTGTGATCCTATTTGGGATGGCTGGGTGGGTCACTGACGGCAGAGGAGGAAACATCTATTAAAACATCGCTCCTTGATTTATTTCTCATCGTTTCATAAGGTATTTTGGCTAATTCATCTATTATAGAGAATGTTATCGCTCGTTCTATGTTCATTTAGCGCTACCTTTATTTTAGTAAAACACAGAAGCTATTTATTAATGTAATGGACATCTATGATTGATCCAACCCATAGGACTGCCACCCTCACCTTTCAATAAATAACTAAAATTTTAAGCCTATGATTAATGTAACTAATCCACATGGGAGTCCACATGGGTCACTAATACCCAAAATTCCTCCAGCTTGATATTTGGGGAGTGGGTGTAGGTGGGAGGTATACCTCACCCCACACAAAAAACAAAATTGAACCACATGTCTTATGCCTCTTCCGATTTACTCTTTCTCGTTTGGTTTATGAACTCTCAAGTGAGCTTCCCTTTGTTGAAGAACTGAGACTGCAGATGCTTTTGCCAACAACACATGGTTTTGAGACACTAGTTCAGGAAATGAAGTCTAAGAAAGATAGCATCTGGCAAGAATTTTACGCGACTGATGCGATGACATCACGGGACTGGACAGAGAGCTCCTACGAGCTGAGGCACCTGGTAACGAGATTCTCGGTACATGGTTTCCACTTCAAAGTGTGTAATACCGTAACAGAAGATTTCATCAGCCAGACTTAAATTGTGTATGTGCCCTATGTGGTAGAAGATGTGATCGATACCACGTGATGTGGTGTGGGCAGAGGAGGTTATCTCTGTCTCAGTTCTGTTCAAACTAGTTGTAATTTCATACTACATATTTTGTGCTCTAATAAATTTATTATTATAAAAATAACTAGCTTCATTAAGTCAGGTTTTGGATCAAGAGATCTTACTAAAAAAAAAAACTTAAACATGGCAGTTTTCAGATTGGCCGAGTGAGTAGACCTAATTAGACAGTAATTACAAGTTTCGAACACTTCAAGTCGCTTACAAATTGATTAGGTTATGTTAGTCGCATCGTAGTCATTGTAGGCCTACATGTTACAGCCCACATGCTGTACGATTAATTCAAGTGTACAAAATTAATGAATGAATTAATAAAACAGTGCATTCTACGGGCGGTGAAGGTCACACTTCACCCATCTAGGGCTGAGATGTAGAACTACAGTAGTTACAAGTACTGCCAGTGACAGCGAGACAGAGGTTATCGAGAGGGCGGGCAAGGTAGTCCCAAAGACTATTTTACAAAATAATTAATTTTCTTTTTAAACAGTTACAGCTGAGAGCTGACTGTAGGATGATCACAGCATTGCTGACTGTTTCTGAACACACAACAGCGGTATAGTGCTCAGAGCGAGGGGCAGAACAAGATGCGTCACATTTTCAAGCTTTAGCACGCTTCCTTTTCAAGATCGTATTGTTTGTGGTGTTTTCATGTGGACACTGCCGTGAGTATAGAAATGTGGGAACTCTAAACCAAGATATAAACTGGGAGCATAGCGCCCCCAATGGGGGGCTGCAGCAACTCTGGAGGTTGGAGATTTGATTCCCCGCACTGACAGAAGCTGTCCTGAGCGTTGTTGTTCCATACTCCCTCCCAGTGGCGATTACTCCATGTAGGACGTGAGGATCATCACTTAAAATTTAATTTAAAAAGTGCCATCAAAGGAATCTGACTAAATAATTACAGAATAGCCTAATTATTGATACATACCTTGAGTCATCGACTGAGAAGCGATGAAAGGAGCGTATCTCCTACCTCTACTTTTGCAGCCAAGAACACAAGATTCTGAGTGATGTTTTCTCATAACCTACATACAAAATATACAGAATGAGGTACAGAAAACATGAAATACAAAATCTAACAAAAAAATAATTAAATTAGGCTAAAGTCATTAAATCTAGCTTTCTACGACTACGGAAGTCCACAAATAATTATGCATGGCTCTCATAAGAATCCTATCGATAATATCAGCACTCTCTTAAGAAATCAATTTAATAATACATAATGCATTATCGGTACTTACAACAGAAATGGAAATACCGGTACTGGTTTACAGGTTACATCCAATTGAAAACGCCAAGATTACGGCACTTCTTTTTCACAGAACATCAAGAAACACATGTATTTAAGGTGATTGATATTGATAATTGTTGCTGTAAGGGGCCTAACATCTACGTTATCGGCCCCTATTTAAGGCGAAATCAATCGAAAACTCTGGGGAAGAAATATTGCTGTAATGTACAGGAAATGTAAATACACCGCCATGTTTGAACAGAACAGAAGTAGTGTGCGGAAAGGCAATGCCGCCAACCGACAAAAATAATGTTTATTTAATGATAAGTGCCGTAATTATCGTCTGTGAGCAAGATAATTGCAAGGAAATGTCAATTAGGAATTATGTGTATATTTATTGACTAAATATAGTGATATGTTTGCAATTTAATTACAACGTTGTATCATGCATATGTTGGCAACACGATATACAGCGCTCCATACGACTGGCACGTGCTACTACACCGATGGTGCCAAATGATCCCTATCTGGTTGACACATGTGTGCTTGAACCTGTGACGTGCTGCTATCTCGTGGATAGAATTGAAGCTCCGCGTCACGGGGCCGTTGGCTCTACCTCAGGGTAATATGCGTCTCAACACAACACAAACAAACTCAAGCCAAACTAGTCCTTATTGCAGTACTGTGTCTGATGCGGTCTGATATTCGTAGGTAGTGCCGGTTGGCTCTGGCTCAGTAATTCAATAAAGCGCCACCAGAACGCATGTCAGTTTGACGCTCGTTCAAATAAATGCAGAATATGCATAAAATTTCCCCAAAATGTAAATGTAATATAAACTGTTCTTGAGAGGGAAAAGTCACATATTCTCTCTTCATTACATGGTGGTGCCATGGCACACGGGCACCACCTCAGGAACCGCCCCTGCACGGAACCACTCGTTACCACATGTAATTCTTTGAAGTGTTTTTTTTTCTTTTTGCATGTTTGAACGAACACTATTTGGACCTAAAACTTCACAGTGTCACCAGTTAATACGTTCTACAGGGCGCCCAGGAATGTTCTTTGCAGTGGCTACGTGCAGCTGCGAGAGGTTGCGTCATCAGTTCAGTTGGCAGCACAGTGTCCTTGATAGGGTGAAGGCCACATGTGTGGGCTGTGGGCTGTCGAATTCGTCAGTGTGTATTGTTAGATTATTGGAAGAGTGCAACAGTATGTTATGAATGGCTGTGGTGAGTACAAAGTGTACTGCTTTTTTTTTTTAATATACAAGCGACAGCCATGCTGCCAACGTAATTGGTGACTTAATCTCTCGCAGCAGCTTGTAGGCACTGCGTAGAACATTCCCGGACTCCCTGTATGACTGTAGCACTGGACAGGGATGAGATAGGTCCCCCCCCCCCCCTGTTTGTGTGTTTAGTGATAATTAATAAGAATTCATGTAATATTTCATTCAGGTTAGGGTTTTCAAATACAGAGTTATTCAAAAAGAAGGAACAGATTTCAAACATTTATTTCTTCCAAACTTCAAAAGAGAGAAATATATCCCAAAGTTCCTGGAAAGAGAAAAGTTCAATGTTCACTTTTTTATTCATTCAATATCAGCATCATGTATTACTTAACTTTGCTTATCAAGGAGATTATTCTCAACCCTCACTGACGTTTGACACTCGAGTCACTCTTGTTGTGAGGGGTCTGGAGATCGATACTCGGCTCCGTGCCTAATGCTCCCGCATTAATAATACGATTTCAATGTAATAGGCTTAGCATCGATTAGCATTGCAATCTATTGCACACTTGGAGAGGCAGTTTACTGACCATAATAGTGGGATCAGATATGAGAGACCGCGTGTTATGTGTGGGAGAAGGGACTGTGATCTGTGACGCGGGAGACAAACCTCAATGGCACACATCATCATCTAGTGGCAAGAACAAGAAACAAGTAGTTCCGTTACCAACTAAGGAGCCTACGTTTCTTAAAACTTATGATTCATGTCAATCCATATCGACCTACCTAAAATAATGACGAAATAAAGTTCGTAATACTCGCATTTCTAAATACTCCTGTTTGAAATACACCTGAAAATGTGTAGCCGAATAGAGTAACTTACTACAGTTGGCAGCCCTGGTGACGCTGAATATATTCTTAGTTTCATTTCTGAAGGTATAGAATGCACATTAAACAAGTAGTTCCGTCAAGAACTATACAGCCTATTTTCATATACAGTATCCTACTTATGTTAATTGCCTCTATCTACACACAAAATTTCAGTTTGATTGCTGTAATAGATTCGTAGATATTGAGAACCGACTAAGTATTTCGTATGGTCGCCATGTTGGATTTTTATAAGTAGGTCTTAGAGTTAAGTACTGTTACATGAAGATTATTGTGTACGTGTAGCATTCAAACTTCAATCGCATGATTAGGACACAAGAAGTAACAAGAAGATTTTAAAATTTCGCACTGCTGCCATCTTGTGGTTATGGAAACAATTGAAATAAATTAGATGCCAGTGGATTAACATTCGTATAAGGATTTACTGTACCAAGTTTCACTGCACTCGGATGGTCAAATTGCGAGAAACATCCATGTGAATAATTATATTTCGCGTCGCCGCCATGTTGGATTTGTGATCACCAGGTTATTTAAAGTCCTATAGGTAAACTTAAGTTATTAGCCCCTATGAACATAAAAAAAATTCAGTTTGATTGCTACAATAGATTCGTAGATATTCAGAGCCGTCTAAATATTTTGGATGGTCGCCATGTTGGATTGTTAAATGTATAGGCCATAGAGTCACGTACCATTAAAGGAAAATTATTGCGTAGGTTCATTATTCAAACTTTCACATCGTTCGCATGATTACGACACAAGAAATTAACACTTAATTTTAAAATTCGCAAAGTTATCTTGAGGTTATGTAAACAATTGAACTAAATTAGATACCAGTATATTACAATGTGTATAAACATTTCCTGTACCAGATTTCAATGCGGTTGGAACATTAAATCGCGAGAAAGGTCTATTTAAAATTTTCAAATTCGCTTGGCCGCCATGTTCGTTTTGTAGTTAACCGGTTTTTGGAAGTCTTATAGACGAACTTCCAGTAGTGCCCTTTATCTTCGTAAAAAATTTCAGGGTATACCGCTAATAGTTTCAGAGATATAGAATGCGGTGAAATATTTTGTACATCCGCCATCTTGTGGTTAAGTAAACAATTGAACCAAGTTAGATGTCGATGCATTACAATGTGTATACCCATATACTGTACCAAGTTTTATTGCGTTTCGTTGCTTAAATCGCGAGAAACGTCTATTTAAATGTTGCAAATCGCGTAGCCGCAATATTGGTTTTTCAAAAGTCACATAGGTGAACTTCTAGTAGTTCCCTTTATCACCGTAAACACATCCAGGGTGATGTCAGGAATAGTTTCGGAGATATTGAATGCTGGTGAAATATTTCGCACAGCCGCCATGTTTGATTTGTGAGACGTAACAAAATTTGAAGGGCACGGTCGGGGTCGTCCGGAATAGTGCTATGAAGTTACCGAGTTTTATTGAAATCGCTCTAGCCGTTTAGAAGTTATTAGGGACATACCCACACACTCCTCACACACACACACACACGGACAAAAGGTGACCTCATCAGCCTATTTATTTTCAAAATTGAAAATAGGCTAAGAATTGGTTGAAGTCTAAAGGGTACTATGGATGTTACATGCTGTTTGATATTGGATTTATCAATGCGCGTAAAATCATGTTGGGAACAATGTCATGTATGTGATGCTCAGAATTAATCTGAAATATTACGATCTATTATAGTGCCAATTTTGAATAAGAACCATTTGTTAGTATAGAAGTTACATGTATACTTAAAAATGAAACTATCAGAAAGCTTAGAATCATGTTGGCAGCACTGAGGTATATTAGTTACTCCAAATTAATCTAGAATGTCAGGTACTATACGTGTGCAAAGTTTAGAGCTGATGGCTTGCATACTTTCTGATATATTGATATTAAGATTAAACAAATAGAGAGAGCATTTATTAACAGTTTGCAGCCCTGCTTGTTCTTACGAATACGGATAGTCATAACTGTTACAGTACACAAAGCACATACGAAATTTGGTTGAAATCTATTCGTTAGTATAGAACTTATATGCATTTAAAAACTGGACCTATCAGCAGTCATAGAATCGTATTGGCAGCACATACGTATATAAGTTACCCCAAACTAACGTACCTAGTAGAATGGGCACTATACAAGTGTATAGTATAGAGTTGTTGGCTTGCATAATTTCTGATATATCGATATTAGGGTTAAAACATAAGGAGACCATTTATTAACAATTCGCAGACCTGGTGGCTCTTTAGAATACGCACAGTCATATCTGTCGTTGTACCTATACACATAGCGAATACGAAGCTTGGTTGAAATCCAATCAATAGTATAGAAGTTACATGCATTTAGAAATTGGACCTATCGGCAGGCTTAGAATCATGTTGGCTACACTGGCATGTATGAACTTCTAAAAATTAATCTGGAATGTTATTAACTATTTGTGTGCCAATTTTAGAATAGTTCGCATGGATAACTTCTGAAATATCGAACATAGAGCTCAATTTTCAGTTGCGATTTTTCAGCAGTTGGTAGCACTGACGTCAATTTCAAATATGGCCGTGAGATATTCAGGTATAGATCATTAGTCTTACCAAATTTGGTTTCGATAGTTGCAGGTGATTAGGAGTCAATAGGGGAGACACACAGACAGACAGACAGACAGACAGACAGACCGACATACATTTTCCCGGATCAATCTCAGAAGTCTATTTTTTCCACATTTTTGCAAAATGAGAAAAGTAGGCTAAGAATAGGCTTATGAGATCACCTTATGTCCGTGAGTGTGTGCTTCCCTTAAATAACTTCCTAACCGCTTGAGCGACTTCAACAAACCTTGGTAAGAATATGGCACCATTTCGGCCGACCCCAACCGTGCACTTCAAATTATATTGCGTCTCACCAATCCAACATGGCGGCTGTGCGAAATATTTCACCAGCATTCTATATCTCTGAAACTACAGTAATTTCGACATCAACCTCAAATTTTGTACGGTGATAAAGGGCACTACTAGAAGTTCACCTAAGAGACTTTCAAAAACCTGTTAACTACAAAACGAACATGGCGGCCGAGTGAAGTTGAAACTTGCAAATAGACATTTCTCGCAATTTAATCACCTGAGCACAGAGAAATATTGTGCCCGTATACACGGATGATGATTAATCAGCACTCGGCTTTTGCTCTTGCGGTTTCGGGGTATGGTACGTTCCCTCCACCGCTGATTAAACATCTGATGTGGAATACTCAAGGTTAACAAGGATATTAAGGAAAAACACAACAATTAATTTTACAAAATTTAATTCATAAAAGAAAAATATATTCACTCAAAAACATGTAAGAAAAATCAATCACTTGGCATAATTCCTTCAAGTGTCACTCAAAATATAAAAATTAATCACCTGGCATAGTCTCTTCAAGTGCCATTCAAAACTAAAAATTAATCACTTGGCATAGTCTCTTCAAGTGCCATTCAAAACTAAAAATTAATCACTTGGCATAGTCTCTTCAAGTGCCATTCAAAACTAAAAATTAATCGCTTGGCATAGTCTCTTCAAGTGCCATTCAAAACTAAAAATTAATCACTTGGCATAGTCTCTTCAAGTGCCATAAAAATCACTTTGCAAAATTTTATCAAGATCACTATAATGCCATTTCATTAATTTATGAACTTGATAACCACTTTGTAATCACTTTGTCTTGTTTAAATCTAATTATAATATTTTACTAAGGCGTCAAGCGCGCCTATCACTCAAGTCATACAACTTTCCAAGGCTTTGGACATTTGTATTCATTTCAATCTTTACCCTTCTGGGTTTCTTTAACGTTACATAATATTCATTTATCTATCATTTATTTAGTCCTTTGGACCCGACAATTAATTCTCTACAAAGTCTTAGATTTTACACATTTAAAATACTGTACAAGAAACATGCCATGTCTGTGAATCGAACCCTTGTTCTACCAGTTTCATTCTCATGCATCAGATGATCTTTCTCTGCAGCGTACCTTGCACTGTTTTATTTATTTTTGTGGGATCTTTATTGATCTTTAAACTGTATTTTCCACAACCCGTTCTTTCATTCTTTTGAGGAAGGAATACTTTTATTTACAATAGGAGTGTTTGATAAAACCCGTAAAAATTCATGTAAATGCTTGAAACTTATATTCTCGTGAAATGTCTCCATACCAGCATTGTGATTTTGTAAGTAAATTTCAGCTTGCATCTTTTCATAAAAACTTTTACATAATGCCCGTTTTATTATTAGTCTTTTGACAGACCTTCACTTTACCGCAGAACCCATTAACTTTCTGTCTCACTCACACATTACGGTAGGTCGGCGCTCACAGCTGCCTTGCCCCTGTGGTGATGCTTTACTTGATTTATTGCGTCTGGCCAGCCACCGCGCTTACACTTTGTTTATCTCTCTGACCATATGATTTACCAAGACATTCGTCTCACTTCTAAAACAGCTATTTGTTCCTGCTTTTGGTTATTATTTTTATTATTATTATTTATATTTCGTTTTTAAAGGATATTTATAACATATTCCGGAGAGGATGCCTAATATAATAACAATTTGTATGACGCCTTCTATCAATATTATTTTATAACAAAGCCGTTAATCGGTCTTACTTGCAAATTTTATTCGACGATTATTGCCTACAACAATTAGATATAACAATGCCTCATGGTCTCACATGTATATTCACTTACAACGCATTATTTCGACGATTTATGGCCTATAATAATTATAACAATGCTCTCATGGTCTTACATGTATATTTCATTCGACGATTTTTGGCCTACAATATTATTTTAACACAGCCTGATCGGACTTACAATGTAATTATTTTAACACTTTAATATGGCAATACAATTTATGGGAATTTCACCTACCCAATACAACACGACGTTTACATACAACAAGAATACAGAAAGGGGAATCTTTCACCCACAACATTTCGATGAGACTCTCCATCTCCCGAGTAATTTTTATCCTGATTAACGCACAATTATTAGCTTTTAGCTTCATTTATTTAGTATTCGGCCCTTTTGGCAACGACAATTTCATGCTTGGTTATTCGCTGTTTATTTAATATCTCAAATTAATATTTCATTTATAGCGGTAAGACCTCGGCCTTCCTGTCATTTAATTTTCATAATTCTGGCTCGCTAGCCGGTGATAATACATTTCTTTAGGCGTTTTATTCACCAATTACCTTTAAAGATTTATAAAATTGATCATTTGACAACAATACGTCAGGACATTTTAATTTATTTCGTTTCGTTTATTATTTGAGTTCCTTACAATTTTATTATCACTTTATTTTGAGTGCATAACAACTCGATAGTATTTATTTTTATTATTTTTCATTTCGAACTTCCAATTATTTTTTCATTTCAACTTTTGTTCTTATTTGCCATTTAATTATAAGATCAAACTATTTATATTTTTCCTTTTCATTATTTAAGTTTAACAATTTTATTATGATGCACATTTGTTTCATTATCTGATTTTACTATGGCGCAATTTTAAGCCATTTAAATTATTATTTTCGGTTCCTTCCTCCAAATCATTTATTATTTATTATTCCATTTCTTGGGTTTTTATTTCTTTACATTACTGATCCCTTTCATATAATTATTCTGCGAGGTCATTCTCGCAATTATTTATTATTATTATTATTTCAACATTTCAGTTATATAAGTGCATCCAACTACCCGATGAGTTCGATCGTTAAACTCCCCAGTTACGACCGATCCCATCGGGCCAGTGCATTGTACATCTGCAATTTTAATGAAAAATCATGACTCACCCTCGTGATCCGTCTTCTGATCCATCCTTGGGAAGGATTTCACCCACCTAACGACATAATTAATACTCTTCCATGGCACTATCTGTTGCGAGCGACACCTCACTTAGGTCCAATCGACCTTCACTTAAATTTAAACACATCACTAATTTCTAAAACATTATATTAACACCAAAACACATATATCTTGTAGCTTATTTACACTGCATAAATTTCACCACCTCTCAGTGACCCTTGGCACGATTTATCGGTGTTCAACGCCCTGATGAGATCCCCGGACCCTGCATTGGACGTGATGCAAACTCGAACGGCTCCTAATTCTTCACTGGATCTAGTCTTTGCCCTGTCCTTTAGATAGTCTATTTAGACTTCTATTATCGTCTTTTTATTATCGATTTTTAATTCGTACTTGTTCTACGTTTACGTAGCGGTCTATCGAACCTATGGCCGGCTTACTTCGTGACCGTATTTTCTCCTTATCTATGACAAGTTTTCCTTTATTTCTCCTACGAGAATGCCTTTATTGCTACGATCTTATTTGACACACTGTAGCTTCGCTAAAGTTCACTATATTTGTTCTTGGGTCTCGAACCCGTGTCCATTTACTTGAATTATTGGATTTCGTTCCAATACCTGTCTCTTACTACTGTGGTCTTTCACTTAACTTTCACGGAGACCTGTCTGTATTATTGAAACGATGACCTCCAGCGTAATGTCTCTACTGATCTGGACTGCTGTATTCTAGCTTATTACTGTTCTAGAATTTGTCGCGGCGCAATTTTACTTCGTCACGGTTTTCGAGTAGCGTATAACAATTTTGATCTAGCACAAGTGCTTTAGTGATCACTGATAACAACCGTAGTGGATTTAATTTACCACGCTCATACAACTTTTTGTTATTACCGCGGGTACTGCTGATTGTTAATTCGTCTTAACACGATCCACTTTTGCGTTTGGTAACGAACTGCGTTACTTGCTGTGACTTCTCCATACAGGAGTACGAGGAGTCTTTACTAGTGTGAGGACGAACTTCCGTCCCGACAGCTTGATAATACTGTGTACGGTATACTTACTGTGTGGAATTGCGCTGAGCCTCCCCGGGCTTACTGAACTGCGACGAGTATAATGCAGCGCTTCTGCATTTTATGAGACAGCGTGGAGCCTCTCCCCGCTTACTTCTGGTGAACTGCTTCTGACACAGCCTGTAGCCTCACTTGGCTGACGGTTACTGCATGCTCTCTGCTTGAAACCTGGGCTATTTATTGGGAACTTGCAAAAATATACTACTTTTGCCTTCTTCCTGGAGCTAACTTCTGAAATAGACGTCGCACGTTTTTGAAAAATATATCATTATGTTCCCTATATTTCAAACGACTCATTACCATTTCGTTTCCTGAAAATCGATCGTCTAATTAATTTAAATAAAATCTACAAGGCTCCTCAGCTGCGTGGGCGATTGAGTTTTTTTCTCTTCTTCCCACTACCTTCGCTTGGCTCCGCCTAATGACGTAATTGCTGACTAACGGCTTTTTTCCTGGGCCTAAATTATTCATTCTTAACCTCGCTTAATTCATAATTTCCTGGATTATTCTGATCCCCATAGGCCTATTGTTGTAATTTTGCATCGTTTCCACGAAAACGGCTTATTTCACAACTTTGCAGTGTTGATTCGCAATCCAATGTTGTCAGAAAAATGCCAATCTCAGCACTCAATGGTGATTTCCCTGCTAATCTGCTCTGGCTGATTCATCCCAGCGTGACTGCTCTCGTGATTCACATATCGCTAGCACCACGTATCTCCAGATAAGGCTGTCAGTGTTCTGCGTCATGGCCTGACTCACTTCCTTATTTCCTCACTGCTAGCTCATTGCTGGACCTCTTTTCATCTTAAAGATCAGAAGTTCATATGCTGTACCAACCCTAGTTGGGTACTGAATCCCTCCTTCAAAGGTAAATAAATTTTCGAAGAGCTGAGCAAATTTATTTATAAAATTAAAAAAAAACAATTATATGAACTTCCTTTTATTATTCCTTTTAATTCCTTGAATGGGGAAGGACTCTCCATGCCCGTTTCTTTAATTTAGTATTACTGTTTGTCCTCTTAAAATTTTCAGTTCCGTTATCACCTGGGTATTATCTATCCTTGCCCGTTTCAACCGTACTTTCCTTTCTGGTTCTTTTTTCGCTCCAGTTTTATTCCACAAATATTATCAATTTGTCATCGGGTTAGGCCTGTCCTTACCCGTTTCAGTTTAATTTTGTCATTTCCATGAGGTTTCTTAGCCTCTCACCCCTTTCTCTCAACTCCCCATTTTCTTTCTCGATGTGTCTGATCAATTCTTTCATTTCTTCATATGTTTCCTTCAGATCATATGTGCACTTTAATTTCTTACATCTCCTTTCTCTTTCATTCTCACCGTTATCTTCTACTCGGGTTAGCAATGCTTGGATTTCCTTCTCGTATTCTTCCGGAGGATGGTAATCTTTTAAATTTGCCGCATTCATGATCATTTTATGATCAGTTTCAGTGTGTTGTACTGTCCCCGTATATTCTAGAGGCGGTCTGTTGGATATCCGAAGCAACAGCTGGATTCATAGACCCTGACTGCTCCGGCGCAAAATACTAGTCAAGGATCTACCTCCAACTAGACCCTCGCGAATATACGTGGCGGAAATTACAATACAACTGTGAATTACATGAAAAATACACTTAGCTCGCGGTAAAACACCTACCTTATTCTCGGGGATCTCGTGGTCAGCCTCTCTGGACCTAAAATGGGTTTCACAGTTGCATCTCCTTATATCTAAAATGAATCATGACGACGCGGCTTCTTATAAAACTAAACGATTTAATAACAAAATGTAAACTAGGGCTAAACATTCACACAACAAAATAAAATACACACTCCCATTCGCTCATCTCTACACTCACGCCACTGAAAGAACTGCGTTCTATCAACATTATGACAAAATTTGGTGTAGCTTGTGTCCATACATCAAGCTGTACAATAGTTACACACCTCTGTGTTTTTACATTATTCTGGCACGCTCCTAAGCACATATGGGCGCTCGGCGCTCGCGACCCTCGCCACGTGTCCGATGACATAACATTCACCGCTACATTCCCAGTCTGTCTGGTTTAAAAAAGAAAAAGCGTGAGCCGTGCGGTTCGCAACATCTCTCCCCATTTGTGCGGCCTGGCCGAGCTATGGCCTTGGCTTGAAACGAGTTTTAAAGAAGTCTTCGCTATTCCCGCCTGGTCCACAAATGTGCTCTCCATAACAATAAAAGCTATGTTAAAATGAAGTATATTCACGTCAGACAAATACGTGAACTGTACTCAAATCCTACATGCTACTGGCATAAAACCTCTATACACACTAACATTCATACTCTCGCATTGTGACGTC
Organism: Meconema thalassinum; assembly: GCA_946902985.2. Classification (NCBI taxonomy): domain Eukaryota; kingdom Metazoa; phylum Arthropoda; class Insecta; order Orthoptera; family Tettigoniidae; genus Meconema; species Meconema thalassinum. The sequence continues at coordinate 49,896,374 of OX336393.1, forward strand.
CCAATGGAGTTCAATTCATTCGCACTGAACAAGAAACAAACCGCATACTGTCACATACTCATTCATGCTCTAACCTATACGTTAAACAAACTATACACTTCCTATTCCTAACATGTTATACACTCGATTAGCAAATAATAAAGGTTAACACTAAAAGAATTTATAATGACGCTTATAGCATCAGCTAGAGTCCTTTCACAGTAATAGCGTCTAAATACACTCGAGCCTGCGCTCTGATCTTGCAGTTATGTCAAATACAGTGAACTGTGATCCTTAATATCTTCTACATCACCAGAAATAACCACCACCAGTCTCTCCTATCTGGTGTCAAAATAGTTTAAATACATTCGACCACTTAAGGTGAAACATAAGCCGTTACATGTTTGGGTTTAATAATCTCGATAAGAGTATAGCATAACAGCTGTCATCATCAATTTCCTGTTCCAATTTCAACCGTGATCCTTCCTGTCCTCTCTAAATCCCAGGTCGTGTATAACAAAATAAGGAGTACTCTCAACTCACACTTTAATGCCATGCCAATCCAAGTCATGCCCACGCAATGACTGTACTATAAACTGCGGAACACACCTTCGCAATAACCTCGTATGCCAACTACATACGGAAATACATAAAAAACCACTATCAAAGGGTTATCAACTCCACTCCTTTCAACCTGGCATTCCTCACAAAAGGGCATAATTTCTCAGCGTTGTCACCACAATCGCTGGTCTCATGAACAATAACAACAATTGTTATATTATTAATTTATACATCTTAACGACCTCTGGAATTTACGATGCTGACCTCCTCACTTAATACTCTTGAAACGATACTGTGATAAGTATAAACTGTCGTGCATACATTTAATAAAAATACTACATCTCATTTTCACACATCTGGGTTCGACTTTAATTGAGGAAGGGATATTATGTCTACAACGTGACATGATAATACTCCTCGTAAATATTTAATCATAACATCATAACTATGTGATTGTGTCCCACAAGAATCTATCACGACGAGGATATCAAACGATAACCACCCTAACTTCGGATGATAATTAATCTTCCAAGAAGATTCTAGCTTCCAATAAATTAAATGACTGAAAGTTCAAAGCTTTCTTCAATAAAAACATACAGTTAGTCATATTCGTATTCTCTTCATTCAGAACGAATGTCTGAGTTCTGACGATAATAATCGTGTCCATGTTAAATGTTTCTTTTCCACTATGTGACATGATATTTCACAATATATCACTACCAAGATCTTCTTTCTTGACGTTTCTTCTCGACGGATAAAATACCCAAATTAAACTAATAAAAATTAATTTAATGGGTAACATAGACGAAAATGTCTATCACCTGCATACAGAATGAATACAAAAACGTCGAAAATAAAATACTGTTCCTTAAAGGAAATAACAAAATCTTGTTCCTCGAACAAGTCAATATTCTCAGTTCAGAAGACGATCACTATAATAAATTTCGAAGAATAAAAATGCTATACACGGAGTACATAAATATTGCATCGAAATATGGATAAAGGATTTGCTCAGAAAATGTCACTACAAGCTCTAACTACAAGGTTAGTGAACACTGCTACCTGGTCTCGAAGTCTAGAAGTTCAAGATAGAGTATAACAAAATACTCTGATGTTTCATCTCCCAAAGATCTGGGCTTGATCCTAGCTCGTCTCCACGAACTCGTGACCTCAGGAAAGGAACGAATTCCCCCACTGGAAACAGCAAGCTCCGACCGGAATCGAACTGCGGGCCTCCAATCATCATCTTCTTTATGACCGGGATAACCCTGGTCTCTTGATAATCTTGATGTTTCTTCTATCTCCTTCACAGCACAGTCTCATCATAACAGTGAGTAGCGTCGAAAGTTCTGCTTTCCACTTCAAAAGGCATTTGAAGAGAAAGTCTTGGACCTCACTCGTATAACGAACATTCATGTAGATGGAATCTGAACATCGTTCTGTAGTCTCTGATGTTAATGTTGAGCTCATGTTTGACAAGAATGCACTAGAATAGAGTTGTGCATCAAGTCTCATGATGGCTCACTAAGAAGACATCCACGAACAGTCCCCTCTAACGAAGCTCCATCGTTGACTGTATCGCTTCTATCTGTTTTTACTCCTGGCGCACATAATAATTTAGTCCATAATAATCTTCATAATACTAGACTGAATATTGTTCTTCACTATGGAATACATCTCCTTCCTAAGTGTTGTAATACAGTTCCACACAAGCAATATTAATAGAAACTCGTACTCACTCGTGGCTGTTGCCTGAGCCGCAGTCGCACGGACAAAGTGCCGTATCGCGCTGGAAGGAAACACTTTTCTCGCGCTTCACAAAACTGATTATAATTGCTGAAATACTTCTCTCAAACTTCTGAACGTTTGTAATATACAATATCTGCTAGTCGGCTACAATATGTAGTTAAAATAAATTCTCTGAAGCCGATCAGACCGAAGTGATTGCGGTATATGTAATCCTCGCAACTTCACCTAGATTCAAGGCGTGGTCGTCTCCTAATTCCGCCCTTGCTTAAGCCTTGTCTCCACGAGTCACCTTCTACATGCCCGGTGAAACACTCGGAACTCCTTTCTCTTCCAATCGCACACGTCTGACCTCTTCGACGTTCAGATTCACAAGAGCCCTGGTGCTTGGCGTCTCCCCTCCAAGTCTACTGATTTTAGCCGCCTTTTCGCGTTCCCTCTCGAATTCGTTCGGGCTCTAGCAAATCGCTTATTTCTCCCAATAGCGACCTGCTATTAACTTATAAAATATTTCCAATATTTTATTATCATATTCTTCTCTTTTCCAATATATAAATTCATTCTCTAAGGGCTTAAATGAATTAAATATCCATAAAAATTTAGTTGCTGGAACTCCCGTCTTCTCTAAAACTTCTTCCTATTGGCTGTAAGCTCATATCCAATGGGATAATTTATAACAATATTTAAACAAATCCTGGGAATATTCGCTGTTGCTAGGTCGATTCCAAGCTTCTAGAAACTTCCATTGCGCAATACAATCACGTGACGGAATTTCCCTCCTTGCTCGACGTCGCCTCATGACTGGTTTCTGCCAAGTTCCAGCCGTCATATTCCTTGGTTAAATTTTACCATGGGCTTCGAAGAAAAATGTAATATTCCCATTTTCATCCCTTATAATTCATTTTACGGGGGCAGTACGTACTTGTGAAACCAATATTTGTAAATATTTTTTTCCCTTTAAATTTTCTCATAATTTCTTTATTTGGAGGAGCTGCATCATTTTCTGGAATTATCCTTGAGTTTAAATTCCTGGCATCCAATCATACTCTCACTGATCCATCTGGTTTATTTACCACGACCAATGGGCTTACATAAGGCGTAGCTACTTTTTCTATTACCCCATCCTCCATCATCTTTTTAAGTACTTCCTTAACCGGGTGAGTTAGCCGTGGTGGTTACGGCATGACTGATGGCAGTCGCTCACATCCGGGAGGCGAGGAGATTCGAATCCCCCCGCCGGCAACCTTGAAGATAGTCTTCTGTGGTTTCCCATCTTCCTTCCAGGCAAATGCCGGGGTTGGTCCCTAACTATAGGCCACAGCCGCTACCTTCCAACTCCTCGTCCTTACATTCCAACTTCCCTCCTTCCCTCCCCAACGGTACTTGTAGCTCACCCATTGGGTGTCCGTCTCGAAGCAGCTACAAAACTGGCGAGCCGAACATGTCCTCGGACACTCCCGGCACTAAAAGCCATACGCTAAAAAAAGTACTTCCTTGGTTTGCTTGAAGTGTTTTTCGGCTACTGGATAAGGTTTTTGGCGAAATGGCGTCCAGTCATTTACTTGGAAGGCATACTTGAAATTTTTAATTTTTCCTGGCTTGGAGTCGAATGCATTTCTCTTGTCTAGAATTATTTTCTTCAAAATCTCTTTGTTTTCTGCTGACATCTTAGCTTCTTCTAATTTTTCTTTAAGGCATTCTTCGAATTTGACTTCTTCCTTTTCAATATCTGCAGCCAGTGTACTTAATTCCCTTTCTAAAAATAGTATTTCCTCTTCCGTTACAGTCCTGTAATTCTCCTCTTCTATGTTCCAAATTTGTTCGCCCTCTCTAGGTTCTGCCTTCTGCGATGACATATCAATTTCAGAGTTGTGTTCTTCATTTTTGAATTTAATGCTATTCTGGAACACTACTTTATGTTCTCTTATAAAATCAATGCCCAAAATTATGTTGTAGGGAAGCTTGTTAACTAACAAAAAGCTTTGAGACAACAATAAATTTCGTATTTGTAATTCTAAGAACACTTGATATTTGCAAACTAAACTCTTTTCTGGAATTATTCCTTTTATTTTAATCACTGATATAGGTATCTTTAGTACTTTTCCCTTTCTTTCTAACTCATTCACTAGTGCTTGAGTTACTAAGCAAACCGCTGATCCTGTATCTAACAAGCTTCGAACTAGATTACCCTCGATTCTTATTGATATTATTGGTAACTCTCTTTTAATAGCGACTGGACCTTCTTTTATTTCCTCTATTAGTTCTTCGGGCCTCTCAATCCAATTTACAACTTGGATAGTATTCCATCCTCCATTTCCATCTCTTTCTAATCCTTAATATTTTGGCGTTTTTTCCCTCAGGATCTTCACGCTGGGATCTCTGATTATGTTCTTGGAGTTCCAAACTCTGTGCTCCTCTCATATCATGAATATCTGGCGAGGTTCTTTTTTCCATTGCATTGCTCCATTTCACTTTAGAAGGTTGATTGTATTCATCTCCTCTTTCGTCGTAATACCTCTACGTTCTTCAATTTCAGCCTGAAAATCAATGTCATTATCTCTTTGCTAATTGTTTCTATTGTGGTTTAGGTTCCATTTTCTTGCCTGATATGGCCTCTCATTCGGCGATCCCCTTTGATTTCCGGGGTTTGTTCCGTAATATCCTCTGTTATTGCTATTACCTGGGCTATAATTTCCTTTATAGTGGCCCCTATAATTCCCGTTATAGTTTATTCTATAGGGTGTGTCCTGTTCTCTCGGGTTATATCCTGGGTTATTTTGTCCCATTCTGATTTCCTCCGAACCCGTTGCTTTATCGTTTCTCGACCTATCCGAATTTCCCGTCTGGGTTTCAGTCACGTGCGCATGCTCTACTGTTCTGTGTTGTCGTGGCGAGATGTGTGCAGTAGTCATATCTAATTGGCGCAAGACGCTTTCTACTTCAACCGCTGTCTTTGCATTCGATGAGATTAGGAATCTTTGTATTTCAAACGGTAACTGCTTTGTTATTGCCAGATATAAGTCATTTTCTGACGGTGCGCAGTCTAATTCTCTAAATTTGCACAGCTGTGCAGTGAAATATTTGGAATAGCGCGTGGGCATATTCGTACTATACATTTTGGAGTAGAGATCAAGCCTTAAATTTTGTTGGACGTCCGCTACCCAATATCTCTTTAAGAATGCGTCTTTAAATTCGTCCACTGTGTCGAAAGTATACCTAAAACTTCTAAACCATGTTAAACAATCGCCATCCATTAATTTTTCGATTGATCTTAATTGACGCTCAGGTGCAACTCGTGTGTCCTTTAGATACACAAATACCTCCTTTAACCAGTATTTAGGCGTTAGAGAAGACACGTTTCCTGAAAACTTTCTAGGTTTATCAGAGTCTGATCTAATAATGGTTATCACCTGGTTCTGGACTTCATTATTCTTGTTATTATTAAAAGGGGTAGACGTGAATACAAGTGGCCCCGGCGTTTTAAATTGACATTCCCCTTCTGGGTAATTCCTGAATATGTTTTGGGGTTTTGCCTCTCCCCATTTATCTCTCAAATCCTCTGTGCTTTCCCGATTTGACCTATGATCTCCCCCACTAATTCCTTCTATAGCAATCATTCTTGTTTCGCTCTGATTTACTCTTCCTTCGAGTCTCTCTATCCTAGCAAATGATTCTTGTTCTATCTTATTCATTCGATCCTCATTGTCCTCAGTTCTTCTCCCTATCTCTTCTTGATTTCCTTTCCAGATTTCCTTGAATATTTCAAACTCTTCCTTTATTTCCTTTTTAGTTTCGCGGATCTGTTGTTCTTTTTCTTTAAATTTAACCTGTGCTCTTGTTTCTACTTCCTCTTTCGCGTTTTCTAAGTTTTACTTTACGCATTTCTCTATTTCTTTAAAATCCTGTCTTATAGATTTTATTTCCCCTTGGGTTTTCTCATGGGTTTTCTTTATTCATGCCAGATCCCCCTGGTTTTGTTCTACTTTCTTGTTGGTTTCCCCTATTCTAATTTTCAAAGGATTTATACCATTCATGATTTCTTCAATTTGGGATTGTTGCCTATCAATGTTTTCCCCCTGTTTTTCAACAATTTCTCCCTGTGTCTTTATTAATAACTGTTTGGGTTCTATACGTTTACCTAACGTGATTTCCCATGCTTTATCTTGATCCTCTATTCTTTGATCTATGTACTCTCAATCTTCCTTTGCTTGCATGTCTATTCTTTGACCTATTTTATCCATATCGAACTTCCATTGTTCATTACTTTCTTGGATTTGTTTCGATAAATCATTTATTTCCCTCTTTAATTCCTGTGTGGAATTTTGCATTGTGTTTCATTGTTCGCTAATTGCTTCGTTACATCGTTCTTAAATTCCTGGAAATCGACCTTATTTACTTCTAGTCTAAGATCTAACGTGTCTCCGAATTATTTCTCTATTTCTTTGAATCTACTATCTATTTGCTCTCTTGTTTCGGTTTTGATATCGTTCATTTTTACCTCGATCTCATCTAAGCGTGATTTAACCTCTGCCTGTTCACCTGAGATATGGTTTACATCATCTTTAATAGCATAAATACTTCCCTGTATTTTTAGAATGCTATCATTTACATTTGCCTGTGCGGCGTCAACTTTATTATTTAATTCACCTAATCTACTGTTCGCTGTTTCAAAATTCTGTTGACATTCAATCCTACCCTTACTGATATCATCCCTATTTTCTTGGAGTTTATTGTTTATTATTTCCAAGTCCTTTTTAGTTTCTTGGATTTTACTATTTATTTCTTCCAAGTCCTTTTTAGTTTCATCCCTACTTTTATTCTTTAAAACTTCCATCTTTTCTTGAAGTTTATTGTTTGAAACTTCTAAGTCCTTTCTACTCTCATCTCTATTTTTATTGTTTAAAACTTCCATCTTTTCTTGAAGTTTATTGTTCATTACTTCAAAGAGATTTTTCATCTCTTCCGTTGTAGCCATTCTTTTTCCAATTTATTTGAGAAAATATGGGCTACTACCCCCCCCCCCCCCCCACACACACAGAATGGATCATGCACACGAGGTGAATCTGGGCTCGACCCGACATGCTTGTACTCTTTCTTTCTTTCTTTCTTTCTTTCTTTCTGAGGTGAAGCGTTTAACGGGTGTGCTGGCGCACGAACCCGTCCACACGTCCCTCCATCAAAAACTTCAACAACTTTAAGCAAGACATTTTGAAATTGTGATCTGAAAATTTTTCGAAATTTAAAAAACCGGAAAAGTCGAGTTTTTCTGTGTTTTTTTCCTGGAAAATCCCTCCCGTAAAGATGGGCGCCATGAAATATTTGATATGCTAGTCCCTTGCTGGTACCAGGGTCGTACCTTTTTCTCACCCTCCGCAAGACAACGGCCCAAAATCCAGTTTTTGGAAAACCACTTAGGGGTGGTTTTTACTGCCTATTTACCCACGTTGGGCGCCAAAGAAGAAATACCATAGGGGGCGTATCTCCTTAAATTTATATAGGGTTGCGGTTTGCGGTCATCCTACCTATACTGCTTTAATATTTACTTTATCTTCAATTTGACCGACTTTCCATGTGACCTAGTATCCATATCCAGCACGCATCATATGCTTCCCCTACGGGCCCGTATACACGGATAATGATTAATCAGCACTCGGCTTTTGCTCTTGCGGTTTCGGGGTATCGTACGTTCCCTCCACTGCTGATTAAACATCTGATATGGAATACGCAAGGTTCACAAGGATATTAAGGAAAAACACAACATTTAATTTTACAAAATTTAATTCATAAAAGAAAAATATATTCACTCAAAAACATGTAAGAAAAAACAATCACTTGGCATAATTCCTTTAAGTGTCACTCAAAATATAAAAATTTATCACTTGGCATAGTCTCTTCAAGTGCCGTAAAAATCACTTTGCAAAATTTTATCAAGATCACTATAATGTCATTTCATTAATTTATGAACTTTATAACCACTTTGTAATCACTTTGTCTTGCTTAAATCTAATTATAATTATTTGTAATATATTTTACTAAAGCGTCAAACGCGCCTATCACTCAAGTCATACAACTTTCCAAGGCTTTGGACATTTGTATTCAATTCAATCTTTACCCTTCTGGGTTTCTTTAACTTAACATAATATTCATTTATATATCATTTATTTAGTCCTTTGGACCCGACTATTACTTCTCCACAAAGCCTTAGATTTTACACATTTAAAATACTGTACAAGAAACATGCCATGTCTGTGAATCGAACCCTTGTTCTACCAGTTTCATTCTCATGCATCAGATGATCTTTCTCTGCAGAGTACCATGCACTGTTTTATTTATTTTTATGGGATCTTTATTCATCTTTAAACTGTATTTTCCACAACCCGTTCTTTCATTCTTTTGAGGAAGGAATCCTTTTACTTACAATAGGAATGTTTGACAAAACCCGTAAAAATTCATGTAAATGCTTCAAACTTATATTCTGGAGAAATGTCTCCATCCCAGCATTGTGATTTTGTAAGTAAATTTCAGCTTGCATCTTTTTATAAAATCTTTTACATGCCCTTTTTATTATTAGTCTTTTGACAGACCTTCACTTTACCGCAGAACCCATTAACTTTCTGTCACACTCACACATTACGGTAGGTCGGCGCTCACAGCTGCCTTGCCCCTGTGGTGATACTTTACTTGATTTATTGCGTCTGGCCAGCCACCGCGCTTACACTTTGTTTATCTCTCTGACCATATGATTTACCAAGACATTCGTCTCACTTCTAAAACAGCTATTTGTTCCTGCTTTTGGTTATTATTTTTATTATTATTATTTATATTTCGTTTTTACAGGATATTTATAACATATTCCGGAGAGGATGCCTAATATAATAACAATTTGTATGACGCCTTCTATCAATATTATTTTATAACAACGCCGTTAATCAGTCTTACTTGTAAATTTTATTCGACGATTATTGCCTACAACAATTAGATAGAACAATGCCCCATGGTCTCACATGTATATTCACTTACAACGCGTTATTTCGACGATTTATGGCCTATAATAATTATAACAATGCTCTCATGGTCTTACATGTATATTTCATTCGACGATTTTTGGCCTACAATATTATTTTAACACAGCCTGATCGGACTTACAATGTAATTATTTTTAACGCTTCAATATGGCAATACAATTTATGGGAATTTCTCCTACCCAATACAACACGACGTTTACATACAACAACAATACAGAAAGGGGATTCTTTCACCCACAACATTTCGATGAGACTCTCCATCTCCCGAGTAATTTTTATCCTGATTAACGCACAATTATTAGCTTTCAGCTTCATTTATTTAGTATTCAGCCCTTTTGGCAACGACGATTTCATGCTTGGTTATTCGCGGTTTATTTAATATCTCAAATTAATATTTCATTTATAGCGGTAAGACCTCGGCCTTCCTATCATTTAATTTTCATAATTCTGGCTCGCTAGCCAGTGATAATACATTTCTTTAGGCGTTTTTATTCACCAATTACCTTTAAAGATTTATAAAATTGATCATTTGACAACAATACGTCAGGACATTTTAATTTATTTCGTTTCGTTTATTATTTGAGTTCCTTACAATTTTATTATCACTTTATTTTGAGTGCATAACAACTCGATAGTATTTATTTTTATTATTTTTCATTTCGAACTTCCAATTATTTTTTCATTTCAACTTTTGTTCTTATTTGCCATTTAATTATAAGATCAAACTGTTTATATTTTTCCTTTTCATTATTTAAGTTTAACAATTTTTTTATGGTGCACATTTGTTTCATTATCTGCTTATACTATGGCGAAATTTTCAGCCATTTAAATTATTATTTTCGGTTCCTTCCTCCAAATCATTTATTTTGTATTATTTCATTTCTTGGGTTTTTATTTCTTTACATTACTGATCCCTTTCATATAATTATTCTGCGAGGTCATTCTCGCAATTATTTATTATTATTATTTCAACATTTCAGTTATATAAGTGCATTCAACTACCCGATGAGTTCGATCGTTAAACTCCCCAGTTACGACCGATCCCATCGGGTCAGTACATCGTACATCTGCTATTTTAATGAAAAATCATGACTCACCCTCGTAATCCGTCTTCTGATCCATCCTTGGGAAGGATTTCACCCACCTAACGACATAATTAATAATCTTCCGTGGCACTTTCTATTGTGAGCGACACCTCACTTAGGTCCAATCGACCTTCACTTAAATTTAAACACATCACTAATTTGTAAAATATTATAGTAACACTAAAACACATATATCTTGTAGCTTATTTACACTGCATAAATTTCACCACCTCTCAGTGACCCTTGGCACGTTTTATCGGTGTTCAACGCCCTGATGAGATCCCCGGACCCTGCATTGGACGTGATGCAAACTCGAACGGCTCCTAATTCTTCACTGGATCTAGTCTTTGCCCTGTCCTTTAGATAGTCTATTTAGACTTCTATTATCGTCTTTTTATTATCGATTTTCAATTCGTACTTGTTCTACGTTTACGTAGCGGTCTATCGAACCTATGGCCCGCTTACTTCGTGACCGTATTTTCTCCTTATCTATGACAAGTTTTCCTTTATTTCTCCTACGAGAATGCCTTTATTCCTACGTTCTTATTTGACACACTGTAGCTTCGCAAAAAGTTCACTATATTAGTTCTTGGGTCTCGAACCCGTGTCCATTTACTTGAATTATTGGATTTCGTTCCAATACCTGTCTCTTACTACTGTGGTCTTTCACTTAACTTTCACGGAGACCTGCCTGTATTATTGAAACGATGACCTCCAGCGTAATGTCTCTACTGATCTGGACTGCTGTATTCTAGCTTATTGCTGTTCTAGAATTTGTCGCGGCACAATTTTACTTCGTCACGGTTTTCGAGTAGCGTATAATAATTCTGATCCAGCACAAATGCTTTTGTGATCACTGATAACAACCGTAGTGGATTTAATTTACCACGCACATACAACTTTTTGTTATTACCGCGGATACTGCTGATTGTTAATTCGTCTTAACACGATCCTCTTTTGCGGTTGGTAACGAACTGCGTTACTTGCTGTGACTTCTCCATACAGGAGTACGAGGAGTCTTTACTAGTGTGAGGACGAACTTCCGTCCCGACAGCTTGATAATACTGTGTACGGTATACTTACTGTGTGGAATTGCGCTGAGCCTCCCCGGGCTTACTGAACTGCGACGAGTATAATGCAGCGCTTCTGCATTTTATGAGACAGCGTGGAGCCTCTCCCCGCTTACTTCTGGCGAACTGCTCCTGACACAGCCTGTAGCCTCACTTGGCTGACGGTTACTGCATGCTCTCTGCTTGAAACCTGGGCTATTTATTGGGAACTTGCAAAAATAAACTACTTTTGCCTTCTTCCTGGAGCTATCTTCTGACCTGTACATAAAACAATCCAAAATGGCGTCCATCCGAAATATTTAGACGGTTCTCAATATCTACGAATCTATTACAAAACTCAAACTGATTTTTTTAATATTCATAGAGGTTATGAACATAAGTTCACCAATGGGACTTCCAATAACCTTGTAGGCACAAATTCAACATGGCGGCGACGCGAAGTATAAATATTTAAATGGACGTTTCTCGTGATTTAATCACCCGAGTGCAGTGAAACGTTGTAAGGTAAATGCGTATACAAATTTTAATCCACTGGCATGTAATTTATTTCAGTTTTTTTTCATAACCACAAGATGGCAGCTGTGCGAAATTTCGAAATCTCGTTTTTGTTTCTTGTGTACTAATCATGCGATTGATATTTGAATACTACACCTACACAATAATCTTCATGTTATAGTACCGATACTTAACTCAAAGACCTACATTTATAAAAATCCAACATGGCGACCATCTGAAATATTTAGACGGTTCTCAATATCTACGAATCTATTACAGCAATGAAACTGAAATTATGTATGTTGATAGTGACAGTTAACATAAGTAGGATATATGAAAATAGGCTTTAGTTCTTCACGGAACTACTTGTTTTATATTTATTTCCTTTCACTCTGTGCGGAGCAAAGAATATCGAAGTGTGATTTCCATCTGACTCGGTTTGCTGCAAAGTTTCTCCAAGTCTTTCAGCTTTCCTGGCCTCTCAATGGTACGCTTCCAGTCATCCTAGTCTCCGAGCCCCTTGAGGATTCGAGCCTAGAGTTCTCCTTTCTACTGCATCATTCCTTTTCCGCAGAATATGCCTGTTCCAGTCCTGTTTCCTCTGTTTGATATGGACTTCTGTAGGTCCTTTGCCACAGCTCTTTGTTTGGAATTGTATCTGGCCAAGGTATACCCAGAATGTGGCGCAGACAACGATTAATGAATAGATAGATCGTAGGCTTGCGTGGCCAATGTCGAGTTTATCATCTAGGCTTACAGGATGGAGCCACGTCGTATATCTGTGATTGTTTCCCGACGTTTTGGCTGTTATTGCAGCAGCCTTAATCATGGGTAGATACGTGTTGGTGTCCGTACTCAAACTGATGGTTATTGCCAGCCAGAGGTGCCTGCTTGCCCTGCATTGACGTCACGCTGCTCCCTGATTGGTCCGCGCTCCTGGCAGTCAGGCGTTAGTAGAACTTTTCAAGTGTTGCTAAGTGTGAATCCATATTCGCGATTGAAATGATTGAGATGCCCCACGACCTCTATTGCCTCTCTAATTAACCTGTTTTGATATCCGGAAATTTTAGCAACAGTTTCGGCCTTTAATAATAATAATAATAATAATAATAATAATAATAATAATAATAATAATATCATATGGCCTCGGGTGCCGGGTGCAAGCTTTGTTATTTGACACCCAAAGGGTAGCTTGCATGTTGAATTTCGTTGTTCCTTGAAGCACTAGGTAAGTCAAGGAGGTTAGATATTTAAGCTCCTTGACACTATAGCGCTTTCTAGTAGAGAAAGGAGGAATTTTTGTGTTGGCGGAAACTCCCGAGATTAATTTGGCCATTATGAACACGGCCTACTGAATTCAAATGGGTTTTTTGACATGCCAACATCGTATGACATGGCGTCGTAATTTTTTCCGCCTTTCAAAAATCACTTACCACGGCCAGGAGCGAACCTGCAAGCTTGTGGTTAGTAGACCGACACGTTGACCACTCGCCCCTCGTGGCAAGCAGTGGGCCGTGGCCTTATCAAATTCGATGGCGTGTCTCGTGCGTCAGCATGTCCAGCTATTGCAGATCTGTAGTTTATCTGTTTCGTGTCTCAAATCCTAATAGAAACGCGTCTATTTGTTTGCCCTATGTAAACCTGTCCACAGGAACAAGGCACTTTGTAAACGCACCATTTGCGTCAGGCTGTTTATTGGATGCATGGCCGTTGTCACATTGTGGTTTTTTAGTAGCCTGGCCGTCAGTTTGAGTACGGACACCAACTCGTGTTAATTTGCAAATGCTAATTTGTAAATATGATATTTTGATATTTTGATGAAGGCTGCTGCAATGACCGCTGAAACGTCGGGAAACAATTGCCGATATACGGCGCGGCTCTATCCTGTAAGCCTAGATGATCAACGATTAATGAATACTTGAAGTTGGTGATTTTCCATGTTTCACATGCATACAAAAGGACAGCTTTCACATTGGTATTGGTGGCTCAGGTGAATTATTAGAGAGAAGAGCATTTCGTTTAGTACGGAGATAAATTAATTAACAAGGAAAGATGTTATATGCTTTCTTCAGGGATAAATCCTCGTAATCTTAACTGTCCGATTTCTTATAAATTTTATGAATATATGCAATTAATTAGACTTAATGGCGACTAGTAAAGCTGCGATTTATATAGCAATGCTAATCTTGTTTTATTTGGATTGGCAAAGGAAATTATTTTCTTAACTCAGCTACCTGGAGCTGTGTTTCATTAGGATTTATGGCGCCCATTAGTTGCTGGGTCGCCTTAGCCAATTGCCCGGTTATCCCCGCACAATTACTTCATTTGTGCTAATGCACGTCACAGCTGTCTTGGTCTCTCTTGTAACCAGTCCATTTGTATTCTATTTGCCAACACAAAGCTGCAAGTTACTGATTAGACCACAGAATCTCTTTTACGAGATCACATTTGTAGAATGCAGCGACAGTTCAACTTTCATGTAGGGTATTATCAAAGACACAGTGCTAGTTAAGTGATGATGCAGCTTGCCTCTCACCAAGGTGGACTGGGTTCGATTCCTGGTCAATGCATGTGAGATAATAGAAGGGAAATATCACGTCAAGTTGTTCAGATTCCACGTAAAATGGAAGTCCCGTAATTGCGAGATTAATGTTCACGTAAAACTACCAAGTTTTCTTTCTTCGCAGTGCAGGTAGCACTTATGTCCATTATTTATTCGCTTAATTTTATTTATTTATTGAGGTATCTGTTTACCTATTTAATTATTTATTTCATTTCATTTTCATTTCATATTTATTCATCAGTGCCTTACACTATATTTACATTACACTGAAGGGAGTCTCTGAAAAGAGCAAAGCCCCACTTCGCATTCGGGATGCGTCAGAGCCCCCACTAAATATACTGGGTTATATTTACATATGTACACAAGATGGCAATTAGTGAGAATCGAGCAATGATAAATTATTTACAGTATACATTAGAGGGATGGTAAATTTATATAGGATAAGGCAGGAAAACAAGAGAAGAGGTCACATAAATATTGTAAATGGAGATACACTGGAAACACTAGCACAACAAAGAATCAGGGCATAATTTATGAGGAACAACCTACTTCATGAACAAATAATGCCGCAGCTTCCTCTTGAACTGAACGGCATTATTGTTGCTGGCCTTCAGGGAACACGGTAGGCTGTTCCATGCACTGACCGATCTATTTACAAACCCCAGTTTGTACGACTCAGTCCTGGGTAGTGGGGCGTACAGCGTAACTCCGCGGCCCTTCTGAGCTGATCGGTAGCCAAGGGAAATTTTGTCTAAAATAGCAGATGAGTCTGTATTATTAAAAAGTTTTCTCAGGTATAACAAATCAATTTGGGCAAATAGGTTC
Source organism: Meconema thalassinum (assembly GCA_946902985.2). NCBI lineage: Eukaryota > Metazoa > Arthropoda > Insecta > Orthoptera > Tettigoniidae > Meconema > Meconema thalassinum. The sequence goes on from OX336393.1 coordinate 49,911,723, forward strand.
TCAATAGATGGAAGGCTACATTTTTGGCGTCTGATTTTAGAGTCTACGTGGGAATTTTTCGAAAGAATGAATTTAGTGGCACGATTTTGTATCTGTTCAAGCTTAAGGATATTTCCCTTGGTACCGGGGCTCCATGAAGGGCAAGCGTGAATTAGCAGCGGTCGTACTAGACTCAGGTAGGCGGTCCTCTTCACTTTGGTACGGCAACCACGTAGATTTCTGCTTAGCATACCCAGTTGGCGTGCAGCTTGGTTCCTCACTGCGTCGGGTGTTCCATTTCAGGTCGGAAGTGATGTTGAGTCCAAGAAGTTTGACGCACTGCACACGGGGAATCGGAGTGTTTTCAAAGTGATAAGGGTTGGCCGCTGGAATTCGATTACGGGTTAGGGAGATTAGATTACTTTTGGAAGAATTGACAGCCAGGCCGTTAATTTTGCACCAGACACTGATGTTATTTAGATCCTCCTGCAGGGCGGTGAGGTCACTATTGTCTTTGATCTTGCGATAGAGGGTTGTGTCGTCGGCATATTGGTAGATGTTTGAGGAGACTGCATGGGGAAGATCCAACATGAATATGTTGAAAAGTAGAGGACCAAGGACAGATCCTTGAGGGACACCAGATGGGACCAAAACAGTAGAGGAATGAGCGCCTTGGAAGACTACTCTCTGATGCCGGTTTGTAAAAAAGTCAGTCAACCACCCCACTAGTTTACCACCGAAGCTGTAGGAGCGCAGTTTATCAAGGAGACGTGAATGGGGAACCTGATCAAAAGCCTTGGTCCAATCGAGAGTAACGAGATCCACTTGACCGCCTGGTATTCTTTCCAAAGTTTGTTGCCAGTCGTCCACAGCTGATGTGAGTAGCGTTGTACAGGAACGTCCAGGTAGAAACCCATGCTGGTGTTCGTTAAGAGAACCTGTCTCTTTCAGGAAACGCAACATCTCCCTCGATAGCAGACGCTCCATTACCTTACACAATATGGATGTCAATGATATGGGGCGGTAGTTGGTTACTGATTCCTTATTACCAGTTTTGTGGACAGGAACAACGTTGGCGATTTTCCAATCAGATGGTAGTTTCCCATATTGAAAAGAGGTGTTAAATACTGTGCAGATGGATGGAGCGAGGGCCTGAGCACACGTTTTGAGAATTCTTGCGGGTATATTATCAGGCCCAGTAGCGGAATTGGGGGGTAAAGATGACAACAACTTGCAGACCTCATCAACGGAGAAATAAATGGATTCAAGTTTAGGGAAAGGAATATTTCGATCTATTATATAATTTTGTGATGGCGTAAAGGAAGAAAAGTTCTGAGAGAAGGAGGAGCAAAATGATTGAGCAATCTCCGCGGGTTCAGATAAAATTTTGCCATTATACGTGAAATTCGTGGAGGGCGTGCTTCTTGATCTGGAGCTGATATATCGCCACAGAGATTTCGTGTCCGAGGAGCCCAAATTCCAGATGAAATTGCTATGGCTGTTTCTAATGGTGATTTTTGTTAAATTCCGTTGGATCTTGTACTTATGGAGATTAGTGGGGGTAGGGTTATGTTTCCATTTTTTGTGCAATCTATTTCTCTTTTTTAACATTAGTACAATCTCATTGGTAATCCAAGGAGATCGACGATTGCCATTTAATTTAACTTGTGGAATGCACTGTTGTACACACTGCCAGAATATACTTTTCCACTCTGTCCAGAGGGTTTCTATGTCAGCGGTGTGCACTACCGGAAGATTGGAGCGAAACAGAGAATTTAATAATGACCAGTTTGCTTTGTTGTAGTTGAGAGCTGTTTTGTATATTTTCTTCAATTTTGGGTGGAGTAATTTCAGTTCAACCCTGGTTGCTTCATGATCACACACGCCTTCAATTACTTCAACGGAGTCCACTATGTCCACATTATCTGTGAGCACTAGGTCCAGGGTGGTTCTGCTATGGTCCGTGATTCGAGTGGGTTGCTTTACCAGCTGCTGAAGAAATAGGCCGTAAAAGCATGATAGAAATTTTTCAGAAAGAGAATTAAGAGCTTTCGGAGTATCGTTCGAGAGCCAGTCAATTTGAAGGTTGAAGTCACCTAGCAGGAGAATAGCGAAGAATTTATTCTGTAGCGCCTGTGCTCTTGAGAGGGAGCGAAGAAGGGCTTCGTTGTGGAGGTCTTTAGAACCCGGGGCTCGGTATGCAGAGCCAACCAGAATGGGACCCTGCTTGGTTGTAATCTGTATCCAAACTACCTCCGCCTCTACTTCGAGTTCGGGCACGCTTCTGGGTTGTAGCTCTGGGAGACAAGCTATGAGAACTCCACCACCTGTGGAGGGCCTGTCATTTCTAAATATTATGTAACTGTCCGAAATCACCTCATTGTTGTAAATGGAGGGATTGAGCCAAGTTTCAGACACACAGATGAGTGATGGGGCTTCTTCTATCAACCAAGCATCAACGAGAGGTTTGCGTTTCGGATGCATTATGCTGCGTGCATTAAAATTTAGAACTGAAATATTGCTAGTTGATTTACGGTATTGAGATGATTGCGTGGAAACCGAATTAGTGGAGCTATTGAATAGTGAGTTTGAAAACTGCGGCATGGAGCACTGCCAGCAGAAGAACGAATTTTCACCTCTTGATATTTTTCTAGATTGACCTGCAGTCAATTTGGCACAAGTACGATGCACAAACTGTTGACATTCTGAGCACTGAATCCGGATCTGGTTTACTCGTCCTACAGAGTCACACTTCACACATTTTACAGTTACTGGGCCCGGATTAACTTGCACGTCACCAGCCAAGGCCAAGAGAAAGGGTCCCCAACCACAGCTGTGAGAGATGGGAGGGAGCGGCTGACGAGGGTGGTCTGACTTAAGCCGTGCAACCTTGAGCCAGGTAGGGTGGCGGGGCGGCAGATCAGGCACTGGCCGAGATGATGAACACAATACTAACGAACTAAATTCACATTTGCTACTTACGAGAATGTCTTCCCAGCACTTTGCGTTCACGATCGAACTTCTTATATCCACACACTCACTCAGAGAAACTTTAGAACTCGCTATTACTCTATTTACAAACAAGAAAATTAAATATGTACGGAGCCAACTCACTGCCCGTCTCTCACTCGCCGCCATCTTGTAGTTATCGATTTATTTATTTATTTTCTATTTGCTGTATTTATTTGTCTATTTTTTTCAGGATTAGGGAAATACCCATTACAATTGGGTGCAATCGTGTTGACTGAATGAAAAACATTAAATTTCGATTACTAAGCAACACTGGAGAATAGCTTCCAAAACGATATTGCATTTATATATTTATAAGGTGCGTTCAAAAGGTAACGAGCCGGAGGCTGGAATGCGCAAACCGGTGACGACATCGGCTAATCGTGGCGTGTGTAATGAGGTGTGGTTCCGACCAGAGCGTGGAAGGTCACAACCCGTCGCTAGAGGGCACGCGTGCACGTCACGTGACGATACAACGTGAGCAGCAGCATGCATCAATCGTCCAACGCTGCCAGTCGCTTTGCAAACAGTGACATGGAGGCGTCGACCGAAGAGCAAAGAGGTGGTGTTCGGTTTCTGACAGCGGAAGGAGTAGGGGTAACGGACATTCATCGCCGAATGTCACAAGTGTACGGCGAACACTGCATGTCCCTTGCAAGGGTCAAGGCGTGGCACAAGCGCTTCAGGGAAGGACGGGTGTCGTTATCCGATGATGGCCGGTCTGGGGCACCCCCCTGCATTACGGATGTTAATGTCCAGCTGGTTGATGCACTCATTAACCAGGCCCGCCGAGTGACAGTGAACGCCATAGCCGCCGTGGTCGCTCTACGACAATGCACGACCTCATACGGCCAACACAGTCGTGGCACTCCTGCAGAAATTCAAATGGAAGGTTCTCGGCCACCCTCCATACAGTCCACACCTCTCTCCCTGTGATCACGCAATGTTTGGTCCCCTGAAAAGGGCTCTGCGGGGCCAACGATTCACCTCGGACGCCGACGTCCATCTGTACGTGCGGAACTGGTTCACATCGCAGCCCAGGGAATTTTATGAGACAGTGGGACAAGTGCCTCAACAGCCAGGGCCAATACTTCTAACATACAGGTACTGGTTTCTGTAATTATGCCTCCGGCTCGTTACTTTTTGAATGCACCTTATATTTTTAAAAAATTTTATTCTATTTTATTCTATCCATTGTATTATTTTCTATTCTATTCTAATTTAATTTAATTTAATTTATGTATTTATTGGTCTATTATTGTGTTGGAAGTCATTTTACAGTGTTGTCATAGTAATAGAAATTTAATGTTTTTCACTTTTATTATGTTGGGCTCACTGTAAAACTTAACGGGACCATTCCCGCCAGAAATGTGAAAAGTAGCTCATTAAAGTATCCAACACATGTATGGTATGTTATATGTTCAGTATAATCTTAAAAGCTGTCCATAACTCGTGTAAAGGCGTCACATCACCAACTATCGTGGATTTAGAGGAAAGTGACCCTGAATATGGCTAAATTAACATTATCGTGAGAGTGGTGGTGTGGTTCCCTAGCAACATATACGGCAAAACAAATTAATGAATATCATCATCATCATACATGCCAAAGAGGTGGATGTAGCTCTCAACGATACCTGCAGAATTATAACAGGTTGCTTGAAATCAACTCCAGTCGAATGGCTTTATCTCCTCGCAGGAATAGAACCACCCCCTGTTCGAAGAGAAATAGCTGCGAAGAAGACACGAAAGACAGTGGAGCATGAACGAACTCATCCTCTATATGGACACGAACTGCAGCCGCAACGACTGAAGTCGAGGAAGAGTTTCCTTAGAACATCAAAGGAACTTAGAACCACTGCTCATAAAGCTAGGTTGCAAATGTGGAGGACTACGACCAACCTTCCCCCTGGTTGGGAAAATGTTTCTGAAAATGTACCTCCTGGCTATGACGAGGAATGGACGACTGCGCTCTAGAGTAGGCAGATCAAGGGTTAATATGGCAAGATGGGGTTACATTGACCAGGATGATATTCAATGTGATTGTGGAGAAGACCAGACTGTTCAGCATATGACAGTGTCGACTGTGCCCAGCATCCTGCACGGAAGAAGATCTTCGTCGGGGAGCATAGAGTGCACTGGAAGTGTCCAAGTTTTGGGCAAAGATAATATAATAACTGTGTTATATGTTTAAAATGTATGTTTCTGATACAATAATAATAATAATAATCATCGTCATCATCAGTTTATCTGCCTGGTGGCAGGTTTCATCAGGGTCTGTCTCTCAACCTTATCCGGCCTTCAGCAGCACGTTTCATCCGTTCATAAGATTTATCGGGTGTCAAACGTTGCTCACGTCCGTAGGTTTTACCCATTGCTACCCTACACGTGTCCCCCGGGTGGTGCTAAGTAAGCAACAAAATAGAGATGAGACCGAACTGCCTCAAAAGGCCTCCTGGTCAACAAATACAGAGTAAACAGTCAATAAGTCCTTCTCAGGACGCACAAGTTCATAGGGTTGGACCATCTCTCCGCATATGTCAACTGAACATTGAAAGAATAAGTAGAGCTAAATGTGACTTTCTATCCAGACTATCAAAGAAACGTGCTATCGATGTCATTGCACTCCAAGAAACGCATACAGCAGATGATCAACAGTTACGAAGTAGAGGGAAAATACCAGGATATACATTAATAGCCTCGAACAACCATGAAAAGTACGGCCTAGCGACTTACGTCAAGCATAACATAAACAAGATGTTCAGTAAAGAACATATAGCCTACTTTCTCCTCCTTTTAAAGGAGTATAATTGAATGTTGGTTGTAGTAGCTTGTTGAAATACAACGTGCTATAGGGATATTAAACATGAATATGAGGTGCCCTTTGCTAGTGCTACCTCATTAAAAAAATTCATTCAATTCGGTTTCACCGTGATTGAATTGATCTGGGGAATGGATTTGCACACATACATGGTCGCTATTTGCAAACTATTGGGCTGATGATCTTGTAGTCAGTCATAAGATGCTTTCCACAAAAAGGCATGTTGTTGCAAAATCCGGTAGAGATCAAATTATTAGGATGGTCGAAATTTGATTTAAGCTTTTAACATTTGGGTGGCCGTCATTCCGTTTCCGTCAAGATGGCGGCGATATAAAACATGACACTGAGGTGCCTTTTGCTAGTGCTACCTCTGTACCAAATTTCGTTCAATTCGGTTTCACCGTGTTTGAATTGATAGGGGGAATCGATTTGCACACATACTTGGCCACCATCTGCAAACTATTGGGCTGATGATCTAGCAGTTTGGTCAGAATATGCTTCCCACGTAAAGATTTGCTGTTGCAAAATTTGGTAGAGACTAGATTATTAGGTTGGTCGTAATTACATTTTAGCCTTTAACATTTGGGTGGCCGCGATTACGTTTCCGTCAAGATGGCGGTTATATAAAACATGACACGGAGGTGGCCTTTTCTAGTGCTACCTCTGTACCAAATTTCGTTCCATTCGGTTTCACCGTGTTCGAATTAATAGGGGTAATCGATTTTGACACAAAGATGGCCGCCATCTGCAAACTACTAGGCTAATGACCTATTAGATTTGTCAAAGGATGCTCCCTTCATAAAGGTATGTTGTTGCAAAATTTGGTAGAGATCGGATGATTAGGTTAGTCGTAATTTGATTTAAACTTTGAACATTTGGGTGGCCGCCATTACGTTTCCGTCAAGATGGCGGCGATATAAAACATGACACTGGGGTGCCCTTTGCAAGTGCTACCTCTGTACCAAATTTCATTCCATTCGGTTTCACCGTGTTCGAATTAATAGGGGTAATCGATTTTGACACAAAGATGGCCGCCATCCGCAAACTATTTGGCTAATGACCTATTAGATTTGTCAAAGAATGCTCCCTCCATAAAGGTATGTTGTTGCCAAATTTGGTAGAGATCGGATGATTAGGTTAGTCGTAATTTGATTTAAGCTTTGAACATTTGTGTGGCCGCCATTACGTTTCCGTCAAGATGGCGGCGATGTAAAACATGACACTGGGGTGCCCTTTGCTAGTACTACCTCTGTACCAAATTTCGTTCCATTCGGTTTCACCGTGTTCGAATTAATAGGGGCAATCGATTTTCACACAAAGATGGCCGCCATCCGCAAACTATTAGGCTGATGACCCATTAGTTTGGTCAAAGGATGCTGCCCCCATACAGGTATGTTGTTGAAAAATTTGGTAGAGATCGGATGATTAGGTTAGTCGTAATTTGATTTAAGCTTTGAACATTTGTGTGGCCGCCATTACGTTTCCGTCAAGATGGCGGCGATATAAAGCATGACACTGAGGTGTCCTTTGCTAGTGCTACCTCTGTACCAAATTTCATTCCATTCGGTTTCACCGTGTTCGAATTGATAGGGGCAATCGATTTTCACACAAAGATGGCCGCCATCCGCAAACTATTAGGCTGATGACGTATTAGTTTGGTCAAAGGATGCTGCCCCCATAAAGGTATGCTGTTGCAAAATTTGGTAGAGATCGGATGATTAGGTTAGTCGTAATTTGATTTAAGCTTTGAACATTTGTGTGGCCGCCATTACGTTTCCGTCAAGATGGCGGCGATATAAAACATGACACTGAGGTGTCCTTTGCTAGTGCTACCTTTGTACCAAATTTCATTCCATTCGGTTTCACCGTGTTCGAATTGATAGGGGGAGACAGACATTCAGAGTACCACACACTCACACACACACACACACACACACACACACACACACACACACACACCGACTCACACACATACACACACACACACACACACACACAGACAGACACACTTTTTTCGCCGTGTAGTGATCTCATAAGTCTACTTTCATTTTTTGCAAAAATCGAAAGTAGGCTAAAAATCATCAGGTACTTTCAGTGAGCAGTGAAAATAATATATTTACAATTATAACAAAAATTGATAGTGTAACAATAGTAAATGTATACAAGCCTCCTGAAGTAAACTGGCCAACCCCTCCTTTTCCATCTCAGCAACACCCAACTCTATTCCTGGGTGATTTCAATAGCCATCATAGTCTCTGGGGATACTGCGAGATCGACAGTAATGGCGAAGCTCTCTGTGATTGGATGGAAACTGAAAACCTAAAATTAATTTTTGATGGTAAAAGTTTACCCACTTTTCATTCAGGTCGCTGGAACAGAGGATGTACTCCCGATCTGTGTTTCACAACTCAGCTTCAAAACTCCTATAGCCAGATACGCCTTTCGGTTCTTAATGATTTCCCCCACAGTCAGCACAGGCCTATTATTTTAGAGACTGGGATATGTGTACCAATTGTACAGTCCCATCCAAAACCAAGGTGGAACTTTAAGAAGGCAAACTGGTCTGAATTTGCAAAGCAAACAGACTCCAACATCAGATGGATCAAGCCAATATGTAGTAATTACACACGATTTATCGGCATAATTAAAGGAGCAGCTAGACGATGTATTCCTAGAGGTTATCGTAAAGAATACACACTCGGTTGGAGTGAGGATAGTGAAAGCTTACTGGAAAAATATGAAGCAAATCCATCTGCTGATAATGCTACTGGCCTCCTACATTCACTAGATGAGAATAGGAAAAAGATCTGGCATGAAACTGTGGAATCATTCGACCACACACACTCGAGTCGGAAAGCTTGGTCTGTTATTAGAAAACTAGACCCAACAAATTCAACACCAATCAGATGGAAAACTGACATTAAGCTAAATGACTTTGCCAATCATCTAATCTCAAATTCCATGAGCCCAAAAGGAAAGCAGACAAGAAGGGAAATCAAATCTCAGCTGAAAATCAAGAAAAGAGCAGCCCAGAATTCTTCAAACCTTTCCACTCTATTCACTGTAGAGGAAGTCAGAGTCGCCATCACAAACATGAAACTTGGGAAAACAGCTGGATTCGACGGAATCTATCCTGAATTCCTCACTCACTGTGGACCAGCTACAATTAAATGGCTTACTAACTTCTTTTCAGATATCCTTAATACTGGAAATCTCCCTATATTATTCAAGAAAACAAAAAAATTAGCTATCCTCAAACCGAACAAAGATCCGACAAAAGTTGAAAGTTATCGCCCCATAGCTCTACTAAGTGTCACTTACAAACTACTTGAGCGACTCATCTACAACAGAATTTTTGATACTATTAACAACCACATCCCCATAGAACAAGATGGATTGAGGCCTGGCAGAAGCTGTAATGATCAAGTGCTTGCATTAACAACTCATATTGAAAATGGGTACGAGAAGAAATCTGTAAGCCTAGCTGCTTTCTTGGATCTATCTGCCGCTTATGATACAGTATGGCGAGAAGGCCTCCTTCTGAAATTTGTGAGCATCATTCGTGTCTCAAACTCACAAACCTAATTAACAACATGCTGTGCAATAGACTTTTCCAGGTTTACTCTAGCAATGATAGAAGCAAGTTCTTCAAATTAAATGATGGATTACCCCAAGGAACTGTCCTAGCTCCTCTCCTTTTCAGCTTGTACATATACGACCTGCAAGAAACTTCTTCAAGGAAATTCATATATGCTGATGACATCTGTTTGGTAACCCAGAACTCCAACTTCACCGATGCTGAAAATACACTAACTGCCGACTTGGAAGTCTTGGACACATATTTCAAGAAATGGTGCCTACGCCTAAATTATCAGAAAACGGTTGTATCCGCTTTTCACTTAAGCAATAAGTTCTCTAATTACAAACCTGAAGTCAAATTCAGAGGACAAACTTTGCAGTTCTGCAGCATGCCTAAGTACCTTGGGATAACACTTGATAGGTCCTTGACCTTCAAACAACATCTCACGAACGTGGCCGCAAAGGTGAAGACCCGTAATAGCATCATTCAGAAGCTTGTTGGTACCTCCTGGGGTTCCAGCGCTCAAACTTTACGATCAACTGCTCTGGCACTGTCATACTCCGTTGCTGAATACTGCTGCCCATCTTGGCTAAACAGTGTCCACTCCAAGAAGATAGATGTGCAACTTAACCAGACAATGCGACTGATTACGTGCTGTATACGTAGCACACCCACTATATGGTTACCTGTTCTAAGTAACATCCAACCTCCAGCTCTTCGAAGATCAGAGGCTCTCCTGAAGATCTGGAAAACCATTCAGAAGAACCCCCAGCTACCCATACATACTGATGTAGCAAAAGCAGGCAATCAACGGTTGAAGTCAAGAAAACCACCTTGGCGCTCTGCAGTACTTCTTGAAGACTCTTCATTTAACATCTCAGAAGCATGGAAAACTATGTGGGAAGAATCATCAGTATTCAATGCACATCTGATTGAAAACCCTTCCAACCGGTTAGAAGGTTTCAAACTCCCCAGACGCCAATGGAGAACTATTAACCGGATCCGTACAGGACAAGGCAAATGTGGATTCCAGCTTCACAAATGGGGTTGGGTTACTTCTGCTAACTGCGATTGTGGAGCTACCCTGCAAACCATCGGACATATTGTTGGTGAATGTCCGCAACGAGCGTTCCAAGGATCAGTAGGTGACATTCATCATGCATCTTCTGAGGCACTTCAGTGGTTTGATGGCCTGGACTTAGAAGTTTAAACCAAGAACTTGTGTTTATGACTATGTATATAACTGTATATATAACTTTATATGTAGTGTATGAACTTTTATTTTAACTCTGTATCATCATACGATAAATAATAATAAGATTTATCAATCTGAAACCTTCTTTTTCCTCTTCGGATTCTCCCTTGGACTGTCCCTTCCAATGCACTTTTCACCAAACCATCTCCTCTTAGGCAGTATCCAATCCAATTCATTTTTCTTTTCCGTATCTTCTTTAGCATCATTCTTTCTTCTCCTACTTTCTTTAATACTTCCTCATTTCTCACTTTGTCCTTCCAACTTATCTCCCCATTCTCCTCCATACTCACATTTCAAAAGTCTCTATTCTTCTCTCGTCTTCTTCCTAAGAATCCAAGTTTCCGCTCCATACATTCCTACACTCCAATTAAATCAAAGGCTTACTTCCATTGCTCCACAAAATAATTTTCTTTTCTTACTCAAGACTTCTTTTGCTATTGCAATCCCTGTTTTTTTTAGCCTACTTTCGATTTTTGCAAAAAATGAAAGTAGACTTATGAGATCAACACAGGGCGAAAAAAAGTGTGTCTGCCTGTGTGTGAGTGTGTGTGTGTGTGTGAGTGTGTGAGTGTGTGTACTCTGAATGTCGGCCCCCACCTATCAATTCGAACACGGTAAAACCGAATTCAACGAAATTTGGTACAGAGGTAGCACTAGCAAAGGACACCTCAGTGTCATGTTTTATATCGCCGCCATCTTGACGAAAACGTAATGGTGGCCTACCAAATATTCAAAGCTTAAATCACATTACGAATAACCTTATCATCCGATCTCTACCAAATTTTGCAACAACATACCTACATGTGGGGAACATGCTTTGACCAAACTACAAGGTCATCAGCCCAATGGTTTGCGTATAACGGCCATGTTTGTGTGCAAATCGATTCCCCCTATTAATTCAAACACGGTGAAACCGAATGGAAAGAAATTTGGTACAGAGGTAGCACTAGCAAAGGGCACCTCAGTGTCATGTTTTATATCGCCGCCATCTTGAGGAAAACGTAATGGCGGCCACCCAAATGTGCAAAGCTTAAATCAATTTACGACCAACCTAATCATCTTGATCTCTACCGATTTTTCCAACAATATACCTTAATGTATGTAGAATCGTTTGATCAAACTATCAGGTCATCAGCCCAATAGTTTGCGTATGACGGCCATGTATGTGTGCAAATCGATTCCCCCATCTATTCAAATACGGTGAAAACGAATTGAACAAAATTTGGTACAGAGATAGCACTAGCAAAGGGCACTTCAGTGTTATGTTTTATATCGCCGCCATCTTGACGGAAACGTAATGGCGGCCACCCAAATATTAAAAGCTTAATTCAAATTACGAACAACCTAATCATATGATCTCTACTGAATTTTGCAACAACATACCTTTATATGGTAAGCATCTTTTGACCAAACGACAAGGTCATCAGCCCAATAGTTTGCAGAAAGCGGCCATGTATATGTGAAAATCGATTCCCCTATCAATTCAATCATGGTGAAACCGAATTGAACGAAATTTGGTACAGAGGTCGCACATGCAAAAGGCAACTCAATGTAATGTTTTATTTTGTCGCCATCTTGATGGAAACGTAATGGCGGCCTCCCAAATGTTAAAAGCTTAAATCAAATTACGACCAACCTAATCATCTGATCTCTACCAAATTTTGCAACAGCATACCTGTATGGGGGCAGCATCCTTTGACCAAACTAATGGGTCATCAGCCTAATAGTTTGCGGATGGCGGCCATCTTTGTGTGAAAATCGATTCACCATATCAATTCAAACACGGTGAACCCGAATTGAATGAAATTTTGTACAGAGGAAGCACTAGCAAAGGGCACCTCATAGTCATGTTTAATATCCGTATAACACGTTGTATTTCAACAAGCTGCTACTACCCCTTGGAAAGGACAAAGAGTTATAACATTACCCATGCATTTAGGAGAAAGTAGGCTATATGTTCTTTACTGAACAACTTGTTTATTTATTTAGTGCATATCATTTCTTGTGTAACCCAACTTCCTAGCTATTTAAACTATCTACTTGTCCAATTTCATCTTGCAATTTTATTGTAATTTTTTCACTTTTTCCACACATGACGATAATTTTCAGCCTACTTTCGATTTTTGAAAAAAAAAGTAGACTTCTTAGATCTACACAGGGCCAAAAATTTTGTATCTGTCTGTGTGTGTGTGAGTGTGTGTGAGTGTGCGTGTGTACTCTGAATGTCTGTCCCCCCTTATCAATTCGAACACGGTGAATACAAATTGAACGAAATTTGGTAAAGGGGTAGTACTAGAAAAGGGCACCTCAGTGTCATGTTTTATATCGCCGCCATCTTGACGTAAACGTAATGGCGGCCACCCAAATGTTCAAAGCTTAAATAAAATTACGACTAACCTATTCATCCGTTCTCTACCAAGTTTTGTAACATTGTACCCTTATATATGAAGAATCTTCTGACCGAACTACGAGGTCATCTGCCCAATAATTTACGGATGGCGGCCACGTCTGTGTGCAAATATTTTCCCCTATCTATCTAAACACGGTGAAGCGGAATTGAACGAAATTTGGTACAGAGATAGCACTAGCAAAGTGCATCTCAATGTCATTTTTATATCGCCGCCATCTTGACGTATACGTCATGGTGGCCACCCAAATGTTCAAAGCTTAAATCAAATTACGACCAACCTAATCATCTGATCTCTACCAAATTTTGTAACGTTATACCATTGTGTATGAAGAATCCTTTGACTAAACTACGAGGTCATCTGCCCAATAATTTGCGAATGGCGGCCATGTTTGTGTGCCAATGGATTCCCCCTCCCTATTCAAACACGGTGAAACGAAATTTAACGAAATTTGGCACAGAGGTAGCACTAGAAAAGGGCACCTCAGTGTCATGTTTTATATCGCCGCCATATTGACTGAAACGGAATGGCGGCCACCCAAATGTTAAAAGCTTAAATAAAATTACGACCAACCTAATCATTTGAACTCTACCAAATTTTGCAACAACATACCCTTTTTGTGGGAAGCATCTTTTGACTGAACTACAAGGTCATCAGCCCAATGGTTTGCAGATAGCGGCCATGTATGTGTGCAAATCGATTCATCATAGCAATTCAAACACGGTGAAACCGAATTGAATGAAATTTTGTACAGAGGTAGCACTAGCAAAGGGCACCTCATATTCAAGTTTAATATCCATAGAACACGTATTTCAACAAGCTACTACAACCAACATTCAATTATATTCCTTGAAAATGACAAAGTGTTATAACAATACCCATGCATTTAGGAAAATGTAGGCTATATGTTCTTTACTGAACATCTTTTCATTTATCTTCCTCACATATTTTTTACAAATTTTATCTAGGTCATTCAGCATTTGTGTTTCTTGTCTTTATTTCACTCTCGCCCATAACCATCATCTGCAAAGCGAATACACCTCCTAAGCAAACACCTCATTTTTCATCAAAACATGCTTTAATAATTTCTTCTAAATATACGGTATATTAAATAGAATAAGTGATAAACAACATCCTTATCTCACTCCTTTCCCCAGTTCTATTTCTTCTGTCATTTCTTGTCCAATTTTAACTCTTACTTTTTGTTTCAAGTAAATATATTTAATAAGGTTTCTTTCATTTCAATTCACTCCAAGTATTTTGAGTATTATCATTAATTATTCCCATCTCACACGATCGAAATATTTTTCCAAATCTATGAATATTGCGAATACTTTTCTGTTTTTCTGTATATATCTTCTTCCGAATATCCTTAACAAACCAATATCATGTAACCACAGATATTCATTTTACCTTGCTTTTTCATGCTCTCTTGTATTGCAAGACATTGAACTTACGAAGGCCATGTCCATTTCTTAGTATTTGGATTTGAATGAGAGGGTCTTGCCTGGTCCCAAATGAGACCTAAGGTGGTTTTAGGAACAATGAGTTAGGTCGAAGTACACGGGGAAGACAAGAACCAGGGTACTGGGTCATGCCCAGTGTATCTGGGAATAAGCACTAGCACAGAAGTTGAAAGGAAGAAAGGCAGGGACGATGTATTTGGGGACGAATATAGGTATTTAGGTGTAACTGTGGGGGGTGGGAATTTTCACTGGGGTAAGCATATAGGGGAAATAGTTGTAACCTGTTTTCGAAGGGTATTTACGCCACTGACATAAGTCAGATGGAAGCTATTTAATGATTATTTAAACGCGGCAACTTATTCAGCCAAGCTAATTTAATTTAATTTATTATTATTAATGTCATATTTTCTTTTGGAGCTTTATTTTCAATCTTATAACCATACAGATAGGTTTTCTATATGTTAGAAAACACTATCAATCGGACTATTCCGATTGGGATTATCACAGTAAATTATTTGATTGCGGAGTTTTCGGATTTTATTCAGTTAGGGCTTGGAGAGAGAGATGAGTCATCGGAAATTACGGCTACAGGAATAATCTTGTCTAGAAGCGATGATGCAATCGAGGAACATTTACAACTGGCAGTTTCAAGAAAAGGCGAATTGATACGAAACGGAAAATCTACATCGTCACGCCGAGTGCAATGAACTTTATGACGGGAGTATTGCGTGGTGGCTCAGCCAATGAGAGGAGACCGAGCCACACCTAGCGGTGTCTTTTTGGATGGTGACGCACGGTTATTGGTCTACAGGCCAAGCAGCAGCTGGGAGGTGGTACACTGAAAGGGGGAACGGCCGAAGGCATATAGTGTTCGCGCGCCGTGAAGAGTGAACTCTTACTTTGTAACTTTTGTCCGAAGTGGACGTACTATTTCTTTGGTTCCGTTATGGACGGACCGTTACTTTGAACATTATATTCTACGCATTAGTCTACGGACTTAGTTCTTGTGTTCAATGGCGAACTACATTGTACTGATACACTCCATTGACCAGTTAGTCGTGGGTATTATACGAGCTGTTGTGAATAGGCAGACCGTGTAAGTGGCTTTCGGATTTTGATCCACCACTAACAGTAATTAACTTCAATATTCATTCGACTACAACAAGAGACGAAGAAGATGACGCCGGACAAGAGACTGCATCAATCTCTCTTGAAACATCATGTACGTGTGAGAAACAATCTCCGAGGGTGAGCGCTAATGACGCATATCTACGTAATCTGTCCCTTTTCATTCTTTTATAATCGCAATTTCAGTAACTTCATAGCTTGGTAATAATCTTAAATTCAGTAATTCATCCGACTCCAATTTCACGCATTTTTCTGGTGGTAATACTAAATCTTGAATCTCCATTTGTTATTATTATTATTAAAATTGCCACTAACTTTTTTTATTCCATTACATTCCTTTTTATAAAATGCAATCTTTGATTTCAGTAGGTAGCATTAGATATAAACCAAATTCCTTCTCCCAATGCAAATGTTAGCTGGGTTAATGATCCCATCATACCACGGTCTGAGTGTGAAGAGTTATAAATGTGTTCTACCCAAGCTAGGTGTTGATACATATAAATTCAGGTTTCAACTTGGTGTTGAGTCCTTGGCGCCCATTCAATTAATATATCTTAGCCAGAGTAGTAGAGGGGATAGTGAAAACGTTACACTTGCCACTCAAACGTGGGACTTGTTGTGGTTTATCATAACTCACCCCAATGAAGGACGTTACACTTGTCGCCAGCATCGTGAGACCGAAAACCTAGTAAAATTTGTGGGAGGAGAAGGTTATATATTTCTGTGCCTGTATTTTGGGGTCCTTTTATTTATCAGTGTGTATCAGCATGGGTGATGTTGAGAAAGAGATGAAGTTGCGTAGTGGTCACCAGTTGGATAGTGAAGAAACGAGTAGTATGGGTAGTCTTGAGAATGAAAGCAGTACAGGGAAGTCGGAGGTAAATCCCGATGCTGAAGGGGGGGAATGAAAACAGTCAGGCAGGGTTGGAGAGTTTGCTTCTTCAGTTTATGCAACAGAATAAAATAAGTACTGATGCTTTAAATGCTAAACTCGAACAAAATAGTAGGGAAAATAAAGATAGTACAGAGGCTATAAACGCTAAATTGGAACAGAGCAGTAAGGAAGTGAGCAATAAATTAAATGAGAAATTTGAATAGAACAATCTAAAATTTGATAAGGAATTTGAGCAGATTAGAGGAGAAATCAGAGGGGTGATGGAAGTGAAGGCTAAATAAATTGTAGCAGATGTACGTAGACAGAACATTAGTAAAAGTGCAGGAGGAGTTGGAAAGTAGAATCAGTGCACAGGCTGAGAATTTGAAGGAATTAGTTCAACTTGAAACACAGCAGGTTAAAAAGCAATTGGGGGGAGAAATTTGTAAGATTCATGTAGCGACTAAAGGGGTTAATGAACAGCTGGGGGGAAGAATTGATAAAGTTCATGCAGAAATAATCACTGAAATTAATGATTTAAGGGAGAGGAATAAGGAAAGCATTAGTAAGATTCAGGAGAAACAAGCTAAGTTAAGTGATAAAGTTGAAGCATCGTAAGGGAGCAGTAGGTTAACTGTAACTAGTATTGAAAGAAATGCTGAGGAGAAAATTGCTGCATTAGAACAGAAGTTGAAGGCTAGAATTAGGCAGGAAAATAGTCAGAGCAGGCCAGTTTATGGGAATAGCACACACAGGGAGATTGAGTTGGGAAAGTTCAGCAATCGACAAGGATGTCCCATAGAATTCATGAATGCAATAGAAAATAAATTCAAGGAGAGGTTGGAAGATGGTAGTATTGAGTGGTGCCAGGTAGTTGTGATTTTAGTGCAAGCGTTTGTAGGGGAGACAAGAAACTGGTTTGCTGTCTACAGACACAATTTCGAGGACATTTCCGATTTTAAAGTTAAATTTTGTGAGAAGCTTTCGAATGAGGTTATTCAGTCTCAGCATCGTGAGGGAGTTGTGTGTGGGAAATATAACCCGAGAGGAAACTACACTATGACCGAGTACTTTTTAGGACAGGTATTAACGTGTAGGTCTTCAGACTTCTAGAAGACCTGGACAAATGGGAGTGTGATGCGATGATGCAGATCACCAGCATCAATAATACATGGACTCAAAGAAGAGAGTCCACTTAGCCTCTCCACTCCAACTCCAAACACAAACCTACACGTGGGGTCCCCTGTTAAACCGAGCAACCCAGTGGAAGGTTGGGTAACCAATCCCAGCGGGAAACTGGGTCGGTGAGCCGATTGTGTTTGGGGGGCTGGGGAAATTTCCTCAGTTCGTTTAGGTAGCAGTGAACGGCTTCGAAGGCGGATGAGGAACAAGTGTCCCAACGGCAGAGAAGGCGGAGAAACTGTCACCAGCAGCGTCTGTACTCCAGGGGAGCGGCTGCAAAAGACGTCTGTTCCCCATGGTAGGGGCGGCCTTAATTGAAAACCTGGCAGTAGGTGTAAAATGCCTTTGGGTGTGGCGAACCCTTCGTACAAACAGCCTAAAATATGAAAGTGTGTGTGTCGAGGCCTCGGAAACAGCTAGGGCGTACCTCGGAGGCGACGCGCAGCTCCTGGGGGATCTGTGAGAAGTGGGCTACCAGAGACTATTAAGAACATCGTGAAGATTGCGACCATAAATAACTTGACCCTCAATGGTAAGACAGAGGAACTTATCGATTATATGGAAAAGAAAGATATTGCTCTGATGCGACTCAGTGAAACGAAGTGGAGAGGAAAGGGACAGACGAAACTGAGAAAGGGGTTTAAATTATATTGGAGTGGAGGTGACAACAGTAAAAATTGCGTAGCAATGATTTTAAGGGAAGATCTAGTTCAGTATGTAGAGGGAGTTATCCAGGTAAATGACAGAATAATAAAAATTAGACTCGGCCTAGAAAGTGGGCTTAAAGATTTCATTCAGGTATATGCACCTCAGACAGGCAATGTGGAAGAAAGTCTAGAGGAGTTCTTGGAAGAGCTGGAGAGGTACATCGAAAAGAAAGAAGTGGTGATTATAGGTGACATGAATGCCCACATAGGAACAGACAGGCATGGAAAGGAAGAAATAGTTGGTCCTTTCAGCTATGGAAGCAAAAATGCTGAAGGAGACCTTTTGATATACTTCTGTGAGAGGAATGGATTAAGAGTAGGCAATACCTGGTTCAGAAAGAAGAATAGCCAGAAAATAACTAGGCATGGAAGGGGAGAAAGGAAAATGAAAACCATGATAGACTTTATTTTAGTCGAAAGAGAGAACCGTAGACAACTAGAAGATGTCACAGCTATGCCCAGAGAGGATTTTGAAGGGGATCATTAAATTGTTGTAGCTAAATTAAGGTTGGGCAAAATAGTCAAGTTAAAGGACACAAGTGAAAGAAAAATAAAAGTATGGCAATTAAAGGAAAAGGAAGTACAGGAAAAGTTCCAAGAAGATCTGAAAGAACTGATCCCTGAAGAAGAGGTAGGAAGTGTGGAAGAGGAATGGGCAATGTTCAAAGAAAGAATTGTAAAATGTGCAGAAGATATATGTGGTAGAGTGTCGGGTATAAAGAAGGAAAAGGAGACACCTTGGTGGAATAACAGAGTAAAAGAGTCAGTGAAAGCAAAACAAAAAGCCTGGAGGAAGTGGATAGTAGGCAAAAATGTACAGAAAAGGCAAAAGTATCAAGAAGCAAAGAAAAATGCCACAGGATTGTACAGGAAGAGAAAAGGAAGTGCTGGGATGATTTTACAGAAAGTCTGCAGAAAGATGTTAAAGGAAGTAAGAAGATGTTATATGGATTGGTTAGATACAAAGTAAAAAGCAGAGAAGATACAAAATTTGTAAAGACAGAGACAGGACAGATTTTGACACAAAGAGAAGACATACTCCAGCGATGGGAAGAATATTTTGATAAATTATTGAACATCAAATTCAAAGAATTAGTGGAAGTTGAAGAAGGTAAAGAAATGACTGAAGAAACCCAAGATGATGATATAAAAATGTTAGAAATAGGAAGAGCCATAAAGAAGATGAAGAGTGGTAAAGCAACAGGAGGGGATGAGGTAGCTGTGGAGATGATAAATGCAGCATGACCAGTAGGGATGCAGTGGTTGTACAGACTATTTCGAGTGATATGGAAGAACAAGGAAGTACCAGAAGACTGGGGTAAATGACTAATAATTCCAGTATTCAAGAAAGGAGATACGAAAGAATGTAACAACTACAGAGGAGTCACCCTCATCCCGGATGTAGCAATGATATTTGAAAGGATACTTGAGGGTAGACTGAGGATGAAAGTGGAAAAGGAAATGGAGGAAGAACAACATGGATTTAGAAAAGACAGATCAACTTTTGATCTAATTTTTACCATAAGAAACATGATGGAGAAAAGGTGGGAATTCAGGAAGGATTTAGTGATGACATTTATAGACATTGAGAAGGCATATGACAGTGTACCAAGACAACTGGTTTGGGATGCATTGATAAAGAAGGAAGTAGACAGAGCAGAAGTGGAAATGATAAAAGCTATGTATAGGAAGTGTATAAGTAGTGTGAAGACCAGGGTTGGGCAAACAAACTGGTTTGATGTAGAAAGTGGACTCCGACAAGGGAGTGTATTGTCCCCTATACTTTTCATCACTGTCATGGATGAAATCCATAAGCGAGTGAAACAGAAAATGGGAAGTAAAGAGACTAAGGCCTTACTCTTTGCTGATGACATAGTAATATGGGGAGAAGATGAAACAGAAGTACATGAACAAGTCGATGTATGGAACCAGGAGATAGAAGAGTATGGAATGAAAATAAGTGTGGAGAAGAATAAGACAGTAGTGATGACGAGAAATAAGAGAGATGGTAGGGGGAATATTGAAGTAAATGGGAAAACATTAGAAGTTGTGAAAAGTTTTAAATATTTAGGGACTATAATCACAGAAGATGGAAAGATAAGTGAGGAAATTGGTAAGAGAATCCAGCAAGCAAGTGGGTTTTACCAGTGTGTGAGAGGTATGGTGTGGAACCAGGATGTTCCAGAGAAATGTAAGAAGGTCATGTACTCAACATATTACACACCTATATTGACATATGCAGCAGGCACATGGACAACAACAAAACGGGATGAAAGCAGAGTCCAGGCAGCCGAGATGAAGTTTCTTAGAGGAATACTTGGAAAGACACGAAGAGACAAAATCAGAAACACAGAAATTAGGAAAAGAACTGGATTCCCAAAGCTACTAGACAAGATAGAGATCAGTAAGCTGAAATGGTATGGACACATGGGTGAAGACAGAGTCCCAAGGCCTAGGAAGAGGTGGATGGATACAGTGAGGGAGAGCATAGAGAAGAGAGGGGTAAAAGTAGAAGATATACTAGAAGAAGGAAGAGAGTGGTGGAGAGACAGAAAATTATGGAGGTCCTTGATTCACACCCCGACCCAGAACACAGGAAACGGGAAATGAAGCAGAAGAAGAAGAGATTAACGTGTAAGTATCTGGATGGTTTGAAGGAGGAAAGTGATGTGGTCAGGCTATTACTTAGGCACTTTCCATATAGGATCAAGGAAGCTGCCTGTATCCAAAATGTAAAATCTATTTCTCACGTGGAGAACTTGTAGGTGCAGGAGACATGATACAGGTAGCTGTGGACATGATATAAATAGCTGTGAGTAAAGAGATATAGATAGCTGTGAGTAAAGAAAGAAAACCAAACAGTTGAAAAAGAAACAGAACAAATATATAGTTGGCAGTGCCTATAATGTAATCTATGGAGAAATGAAAATGAAAATCCACAGCCTGCTTCCAGTCTCCGACCGGGTCAGGAATGGAATGAATGAAGCCCCCATCTAGCGGCGAGGATATGAACTGTGCCGGCTGCCGAGACCTGACGCACTCCTCTGGGGCAATGCTTAAATGAATGACAGATGAAATGAAATGATAGTGGAGAGTGTTGCTGGAATGAAATTGTGACAGGGAAAACCGGAGTACCCGGAGAAAAACCTGTCTGCCTCCGTTTTGTCCAGCACAGATCTCACATGGAGTGACCGGGATTTGAACCACGGACCCAGCGGTGAGAGGCCAGCGTGCTGCCGCCTAAGCCACGGAGGCTTCCTATGGAGAAATGAAAATGAAAATCCACAGCCTGCTTCCAGTCTCCGACCGGGTCAGGAATGGAATGGATGAAGCCCCTATCTAGCGGCGAGGATATGAACTGTGCCGGCTGCCGAGGCCTGACGCACTCCTCTGGGGGCAATGATTAAATGAATGACAGATGAAATGAAATGATAGTGGAGAGTGTTGCTGGAATGAAATGTTGACAGGGAAAACCGGAGTACCCGGAGAAAAACCTGTCTGCCTCCGTTTTGTCCAGCACAGATCTCACATGGAGTGACCGGGATTTGAACCACGGACCCAGCGGTGAGAGGCCGGCGTGCTGCCGCCTAAGCCACGGAGGCTTCTATGGAGAAATACTGATTGTTATTAATTCTGTTAAAATAAGTGATTAAAAATAAAGATGAATAGAGTATCTATAAATTGGTGACCCCGACGTGATTCGAGAAATGACTGAAAATAGTGATAATGAAGCGCGAACGCCTAATGGCACTACCAGTGAAGTTGAGGTTAGTAAAGTGTCTGTTAAAAATTCCACCGTTCTGGGCCGATAAACCAGAAATTTGGTTTTACCAGATCGAAGCACAATTTGCGATTAACAGGATAACATCTGAAGAGACTAAATTTAATTACTTGGTTTCGCAATTAGAACCGAAATATGTGGAAAACATATGGGACATCATTAGTAGTGATAACTCCTGTAAATATGCCGCGGCAAAAGAAAGATTCCTCAACATCTTCAAAGAAAGTGAAGATAAGAAAATAAAGCGCTTAATGACAGGAATTGACTTAGGGGATCTCAAACCAAGTCAGCTTCTGCGGAAAATGCAATCCCTGGCAGCCGCAGATATTTCAAACAAAGTCTTAAGGACACTATGGCTAGACAAACTTCCAAACTCAGTAAAAAATATATTGCTAGTTAGTGATGAGGAATTGGAGAAAATGGCAGTAATGGCAGATAAAATACTGGAAATGAATCCACGTACTGAACTGTATAGTGCCACAAAAACCCCAAGTCAGTGCTCTTCAAGTAGCAGTGCAACACTGGATGACATCGTAGCGAAAATTACCGCATTGGAACAACAAATAGCAGCAATCCCAATCGGAAGACATCACTCACGAGCAACACATCGTAGCCCCAGGCGAAGTAGCAGCCGCAGCCGCTCAACCAGAAAATTCAATCCTGATGGGAAATTGTGTTACTATCATTTTAAATTTGGCTCAAGATGGTACCCAGATAAATGTAAACAACCGTGCGGATGGAAGAATCCGGAAAACGAGAAACAGCAGTAGAATTGGCGGCAAGTTCCACTGCTGAAGGTCACGAGTTGTGCCGCAGATCCCGGTTATTTGTGAGAGATAAAGAAACGGGAGTGCAGTTCCTTGTAGACAGTGGAGCGGATGTTTCAATTTGGCCAGCAACAAAGCATGACAAAGTAGATAGTTCCTATAAACTGTATGCAGCCAACAATACAGAAATACCAACCTATGGTATCAAAATATTGACTGTGAACTTGGGACTAAGGCGAAAATTCCAGTGGCCATTTGTGGTAGCTAAAATAAACAAAGGTATAATTGGAGCAGATTTTCTTAAACAGTTCCATTTATTTGTGGACCTGCATAATAAACAATTAATTGACGGTGTAACTCAGCTTGGTGTTAAGGGCGAAGTTACAGTCATTCCAGAATGTGATGTTATTAGCTCAATGAATACAAATTTCAAATACAGTGACATTCTTGCACAATATCCAAGATTAACAACACCAAACTTAACCCCTACCCTGATAACACATGATATCAAATAGTTACCAACGGTCAACCGGTATTCTCAAAAGCCAGACAGTTAGATCCGAAGAGGCTCCAGATTGCCAAACAAGAATTTCAGTTCCTGGTGGATAACGGAATAGTTCGACCATCAAACTCTCAATGGGCGAGTCCACTGCACATGGCTAGTAAGAAGGATGGGTCATTACGACCTTGTGGTGACTATAGAAGGTTAAACGAAAGGACAATTCCAGACCGCTACCCAGTACCAAGAATAGAAGATTTTCAACATATCTTGAAAGGAAAAACTGTTTTCTCAAAAATCGACTTATTTAAAGCATATTACCGAATCCCAATCGCCGAAGAGGATAAGTGCAAAACTGCAATAATAACTCCTTTCGGATTATATGAGTTCAATGTCATGAGTTTTGGGTTAAGAAATGCTCCATCCACCTTCCAGAGATTCATAAATGAAGATTTCAGTGGCTTGGATTTCACATTTCCTTACTTGGACGACATTCTAGTAGCCTCCGCATCATTCGAGGAGCTTAAGAACCATCTTAAGTTGGTTATGGACAGGCTAAACAAGTATGGCCTTCGAATAAATACCTCCAAATCAGTGATGGGCGTAGACAGAATAGAGTTTCTAGGGTACCTCATTACAGCTGAGGGCACTAGACCTCTTCCTGAAAAGGTTCAAACAATCTTGAATTATAAACTGCCAGAAACAGTGCATGAACTCCGCACGTTTCTCGGCAAGGTTAACTTTTACCGCCGCTACCTCAAAGATGCTGCCAAAACACAAGCACTGCTCCATGAATACCTAAAAGGAGCAAGAAAGAGAGACCGAAGAAAAATTCAATGGACTGAAGAAGCGAAACAGATGTTTGAAAAATGTAAACAAGAGTTATCAAATACAACACTCTTAACTATTCCTAACTCAGACAATCTATTAGGCCTGTTTACAGACGCATCTCACATTGCCATTGGATCTGTGTAGCAACAATATGAAAAAGATAGTTGGAGACCCATTGCCTTCTACTCAAAGAAACTGAACGAAACACAGAAATCTTACAGCACATATGACAGAGAGCTTTTAGGCATTTACCTATCAGTGAAACAGTTCAAACATTTTTTGGAGGGAAGAGATTTCACCATCTTCACGGAACACAAGCCGCTAACCTATGCATTTGTACAAAAGAACGAGAAAGCATCACCAAGACAATTGCGACACCTCCATTATATTTCTCAATTCACTACCCACATTCAACATATTAGTGGTAAACACAACATTGTAGCCGACACTTTATCTCGAACGGAAGAAATCTCTGTGATTGATTACGATGAAATTGCAAGAGAGCAACTGCAAGATGAAGAATTAAAACGGCTGATGGAAGAGAGTAAATCACTGACATTCAAGAAGTGCGCATTAACAGCGGGCAAGGCATTGTGGTGCGACATCTCAACGAATAATGCAAGACCATTTATCCCAAATTCATTCCGCAAACAAATGTTTCAACATATCCATAACTTATCACACTCAGGTGTAAAATCGACAGTGAAGCAGATGACAACTAGGTTCATTTGGCCGAATATAAAATCTGATGTTCGAAAATGGGCCCAAGCTTGCATCCACTGCCAGAAAAACAAAGTAACAAGACACACTCAGTCTAAATTAATTTCATTTCCAGAACCTGATGAAAGGTTTAGTGTTGTACATATGGACTTAGTTGACCCACTGCCACCATCAGATGGGAACATTTATTGTTTAACAAGCATCGACCGCTATACCTCTTGGATGGAAGTCATCCCAATGCAAAATATCACAGCAGACACAGTTGCTGAATCATTCTACTCCAACTGGATTGCTAGATTTGGAGTTCCGAGTGTAATTATCACAGATCGTGGACCACAATTTGAATCCGAACTTTTCAAGAAATTAGCAGTGTTGTGTGGTGTTAAACTGAAGCACACTACAGCCTACCACCCACAATGTAATGGAAAGATTGAACGACTACACCGCACCTTAAAAACTGCCATCAGAGCACATAATTCCCATAAATGGACAGAGGTTTTGCCTACAGTGCTTCTTGGGTTGCGTGCAGCCATAAAGAGCAATTCTGACTATTCTATTGCACAGATGGTCTATGGTAAGACTATTAAGCTACCTGGAGAGTTTTTTGAAATGCCATCAACAACAACTGACCCAGATACCTTCGTCTCCCAATTACAAAAACAGATGACAGCACTTAAGCCTATTCCATCTTATCATAAAACTACCAGAAGTGTATTTGTACATAGAGACCTGAAGTCATGTACTCATGTCTTCTTGAGGAATGACAAAGTAAAGAAGCCATTGACACCACCTTATGATGGTCCTTTCCCTGTTGAGAAGAGATATGAGAAATTCTTCACACTACTAATTAAAGGCAAACAAGTAAATGTATCGATAGACAGAATAAAACCAGCCTACATCTTGGCACCAGATGAAGAGACCCCAGATCCTTCTCCTGTTTTAAGCCCAGCCAACCATCAACAAGACACTGCAATACCACCTCATGCCATAGAAAATAAAAGGGACACTACCAACATCAAGACATCACACTCTGGACGTACTGTGAGATTGCCAGTTCGTTTTCAATAGTGCTTACAGTAATTTTAAATGTATTGTTAGTGTATGGTGATAGTTTTATTCCTGCTTTAACAAGCGTAACTATGTTACTGGTGGGGGAGTGGTGTAGGTGCAGGAGACATGATACAGGTAGCTGTGAGTAAAGAGATATAGATAGCTGTGAGTAAAGAAAGAAAACAAACAGTTGAAAAAGAAACAAAACAAATATATAGTTGGCAGTGCCTATAATGTAATCAATGGAGAAAGACTAATTGTTATTAATTCTGTTAAAATAAGTGATTAAAAATAAAGATGAATAGAGTATCTACAAACTTATTAAGCACCTTCGATGCATTAGGAAGAGGTGGTTACGAGGAGAATTTTACTAGGAACCAAGGTAATAATAATAATAGGCCTAATGAAAATAGAAATCAGGAAGTTCAAGGGAACAGTGGCTAAGGGGCCAATGTCCAAAATAGAGGGAACCAGAATAATAATAATAATAATAATAATAATAATAATAATAATAATAATAATAATCAAAATCAGAACAGAGGAAATGGCTATGGTATGCAGTATCAGGGTAGGAATAACGATTTCAGGGGAAATCAAAGAAGGAATAATGATTTTAGGGGTAATCAAGGGAGGAATTACGGTAATAATAATAATTATAACCAGAATAGAGGTCAAGGGAGAGGACAGCCTAGTGGAAGTAATGAACAGAGAAACACCGATAATACAGCCCAGAACAACCAGACCAGTGCCGTAGTGAGTAGTATTACACCAAGCAGTAGCGGTACTTTAAACGCGAACCAGGCTGCGATGTAAGGTCAGAATCTCAGTCTGTAACGTGCCCGGTCCATACACTTGTACAGGAACCCTATGACCTAAATGTAAGAAGTGAATTATTACGTGAACTAAATGATGAAGGTATTATTCAGGAGGTGGCTATTAAGAGCCCCATTATTAAACTTAACGTGTCCGAGGCGTACACGGATGGTTTAATTGATAGTGGTTGCATGAAGAGTTGCATAAGTAGTGCATTTTACGATAAAATGAAAGGAACTGGAATACATTTTGAGGAGATGCCAATTAAAAGCACTTTTGTTATCACAGCTGTTGGGAAGTGGTCTAAAGTAATTTCTAAGCAAGTTTTAGTGGACATTAAAATTAATAATCGTGTAGAAAAGCAGATTTGTCTTGTAATTCCAAATTTAGTATTCAGTGTTATTTTGGGTTCAGATTGGCTAAGTAGAGTGTCTGGTAACATATGTTATGAGGTAGAAAGTTTGAAATTTAAATGGGATGATTCTGAAGTCGAAGTAGCGTTCAACGACAATGTTCAGAGAAGTAGTGTTGTAGGTGTGATTTGTACTTTGAATGAGATATCGCCAGCCGTAGAGCGGGATTCTCCAAGTTTTGTGGGCAGTGTGATTACGAACGGTAGTCTAGAGGACTCGTTGCGTGATGCTGCATTTCAGGGAAATATAGAGGAAGAACAGTGTGTTCTGCTCTATGATGTGTTATTGTGTAATATGAGAGGTTTTGAGGATCGCATTGGTATGGGCAATTGCTATACCCATTCGTTGAACGTTATTGATAGATCAGTATTCACAGGACATATATATCCTGTACCTTTCGCTTATCAGAGTGCAGTTGAGGCACAAATTAATCAGATGCTTGAAGATGGGATTATTGAGCACTCTAACAGTCCATATATTAATTCTTTGATCACGGTACCGAAGGCCGACGGCACAGTTCGTATTTGTTTAGACGCTCGTTTAGTTAACAGTAGAATCAGTTCAGACCAGCTGAAGTCCATGTCTATAGAGGAATTGATGCAGATATTTGAGGGTAAGAAGTATTTTACTTGTGTAGATTTGAGTTCCAGTTTCTGGCAAGTGCCACTTATCTATGAAGATAGACCATTTACAGCTTTTAGTCATAAATATAACCTTTATCAATTTTGTAGAGCACCTTATGGTTTAAAGAGTAGTTCAGCTGCTTTAATTAGAGCATTAAACATCGCATTAGGTGATGACACAGGAGAGTTTGTAACCATTTACATTGATGATATGGTAATTAGTTCACGCAGTTTTGAGGAGCATCTACGTCATTTAGATATTGTTTTTCAGAAGTTAGATCAGGCAGGGTTCACTTTGAAACTGTCTAAGTCGTCATTCTGTCAGTCAGAAGTGACATTTTTAGGTCATAGAGTGTCAAGTAGAGGTGTAACACCAGAGGAAAGTAGGGTTATTAAAATACTTAACGCAGAGGTGCCACATAATGTTAAACAGTTGAAAACATACCTGGGAATTTGGTACTTTTTCCGCAAATTCGTTCTTAAATACTGAGGGTTAGTAGAACCATTCATGGAATTGCTTAAAAGTGGTAATCAGAGGAGATGGGAGTCCAAGCATGATCAGGCTTTTCGAGCGCTGAAGGAAGGTTTTGAGAAAGTTGTAATGCTGAAATATCCTTTGAAAGATACGGAATATGTGGTTATGACGGATGCTTCGCATATAAATATTGCTGGAGTATTGTGAGAGATGACGAGGGTAATCTGTGCATTGTATCTTTAGCCTCGTGAGGACTTATTGCAGCAGAGAAAAGATACACTATTACTGAGTTCGAGCTTTTAGGTATTGTTTTCAGTTTAGGGAAATTTAGAATATATTTAGTAGGGGGGAAATTTGAGATCCATACAGATCACCATGCATTACTGTATATGAGGACTTGTAAACTCAGTTCTAACAGAGTTAGTAGGTGGATTCTTGCACTGCAGGAATACGAATTCACAGATAAATATATTAAAGGTAAAGA
Source organism: Meconema thalassinum (assembly GCA_946902985.2). Taxonomy (NCBI): domain Eukaryota; kingdom Metazoa; phylum Arthropoda; class Insecta; order Orthoptera; family Tettigoniidae; genus Meconema; species Meconema thalassinum. Next base: position 49,940,585 of record OX336393.1, read on the forward strand.
TAACATTCTTGCAGATATGCTATCAAGGGACACTAATTTATGTAGGAATTATCCTGTTGTTAAATCAGTGGACGGTATTTTATTATGTGCATGTGTGGATATTAGCAACAGGGCATCGTTACAGACACTGAGAAACATGTTAGTAGAGCAACTTGATGACGTTAATTTAAGGGAGCCACTGGAAACGGGTGAAGAAGGGTGTGTGAAATTAGGGAAGTTCACATACAAGTGCAGAATGGACTTCTTGCACGGAAATGTAGGAAGAATCGGTGGGCAATATGTGTTCCTGCCACTTTACGGGAGGAAATAATTTGGTTCATTCATAGGGAACTAGGACACTTTGGTGCTACCAAAGTCTTCTACGAAATTGGTTGTGTCTTTATTTGGAATAAAATGGGAAGGGATGTTGGGAGGATTTTAGCTAGGCCTAAGTGTGACACCTGTCAAAGGAGCAAGTATCCAATTAAATATTTAGTGGGGGAGAGATCTGCAGTTCTCACCAGTAGTCCCGGCGAACTACTTTGTGTGGATTTATTTGGCCCTATCGTTAAAGGACAGTACGGCTACGAGTACATTTTTATAGTTATTGACGCTTTTAGTAAGTATGTCAAGCTATATCCGCTAAGGAAAGCCACGGGACTAGCGTGTAGCCGTCTGATCATTAATAAGTATATACCTGAGTTTGGCCTTCCTCTCAGGATACTATCTGACAGTGGACCACAGTTTACTGCAAAGAAATGGAGAACCAGTATGCAGGAAGCTGGTATTTCACACGTTCATTCCTCTGTAAGGTACCCTAAGGGTAATTCTGCAGAGCGTCCATTAAGGGAAGTGGCCCGTCTTTTTCGGACTCTAGTGCATGACAAGCATTCGGCCTGGGTTGGACATCTTCCCAAAGTCGAGACTTGGCTGAATTCTGCCCAGCATGAGAGCACGAAATTGACGCCATACGAAGTTCACTTCGGAAAGAGACCACAAAATGAACTAGCGAGGGTATTGGGTTTAAGTGAGGGAAAGCAACCGGGGATGGATTACATTGTCCAGTTGGCGAAACAGAATTTATCTAAGTCAGCACAAAAGGGAATTCGCCAACAAAAAGAAACTAAATTCGACCTATTCGAGCCGGGAGACAGTGTCTTACTTAGAGTGCCGAAACAGTCGAATAAGCTAGAGAAGGTCATGTCCAAGTTCTTTTTTCTCTACGAGGGCCCATTTGTAGTTTCCAAACGTATTGGCAAAACAGCATATGTGCTAGAAGATGGTAAGGCAAACAGATTATACGGGACGTATAATATACATAGTCTACGGAAGTACGTGTCATGAAGTAAGTGAGTGTAGCAGGCGAGCCGGCCTATCAATTGAGTAAGTATGGTATTCGCTAGGTAAGATCGGTGAGTGAGAAATTTAAGAATTATGAGTATGAGGTAAGTAACCTCAAGGTAATTAGTCCGTAAGTATTATTTGAGAGTGGTGACAACTAGGCCAGGATCGCGAGAAGAACTGGTCTGGGTTGTGCGCTGCAGAAGGAAAGAGACATGAAGTGATGAGAATTGGTGTTAAGTACAAATTGGTCTATGGGAACTCAGTAAGTCAGGGCAATTACGGCACAGAAATATTTCGTGTTATATGTAATGTGCACTTACTGTTTTTTTTTTTTCAGAAGTCAATATTAAATTTTATGTAATCCACAGAGGGATTGGGTAATATGGGCATGAAGCGTCACCACGATAGTGTGCTCGTGTGTACCGTGTAACTATGTTACACAAGAAGAACTTGACAGCCACTGAAGTTAGGAAGTTCTGTGGTGGCATAAATCTGAACACCTTAGATGCGTGTGATGTGACATCGTGAATACACAGGGCTTACACTTAAATGTATGTATATCTTTCCCAACACAGAGATGATTGAGAGGCGGAAATATCCGTGGAACATTTATCAAAATGAAAAACATTGGACAGATTGCATAGGGCAATCCGATATTGAAACTGACTTTGATGCAAAGTGCGTGATGAAAATTATGAGTAATCACTCATATATGTAACTTAGGGTGATTTGTGTAATTTGTATTTAGGTTGGGGATTTTTTATGAACGTGTCTGGGACAATCAAATGAAGTACCGTGGTCACGGTATATCATTTGATGATCCGAGGTGAAATATAACCTGTTTTTCGAAGGGTATTTACGCCACTGACATAAGTCAGATGGAAGCTATTTAATGATTATTTAAACGCGGCAACTTATTCAGTCAAACTAATTTAATTTATTATTATTATTAATGCCATATTTTCTTTTGGAGCTTTATTTTCAATCTTATAACCATACAGATAGGTTTTCTATATATTAGAAAACACTATCAATCGGGCTATTCCGATTGCGATTATCACAGTAAATTATTTGATTGCGGAGTTTTCGGATTTTATTCAGTTAGGGCTTGGAGAGAGAGATGAGTCATCGGAAAATACGGCTACAGGAATAATCTTGTCTAGAAGCGATGATGCAATCGAGGAACATTTACAAATGGCAGTTTCAAGAAAAGGCGAATGATACGAAACGGAAAATCAACATCGTCACGCCGAGTGCAATGAACTTTATGACGGGAGTATTGCGTGTTGGCTCAGCCAATGAGAGGAGACCGAGCCACACCTAGCGGTGTCTTTTTGGATGGTGACGCACGGTGATTGGTCTACAGGCCAGGCAGCAGCTGGGAGGTGGTACACTGAAAGGGGGAACGGCCGAAGGCATATAGTGTTGGCGCGCCGTGAAGAGTGAACTCTTACTTTGTAACTTTTGTCCGAAGTGGACGTACTAATTCTTTGGTTCCGTTATGGACGGACCGTTACTTTGAACATTATATTCTTCGCATTAGTCTACGGACTTAGTTCTTGTGTTCAATGGCGACCTACATTGTACTGATATACTCCACTGACCAGTTAGTCATGGGTATTATACGAGCTGTTGTGAATAGGCAGACCGTGTAAGTGGCTTTCGGATTTTGATCCACCACTAACAGTAATTAACTTCAATATTCATTCGACTACAACACGAGACGAAGAAGATGACGCCGGACAAGAGACTGCATCAATCTCTCTTGAAACATCATGCACGTGTGAGAACCAATCTCCGAGGGTGAGCGCTAATGACGCATATCTACGTAATCTCTCTCTTTTCATTCTTTTATAATCGCAATTTCAGTAACTTCATAGCTTGGTAATAATCTTAAATTCAATAATTCATCCGACTCCAATTTCACGTAATTTTCTGGTGGTAATGCTAAATCTTGAAGCTCCATTTGTTGTTATTATTATTATTAAAATTGCCACTAGCTTGTTTTATACTATTAAATTCCTTTTTATAAAATGCAATCTTTGATTTCAGTAGGTAGCATTAGATATAAACCAAATTCCTTCTCCCAATGCAAATGTTAGCTGGGTTAATGATCCCATCATACCACGGTCTGAGTGTGAAGAGTTATAAATGTGTTCTACCCAAGCTAGGTGTTGATAAATATAAATTCAGGTTTCAACTTGGTGTTGAGTCCTTGGCGCCCATTCAATTAATATATCTTATCCAGAGTAGTAGAGGGGATAGCGAAAACGTTACACTTGCCACTCAAACGTGGGACTTGTTGTGGTTTATCATAACTCACCCCAATGAAAGACGTTACATAGTAAAGAATGCATACAAGTCACTACATATGGTTATGCGAGTATTTAAAGGGGCTGGCAGAGAGATTAGGGAAAGGGCATACATGTCCCTAGTCCGTCCTCTGCTGGAATATGCTGGGGGAGTGTGGGATACATACCAAATGTATTTAATAAAGGAATTCGAAGGAGTACAAAGGAAGGCCCTGCCAGGTATGTAATGGAGGACCACAGATCGACGAGTAGTGTGAGTAGGATGGTCCAGGATTTGGGATGGGAAAGTCTGGCAGGTAGACGTTCAAGAGCAAGACTGGGGGGTATATTTTTTAGCTTACAAGTGGGAAATTTCATGGGAAGATATTCATGAGAGATTGGGAAAGGAAGGTTCATATATGGGCAGATACAGTCTTTGTTGTAAATTAAAATTAAGTCAGTGGAATAGTAACTGGTGCTAATATTCTTTCATGGGGAGGGGGGAAGTAGAATGGAACAGTTTGCCAGGGGACATTTGCAGCCCTTTGCCTTGTAATGTTGGAAAATTTAAGGAGTTGGTGAGAAAGCACCCGATCAGGAGCTAGTGACACGACATGGATGATGAATAGTGTAAATTATCCTTAGGCCTATTCCTATTTAATAATTGTTTCCATTTTATTATTTTATTATACCAATTATTCCTTGTATCTAAAATGTATTTTTGCAGTTGTATGAATGATTTATTTGTCTTATTTTTTTGTGATTTGCCACCATGGACAGTGTCCACATCTGCATATAAATATATGTATGTATGTAGGTATGCATGCATGTATGTATGGATGTATGTTTTTCATTGCGTGATTATTTTTCAATCACCTGCCCATGAATATGAGACATTGAAATATTCTCTGACTCTTGCGCAAGTCAAAATTGAAATCGCACGGCTTTTCGATTACTTCATTGTATATCATTAGTACACAAGAACCTCCTTTATCCGAAGTGGGACCGAAACTGATCCGGATAATCCGGAAAATGACAAAAAAAATACATGGTATATAATTTATTAACATAAGTTGTAATACTTTCTTTAAATTGTACACAAAATATAAGAACATTTTTCTTACAATTACGACTTTGTTTTATGGATAGCTTCGGTGGCGTAGATGCTGAGATTCTATGCCCAAGGTCATGGGTTCAAACCCGGCCGGGTTCGTCGGATATATTAAGAGCGTTAAAAATCCATCAGTATGCGTTCCTTCGGAGGGGAAGTTAAGCCGGCGGGCCCATGTCATAGATTTATGACATGTAAACGAACCTTCCACTAACTACACTTGTGTGAAGCAAAGTTTGTAGGTTAGGTTTAATTAATGCTTTTAAGTTCCAACGTTCGTCACTGGGCGCTGGTTGCGATAGCATCTAGTAGTAGCGAAGGTCACAGCTAGGTGTCGTGGACGGTAGAATTTGGTAGCGAAAGTAGGAACTACTTGAAATCATCGTCTCCAGTCCTTACTTGAATTAAAAACACATAACACACACTAATACAGCCATCACAAATTAACACCGTTTATCAGACAGATTCTACACACACCCAAAATACACGGGGACACATGACTGCGTTGTCGCAACCCCTAATCTTAAGAAGCAACCAACCAAAATTATGTTACAAACATTTCTGTAGTATCCTAGATATTATCTTGTCTTTTGTTAATAAACTTTTTTTTTTCATAAAATCTCAGCAACTTTTCTAGGTTTATGGCGTTTTGTATGGGGTTTCGCCTAGGACACCAAGCTGGTTTATCAGGGGGTTCTTTGTGTCTGTGCCCGGACCCCCACAGGAGTAGCGAACTGCGCGCTGCCAATAACCCATCATCTTTTTGGAAGCCTTTATATGTAGGTGAAAGGCTGCTTCAGATCTTAGATTTCGCATTAAAGAAGCGCAGGTGCGCCTCATAAGAAGGGAGGTTGTGCGCAGTTCGCTACTCCAGTGGGGGTCTGGGGATGGACACCAAGAGCCCGCTGATGAGCCAACTTGGTGTTCCTTGGCGAAACCCCACACAAGACATGGCATAAACCTAGAAAAAAATGATGAATTTTAATTGACTGACCGTGAAAGCCAATATACCGTCTTTTTGGAGTGATTTCTTTCTTTGCATTATAACCTGCCTGAGGTAAACTCCCACTTTGCTGCTCCCTCTAATGCGATGAGTGTCTGAAGTAATATCGGGTGTTGATACTGGTAATAGCCCGTGTCCCGTTCCATTGTCACGCTGATACATGGCGGATGTCACTCTCGGTAATGTCATGTCATTCACGCTCTGTGGTTCGAATCTCAGATACAATCTCTCTCTCTCTAACACGTGACTGTGGCAGTAAATTGAAGGCATCCAAATGAGGCCAGCCCCGTCATAATGAGCAGGGTGTTCCGTAAGTTCGATATAAACCAAATTCCGTGTCCCGAACGGTGGCTCATCCAAAATAATACCGGTATTCAATCATTTACTTTCATACTGGACAGCTGTGGTAAAGATTCAAGGTGGAATCATCACAGATTTGAGATTTTTAGGTCGATTCACCAGAGGATTTGAATGTCTTTCAAAATGGTATGGAGTCAGATTTGAAGAAAAAATTCCTGCTGAAACTCAATTGGCTATATCGCATGCAACATATTCAAACTACTGAAATATAGGACAAGCAGTAGAAGTCAGATGCCATCAGGAAGTAGAAGGAAAAGGGGCGGGGAATTGAGACTCATCGAAGAATGAGGATGTCCAAATAATGAGAAAGGGCGTGGGGGAGGGGAGGAGGGAGGGATGGATGGATGGAGGGATGGATATAACTTAAGGAAACTAACAGAAACAAAAGGGAAGTGCATCTATACGTCACCCAACGTCATACAGGCCTCGGCGAAAATACAGATGGAAACTCCTCCAGTAACGAACAAAGGACATCAAATTATGGCCCTGTAGCCTGTATTTCCCCCCGGCCCCTTTCCCTTCCCCTTCCTTTCCGCTCTGTCCGCCGGTCTACTTAAAATGGGGCGTTTCTCTACCAAGGTCCATACAGTAGCTTCTGGCTGCTCTCTGGTGACAAACAGAGGAATTTCTCTAGTTTTTGTAAGCTCATTGGCACACATTCCTTGGCCACATTGTCTTAATACTATTCAAAATGGAGGCAAGGTTCCTTTCGAAACGTTTAGAGTTATTGATGTGTAACATCTTTCCACTCGGTATCTGGATATATTTGTTGCGCTCGGTAGCTGGACATTTTTGTGGTAGTGATTTTGGAAAAGGGACGGAAATGGATGAGACGGAAGAGCATGGGACGGAAACAATAAGCGCGCGTGGTGGCGGAGATCGGTACAACGACGTACTGTAGGTCGTGTGGCTATGGGGAATGTATATCGCATACAGTTTAGTTCAAGGTTTGGAGACCCCATTTAAGATATTCCCACAATAAATCATCTTCAAGTTGTCGTTCTTTGGTGTGAACATATTCATTTTATCATATTTGCTGAAAACAATTACAATTTATTAAATCTTCATACTTTTGCTGTATTCTTATTTAATGTAAGCACTCGATGCCATGTGGCTATATGGAATCCATATCGCATCAACAAACACTCCAAACAACGTAGGAATTCAGTATATTAACACCGACTACTAACAATAATTGAAACTTCGTTGGTCTAGACATATCACTGGAAGAAACACATTTAATATACTTTCCGCACACCTAATTTTTAATCGCGCCTATACTTGGCAGTGCGCTCTATCGGCTAAACGAGGCCATTTTCAATAACATCGCTGGCATGGGTTCACTAACTGGCCGGTATAGAGCGCAGCTCGCATCAAGTAGGCAGTGGATTGCTTCCGCCACGGCAAATAACAATTATGATTCATTACGGTCAGGTTATTTCAATGACCAACAGAGTTCACTGTCAACAAGGGATTTGCGCTCCCGGGACACACATAGTAGGATAACATGTCACATGTTACACATCATATGCGACTACTGTAAGGGTCGTATAATTTTTTAAAGTTGTATTTTCACACGACACTATCCCAAAAGCATGACTAATGTTAATTGGCTACAGTTCCGGGTCGTGAAAGCCTAAGGTCTCTCGTCCATTGAGTGCGGAAAGCTCCGAAAGGTCCGAAATCAAATTCGTTCGAAGTCGCACGGAAACGCACGAACGATCCAAAGACGTGACTTGGTGGGGGACCGCGTCCACAGAGCCCGTATCGTTCGTCTGTTTTTGTCCGTACAGCTGCGAAATGCGAACCGATCCCATTCTGTTGGGATTTTAGTTGCGAACGAGTGCGAAGAGCGCAATGAAATGTGGATTGTGAAATGTTAATTTTGCTCGTTCAGGAAAGGAAATATCTGTGGGACCAACGGGAAGCAAAAATATTAAAAGTGGTGGTCTTCGGCTTGAAGATCATGCCACAAATGAGAAAATTCACCGAACTCTTTTGTTTTTGCGTAAATTTGATCCACCCACATTTCCCGTCTTTGTCGATATAGCCTGTGCGTGATACGTCGAATCAAAGCTGATAATTCCAAAACGAAAAATTCTTCATCAGAATCATCTGGAAAACCGTTCCGGAGAGCCATCTAGTCTATGAATCCGGACGAATACTGAGAAAATGGACGATAGGCATTCGCACGATTTCGTACGAATGGTGTTCGCCCTAATTCGTTGCTTCGCAGTTCGCAGCTTTCCGCTCCCAATGGACGAGAGGCCATAATCTACACACTTAGAGTAAGTTTGGGGACTTTCAGACCAACACAACGAGATCGCACTCCCTCGCCTTACTCCACTTTGCTCCACATACTAAAGGCGTGCCATTGTTATATTCTCAACTAAGTGGTAATTATCAAGGATTATGTCGGGCTCCCTTACCACGTCAGTGTCATGAGCCTCTTGGGAATTAATTAAATTATAATTAAACTTAACATCGGCCGTGGTAGCTACTCACGTTAAAGCGCAATTTATAATTATCTCCGGACTTGGAAGACGAGGGGATTGAAACTCACCGTCGTCAGAGTTTTAAAATGGCTTTCCAATTTTCAGCCACGAGCCAATGTCGAGACGGTACCACATCCAACTCCTTGCCGAGATTCATTCATATCGCCTGTCACTTGCAGGACATGAGTTGGCAACCACAGGACTCCAGATAACTCCAGCATCGCTTCCATTGTCATATTTCCTGTCGACTTCCCTTGGTCAACTCTTGTTCTGTTGCGACTCCGACAGTATTAGGGTATCCGAGGCCCATTTTTGCTTTAATAGACCCTTGTCTTATCTTTCGGTCTTAGATCTCTGCCATACCCTCCACTATTGAGATCCTGTAGACGGTGCTCGACCCTGGCAACGACCACACCATGAGCGCTGCTGTATCTTCGCCCTCTCTAACAGTTCACAGTACCTCATGATTTCCTCAATTGAATCGGTCGGAGCAGAAAAGCATTAAATCAAAAATGGTCATTTTTTAAATAATTAGTTTTCTGAAGCATTGACCCAAGGGCCTTGGAATGGCATAGGAAAGAATTACGTCAGCCTTCTGTTTAAGCTACACACAAAATATTTTCATTTTACCAGCAGGAGAAAAAGCACGGAAGCTCACTGGCAAAGCAAAATCCATCACAAAGTAATTTGTTTTGTGGGTTTAAGCCAGAAACCTCTGCTACATGCAGTGCGATCAGAGAAGAAAAGCATTAAGTCAATGTCTTGCTGTCTCTCAGCGCCGTTTTCCGTACTTAACTTGGCCGCACTGCAAGATTCCCGCGGAGAATCCAAGTGGTAGTGAACGAGTTCAGTCGTGTTGATTAAGTGTGCTGATTTATTCTCGAATTGATTGGTTGCAGGACTTCAATTGGGAAGTTTTCCAGGTCAATTGTGAGTACAACGAGTCTACTCATGTAATTGAACACATGACTGTGATATACTGTTAATATAGAGTGAAAAAATATAATTTTATGTTTTACGAGTGCCAGATCAAATCAACAAAAGTCGACAATTGAATAACGTAATTCAGCGAGGCTTTTCCAAAGCCCTTCGCTACCCAAGAATGACTACTAGTAATGGCATCGAACCATTACATAACCCTACTAATAGTTCGTTCTACAATGTACCAAAGAAATCCCTTCCAAGTTACACATCCGTAATTCAATCAACTCCAAGTAAAGAACAAGCAATTATCATAGACGCACATGACGGGATCCCATTGAAGGATTATATCATCACTGTTGGTAAAATAACTAGTCCTGATAACATACGATATGTATCTCGCATTTCTAATTCGAGAATCTGCATATTCCTATCGAATAAAAATCTTGTTCAAGAATTATCCTTAAACCACCCTGTAATCAACATCAACAACATTGACCTTTCCCTACGTCCACTAATAGTTCCAAACAAACGAGTGATATTATCAAATGTCTGTCCTATTTTACCTAACTCAGTCATTACAGACTACCTTCAACAACTGAATATCAAACCAATGTCCTCCATATCTAGGCTTCCCATATTTTTGGTGAGTGAAACCGGGACACATTAATATGGGATGGCCTTACCGAGGGGTCTGGATACCCCCCCCCCCCCCCCCGCCCCAGAAGAGCGGGAGGTCCGGGGGTCCTCCCCTGGGCAATTTTTTGAAAATTATAAGGAAAATGGTGAGTTTTAAGCCTTATATTAAGCCTCACAAGGGACGGGAGGGGGGACCTGGCACCGTAAATTGTTAGTTCTAAACACCTTTTAAAAATAAAAAACGATTTTTTGCTACATAAAAATATATAATTTTTTCCTTTTTAATGATAATATTTTCTGGTCTACCATCTAGAAAGAAGTCTTAATAAAATACATTTTAAAATAAAGTTGTTTGATTGAACAATTACTCTTATTATTTTTTGCAAAACTACAACTTTTTGTCTAACTACAAAAACAATTACAAAATAACTTTTTTTGTCAAACTAAAAAAAAAAAAATTAATGAGTTAAGAATGTTAATCATTGCTTTCAAACCACTCATATTTTTTACTTGTTTGCTCACAGATTACACTACCCTCGCAACGCGCTGAAATAGCAGTTTGGGCTATTGTTTTGTGTCATTCGTTTGAATACTTCTGACCTCTTTGACGCTGTGCGCGATAGTCAACTATGTTGATTGTTGAAAAGTAACCGGTTCATAAAAGATTCTTAAACACATAAATTCATTACTTTTTACGTCTGTCTGCCGTTTTCCGGGACATTGATAAAACCGGGCGGGACACCGGGACAAGAGCAAAATACCGGGACTGTCCCGGTCAAACCGGGACGTATGGCAAGCCTATCCATATCTAACCTCAAGGCTGGAATTAATATCCCAGGTTTTGCACATATACTCAGCTTCCGCCGACAACTCTATGTTAAACCCTGTGACTTTCATAAACTACCACCTTCATTCCAGATATGCTACGAAGGAACGAGTTATTGGATATACACCTCCTCTGATATCCCAACCTGCTTTACTTGCAAAGAAGAAGGCCACTTGGCCCGTGCATGTCCATTGCTAACTAATCCTTCAGACGAAGAAAACCAACCTTTCAACCTACCTCCAACCCCTTCCAAGGAGCAACCATCCAATCCAGCCGGCAATACTTTGGAGCATGAACAGGATAAGAATCCTCTTCAAACTATTGAACATAACACCGACTCCCTTCCTACTTATCAAAACACTCCTCTAATGGAAACGTCCTTGAATGGACAACCACCGCTACCTGAAATCAACAAAGAATCGTCTACCACCATACACCATGGAATAAAACGACCTTTACCTCCAAGTGACTCATCAGATATCTCTTCCAGAGCTGACATCAAGTCCTTCTGTGATGACCTCTCTATATCGGGAGATGATAAAACAGATGATGAATTCCCTACTCTGGGCTCCAAAAAAACTCCAGACATAATCCATCCCAAGAAAAAGCAATGAAACCGAATTCCTTCAACTTAGAAAATCAACTCCTCCCTGTGAAAGAAGTGATAGAAGCTGATCCCTCTAACTTTTCACTTGACTTTTTACAACTAAGAAGTCTTTTTGAGAATACTAGGTGCATCAGCACCTAATGCCTTATCCATTGCACTATCTTACACATCTAATATTGAAGAACTCATCGAGACTATGCGCAAACTACATCCCTACTATCAAGACAAGAACATCAAGAATAGTAACACTCGACTTATCAAGAAACTACTCAATGCACTTAATAATGACAGCAACTCCTCTCCTCCTATAACTCCTCAAACCGAAATGAACCCAAGCCAATAATCCTTCTATTTAAATAATCTTCATGAATCCCAGTATATTACAGTGGAATATAAACGGGTATTACCCCCAAAACGAATTCTTGAAAATTTTAGTCAATGAACATCAACCTCAAATAATCTGCTTACAAGAAACCAACTTTAGAGACCACAATGTGGCTAATATTAAACATTATACAGCATACTACAAAAACCGCAACAATCCTACTTACGCAAGCGGAGGAGTTACCACCTACATTAGCAATAAAGTTCCTCAAAAAGAAATTCCACTAAATACAAAATTGGAAGCAGTAGCATCTATGATCTTCCTTTCACTTTCCTTCTGAATCTGCAATATATATCTCCCCTCCAGCCAGAAAATAGACCTGCAAGACCTAGTAGATCTAATAAACCAACTTCCCAAACCATTTATTCTCTTGGGTGATTTCAACTCCCACAGCACCGTTTGGAACAATGACTATACAAATAAAAGAGGAAAAATAATTGAAACACTAATAGATTCTGAAAATTTAATCCTACTAGACTCAAATGGTCCTACACACTGGGACATACAGCACGGAACGTTCAGCACAATTGATCTATGTTTATGCACTGCAGACATAGCAGCAACATTCACATCGAACGCTAGTAAAAACCTCTATGGAAGTGATCACTTCCCTATATCAATTAATAAAAACAACAAACTTCACCCTCAAATTAATCTTAAGAAATGGAACTCAAAACATGCCAACTGGAGTCAATACAGAGAAAATATCAAGACTGAGCTCAACAGATTACCGCCATCTTACCTCATCAAAAATTACAATATCAACTATATTGTAAACGAATTCACTAAGGCAATACTCAAAGCCGCAGAAAAATCAGTCCCTAGAATTAACAATGTAACCCACAAAGGAGTAATTCCTTGGTGGAACAACACATGTAAAGAAGCGATCAAAAACAACAATCAATCTTTTTACAAATACAAACGACACCCTACTCTTGAGAATAAATTAAATTTTCAAAGAAGTCGAGCAAAAGCACGAAAAGTTATCAAAGAAAGCAAACGAAATTCCTGGATAAAATACGTTTCCTCTCTTTCCAATAAGACCCCTCAGAACTCTGTTTGGGAATACTTACGGAAAATTAAAGGAATCCAAAATCCCTCAAAAACAATAACTCTCTCAACAAAATCTGGATCAACAATAACCAACCATCTAGACATTGCCAATACCTTAACCAAAAACTTTGCAAAAATATCAAGCGATTCCAATAATGAACAAGTACTCTCAAATTTCCGTGGACCTGACAATAACTCACTCTCAGACCTCTTTGATAATACCAATGATAGTTACAATGATAAAATTAGCACAAACGAAATATCTCAAGAATTCAACGACTGTCGAAACTCTAGTCCTGGCCCTGATGATATATGAATTCTTCAAAGAACTTCCCCCTGACGGATTAGAATATCTCACCGAAATTTTCAACTTCATTTGGACTCAGAAAGTATTTCCAGATGCTTGGAGGAAAGCCATAGTGATTCCTATACCCAAACCAGGAAAGGACCACATGATTCCTGATAATTATCGACCAATAGCTCTAACATGTAGTATGTGCAAATTAATGGAAAAAATTATTAATAAAAGACTAAAATGGATACTAGAGCAGCAGAATTTCTTTACACAAGAGCAGTGTGGTTTCAGACAATTTCACTCAACAACTGATACCTTAATAACCTTAGAATCAGAAATTCTAGATGCTTTTCGACATGGACTCCATCTCCTAGCAGTCAGTTTAGACATACATAAAGCACATGATACGATACGCAACAATCAAGTCATAGAAACCCTAAAACAACACAATATCAAGGGAAATATGATTGGATTCATATACAATTTTCTACAGAACAGAAGCATCCAAGTCCGAGTTAATGGTGCCCTATCTCAAGAAATCAGATTAGAGAAAGGAGTCCCACAGGGTTCAGTCATTGGTGTAACCCTTTTCTTAGTAGCCATAAATGGCATAACTTCCTGCATCAACCTCCCAGTAAACTCTTGCCTCTTTGCGGATGACATCACCATTTTCTGCAAAGGCTGTAATCTATCAACAACCCAAGAAATAATACAAAAATCCCTCGACAATCTTGCCAATTGGGAGAATCTTACAGGCTTCATTTTCTCTGCAACCAAAACCAAATGCATTCTATTTTCCAAACAGAGAAGACAGAATGAACAACCAGAATTATATCTCAAGGTAAATAAAATCGAAGTGGAAAAAGAAATAAAAATACTGGGAATGACCTTCGACAGCAAACTAACATGGAACTCCCATCTTAAAACTTTAAGAAACGACTGCCTACGTCGAATTAATGTTCTCAAATCATTAGCAGCTAACAACTGGGGAGCTAACGCTCATGTATTAATGTCCACGTACAAAGCAGTCATCCGTTCTAAGCTAGACTATGGCTCCATTATATACAATTCAGCCCCAGCATCAGCACTTAAATTACTTGACCCTATTCAAAACACATCTCTAAGGATCATCTTAGGAGCTTTTAGAACCAGTCCGATCTCCAGTCTACTAATGGAAGCTTATGAACCTCCGCTCCAATCTCGCAGAAAACTACTGACTATCAATTATGCAACAAAGGTCGCAGCGTCTCCGCACTCCGAAACTTACACCTATGTTTTCCCAAATAATCAATCTCTTCGCTACCCCTCGCAGCAAAGAATACATCTTCCTATCCTCATTAGACTTTCACGACTCCTACATGATGTCCACTCTCATTTTCCCCCAATTGCTCCGAGAACTACAACAAATATGTCAATTCCGCCATGGAGAATTAAAACGCCACCAACTATTTTAGACTTATGTGAAATTAATAAAGAATCAACTGACAGTAGCACCTTCAAGACACTCATTATAGAGAAAACCAAAAGATTTCCCACCTTTACCGCAATCTATACAGATGGATCAAAGACAGAATATGGTAGCGGATGCGCTATTGTATATCCAGATCATACGATAAAGTATACATTACCAAAAATATGCTCTATATTCACATGTGAACAATACGCCATTCTAAAAGCTATAGAATCCATCAAGAATTACACAAAAAGAGAAATCTTTTTAATCTTCTGTGACTCCTTATCTACAATAAACTCCCTTCAAGATTCATCGCCTTCCAACTCCTTAGCCCAAAATATACTGGAGTCATATAACACGGCAACAAATAATGGTCAGCAAATTTACATTATGTGGATTCCCTCACACAAGGGTATAAAAGGCAACGAACAAGCAGACATAGCAGCCAAAGAAGCAACTCGTCTCTCCCCTCAAGATCCAAACTTTCTCACCCCCTACAATGATGTGGCCTCTTCCCTTAAACCAAAAATCCACAAACAATGGTTAACCGACTGGATCCGGTCCCCACACTCGAAGCTTCATGACGACCGGAATGATTCTACAAATAAATTCGACATCCCGCTCCTTCCACGCCGAGAACAAGTCCTCATTACCAGAATACGAATAGGTCATACCAAAATGACCCACGCACACATCTTCTGCAAGACATCTCCACCGGTATGCGAGAACTGTCAAGAACGGAAAACGGTTAACCACATACTACTAAAATGCCCTTTGTACGATCAACAAAGAACTCTATGCAACCTCCATCAGAGAAGAAGCCTAAGTGAGATCTTAAATGAACACATCCATTTCAAAAACATAATTAATTTTTTTAAACTGACGAATATGTACCAAGATATATAACCTCTGTAACAACTTTTGTAATACAGCACCTTAAGTAAATGTTTGTATCTAACATTGTTATAGCTATGTACAAAATTCTGTATGTCGCGATATGACTCTACGAGTTAAAGCGACAATAAATAAATAGGAATAAAAAAAAAAGATTCCCGCGTGTTACAGTGCTACTGTAAATTACATTTGTACAGGGATTAGGTCGTTTTTAAGTTACAAATCCATGTTAAAATAAAATATCTGTGAAATATTCATTCTGGATGGCTTGATGCCGCAATAAACTGACCATGGAGCTGAAAGACATTACAATATGTTTACAATATTGATTAGAAAGATACATTTATTAAATTAAAATTGATATTCCGCTAACACAAATATAACCTGAGTAGTTGCTTCACACCATAGATGACTAATATAGTGTGTTTGTTAAGTTCTGTTCTGTCAATGACATTTCATCTGTTTCCTGAGAAGTATTGATAACTGACTTAATGCTTTTCAGCTCCAACCGATTCAATTATTAATGAATCAGTTAACTTTGCTGGTCGTTGCCCGCTGATTGCAACAAGGGTGAATACATCTTAGATGCTCCATCTAGTGCCGATACTATTGTCTCAAATTGTAATTTGCGCGTGAGTGGGACACCTGCGGTACTTTCTCGCTTTGTGTATGTTTAGCTCCATGATTATCATCTAAATGCTAGCCCTTGTCACTACAACCACTTTGTCTCTCACTTGCTGAGAGTTTTCAGTCAGCATATTGTTTATATTAAAGCCCATGCATCACAGAATTCAGATGAGCCTTCCGCGGTCTTCCTCTCCCTTTCTTCCTCAGAACTTTCCCTTCCAGTGTGGTGGTCAGGAACTCATTATGACGTAAGGTGTGGCCACCACATTTTGCTTTCCTCTTTTCCATAGTAATGATCAATTTTCTTGTTTCGTCTACTTCCTTGAGGACCTATTCGTTAGTCTTTCTCTCCGTCCAGCCTAATTTTAGTATCATTCTCCACAACCACATTTCTGCTGCTTCCAGGCGTTGTATGTCCTGTTTCTTTAGAACCCAAGTTCCATATCAGTATAACAAAACACTCCAGACAAATGTTTTGGTAACGATTTTCTAGTTTTAATGCTAAAGTGTCTGCCTGTCAAAGATGTCTCTTATTTCTGAAGGCCTGCTTAGCAAGGGGGATTCTCCTTTTGATTTCTGTGGTGCACCTATTATCGTCAGTGGCAATGCTTACCCTGTTTTATTTTTCTCCGGAAAGTTTTCAAAAATGTCTTATAATTCATTTGATCGCAAGGTGAATGTAATGTTCCCCGGATTGTCCTTTCATGACGAATAACTTACATCAGTTTGACCGCACTTGTGTGTACAATCTTCTCTGATATTAAACTTCTGATACCTCCCTCCTTAGTGAAAATAGTGCAGCACCCAGATCAGTTATCCACAAACCGCCACTGCTTTCAACCATTGATTGCTTTGAAGCTACTGTTTTACTACAGTGTAATTACTTCGTGATGTTGACATTATCTACATGAAGTTCGTATTTGATTAGCATAGAGGAAATATTGCATTGTATCATTAACCTGGAAAATATATAATTACGGAGATTCTTCGGGTGAGCTGCTTTTAATCTGGCCGCTGTTCCAGTTGGCCAGCGGAGCGGATATGTTGGTAATTACGGTGGGAGATGTAACACTGATACACAGTTTAAGGTAGCTCAAGTGCTGACCTCTCACACGTGTACCAGGAGCATCGTCAATGAAATAAAGCAGTGCTCTCGTTCCTTTTTCTAATTGCTCACGTAATTCAGTTCTTTTTTGTTCTGTGTTTGTTTCTTTATTTTCTTTAATCACGATAGAACCTCTACAAATTAGGCATGTCTGGCCTCGATTAAATTCCAACCCTCCGTTTGTCGCTTTCGAAAATGTAACGCCAGTATCACGTGCCTTATAATCGTAGGCCAATTTTTTATTGATATTACATTAGCTATTTCTTGTTATAAAATTTTGACATTTGATTTTATAAGAAGGATGGAATTTGATTAATATACTCATCATCAAATTCCAACTCCAGTCGCCCGGGTGCTGTTAACGAGTCCTCGACACCTTTTCCTGTCCATGAATAGTTGGTCTTCATGAGTCCTTCTCCAGTCTGGCCTTTTGTCTTCAAGATCATCTTTGATTTGGTTCATCAATTTCTTCATTGGCGGGTTGCGTGGCGCAGTCGGTAGAGGCGCTGAGCTTATAATTGAAAAGGGGTTGGTTCGATCCCCACCTAGGTAGTGGATCTTAGAAACAAAAATACCACTTTAGGAAACGCAAATGGCCCTTGGGTTCACTCAGCCTACACCAGAAATGAGTACCAGGGTAATTCCTGGGAGCAAAGACGGCCGGTCATGGTGTTGGCAAATCCATCCCATCTAGAGCCGATGTCACAAAAGTGGAAGCCTCTACCTTCCATTACTCCCAGGGCCTCTATGGCCTGCACGGAGGTGGCTTTTTTATTTCTTCTTTGGTCTTCCTACTGGCCTTTATCCTAGGATAATCTTGTTGAAGTAAGCTTTTGGTGTCCTCTAGTCTCCCATTCTTTGAAGATGTCCATACCATCCTAATCGTTGCTTCGGCAAATATTTTGTATCACTGATATCTGTTTGTTTCGTTCCATACTTTGTCTCTCCTTGTCGTTTGAAGCATTGTTCTTATAAACTTAATTTCGGATGCCTGAGTCGTACTTTCTCCTCTTCTAGACAGGGTGCATGTTTCTACTTCGTAAGTTAGAATTGGGATGTAGTAGGCCTACGTCTTAAACAGTATCAGTTTACACTTCCTGGGCAACTTATTATCCAACAGTAGTGTTCTAACTTGTGCATATAAGGTGGCTGCATTACTGCACTGTTGCTGTAATTATCCTTACTCAGTGTGCTACCAAGATATTTAAATTGATCAACAATAATTTGTAAATGCCGATTAATTCAAGTAAATGGTTGAATTATACAGTCCTGTTGTCATCACTACTGTCTTACTTCGACTTATTTTCAACCCATATTGTCCCATGCATCCTGTTTTTCTTGTACCTCTCTGACACTTTCTCCCCAAAACATGACATCATCTGAAAAGACAGGGGCATTTGTTTCAATGCCCTTTGAAATATCAAATATTTTCTCACGGCATTAAAATCTTATTTAATTTGAACTATTAAAAGAAATTTGTTACTATTTCCCGTATTGAGTAAAAACATGTAATATTTGGGATAAGATGAGTATTTATCTAGAAATTAGTGTTCAATATATATTCTGAATTATAAAGAGTGTTTCTTAATTCCCATTACAGACTTTGAGGGCTTGTAGTGAGGACCAAGACGGTTAAGGTTACCATAGGAACTTGTGTCCGGAAACCTACCGTCTGCCCGCTACCCGCAAGAAACCACCACAGCACACGTTTGCAGGGGAAAAAAAGCAACCCATTCGCCACTTTTCCAGTCCTTGGTGTGCCTTTACTAACAGAAATCCATTTTCTATTTAAAGCTGCTAGTAAAGTTTATACTTCTTCTTCCTATCAAGTGTTACGGTCTCGTTCCATCTCTTCGTAGGTCGACCTACGTCTCTTCTGCCTCTAGGTTGGTATTTGAGGAGTGGTCGGGTGATCCGGCCAGTCTTCATACGTAGTACATGGTCCTTCCAAGCTGATCTGTAGTTCTGTACTGTGTTGATAATTAGTTTTACTTTTAATTCTTTTACGGGTATCCTCAGATCTTTTCCTATCCCATAGTGTCTATCCAGCTGTTCTCCTCATGAACCGCATCTCGACACTCGTTAGTCTCCGTTCATCCCCTTTGCGAAGGATCCAAGCTCCGATGCAATATAGTAGGGTGTGTTTGGCTAGAATGTTGTATAGTTTGAGTCGTGTGTGCCTCTGGACTAAAGATGGCCTGAAGATGTTATTTATTAAACCTGTAACCTTAGTGAAGTTGATGACTTTGTGCTGCATATCGGTTTCTTGGATATAACTCAGGTTATAGCCGATGGTTGGTTGGTTCTTAAGTATAGGGGCTTCGACAACGTGGTCATGTAGCCCCGTGTACTTTGGCTGTGTGTAGAATCTGTCTGATAACCGTTGTTAATTGTGATGACTGTATTATTGTGTGTATGTGTTTTAATTCAAGTAAGGACTGCAGACAATTTTCAAGTAGGTCCTACTTTTGCCGCCAAACGCCACCGTCAACGACTACTAGTTCAGATCTTAGCTACCAGACGTCACCGCAGTCGGCTCTTGGCAACGAACGTAGAAACCTGACAGAGCGTTGTTTACATTCTTAACCTATACAATTTAACTTCACACAGGTGTAATTAGTGGAAGGTTCTTTAACATGCCATAAATCTATGACATGGGACCGCCGGCTTTACTTCCCCTCTGAAGGAAGGCATACTGAGGGATGTTGAACGCTCTTAAAAATCCGACGACTTCGGCCGGATTTGAACCCGCGATCTTGGGCATAGAAGCTCAGCATGCTACCGACTACGCCACCGAAGCCGCCCAGGTTATAGCCGAGATATTTGAATGTTGATACCAGCTCAAGGGTTGTATTTTCTATTGCGATTATTTTTCTTTCATGGTTTTTTTCCGATGAAGGCCATAACTGTAGTTTTGGTAAGGGAAATCTCCGTGTTGTAATTTCCTTCTGTTGTGTGAAGATTATATGTATTGATCTCTGTAAATCAACTTCAGATTCTGTCTTGAAAATCAACAAAGAAGAATTATTTTTGTGTCGCAATAACCTCCAAAATTTAACATATGACTGCGTCTATTTTTAGGCACTTTCAATGTTCTCCTGCAGTGAACCTTTCATTTGTTTTAGGGGTAGAGACCTCGCTGTTCCGCTCCTTAAAACTACAGTAACTAACTTTATTTGTTTTACACATTATTTGCTGTTGAGGAAGATGGGATAACATTTCCGCAGTGAGTCTAACTTGTGTCAAGGGAGACAGTCCCTGGTCAGACTTGTACAAACTTATTGAACTGCCATGTAAGCTACGAGCGTGACGTGCGAGGCTGCTAAAGTGCTGCTTCGAGCACAGCTCCGTATTCCCATCCTTCAAACCAGAGTCTATAAAAGAGGGTTCTTCTTGAGATGTTTCTGCGTGACATCAATAGAGACGGCAGTCATCATCCCAGAATACCCAGAATATACGGTATGTACTATTTAGTACTCAAATACTGTGACATTACAAACATATGGTGATTATCATATTCAGTGGCGTAGAACCCCCCCCCCCCCCCCTATTGGAAAATAGGCAAGTTGTGATTTGTGTCTGTTTCACTACCGCGCGCCGGCTACTTGGTGATGTACTCTTGTCGCCTTTCGGCCCGGGTCCCCATTTGTGGCTACACACGTCTTCATGACAACGTATAATCACAGTCTACAGATCGCGAAGCTTGGCTCATATTTTTCTACCGCGCGACAATAATGCTCTCACAGAACCAGCAAGCATGTGCCGACTGCGCTCTGTTGGTGTATGTTATTGTTGCTGGATTTCTTCTTCTTCTTTTCCTTCAGCGATTGTCCCGCGTGCCTGCGGGGTCCGTTGTCTCCATTTCGCTCTGTCTCGGGCTGTATCTGGATGGATGTTCACGCTTTGGAGGTTTTTATGAAGCGTATCAGCCCAACGTTGTTTAGGTCTTCTGCCGACGACTTCAAGTGTGTATCCCGTCTTGGCAATAGAGTCATCATCGGCCCGTAAAACATGCCCAAACCAAGGGGGTCGGCTCTCACGCATTTTGTCTTGGATCGGTGCAACTCCAAACTGTTTTCTGATGCTGTCATTGGAAACGTGTTCTAACTTAGTGAGGCCCGCTGTCCATCTCAGCATCTTCGTTTCCATTACACTTAGGCGGCGTTCTGTCTCGACTGTAGTCGGCCAGCACTCACAACCATACAAGGCGCCTGGCCGGTTGACAGTACGATATATTTTTGATTTTAAATGATCTTTCATCCTGCGGTTGCAAGTGACTCCGGTTGTTGTTCGCCACTTCATCCAGGCTGCCTGAGTTCTGGTATTGACCTCTTCGGTGAGTCGGCCGTGAACAGTGATTGTGGAACCGAGGTACTGCACCCGTTCGTCCTGGGGATGCGATGACCCATCTGCTATTACATCGCATTGCTGGAGTTCCAGGACAGAGCGGAGTTAAATGAACCTCTAGTCAAATAAGGAATGTGTCGGAAATTCAGCTGAGTTATCGAAAAATCAGTGGGTAACACGAGACAAAGTATCTCTAGGGTCGTTACGGGCTTAAGTTTAATAAAAGAAATGCAAATATAAATGGGCGCCATCAACTGAATTCCTAGCAAACCACCTCCTTTCCGGTTAAGCCTTACTCAAGACAAGGAAAGAAAAAGGAAAATCACACCATCATCAGATCACAACTAAGATAAAAACAAATTTATTTCACTTTGATAGTCAGACATTTTAAATATACCTCCTACCTGAGAGCATGGTCGAATGCCAACGTTAAATTGTCATTGTCCAAAAATCGAACCATCTCTTTTCTAATCAAAAATATTCCATCCACATAAAACAGAAAAATCTCTAAAGTTCTCTTGGGTTCTCAGGATCACTGTAGCACTATGTCTTTCGTCACTGACATTTGTGATACCTGAGACCTAATTTCTCTTTAATTTAACATCATGAATGTGGATTTGAAAAAGTTATTAATCTGTCTAAACATACACATATTATAATCACATATTTTAAATATCACGTATTTTATGGCTTGCATGGCATAATTTAAATGTTGAACATGTTAGTCAAATGCTCCTAAACATCGAATAATCAATTTACACTATTTACATTGTCATTACAAATTACTTGTTTGTGAAATACAGAAAATTCACGGCTCATTGGTCATCATTATCATCATCATCAAAATTAAATATTTCTCACATTAATTCTCATCTCAAAATTCAACATATTCCTGTCAGAATCTTTAACTCATCACCATTAAATCATTTAAATGAAAATTATTATCATCACTTCATTATGCTTTCTAATTATTCACACACTCTTATTTTATCATCTACTTCAGATTAAATCATCTTAAATCATCAATACAAATTGTTTAATTCCTCAACTCAAGTTGCAATTCCTCAAATTATATCTCAATTAAATTTGTTTTAATTCCATATAAATTCATTAATCATCAGCTTCTTTAATTAATTATCACCTTCTAATTCAGTTATTCATCATCTATCCAATCATCTATTAATTTATTTAAATCAGTTTATTCATCCAATCTTTAATTCATCCATTTATTTAATTCATTGATTTATTCCAAAATTTAATTTATCAATTTATTTAAATTTTACTCTTCTGGCTATTTAGATTTTCATTATTTCATCTAGTCATTCTGATTTTTATTTCATTAGGTCAGATCATTAATATGCTTAATTTTCAGATTATTATTTCATTAATTATTATTCTCAGAAAATTTTGTATTATCAACTTTATTTATTTGTTTAATTTCCTAACAAATTGTTTAATATGGGTTATAGAACGTTGTCTTACAGTTTTATTACTTCCAAGTTATATCTCGTATTTAAATTTCATGCCAAAAAATATTATTGCCTTCACGACATCACGTTGGATCTGACTCTCCACAACTACATTATATATCCTCAATTCTTCAAATATCACATTTGAATACAACAATTATTCCACAAAACTCCATAAATATTCAGCACATATAGCATGAATCTCAACAATTACGCTAGACTGGGTTCGACAACCTCATGTCTGCTTCAAAATGCATTAGCAACATTGCAACTATCACTTGGCAACTTCCACAAAATGCCTATCACAAACTTCACTTAACCATGTTGCATGATCTACAAAAAATATATAACTGGCTTCAAATTATCAACGCACACAATCTCCAATAACTGTAATTAATCTGATCACATCTAGACAACTTCTTAAACAATTGGAAAAATATTACCTTAGTAATTCAAGATTTGCTTTCAAATAGCATAAATTCTCTTACAATTCTCATAATTCACATCACAGAAAAACACCAATGTGCTATAATCTCTCATATCAAAATCTGCAATACTGATCTGCCTTAAAATAAATCTGACCATTAATGATTCATCTTACAAGATTCAATTACTTTAAATCCTTCTCAAAGGTATCAACCACAATTATAAAAATCATCAAAAGCATCAGCTGTAACAGCTGTTAATCTGAAATTACTCTCAAAAGAGTATAGCAACAAAATATTGGATTGACAAACAAGAATTACAAATGTAACCCTGCTGACATTTATCGTTACTTTATTTAACAAAATTTCGACTGATATGTGACTAGTAGTTCCTTGTTTGATTCACTTACAATCTCATGTACATTCGGATGATAAAAATGAGTCCCTCAATGGCAAGTAAGATGAGTAACCACCGTACAATCGTATAAATACGAAAGACCTCGCCCCATCGGCTAACATGATAGTGCCCTGAGCGATGGGTAAGATGAGTAACCACCATACAATCGTATAAATACGAAAGACCCCATCTCGACGACTAAAATGAGTGAATGTACTAGATAGGAATCAACAAGTCTCTAGTTGTCACATAAAAGCGATATTTATTCACTAAAGTGAATAACATCTTAATATCTCCAAACAATCCAATGGGAAAAATCCCTACTGATGAATAATACACACTCGCTAGTATGCAACGAACTGACGAAGTAATTTTAGATAATCAATTGCAGATCACGAGCTCGAAATACTCGTCACACAAAAAAAACTATTCATGAAAAACTATCCTTGCTGGAAAAATGTCTAAAAGACCAAATACCTGCTTAATAAAGCCAACCAATGGTGAGAATTTCGTATAATGATGCCTGCCATATCATATGGTCACGCCACACAGTGGTCCGGATCCGTAAAAAAGCGGACAAAAATAGATTTTTCAACTTTACATTAGAAAGGCCAAGCCACCACCCAAGTGAAGTATGTTAATCAGTGTACATTAATTTCACTTTTTCTTTGGAAATTGCTTCTGTGTTTCTCAGATATAATACTACAAATGTGATACAACTCTTCGTTTCTGAATTCCTCACTCCGTTAAGTAAATTTTGAAATATCATTCTAACTTCAAAACGAAACTCGGGGTCTATAATACTGTATCTGTATGTAGTTTGTGATCTGATATATTTGTCTATAGCATGATTTCCGATTTCTGATCACTTATAAGGACTGTTATACTTATTTTATAGTGCATCATTTTCTTCAAGAAAAATAAATTTTGCTTGACCTACAAAAAAATGTATACATATGTATACCATGAAACTTATGCAAGTTTTAAAATGAAGACTGGAGAATATATCCTTCAAGGTTTCATCGCCAGAACCCGCCAGATGCGTGATTGAGAAGGGAGAGACCATCACTGCGAGCTCTGAGGATAAACACTCGCGCGAGATAAGGGCCTGTTGAGATATTTGTTTATGCCACGCAAGGGATATCTCGAGGCCATGAAACCAAAATAATCTTCAATCGCGAGAAGCAATTGATTAGTAGTAGTTATGTGTGTTGTGAAGAGTGAAAAATGAATTTTCGTTCTTAGACGTAGTGATCTTATTAACAAGATTCGAGAGAACAAAAATCAGTCTCGCACGCGTCAAGGAAAGTTTGTGGTAACATATCTCCTTAACAAATTCCAATTAAATGTTGACGACAGTGTAGAGAAAACTGTGTATAATAATATAAGAACCTTTTCTTTTTGCCGTATGTTGACCGGTGGAGAAAGTGTAACTTCTTAGAACATGCTTTTTTGAAGAAATATTCAGACGGGTTGAAAACAGAAATTGTGATATCAATTCCGAGCATTCCTGGCTCCGCAAAATCAGTAGATCGAGGTCGTCCTCCAAAATAATTTCAAGAGCTAACGGAGAGAAGCAAAATAAGGAAAATTAAAGACCTAAGGGAGAGTTCCACTTCATCAGAGCTTGCCTATGCGACCGTTATGAATTTAAGGGCCGAGGGAGACGATTCATCAGCCAAGCTAAAAAGAAGCTACCACGACTACACCAACAAGGGGCAAACGAATGGTGCGAAAATTTCAGAAATGAAAAATCTACATAAGTGGCACAAAAGCTCGTCGACAATTTACAACTTGAGTTTGGAATTTCAGTTCCGCACGCCCACTTTCGATTTTTTGAAAGTCTCCTGCATATTTCGTACCGCCTGGGTTTTAAAAAGTGGAAAGTGAGCGTGAAAATGGTAATCGAGACTTATTCGAAAGAAAGAAAAAATTGTGCAAGACTGATTCAGAACGAGATTAGGTCTTCTAGTTGATATTCAGAAGCCTGGATATGGAACAACCAATGATGGCAACACTGCCCGAAGGTTTTATGATCAACTTCAAGTAGCATCCGAAATAACAGGGGTAGACTGTGAGTTACTAACTTGTTTTGGAATAATTTTAAAAGCAATTTCCTCTGGTCATGAAATTAATAGTTCAGAGTTCAATTCCTACTGCAGCGAAACAGCAAGCTTATATGTACGGCTATATCCGTGGTGTTACATGCCTCTAACACTGCATAAAATACTTATCCTTGGATCTTTCATTATAGAAGAAGCTATTTTGCCGATTGGAGAACTTTCAGAAGAGATCTTAGAGTCTAGAAACCAAGACGTAAGAAAAAAAAGGGAAGACCATACCAGAAAATCCTCAAGAATTTCCAAATATTTTGACTTGCTCCATAGACTATTGCTAAGCTCTGATCCAGTAATTTCAAGCACGGGAAGTCTACCGAAGAAGAAATGTAGACAGTTGCCTCAGGAGGTGTGTAGTTTATTGTCTATACCCGAGGACGAGACGGAGCAGGAAGGGGAAGAAGAAGAATTCGACTCATCCAGATCAGAGGATGAATAAGTAAGTAATTTTATGCTCTACGACAAATTTACCTAATAGTAACATCTAATTTAAAGTTTTATACAAAAGTATTTCATTTCATTTAGCGGAAAATATTTTTGTCCGCTTTTTTCAAATCCGGACCACTGTGCGCCATATTCTAGCAAAATTTCGAAGCATATAAAGTCAAAGCCATGTCTAAAAAATCGTATCACTCCTATTAGAAAAATATACATGTGTGCCCAGTATTCATGAAAATAATCGTACCAGGAAGTTATAACTCTTACAGTACCTTCTCATAATCAGCTGTTATCAAATTTCAAAGATCGTCGATTTTCCCTATGTAATGAATTTCTCGAAAGATCGGCGTGAATATCATTCCATTCATGCAATGACGATTGCCTTCGAATCCCAAGTGAATCAGCTGGTGGACCTCCTCCTCGTCAGGAATCGAATCCATCGCTCCGTGGTGCCATCACGTCCCTGTCTGCGTTTACTCCGACATGATAAACTTCTGGTTATCCATAGCGGATATTGTCCAAATCCTCACGAAAAAGTTCATAGAAACAGCGGACCCCCTATTCCTCTTCTACGTTACGCCACTGTTCTATACAACGTTCGCTTTGAGTGTTGAAAGTTCAATTTCCACAGCGGTTTAGTTTTACTTGTAGAAAATAAAATTGTTTTATCAGAGTGTCTAAGTTTATGAAACACCCTGTAGCTGTGTTCATACTCGGTAATTCATAACACTTCTTAAGACTGACTTGCATTAATGCACGAGCTAATGTTCCTAAGTGCATTTGCTTACAACATTCCGTTTGCTTAAAATTGTTAATGTTACTTGGAATGCGCTATGAAATGCATAGTCGTAATGTCATTGAGAAAAACTATGTCCATTTGAAGTTCAAAGTTGCAATATCACGTAACTATTTGTCTTTATAATTCAAATGCTGAATAAACGTTCCAACTCAATGTAGTAATGAAGTTCAGCTTCTGTTATAATGCTTGCGTATAATAATGGGAATTAACCCGCACGGCCCTACTGCAATGCTATAACCATCTCCGCATAAAGCTGGCCTCGCCATGTCGTTATACTATGCCGTTCTGCGTTGAAAAGCAGCTTGGAATAAAGTTCTCCAACTACTCGCAATGCTGTTTTGAAAACCCCGGCCTCCTATGCTTGTTTGCAGCGGATGTTCGCCCGGCCCACTGACCTACTTGTCGCTCGCCGCTCGGAAAAGCCGAAACTGTCCCCTGCACTTTCCGTGACAGTTTCTGTTCGCTGCACGATCTGTACCATGCGCCTGGCGTGTGCTACTCAGCTCGACTTTCTTGCTTGGCTCACAGAGCTCGACTGACAGTCTCTGCACTGGCTTGACCCTTACCTGCTTGGTGCGGTCACGTGACGTCCTCCCCACCACCGTGGTCTTGCGTCACAAATATAATCTCGAACCCCCATCATCTCGACTATTAAGTTATAAAATAACTTAAAGGTTATCTGACTTCCTTCAAATTATTACCATATATAATGCATGTTATATCTCCTCTTCTAAGATGTTTAAATACCATGTTCCATATAGATCTTAATAAAGCTTCATAATTCCATCCATAATTCCATCTGGTCAACTGCGGTCAGCGCCTTCTTGATCCTAGACCTACTACGTCATCCTGACATTCCTCTTGACTCGATCTGAGCGCTATCTTTTCTTACCTCTTCCCAAAACCTCAACTACGGCTTAATGTCTGCTGGCGTAGCCGATAGCCTCAACTAGGTATCGGGTACATCTCTCCCGTACATCTCCTTTTTTTATCAGGATTTAGGAAAAGAAATACACTCTCAGGCATTCTATATATAACACATGTACACGGTAGCTCTACAATTCTCTTAATCAGCATGATGGTACTTTCTAATGCTAGCTGCATTAAAAGTTCCTACAACTTCATCAGTATCCATTCTGACAATCTTGTAGCTATTATTTCGGTACGTTTCTTCAATACGGAATGGAACAGCGTACAATGGCGCAAATTTATGGTAGATCTTCAGTTGAAGATTCGAAGTGACTGGCTTCCTGATCAGCACCTCGTCATTTTCTTGAAACGGCTCGTGGAACCTCCTTCCTGCCTGTCTCCTGGCTCTCTTCTCCGCCTGTCTTCTGAGTCTCTCTCCTGCCATCTCGACTCGTCTTTCTTGTGTGGGTTGAGGATCTACTGGTGCCCTCACGACTCGGTCCCATGGTCTATCCGGTTTCAATCCATGATGAAGCATGGACGGAATCTGTCCTGTGCTTTCATGTACTGTGGAATTCAAGCATTGACTAATGATGGGTATCACTTCCATCCATCTATGGTGCTGCCTTGACACATATAAGCGACACATCTTACTGATTTCCGGCATAATTCTTTCGGCTGGATTTCCCTCTGGATACCGTACAGAACTAAACACATGCCTTATTCCTAAACGATCCATAGCAGTAGAAAATTCCATACAGGTAAATTGTGATCCATGGTCACTCAACAAAACTTCAGGTTTCCCCATGCTCGGAATAACTGTTTTCTCTAATATGTTGATCACGTACTTGGATGTAGCTTTCTGGATAGGGCATAGAGATACGTATTTAGAAAATACGTCTACTGTTACCAAAACGAACTGATTTCCTTTCGTCGAACGAGGAATCGGACCGAAAATGTCCGTAGCGAAAAGTTCTCTTGGCTTGCTGGGTAATATTGATCTAGGAACTTCTTTCATTAACTTAGATGAGTATTTACTTCGCTGACAACTGTCAACAGGTCTTTATGACGTCGCGAATCGTTTGTCCCATTTGTCTCCAAACGAAGGTTTCTTGAGCGAGAGCCAAAGTCTTGTCTACACCTACATGAGCTGCAGTTCGGTGTATCATCCAAATAACTGGTTTGACAAGCTTGGGTGGGATCACTACTCTAAGTTTAGTATGATCCTGGTCGATATATTGGCATATAACACCTCCCATAATATGGTATTTTCTAGCCTCTATCTCAGTTCTTTGAAAATCTGGATCAGCGTTGTCCATCCTGCGTGTCAAAAAACGGTAAATTCTTCGCAAAGGTGCATATCTCTTCTGAGTTTGCGCTTACATCTTCAACCTTTCTAGAGTACCATTATCCTCTTGAATCAAATTTATATGGTTCACAATTACTTCCTCACATGGGTTTCTGCTCAACACATCTGCTAACAGATTTAATTTCCCAGGTCTAGGTACAACAGTTGGGTTAAATTGTTGTAAGAATAGAGCCCATCTGGTGATGCGGTCACTCGCTAAATCTGTCTTCATAATAAATTGGAGGGCTTTATGATCTGAGATCACTGTTATGTCATGTCCAAACAACACCTTCTTCCACGTCTTAAGAGCATGAACCACTCCTAATGCCTCTAACTCAGTTGCATAGTAATTCTTCTCACAATTCCTGAGCTTGCGACTGGTGAAAGCTAAATACCTATGTTTCTTGTCATCATCCAACTGATATAGGATCCCACTGATACCTATTTTGGATGCGTCTGTCTCCACAAAAAATCTTCTCGCAAAATCTGGGTACTCAAGCTTGATATTTTGGATCAACATGTTCTTAGCCGCTAAAAACGCTTGATTGCATTTATCGTCCCATTTCCATCGATTTCCCTTCCTTAGTAAATCCTGCAGAGGTGCCATCGTTTCAGTATATTCAGGACAATGTGTTGAAAAGAACTGACACATGCCTAAAAACTGCTGTACCTCTTTAATCTTTCGAGGGGTTGGAAACTCTGAAATTGCCATGATCTTCTTTGGATTGGGCCTATAACCATCTCCATCGATTCTATGTCCAAGAAGTTCAATTTCTTCATGAAAGAACTGACATTTATTGAAATTCACCTTGAAGTTCGTCCTCCTAAGATCTTCAAAAAGCATTCGAAGGTGCCTGATATGTTCTTCCGCTGTCTCAGACGCTATAATCAGGTCATCAATATAGCTCACCACATGCTCCTTAACCGCATCTGACAAATTTTCATCTAGTGCTCGGATCATCACCGGACCACTATTTTTCACTCCAAAAGGTAACTTATTGAACACATATGTTTTATGGTCAAACAAGAACCCTGTGTATTGTTTGCAGTCTTCTGCTAGCTCTACATGATAATAAGAACTAGTCAGATCAATAGTCGAAAAGAAACTCTTTCCTCTGAATCTGCGTAACAATTCACGAATAACAGGTGGCCTGTCGTGTTCAGGAAGAACTCTTTCATTAAGGGCTCTAGCATCTAGGCATATCCTCAGCTTACCATTAGGTTTCTTGACAACAGATGAAGGATTCAAATAAGCAGTTGGCATCTTCTTAATTATTCCATCTTTCTCCATATCGCTTATCATTATACTAACTTCCTCCTTCCATTTATCCGGAATGGGATATACATTCTTATGGTATGGTTTGTCATCCATCAACTTGATGCTGTAGGTAAAATTTTCTATGAGACATGGTTTGTCATTGAATATGTCCTCATATTCTGAAATTACTTGATCGAACTGCTCCTTAATTTCTGGATTTATTTTGCTTGTCATGCTAGTTCTATCTTCTATAGGCCTTTCAACGCTGCATACTATCTCATCCAATATATTCTCTCTAAAGAATGTCATCTCGGATTCCTGATTTTCCATGACCCCTTCTGGAAAGTACATGCGCCTACTCTGCATATCTATGATCAGGCCACTCTCACTTAAGAAATCTACTCCTAGGATCATGTCAAAATGTAGTTAACCCACTACTAGGAACATCTGTTCAAAACTTCTGGTTCCAATCCCAACATCTAAAAGTACCTGACTTTTACATTTCATACTCCTGTCTGGGATCACCCCTTGAATCTTGCTAACAACAGTTGGCAACATAGTAATTTCTCCTGACAATTTCAACTCATCCAGGCAACCTATGGATATCAAGCTCACCATAGCCCCCGTGTCTACAAGTGTCTTTATTTCCTTTCCCATGACTTCCACACTGATAACTGGCAATTCATGTCTATTTCCTCGATGTACTATGTCTTCCTCCTCGATTAAATCCTCGTCCTTGACCTGATACGTTTCGACAATGATGATCGATTCCCAATGATTAGCATCTTTCTCTAAAGTTAATTTGACGTTTTTTTTCCTTCGCCACTCGTGCTTGTTCGATTGACATCTCTGACTGTCTCCTCGAGTGGTGCACTAGGCTGTCTATTTTATTGCCTCGATCTCTCGTATTCACGATTATCTCGTCCTTCATTAGGATCGTTTCTTCGGCCATCCTGCCTGTCGTTACGATTATACTGTTGACCTTGGCTCCAGTTATTTCTACCACGATATCTATTGTTGTATCGATTCCTATCTTGATATCTGGAATTCTGGTTATAATTTCTGTATCGGCTGTCTCTTGCTTCCTGATCGTATGGCCTCTCATATGGTCCTCTATACCGATCATTTCCACGAACGTTACGGATGTTTCCTCGATTTCCTTCGTTCCTTCTGTTTTCCCAGGAATCTCTTCTGTCCGTTTGAGCTGCGTTATCAACGACTACCGCATTCACCTCTTGCGTGTTTCCATTGTCGTTTCTTGTATTTCTAGGCGTAACTTGAGCGCTTGTATAGTCTAATCACCGTAAAATGTCGTCATAGTGCTCAAGTGTGTTTGCTCCCGACGCTATGAGTGATCGCTGTACCTCAATCGGTAACTGTCTCGCTATAGCTTGCAAAAGCTCTTCTTCAGGCAATGGAGGAATCAGAAACTGCAATTTAGCCAGCTGTGACGTAAAATAATTGGCATAATGCGTCGGATGTGACGTGGAATAACGCTTCGAGTACATTTCTGCTCTTACGTTCAGTTGATCCTCTGAACTCCAAAATCTCCTTAGGAATGCTATTGCAAATTGCTCCATATTCGCAAAATTGCTTCTGAATGCTCTAAATCAAGTTAGCGCAGACCCGTCTAAGGCGCGTTCGACTATCCTTAGCTCTCTTTCCTTGGCTACTCTATGTTCCGTCATGTAGTCTCGAATATCTCGCAGAAATTCGACTGGTGTGACCCCTGTATTTCCAGAAAACTTTCTCGGCTTGTCATCCAGATTTCTGATAATGGTAACTGGACCTGAGTATCGTTCACTTGTACCCAACGTACTCCTATTTGAACTCGGATTATCCTGAGGGGTTGAACTTGCCCTTTCGAATGTCACATTCGGTTGCGTTTGACGGTCTTCTCCCATGCTAACTTCTTGATTACCCATACTGCGGTCTATCGCTGTCTGATTCATCGATATTTCCCCTGTAATGCTTGCACATTTTCTTTACATCTAACTTCTAACCTAGCTTCTGAACTATTTATCTGTTCTTTAACTTCCGTTTCCATTTTAGAAATAGTTTCTGCAATACCAGACATACCACCCTGCAACTCTCCTAACACCTTAGCTAAATCTTCCGGCAACATAATTATATTTTCAATAGACGTTTTATTCAGAGACGTTAGACAACAACACATCACAATGTCTCAATTCCTGCATTCACTTGGGTATAGGAAAAATGACTTATAACTAACATGATATATTACTAATACGATTAACATGAACACTGGAATGGGCACACAAGTATATTGTCTGACTAAGTTTAATAAATTTTGTAACACAATTAAATGATCTTGAGATCTGTCTCTCAGTAATCTAAATCTGATGTGATTTCATAGAATAAACAAAATCGGTCCCCACGTTGGGCGCCAATTCTCCCTCTCTTTCTGCACCCGTCCTGGGGATGCGATGACCCATCTGCTATTACATCGCATTGCTGGAGTTCCAGGACAGAGCGGAATTAAATGAACCTCTAGTCAAATAAGGAATGTGTCGGAAATTCAGCTGAGTTATCGAAAAATCAGTGGGTAACACGAGACAAAGTATCTCTAGGGTCGTTACGGGCTTAAGTTTAATAAAAGAAATGCAAATATAAATGGGCGCCATCAACTGAATTCCTAGCAAACCACCTCCTTTCCGGTTAAGCCTTACTCAAGACAAGGAAAGAAAAAGGAAAATCACACCATCATCAGATCACAACTAAGATAAAAACAAATTTATTTCACTTTGATAGTCAGACATTTTAAATATACCTCCTACCTGAGAGCATGGTCGAATGCCAACGTTAAATTGTCATTGTCCAAAAATCGAACCATCTCTTTTCTAATCAAAAATATTCCATCCACATAAAACAGAAAAATCTCTAAAGTTCTCTTGGGTTCTCAGGATCACTGTAGCACTATGTCTTTCGTCACTGACATTTGTGATACCTGAGACCTAATTTCTCTTTAATCTAGCATCATGAATGTGGATTTGAAAAAGTTATTAATCTGTCTAAACATACACATATTATAATCACATATTTTAAATATCACGTATTTTATGGCTTGCATGGCATAATTTAAATGTTGAACATGATAGTCAAATGCTCCTAAACATCGAATAATCAATTTACACTATTTACATTGTCATTACAAGTTACTTGTTTGTGAATTACAGAAAATTCACGGCTCATTGGTCATCATTATCATCATCAACAAAATTAAATATTTCTCACATTAATTCTCATCTCAAAATTCAACATATTCCTGTCAGAATCTTTAACTCATCACCATTAAATCATTTAAATGAAAATTATTATCATCACTTCATTATGCTTTCTAATTATTCACACACTCTTATTTTATCATCTACTTCAGATTAAATCATCTTAAATCATCAATACAAATTGTTTAATTCCTCAACTCAAGTTGCAATTCCTCAAATTATATCTCAATTAAATTTGTTTTAATTCCATATAAATTCATTAATCATCAGCTTCTTTAATTAATTATCACCTTCTAATTCAGTTATTCATCATCTATCCAATCATCTATTAATTTATTTAAATCAGTTTATTCATCCAATCTTTAATTCATCCATTTATTTAATTCATTGATTTATTCCAAAATATAATTTATCAATTTATTTAAATTTTACTCTTCTGGTTATTTAGATTTTCATTATTTCATCTTGTCATTCTGTTTTTTATTTCATTAGGTCAGATCATTAATATGCTTAATTTTCAGATTATTATTTCATTAATTATTATTCTCCGAAAATCTTGTATTATCAACTTTATTTATTTGTTTAATTTCCTAACAAATTGTTTAATATGGGTTATAGAACGTTGTATTACAGTTTTATTACTTCCAAGTTATATCTCGTATTTAAATTTCATGCCAAAAAATATTATTGCCTTCACGACATCACGTTGGATCTGACTCTCCACAACTACATTATATATCCTCAATTCTTCAAATATCACATTTGAATACAACAATTATTCCACAAAACTCCATAAATATTCAGCACATACAGCATGAATCTCAACAATTATGCTAGACTGGGTTCGACAACCTCATGTCTGCTTCAAAATGCATTAGCAACATTGCAACTATCACTTGGCAACTTCCACAAAATGCCTATCACAAACTTCACTTAACCATGTTGCATGATCTACAAAAAATATATAACTGGCTTCAAATTATCAACGCACACAATCTCCAATAACTGTAATTAATCTGATCACATCTAGACAACTTCTTAAACAATTGGAAAAATATTACCTTAGTAATTCAAGATTTGCTTTCAAATAGCATAAATTCTCTTACAATTCTCATAATTCACATCACAGAAAAACACCAATGTGCTATAATCTCTCATATCAAAATCTGCAATACTGATCTGCCTTAAAATAAATCTGACCATTAATGATTCATCTTACAAGATTCAATTACTTTAAATCCTTCTCAAAGGTATCAAACACAATTATAAAAATCATCAAAAGCATCAGCTGTAACAGCTGTTAAACTGAAATTACTCTCAAAAGAGTATAGCAACAAAATATTGGATTGACAAACAAGAATTACAAATGTAACCCTGCTGACATTTATCGTTACTTTATTTAACAAAATTTCGACTGATATGTGACTAGTAGTTCCTTGTTTGATTCACTTACAATCTCATATACACTCGGATGATAAAAATGAGTCCCTCAATGGCAAGTAAGATGAGTAACCACCGTACAATCGTATAAATACGAAAGACCTCGCCCCGTCGGCTAACATGATAGTGCCCTGAGCGATGGGTAAGATGAGTAACCACCATACAATCGTATAAATACGAAAGACCCCATCTCGACGACTAAAATGAGTGAATGTACCAGATAGGAATCAACAAGTCTCTAGTTGTCACATAAAAGCGATATTTATTCACTAAAGTGAATAACATCTTAATATCTCCAAACAATCCAATGGGAAAAATCCCTACTGATGAATAATACACACTCGCTAGTATGCAATGAACTGACGAAGTAATTTTAGATAATCAATTGCAGATCACGAGTTCGAAATACTCGTCACACAAAAAAACTATTCATGAAAAACTATCCTTGCTGGAAAAATGTCTAAAAGACCAAATACCTGCTTAATAAAGCCAACCAATGGTGGGAATTTCGTATAATGATGCCTGCCATATCATATGGTCACGCCATATTCTAGCAAAATTTCGAAGCATATAAAGTCAAAGCCATGTCTAAAAAATCGTATCACTCCTATTAGAAAAATATACATGTGTGCCCAGTATTCATGAAAATAATCGTATCAGGAAGTTATAACTCTTACAGTACCTTCTCATAATCAGCTGTTATCAAATTTCAAAGATCGTCGATTTTCCCTATGTAATGAATTTCTCGAAAGATCGGCGTGAATATCATTCCATTCATGCAATGACGATTGCCTTCGAATCCCAAGTGAATCAGCTGGTGGACCTCCTCCTCGTCAGGAATCGAATCCATCGCTCCGTGGTGCCATCACGTCCCTGTCTGCGTTTACTCCGACATGATAAACTTCTGGTTATCCATAGCGGATATTGTCCAAATCCTCACGAAAAAGTTCATAGAAACAGCGGACCCCCTATTCCTCTTCTACGTTACGCCACTGTTCTATACAACGTTCGCTTTGAGTGTTGAAAGTTCAATTTCCACAGCGGTTTAGTTTTACTTGTAGAAAATAAAATTGTTTTATCAGAGTGTCTAAGTTTATGAAACACCCTGTAGCTGTGTTCATACTCGGTAATTCATAACACTTCTTAAGACTGACTTGCATTAATGCACGAGCTAATGTTCCTAAGTGCATTTGCTTACAACATTCCGTTTGCTTAAAATTGTTAATGTTACTTGGAATGCGCTATGAAATGCATAGTCGTAATGTCATTGAGAAAAACTATGTCCATTCGAAGTTCAAAGTTGCAGTATCACGTAATTATTTGTCTTTATAATTCAAATGCTGAATAAACGTTCCAACTCAATGTAGTAATGAAGTTCAGCTTCTGTTATAATGCTTGCGTATAATAATGGGAATTAACCCGCACGGCCCTACTGCAATGCTATAACCATCTCCGCATAAAGCTGGCCTCGCCATGTCGTTCTACTATGCCGTTCTGCGTTGAAAAGCAGCTTGGAATAAAGTTCTCCAACTACTCGCAGTGCTGTTTTGAAAACCCCGGCCTCCTATGCTTGTTTGCAGCGGATGTTCGCCCGGTCCACTGACCTACTTGTCGCTCGCCGCTCGGAAAAGCCGAAACTGTCCCCTGCACTTTCCGTGACAGTTTCTGTTCGCTGCACGATCTGTACCATGCGCCTGGCGTGTGCTACTCAGCTCGACTTTCTTGCTTGGCTCACAGAGCTCGACTGACAGTCTCTGCACTTGCTTGACCCTTACCTGCTTGGTGCGGTCACGTGACGTCCTCCCCACCACCGTGGTCTTGCGTCACAAATATAATCTCGAACCCCCATCATCTCGACTATTAAGTTATAAAATAACTTAAGGGTTATCTGACTTCCTTCAAATTATTACCATATATAATGCATGTTATATCTCCTCTTCTAAGATGTTTAAATACCATGTTCCATATAGATCTTAATAAAGCTTCATAATTCCATCCATAATTCCATCTGGTCAACTGCGGTCAGCGCCTTCTTGATCCTAGACCTACTACGTCATCCTGACATTCCTCTTGACTCGATCTGCGCGCTATCTTTTCTTACCTCTTCCCAAAACCTCAACTACGGCTTAATGTCTGCTGGCGTAGCCGATAGCCTCAACTAGGTATCGAGTACAGTACTTAAATTTACTCACGCGCGTCAGATCTTCACCATTGACCGTCGATTATGTCTATCTGATGTCATGTACACAGTTTTCTTCAAGTTAAGGCGCAAACCATGTTGCAACAACCGGTCACACCATTCTTGAGTTTGGCTTTGCAGATCAAGCTTGTTTTCCGCTGCCAGCATCACGTCATCAGCATAAAGTAGGGTCCATGGTAATGGCCGGTGCAGGTCAACTGTCACGGTGCCCATAACTAGAATGAAAAGAAGCGGTGATAATGCAGAACCTTGATGAACACCGACTGTGATGGGGAAGACCTTGGATTGTCCTGAAGTTGTACGAACGTAACTTCTTGGCTGTGTATAAAGCAACTGCACCCAGTTAATAAGCTGCTCTGGCACATCATGTTTTCGGAGTGCTAGCCAGATGAGACTGTGAGGCACTCGATCAAAGGCCTTTTCGAGATCCAGGAATGCTAGATGCAGTGGCTTGGCTTTCTCATGACTTTTTGTCAATAATCCTTCTTATTATTGGAGATAATGATCCAAGCAGTAATCCCTGAACGTTTCAATTGGCTAACCCAAAGAGATTTTTAGTAAAGTGTACCAAAAATTTGAAGATTTAAAATGGGCGAGATAGGCAGGTCTTTCTTACCTAATTAGTACAATAATTGTTAAACATTGTTGATCATGACAATCACAACAATGCACAAACACGAATTTGGAAATGTCGAAACCTGGAACCCATCGCACTGTTGTAGTCAAACCGTAATGTCCACAAAAATACGTGGCACGACAATTCACAACAATAAAACTTAAGACAGCCGTTTGTGGTTGTTGTTATCCAAAGTCGGGAGACGGTAACATTGGTGTTGTCTTTGTTTTTGATTCTCTTTAGTCCACGTTCTGTCCATCTATACCAATATAATAAAGCTGAAGAGTTTGTGTGTTTGTGTTTAAACGCGCTAATATCTGGAACTTTCAGACGGATTCGAAAAATTCTTTTTGTATATGATAGCCTGATTCAAGAGGAATAGTTTAGGCTATGTAGCATTAGGCTACACCTCTAAGGTAACCTTAAAGATTGCTCTTTGTTCAGTAAGTCGGAAGAACAAGCGCTCCAGAACGGCTTCATTAATACCGAAGTCTATTGTTGCCATGTAATGTGGGCTGCATCACGTCGCCCCTACTAATGTTCTGTTGTAGAATTGCGAGCTGCTTATAAATTGCAGTCACGGGGAGTAATTAGTGCAAAAAGATTTCTTAGACCCCTTAAAACAGTTATCATAATGCCTATAGTATGCCTCTGTATAAGGGCGATGGTGTTGGTGCAGTATACTGAGGTTATCAGCTGCAATAAGCGTTGGTGCTTTCAAATTAACTTTCATTTATCCTGATCCTTATCCTTGAGCGCCCCAGTTCTGTAAAACAAATAAATCCACCGGGCGAAACCGGGCACTGCTGCTAGTGTGATATAAAAGTCTGGGTCGATGTCTCTTCTCTTTGCTTTCCACTTTAATAGGTCCGTAGATGGTCCTGTAGCTGGCAATAGTATTATCCTCCTGAGCTCTTCTATGTAGAAGGTTCCTTTCGCTAGGTCGTATACTAATGTTGCAGAGGCCATCTTTCCAACTCTCGGCACATACTTTAAGAATGGCGACTTGACGCTCTGATCACTGGACATCACCGATCGTGAGGTGATCCCATACTATTTCTAGACCATAAGGGATGATGGTGTGAAATAGCGTCAAGGTTGTAGCTAGAAATAGGGCTGTTTGATTCCGGATCTTATATTTGGCTGTGAAGGCAGTTGCTGGTCTCTCTTGTATATGATGGCTGTAGTCTGCAAAGGTAAGCCCAGTTATTTGAACTGTTTACTTCGTTTAGTGGTTCGTTGTACAGGGTAAGTGTGTCTTGAACCCGTTGAGTGCTTCACCCGTCTATATTCCCCATTCGTTTTCGAGCACCGAGTCAATCCCTCGTATGATCAGCCATCTGTAATACATTGTGTAGTTTTACTTGAGTTTGAAATATTGCTTCTGGAAGTAACTAACAGAACATTTTATAGACGTCTGTTCTCTACAGCTGCAGTTCATCTGTGATGTAAACAAGCTTCGCGGAATAACAGGCAAGACCTTCTCGCCACGTTATAATTTAGGATCAATGAATATCAATCTCTGTACCAGCTAGCTTGCCACGGTGGGTGAGTGGATAGCGTGTCGGTCTACTAACCCCAAGGTTGCAGGTGGTAAGTGATTTTTGAAAGGCGGCAAAAATACGATACGCATGTCATACGATGTTGGCATGTCAAAGAACCCATTTGAATTCAGTAGGCCGAGTTCATAATGGCAAAATTAATCTCGGGAGTTCCTCATTTCTCTACTAGAAAGCGCTATTGTGTTCAAGGAGATTAGATATCTAACATCTAACCTCCTTGACTTTCATAGTCAAGGAACTACGAATTTCGACATGCAAGCTACCCTATGGGTGTCAAATAGCAAAGCTTGCACCAGGCACCCGAGGCCATACGATATTATTATTATTATTATTATTATTATTATTATTATTATTATTATTATTACCAGCTAGGAACAACAAGTGTTACTTGCTTACTGAGTATAGGAAATAATAATAGTTTGGGCCCTTTACTTGGTATGGAAATGAAGCCCACACAAAAATATTAATTTTTATTCGTCTTAAAATAATAAAAACCTCGATGAAACCCGTCAAAACATGACGGACAATGGAAAACAAAATTACTGAAGAATCTTCTTATATAAGTTACATTCTTTATACGATTACTTTTTAGCACTATTGCAACTTTAAGGGCGTCAAAAGATAGCACTCTCAGCATTGCAACATATTGCTGGTCATGACTGAAAACGTGATGAGGTAAATAGCCCAATACGTTCAAGAGTTTCTCCTTGAGCTTGATTGATTGTGATAAAGTAGGCCGAACGAATAGGACATTGTTGCCTATTAATAGAAAATGTACTGTACCTGCAAGTGTTTTATCGGAAGGTGTTAAACCAAGTCGTATGTCTCTCTGCCTAATATTACTGCAATTCAGTCTCTTGAGGTATAACTAAGAAGAGGAAGGTTTAATTCCCACCTCGACAATCTTGGATGTGGTTTTCCGTGGTTTCCCACTTCCACTCAAGGCAATTACCGGGATGGTTCCTAACTTAAGGCCTTGGCCGTCTCCTTGCCATTTCCCACCTTAATTACAAATACACACAGTAATGCAGCCATCACAATAACACAGGTTATCAGAGAAAATTTTACGCATACACACCAAAGTACACGGGACCACGATGTCGGAGCCCTCCAAACGAATTATGTTTGCCAAGTGTCTCTCATGGTGAAACCATTCACTATATTCAAAGCCGCTGTCTGAAGAAAATAATCCATATTTTCATTATCCCAAAAAATCAATGTTGCACATTCGTATACGTTCATACTGTTATTATATTTTATTGTCAGAACTTGGTTAATGTATGTTTTCAATTACATGGAAGCTTATTAAATAACTTACATTTTAATGGACTTCTCACCGCCATTTGGTCATGAGCCCAGGCGGATTGTGGGCATGCGTGAGGAGCAAGAATTCCGAATCCAAGCAATTTCTTACATATTTCTTACAATTAATATATTACCATATATGAGTTCTTGGGAAACGTTCAGATTTCTAAGGAGCATAACTATGGCTCAAACGTTCGGAGTTTGTGGAGGCGAATCACTTAATTCCAAGGAATTGAAAAATTCAATAATAGGGAAATGAAGTAGCTGGCTTTCATCTTCAGTATCCAATCTGTTAACGCTGATGTATGTGTTTGAACTACTGGATATACGTTCAATGACTTTTAAATTAATATCATTACATTGTTGCAGCTCGGCAAATATTATATATTCCAGCAGATCAATTTTACCCTCACAACAGTAAAGACCAAAGTAACCACGCGTAGATTTGACGCATGAGAAATACAATGTAGAACAATGTTTACATTTGATCATCAAAGACCTTACAGTACACTGTACTCCACAATATCTGGAATTGTTTCTGAAATGGACTATTTATATTGGATTTTAAATGTGGCTTCGTATTATTCGATAACACTATAGTGTCCTGCAATAACGGAGCCGCTAAATATTAAATGACAAATAATACTTCCATTGCCGACATCAACTGCATAGTTAGACTCAGTACTCTAAACAAATAATCATTAAACAATTGTCTTATACAATGAAGTTCAACATGACCGTCCAGAGACTTTCATACTCAAGTTGGTTGGTGAGGAGAATGCAATGAGACTGATCGCTTAAAATAAATTCCTTATAATTGTTGCTGCCAGCGAAATTTTTTGCAATAGCTTGAAAACGCAGTTCAGAATGACGTTCTTCATTTTGCTATAAGCAGTACGAAACTGCTCTAAATAAGAAATTTCCATCACTGTTATAAGTTATGGCAGTACTTTTGCAGGGGAACATAGAATCACTTCGCCAACTACTGGAATGACCATAGGCCTATACTCAATACTCACTTCGGCAGTCACCCTAATGGAGGCAGGTTTTGAATTCTATGCCCCGTGCATGTCGAAAATCGTATTAACACATGGAAGCCCACCCTTTCTTGGCTATCGCCTCGGAGACACGGGTTACGTTTCCTGCTCTGCCAAGAAATTTAATTCTGGTCTGAGGGCAAAAACGCGGCACATTCAGTCTCTTGAGGTATAACTAAGAAGAGGAAGGTTTAATTCCCACCTCGACAATCTTGGATGTGGTTTTCCGTGGTTTCCCACTTCCACTCAAGGCAAATACCGGGATGGTTCCTGACTTAAGGCCTTGGCCGTCTCCTTGCCATTTCCCACCTTAATTACAAATACACACAGTAATGCAGCCATCACAATAACACAGGTTATCAGAGAAAATTTTACGCATACACACCAAAGTACACGGGGCTGAGTGACCACGATGTCGGAGCCCTTCAAACGAATTATGTTTGCCAAGTGTCTCTCTTGGCGAAAGCAATTGTGGACACGCGCGAGTGCCTGGAAAACTACTTTTTTCTTTAATAATTTAAGAGTATATCGACGATGCATAATTTAACTTTTAGTCTAGGACGCTAATAACTTGACCACCGAAGCATTGGGAAGAAATTGCAATATTAAGGTACATAAACAACATAGCCTACACATTCAACTGTCAGTTAATGTTCTTCAACATTTCCCTTCTTAAATATTCCCCTCCTTTATAATTTTCCATCACGTGAAAACGCGCCATGTCTTGTGTTTTAAATATATCGATGCAATGGTGCTGCCATATGTTGTCAGTTACTGGAACTATATGGGCGAGGTACTGCCATCTCTTGTCAGTTACTGGAACTGATTGCAGCTATTCAAACAGCGTATTGAGGACAAATGTTAGCTCTTTTGATCACATGCTGTCATGCAATGGTAAAAGGGAAATAAAACGTATTGAGAGGGAATGTAGATATATGTATCTTTAACTGACATAGAACGTTACTAATACTCCTTGATAAAACAATATTTAACTAACACGTGAAAACGCGCCATGTCTTGTGTTTTAAATATATCGATGCAATGGTGCTGCCATCTGCTGTCAGTTACTGGAACTATAACTATCAGTTATAGGAACTGATTGCAGATATTCAAACGGCGTATTGAGGAC
Source organism: Meconema thalassinum (assembly GCA_946902985.2). NCBI lineage: Eukaryota > Metazoa > Arthropoda > Insecta > Orthoptera > Tettigoniidae > Meconema > Meconema thalassinum. The sequence goes on from OX336393.1 coordinate 49,984,014, forward strand.
AACAGTTTGCTCTTTTGATCACATGCTGTAATGCAATGGTAAAACGGAAATAAAACGTATTGAGAGGGAATGTAGAAATATGTATCTTTAACAGACATAAAACCTTACTAATACTCCTTGATTAAACAATATTTCAGTGGTAAAAAAAATACTGGCGAGATCTGGGATCGAACCGGTGCTCCTTGGAACCACAGTCAGTCGCCTTAACCACATAGCTACTCGCGCACCCAGTAATTTTAAGTAGTTTTTTTTACCCATCTTTCTAGTTCTAACAGTGCTCTTTGAAATTCTAGTTTGTTATAGGTGATATTTTGCACCTGACTGATTAATTTCAACACACGCAGCTTGACAAATGAATGGCGAAACTTGAACTCCCTACCTCACTTAGTTTTTGAGGAACTGGGTCAAATATGCAGAAAAAATACACAAGTATATTACAGAAATTTAACCTTATCGTGTTTTTAACCTTAGGCATTTTTAGCCTATTTTCAATTTTGAAAAAAAAAATAGGCTTTTGAGATCCCCTTTTGTCCGTGTGTGTGTGTGCGCATGTGTGTGTGTGTGTGTGTGTGTGTCTAATAAAATCTAAACGGCTGGAGCGATTTCAATGAAACTTGGTAAGTTCATAGCACTATTCCGGACGACCCCGACAGTGCCCATCAAATTTAGTTACCTCTCACCAATCCAACATGGCGGCTGTGCGAAATATTTCACCAGCATTCAATATCTCCGAAACTATTCGCGATATCACCCTGGATTTTTTACGTTGATAGAGGGAACTACTAGAAGTTCACCTATGTGACTTTTGAAAAACTGGTAACTACAAAACCAACATGGCGGCCACGAGAATTCGCGACTTTTAAATAGACGTTTCTCGCGATTTAACCAACCAAACACAATAAAACTTGGTGCAGTATATGTTTATTCACATTGTAATGCACCGACATCTAACTTGGTTCAATTGTTTACATAACCACAAGATGGCGGAAGTGCGAAATATATCACCGGCATTCTATATCTCTGAAACTGTTAGCGGTATAACCCTGAAATTATGTACGGAGATAAGGGCACTACTGGATGTTCATCTATAAGACTTTCAAAAACCGGTTAACTACAAAACGAACATGGCGGCCAAGCGAATTTGAAAATTATAAATAGATCTTTCTCGCGATTTAATGTTCTAAACGCAATGAAATCTGGCACAGGAAATGTATATATACATTGTAATGCACAGGTATCTAATTTAGTTCAATTGTTTACATAACATCAAGATGGTGGCCGTGCGAATTTTAAAATTAAGTTTTTATTTCTTGTGTCGTAATCATGCGATCGAAGTGAAAGTTTGAATAATGAACCTACGCAATAATTTTCCTTTAATGGTACATGACTCTATGGCCTATACATTTATCAATCCAATATGGCGACCATCCGAAATATTTAGACGGCTCTGAATATCTTCGAATCTATTATAGCAATCAAACTGAATGTTTTTATGTTCATAGGGGCTATGAAATTAAGTTCAACTATAGGACTTTCAATAACCTGGTGATCACAAATCCAACATGGCGGCGACGCGAAGTATAAATATTCACATGGACATTTCTCGCAATGTAACCATCCGAGTGCAGTGAAACTTGGTACAGTAAATCCTTATACGAAAGATAATCCACTGGCATCTAATTTATTTCAATTGTTTCCATAACCACAAGATGGCAGCTGGGCGAAATTATAAAATCTCCTTGTTACTTCTGATGTCCTAATCATGCGATTGAAGTTTGAATGCTACACGTACACAATAATCTTCATGTAACAGTACATAACTCTAGGACCTACATATATAAAATCCAACATGGAGACCATCCGAAATATTAGTCGGTTCTCAATATCTACGAATCTATAACAGCAATCAAACTGAAATCTTGTATGTTGATAGTGGCAATTAACAGAAGTAGGATATATGAAAATAGGCTGTATAGTTCTTCACGGAACTACTTGTTCAGTGTTGGCTTAGTAATCGAAGTTGAATGTTTTTCAGTCGGTCAACACGATTGTACCCAATTGTAATGGGCGGATCCCTAATCCAGAAATTAATTAATACACTTGGATGACCAATTTCAAACGTCAAGCGATCATCATCAGATCCATTACACTTATGCTATTAAATCTATGTCTACAAGTGTGTGTTAGGATATGCACAATGTATACACTTATTTAGTTGCAGAAGTGATTAAACTAGAATATGTGATTTGTTGTTGAGTTACTGATGGTGGTGATTGATCTTCAAGTTTTCTTGCTTAGTGTGATTATGTGATTGTTATTAAATGGTCCGGTTATTGTGGATTGCGCACTTAGCTGTTTGAGCGATGCGTGGTCCGTATCCGCGCAGCTGCCACCTGCCACCTCCGGCTGCATCCACTGAAATGGAAGGTATTTCCTGTCTATGTTATCTCTTAACCTCTTCAACTCCCCCTTCCCCCGCATCCATAACTGCGTTTGTCGACCCATGTAACATGTGTTTGTTGCCAAGTCTTGAACATGTTATATGTTGTATGTTACTGTATGCTGCACATCTTCATCTATTATAGGCCAGTTTTTCATTCTCGTCACGCGTAAACTAAAAAACCCTATAAGTGCTACCCGGTCAATTGAGAATGTACCGGAACCCTTAATACAGCCGTTAATGCCGGCCTTGGTTTATTGAAGATATGGTACATAGTACATCCTGACCCAGCGACATGTTTCCCTATGTTGCTCGCTTATCTAGCTTGGCTGCGACGTTATGTTGTTCCTCGATTCCAACTGGGGATGTTTTTAGCGGTGTGAAGAGGTGTGAATTCTCCTTGAAAATGTGCTTATTTTAGCTAAGTGTATCTCGATTGCTTCCTTTATGTCGAGATCTCTTCTTTCGGTCCGTGATGTATGTTTTAAGTCAGTTTCAATGATGGTGACGCTGTGTCCCGTTTCTATCATGTAATCACATACGGCCGAGTATGTCCTGTATTTCATTGCATTTCTATGCTCGTTGTATCGCGTGTCAGTTTTTCTACCACTTTGGCCAATGTAATTTGCTTGACACCCTGTAGCCTATACAATATACCTCTGACTCTGAATACGGATCTTCATTATTTAAATTACTGTTGTGCAGATGCGTGTTCGAAGTTGCTTCAGCTAATAGTTTGTGCTCTGCAGGATGACGCTGGAGTTCGGTTTGTTGCTGCTTGAGATATCACGTTTCTTAACTGTAGCGCTGGTTTAGATGTCGTGGGAGGGGCTGGCTGACTTCTCCAACAGAGTCTGGAGACTGTGAAGGAAGGTTGTACGTGTGTAATTAGAGGCAAGTCCGGACCTGATTGAACAAACTCGTATTCTGGAGGCGAGTCTTATTACCTTCTCACTGTGCCTGCTACATTCTAATGTGGTTCCTCCCTCGAGACATTCGCACAGAGCGCTTCTGTCGACACTTCAGTGATACCGACCGTGATGAGTAACAGGGGAGAGATACATCTTAGGGGGGGGGGGGCTGTTGCCGAATAGCAAGCTTTTCTTCAAAACATCATTACAACTATGCTTTTTATGTTAGAGATATGAAAGTTTGGATACACAGAGATAATAGACTTATGTATCAGGTATAAGTACACTAAAAGATCAATAATATGTTATTAAATGTCGATAATATTGTAAAATATTTAACATTTATGCCCTTATATACAAAATGCCTTTATTGAAATTGTAACAATGCTATCTATTTGAAATTTTCACTATATGATCCTATCCGAGTTACAAGATCACTGGATTACAATCATTCATGTATGTGTGGGAAATATTTATTTATAAAATGCTGAATATTGTGTTATCAAACTTATTATTTATTTCATCATATGCAAACCTGTAAATCAAAATGCAGTGAAGAAAATAAAATTATTGTTGTTCCAAATATTCAACAATGTATACCGGTACTGAACAATACCTGAACATTGGATAGCCCTTGCACTTGTAGTTATGGAGGGAAGGCTGATACTAGTCCAAATAATGTATATTCCAGAAAATTAGGTCTAAAAATTTAGTTTACATATTTCCATATTTAAAATCCTTTATATTGATACTCCTCATCCTCCAGCACCATCTTCTCTTCTCTCTTCTTCTGTCTGGCCTGCAGTTGTAAATTCGACAGTACTTTCTCAGCTGTGATGATCCTATTTTGGCCTGAATCGTAGAATGCTTTTGCAGTTAATGCTCGTGGATTCACACCACCTCTCTCCAACACTTGAATTCCTTCCTTATTCCCCTCATTGAAACATAATATGGCATCAGAGACAGCAATTTTGAGTACATTTAGTCAACAAAAGGCTGTTTTGTGGCATCCGATCCAAAACATTACCTCAACCTATGCATATCACTGATGCAACGACTTATATAGAATGTCAACGGAAGGCAAATAAATGGGGTCCTAAATATAACAGTCATGACATCTGGCGGAAAAGTTTCGCATAAGAAATCCCTTTACTGAACAGAAAGCTGGATCGAATGTCATAATGCTTGCTGGGTCCATGACGTTATAGTGTGTTTATATTAAGAGCAGCATTCACTAAACTTGTCGGCGAAACCGTACGAATGCTATGCCCTGTGTAGTAATTGGAGTTGCGGATATTAAGGTACAGCACTATTTATTTTGGAATATTCTGCAGTTTGTTTATGCGAACATTACGGACGGTGCACACTTTCCATGTCTGTAATTGTTTATGATATAGGCAAGGGTAGAAGGATGGTGTGTTTCAAACTTCTGGACGTAGATTCCTAAATTTTATGAATATGTCATAGTAATATCCTTTACATGGCAACTTTCAAATCATATAATTCATGTCCGACACGTTGTAGACTATTTAGAGCGCATGTGCGAAGCAATCGTTACCTAATTGGTCAATGAATGAAAATCTTGAGTTCTGATCAGTTGGAGAAACTGTATCATAGTGAAAAGTAGTAGGCCTAGGCCTACTTTAATGACTGTCATTATAATACAGTTTTCTGACATTTAATATTTACATTTCGACATCGTCGAACATAAACTCCCTCCAGGGGCTCACATTTATTGGGACGTGGTTTGGCGACCACGGGACCCCAGCTGAGTCCGGTATTGCTTCCACGTACTTGTGCCGGGCTCCTCTCCGTCTTCTTTCTTGTCGACCTCCCTTGGTCAACTCTTGTTCTCTTCCGACCTCATTGATATTGAGTTTCCGAGGCCTAGGTAGGCTGTTCCTTCCCCGCCTTAATTGGCCCTTCTCTCATCGTTCCTGCTCCCTCATTTTTCTAGGGATCAGCCTTCTTTTTCTTTTCATTATATTTCACTTTCTCTTTAAGATTCCCGCACTGTTTTTGTGATATGGCTCCTCGTGTATCTAATTTCGATTTTGAGAATATGTTGACTCTACACTACATTTTGAGGATATTTTCAATCTAAGTTGCATTTTGCGAGTATTTTCAATCTAAATTGCATTTTGCGAGTATTTTCAACCTCAATTGCATTTTAAAGGATTGACAATCTAAATTGGCTTAGAATGTAAGGGAACCATTTTTGTGAGTTTTCTGAATTTCAATTGCTTTTCGTAAGTATTTTCAACCTAAACCGCATTTTGCAAGTATTTTCAATCTAAATTGCATTTCGTATGGTGGGCATTTTATAAGTATTATGATTCTCAATTGCATTTTCTGAGTATTTTGAATCTAAATTGCATTTTGTTAGTATTTTCAGTCTAAATTGCATTTTGTAAGTATTGTGAATCCAAATTAGTATTTTGAATTGCAATTGCATTTTGTGAGTATTTTGAATATGGTATGCCATTTACAATCTAAATTGCATTGTCTATTTTCAATTTCAATTGCATTTTCTAATTATTTTGAATTTCAATCGCATTTTGTGAGTATTTCGAATCAACATGGTATTTTGTAAGAATTGTGAATCTAAACTACATTTTGTACGAATGTTTCAATCTATTCCCTGTGTGAGTATTTTCCTTCTAAATTACCTTTTGTAAATATTTCCACTCTACATTTTGTGAGTCGTTTCAATCTGAGTTCCATTTTGTAAGTATTTTCAGTCCAGCTTAAATTTCGTTATGGTTCTCGTTTCATTGTCATTTTTGCTATCACCCAGACAATTAGGGGCCGATAACCTAGATGTTAGGCCCCTTAAAACAACAATTATCATCATCATCATCATCGTCAACAAACATAAACTTATTGTCGATACACATTTGGTGTACGTTTTATGAATTTTGGATTTCATCAATATTTTTGAAAGATTATTTCAGTTAGCATACGTTTTAAATGTGTTATTACCTTCTTTTATTTTGATTGCTTTCATTTAGCTTCAGAACTTTTGGATCATAAGCGCCCATCAGTGTAACTTGATGGGATTCGTGGTTTATCAAACAATGGTACAAACCTTGGAAATTTAAATTTTCAGAACACACTCGTTAAAGTTTTAGATGATGATTTTGTGCTGCTGTCAGAGGACATAGAATCAGCTATAATGCAAGTTCACACTTTGGAAGAAATAGCGTGGAAAACCGGCCTTCAGATCACGTTTGAAAAGACCCATTTCATGACCACAATTAAGGAAGTCCCGAGGTACATAATGACAACAAAAGAGGATAAGATAAGTAAAGTTGTAAGTTTCAAGTACCTTGGTGAGGTAATCCAACCTAACGGACTCGACAAAGAAGGAAATCATGAGAAAGCCAGAAAAATGGAACTTGCTTTCCACGTTACGAAACACACATACAACAAGAAAGCGATTTCTATTAGGACTAAACTACGACACTATCAAACAGTAATGATTCGGAATATCTAGGACTAACAACTAAAAAACACATTGAAGACATTGAAAGAAAGGAACGAAAAATTTTAAGAAAAATTCTAGGACCAAAAAAATGTGCTGACACAATCATATCGATTACGTAGTAACAAAGAAGTATCTGAAACATGTAGCAGAATCTCAGATACAATACGAAAACGAAGAGTTACATTCTTTGGACATGCTTCAAGAATGCCTGACGACAGACTCACTAAGAAAATGTTTAACAACTTCAACAAGCCCAATAGAAAATGCAACTCTTATGAAAAATGGTTTGCTAACACGAAGAAGGATCTACAAGAAATGAACATAACTGATCAAGACATCCGCAACAGAACCGCTTTCAGAAATAAGATTCACACATTTGAGGGGTCCCTAGAGTCAGAAACAGCGACCAAGAAGGCACAACATTGGACAGCTGAAAAGAAAAGAAAGAAGCTGTGAGCTAGAGAATGAAGGAACACTGGCGCCAAAGAGAACTGAAATCATGAAGAGTTATTTACGAGGTCCTTGGTTGGCCACAATCCATGATGTTGAAAGTTTTACGTACAGCCTCTGTTAAAGATATGTTTTTATGTCTTTTTGCTAATAGTATACAAAAAGTCAATAAGCTAAACAGTTAACTTTTTAAAGGCATAAACAGTGTTTTCAACACCCCCTCCCTTTAAATTTCGATTAATGACTTAAAAATTAATAGCTGTGGCATTGTGTAATCGGGAGAGAAAGCAGAATGTTCTGAGTATTAACGTGAAAATTGTCAATTTGGTCGTCCCACATAAACCAGTTCCAGCCTTGTGTTGATGTCATCTCGTGGCTGTAAGAATTGCGACGTATTTAAACCTTATCAGTGAAAAAAATCACCCTGTTATGTTCATATTTACTCTAGATATGAGTGTGTGAATGTTGATATAATAGGATAGCGACAGGCAAAGTCGCAAAACAGTGAGTAATTCCAGGAAATGCAAGTAATGCTTACTCGGGCTTGTAACACAGTTTAGCTCGAGTACATTGTAGTTGGATATTTTATTATACTAAAATTTTCATATTAAAAGTTTAAAATTTATACGCCGAATACTCAACAAATATATCATACTAATATATAAAAATGAGATGGTGTGTGTCTGTCTTTCTGTCTGTCTGTCTGTTACCTAATAACGCAAGAACCACTGGTCCGATTTAAATGAAATTTTGCATGGATGTAGCTGAAATACCAGGTTTACATATAGGATACTTTTAATTTCGATATTTTGCACTATTAAGAAATGGCGACCATTTTAGTGACGTCACTACACCCTTTGGTTTCAAAATTTCATATTTCCATATCAAATAAAAAGAGAACGGTAGGAAATAGCAAACTTTTGATGGCACATACGAGCTTTGAAATTTAATTTCCTATCCGAAAGGTCCTTATCACTTTTCGTGTATCTCCAACGGTTAGCGAGTAAAACCTACTTTTGTGACGTCACTACACCCTTTGGTTTCAAAATTTCATATTTCCATTTCAAATAAAAAGAGAACGATAAGAAATAGCAAACTTTTGATGGTATACACGAGCTTTAGCATTTAATTTTCTATCCAAAAGGTTCTTATCACTTTTCGTGTATCTCCGACGGTTAGCGAGTATAACCTAAATTTGTGCAATAAAACACGGTCAACACCGAGCGGTGCAGTATATCTCTATATATATAAGTAGAAAATTTGTCTGTTTTCTTTCTGAATTTCTACGGGAATTTGAGTTATTTACACGTTTCAGACTGTTTTATGATAGATGCGCGCGAAAATAATGTTTTGGTCTGTCTGTCTGTTTGATTGTCTGTGGACAAATTTGTTCCCTTATAACTCGAGAACGGCTGGGTGTATCAACGTAAAATGGTACAGATATCCATCAGAGGCACAACACTAATCATTGATGTAACCCTTCTCCGTACCTCTCATAAAAGGGGGCCTACCCCCTTAAAATGCATGCTGAAATAGGAGTAAAAGGACGAGACAAAAATCATTTTCAGCCCCTCGATGTGAGAGACAAAACTCGGGGGCCCTGAAGGGTCCCCGAAATCCACATTTTAAGGTCCTAAAACCAACCGTTTTTGAGATATTCCCAGAAAACTAATTTCATTTAATAAACTAATGAACGAATACAAGCCGGTAACCATTGCAACAGATTCTCAGAAGTCCATCTATTGCTGTAAGACGCAATGCAATTCCATTAATTACATTGGTGTGAAAGTTTGCAAACGGCTAGAAGGTTATCACGGAACCAAATTAAGCTGTAGAATTCATCAATACGTATAATGCGCTTAAGGGGGTCAAGGGGTACAGTATAATTTTTTCACGCGATTTACACCTCCGGGTGTGGTACGGCAGGTCTATTATATTCCTATCCCTATATTATATTATTATTATTATTATATTATGGCGTACAACGAGGAGACAAAGCCCCCTCGGTGCCAGAAACAAAACTTGGGGGCCCTAAAGGGTCCTCGAAAACTACATTATAAGGCCCTAAAACCAAAAGTATCTGAAATATTCCCAGAAAACTAATTTAATTTAACAAACTAATGAAGGAATGGAAATCGCTAACCATGACAACATTATCTCAAAGGGTGGCATCCAACTTTCCATCTATTTCTGTAAGAAGTAATGTCACTCTATTTATTACATTTCTGTGAAAGTTTGCAAATGGCTATACGGTTATCACGGAACCAACGTAGACTGTATAATTCATCAATGCAATTAAGGGGGTCAAGGGGTAACCTAGATTTTTTCATGCAATTTTCACGTGCGACGTATAGTACAGAAGGACTATTATATCTCCAAACATTTGCAAAGTGAAATGCCATGCCCTGTGGTTCAGATTCCACGTAAAATGGAGGTCCCGTGGCTTATGATCTCGCGATTAATGGTCACGTAAAACTACAATCATCCTTTATATCTCCAAACAGCAACATTATTTTCAAAAATTCCCGAATTGAATCAGCATTTTTTGCGGCTTTTAGGAATTTGGGCCATTTGAGACTAAAGAACCTGATTTTTCATGCACCACAAGCCTTTATAATTTATGAAAGAGGTCTTCCTGTGTATGTGGACCTAACACAACGTAGAGGGTCATTTTTTATGTGAGGTGTATTGCGTTTCGTCTACAAGTCTTTCAATTCTATTTCACGTCAAGAAGTGCAAGTTAGGTGAATTTAGTTTGAGAGCAAATTTTAACTAATCATTCTTTTGTCGACATACGGGTTCATCGTAAGGATGATTTTGTTTGATACAGTATGGCAGATATACCCATATTTGGATATCTGGGTGATATGTTGTAGACGATAGAATTGTCTATCTTTCTGTGTATCTTTATGTACGCCTATAAATCGTGTTCGTAGGCGTGGTGCATCGTAAAATTAGGTATGGTAAACATGAGTCAATACACCAATCATTTATAAAACTCCTCACCGTACTTTTCGAACAGTAGAAGGGTGGATATAGGGAAAAACTTCTCAAATACATGCTAAAATAGGCGAAATATAAAAAGTTATCCTAGAAGGACGATCAAAGCATATGTTGCGCTTCTCAATGTGAGACACAAAATTCGCGAGTCTATAAGGGGTCTCCGAAAACCACATTTTAAGGCCCTTAAATTAACAGTGTGTGTGGTATTCCCTGAAAACTAACTTCGTTCTGATAAACTTATGAAGGAATGAATAACCGCTAACCATTGCAACAGTAGCTCAATTGATAATGTCTGGTGTTAATATATAACACCGTTCGAAGGACGGGTACTTCTGCTATACTAATATATAAAAATGAGATGGTGTGTGTCTGTCTTTCTGTCTGTCTGTGTGCTACTCAATAACGCAAGAACCACTGGTCCGATTTAAATGAAATTTTGCATGGATGTAGCTGATTTACCAGGTTTACATATAGGATACATTTTATTTCGATAATTTGCACTATTAAAAATGGCGGCCATTTTAGTGACGTCACTACACACTTTAATCAAAACTTCATATTTCCTTATCAAATAAAAAGAGAACGCTAAGAAATAGCAAACTTTTGACGGTACATACGAGCTTCAATTTTCGTTTATCTCCAACGGTTAGCGAGTAAAACCCACATTTATGACGTCACTACACCCTTTGGTTTCAAAATTTGATATTTCCATTTCAAATAAAAAGAGAACGCTAAAAATAGCAACCTTTTGATGGCATACATGAGCTTTAACATTCAATTTTCTATCCAAAAGGTCCTTAACACTTTTCGTGTATCTCCAACGGTTAGCGAGTAAATCCTAAATTTGTGCAATAAAACACGGTCAACACCGAGCCGTGCAGTATATCTCTACATATATAAATAGAAAATTTGTGTGTTTTTTTCTGAATTTCTACGGAAATTTGAGTTATTTACACGTTTAAGACTATTTTATGATAGATGCGCGCGAAAATAATGTTTTGGTCTGTCTGTCTGTTTGTTTGATTGTGGACAACTTTGTTCCCTTATAAATCGAGAACGGCTGGGTGTATCAACGCAAAATTTGGTACAGATATCCATCAGAGGCACGACACTAATCATTGATGTATCTCTTCCCTGTACCTGTCATAAAAGGGGGCATACCCCCTTAAAATACATGCTGAAATAGGAGTAGAAGGACGAGACAAGGCCCATTTTCAGCCCCTTAATGTGAAAGATAACATTCGGGGGCCCTAAAAACACATTTTAAGGTCCTACGTCCAACCGTTTTTGAGATATTCCCAGAAAACTAATTTAATTTAATAAACTACTGAACGAATGCAAGCCGATAACCATGGCAACAGATTCTCAGAGGTCCATCTATTGCTGTAAGACGCAATGCAATTCCATTAATTACATTAGTGTGAAAGTTTGCAAACGGCTAGATGGTTATTATGGAACCAAATTAAGCTGTAAATTTCATCAATCTGTAAAATGCGCTTAAGGGGGTCAAGGGGTAGTCTAGAATTTTTTCACGCGATTAACACCTGCGGGTGTGGTATGGCAGGTCTATTATATTCCTATCCCTATATTATATTATTATTAGTAGTATTATATTATGGCGTACAACGACGAGACAAAGCCCCTCGGTGCCAGAAATAAAACTCTAGGGTCCTCGAAAACTACATTATAAGGCTCTTAAACCAACAGTTTCTGAAACATTCCCAGAAAATTAATTAAATTTAATTTAACAAACTAATGAAGGAATGCAAATTCGTAACCATGACAACATTATCTCAAGGGGTGGCATCCAACTTTCCATCTATTTCAGTAAGAAGCAATTTATTACATTTATTACATTTCTGTGAAAGTTTGCAAATATAAGGTTATCACGGAACCAACGTAGACTGTATAATTCACCAATGCAATTCAGGGGGTCAAGGGGTAATCTAGGATTTTTTCATGCAATTTTCACGTGCGACATATAGTACAGAAGGTCTATTATATCTCCAAACAACAACATTATTTTCAAAAATTCCTGAATTGAATCAGCATTTTTTGTGGCTTTTATGAATTTGGGCCATTTGAGACTAAAGAACCTGCATTTTCATGCACCACAAGCTTTTATAATTTATGTTAGAGGTCTTCCTGTGTATGGGGACCCAACACAACGTAGAGGGTCAGTTGTTATGTGACGTGTATTGCGTTTCATCTACAAGACTTTCAATTCTATTTCATGTCAGGAAGTACACGTTAGGTGAATTTAGTTTGAGAGCACATTTCAACTAATCTTTTTTCTTTTCTTTTTTTTGTCGACATACGGGTTCATCGTAAGGATGATTTTCTTTGATACTGTGTGGTAGATACCCATATTTGGATTTCTGGTTGACATGTTGTAGACAATAGAATTGTCTGTCTGTCTTTCTGTGTATCCTTATATACGCCTATAACTCATGTTCGGATGCTTGGCGCATCGTAAAATTAGGTATGGTAAACATGAGTCAATACACAAATCATTTATAAAACTCTTCACCGTACTTTTCATACAGTAGAAGGGTGGATATAGGGAAAAACGTCTCAAAATACATGCTAAAATAGGCGAAATATAAAAATTATCCTAGAAGGACGACCAAAGCATATGTTGCACTTCTCAATGTGAGACAAAAAATTCGCGAGTCTATAAAGGATCTCCGAAAACCACATTATAAGGCCCTTAAATTAACAGTGTGTGTGATATTCCCAGAAAATTAACTTCGTTCTGATAAACCTATGAAGGAATTACAAGCTGCTAACCATTGCAACAGTAGTTCAATTGATAATGTCTGGTGCGTCTCTAAAAGCAACAGTACTTAAAAGGGATGTAATACCAATAACATTGTTATTATTATTATTATAATGTCTGGTGTTAACACCGAACACCGTTCGAAGAACGGGTACTTCTGCTAGTATTTTATATATTGGACATGTTTCGAACCTTACAATGAGGTCATTTTCAGGTTAAAATAAATGATATAATAAGAAGTGAAATGTTAAAGTTAAAAACTGTAATAATAGTACATTATGCAACGAGCCTATAATGGCAATAATTAAGACACGAGTACGTTTATAAAACGAGCGTATGCGAGTTTTATAATTTCCATACGAGTGTCTTAATTACCATTATAGGCGAGTTGCATACGACTGTTTATGTTCGACGATAATTATTATAACTATTTTATGTTCGAACATAAATATTCATAAATATATGTCGATATTTTGCCAGTTTTATGTACTGAACAGAGAGCATAAGACGCAGACAATGCCTTGTATTTGACCAATGCCTCCTCGATTACCCTACTATGACACTAGGCCACGCAGTGAAATTTAAATTAGAAGGCCTTGGAATTCAGCGCAGGTGCGATGCTATCCCTATCTAATTGGTCAAACAACTGTTTCTAGAGCTCTGATTGGTGGGAGAAACTGTTTCATATTGAAAAATAGTGTTATAATGGGCCTCATTATAGTACAGTTTTCTGACATATAATAGTCAGGGTCGAACATAAAATGGAAATATAGTACTAAAATTGATATCCTAACAATGCATTATTAAATAAAATAAAATTCAATATTGGTCTTTACAATAATTTTTCAAAAATGCAGTTAGAAATAACAAATATTAATGGTAAGTGTAAATGAATATTAAGCTTTATAATAAATAAAAAATATGCACAAGTAAATAATTTAAAAATCAAGTGCCAAATATCAATAAATAATTCAGCTCAGCGCTTGAACGAGTAAGCTAAATCTTCTTCAAATACGGAGTTTAAATATGAATAGGTGCCAACCAGTTATTATGTCGACATGAAATAATCGTGTTGTATAGGATGGAGAATTCGGCAAGTGAAAGCCCAGTGTGGATAGGTGGCAACTCTACATTCATCCAAAACGTTTTGAAAACAACAAAAAAGGGACCCTTGTACTGGAATTATGGCTCCTCTTAACTTGTCATGTAGTGTATTGTTATGTATTTATCTTCTTTTACGTAACTGTCATATATAAAGTCTTCCCGTAGTATGTAAAGCCATTTTATCCCTCCCTATATTATTCTGCTAAGGTCCCATTCCAGATTTGTACCGAAAATAAGGTCCCATTAACACCAACCTACACATATGGCGTACATACAGGTGCAGCATAACCCAATGCGTGAGCGAAACGCACTAACTTACTCTTTAAATGCCTCATCATTAAATAAATACCTTAAAACATGTATATTTACAATGAAATAATGAAAGAATGCAACACGGTAACCATGGTAACAGAATCTCACAGGTCCATCTATTTCTGTAAGACGCAATGCAGTTTCAATTATTACATTACTGTGAAAGTTTCCAGACGGTTATAAGGTTATCACTGAACCAAATTAAGCTGTAAAGTTCATCAATACATACAGTATAATGCGCTTAAGGGGGTCAAAGGGCACTCTAGAATTTTTTCACGCAATTTTCACGTATGAGTGTGGTACGAAAGGTCTTTTTAACCCGACTATAAAGAGTCTCCGGAAACCACATTTAAAGGCCCCTAAATTAACAGTGTCTGTGATATTCCCAGAAAACTAACTTCGCTCTGATATACCCATAAAGGAATGACAAATCCCTAACCACTGCACCAGTAGCTGAATTGATAAAGTCTGATTTTTAATACCAAGGATAAATCAGTCATAGCATTCATGATTGAGATTTTGCTAAGTGTACACTTTACAACTAGAATATTCGCGGGCGAATCCGCGACGGGTAATGCTAGTAACCAATATTATGTCATTTATGTTCAGATCAATGAAGTGGCAAATGTGTTTGCATTCTAACAATGTTCATAGTATTGGATTTGTATTTTTTATATAGGGTGAATTTGTGGGAGAGCTCCGGAGATTCGATCGAGGACCTGGCAACAAGCAAAACATGTCCGGTAAACATATGGTGTGTTTGCTTTCCTTTCCATGTTACAAGTATTGTTTGTGATGTGCATAACACAGACGGCTTCACTCTGCAGGTCGGTCATTTGTGTTGATAAAGTGTACGTTACCACTTACAGTTCTCTACAGAAGGTGCACAAAATGGCTACCAAGAGCTGTAATGCAGGGGTCTGTGCGCCGCAACATATTCCCGGTGTCTGTCGTATCTGCTGACACCCTTGCTCTATTTGCTGACGCAGTATGTCCACGTTATGAATAGGTGTGACACACAGTGACCTTTAAATGACCTCTTAAGTAGAAGTCTATTGGGTTGAGATCGGGAGAACGAGCAGGCCACGGTGTTCGTCCCTGACGCCCTATCCATTTGTTTGGGAATGCACACAGACTTCGTTGGTTGGTTGGTTCCTCAGTTTAGGGGTTGCGACAACGCGGTCATGTTGCCTCGTGTACTTTGGGTGTGAGTAGAATCTGTCTGACAACCGGTGTTAATTGTGATGACTGTATTAGTGTGTGTTATCAGTTTTCAATTCAAGTAATGACTGCAGACATGGAATTTTCTTTTAAGTAGTTCATACTTTTGCCACCAAACGCCACCGTCAACGACTACTAGTTCAGAACTTGCTACCAATTGCCATCGCATTCGGCTCCCGGCGACGAACGACGGGACTTAAGAGCGTTTGTCAAATGTTTAACCTAACCCACAATTTAGCTTCACGCAGGTGTAATTCGTGGAAGGTTCTTCAACATGCCATAAATCTATGACATGGGTCCGCCGGCTTTACTTCCCCTCCGATGGAAGGCATACTGAGGGATTTTTTTTAACACAGACTTCAATAGTCACGATATGTACAAGTGGCCTTTGTGCCCTCCACAAATGACCAACTAGCATCGTGCCGCCATCTGTGTTGGTTGGTTCTTAAGGTTAGGGGCTGCGACAACGCGGTCATGTAGCCCCGTGCATTTAGGGTGTGTGTAGAATCTGTCTGATAACCGGTGTTAATTGTGTTGACTGTATTAGTGTGTGTTTTCTGTTTTTTTAAATTCAAGTAAGAACTGCAGACATTTGAATTCTTCAAATAGTTCCTACTTTTACCACCAAACGCCACCGTCAACGACTACTAGTTCAGAACTTAGCTACCAGATGCCACCGCAGTCGGCTCTTGGCAACGAACATAGGAACCTAGGTGCGTTGTTTACATTCTTAACCTATACAATTTAGCTTCACACGGGTGTAATTAATGGAAGGTTCTTTAACATGCCATAAATCTATGACATGGATCTGCGGCTTTTCTTCCCCTCCGAAGGAAGGCATACTGAGGGATTTTTAACGCTCTCAAAAATCCGACGACTTCGGCCGGATTTGAACCCGGCCATCTGTGTTATGCACACCACAAACAATACTTGTAACACGGCCACGAACACACATACACCATAATATGTTTACCGGACATGTTTTGCTTGTTGTCAGGTTCTCTATCCAATCTCCGGAGCATTCCCACTTATATAGTTAAACTTATACCCTGTAATTTGACATGGATTATGCTTTAAGTTGGGCGGTGTACCTGGATTTAAGGCTCCCACAAAAAGGCGCGATATGCTGTTCGGGACGATATCTAATTAAGTTGAGCTAAATGGAAACCCCAACACTGGTGCGATGTTCCCGACAGCGCGATAATATCACAGTTGGTATATCGCCTCGGTACTCAAGGAGGAAAGAATAAGAGCTCGTTTGAGTGAAGCCAAGCGCTGCGTCCAAAGTGGGCCTAACCTTAACTTGTATTCAGTGTTCCGTGACTTGCATGTGGTTGTACAAATCGAATAAGTGTTCTATTTATTAATTTTAAGGTGCGTATTCTTGAATATCAAAATGTGTACGAACAATGAGTGAAAGTGGCTGTGCTCGAAATTTGGCCTAAAAACTGATGAATGCCTCAACACCAATAAGAACATTAAAATTAATTTGATGTAAATACCGTGATTAGTTTGGCATCATCATGATAGTCCCCAAGATCTTCCTTCTTTGGTATAACTCGCACCTTCTGTACTCAATTTAATGAGGATTATTACGTTCTGCCGCGTCTTTCTTACAAAACTAGCCTTGCACAGGTGCTCTCATATTTCTAATTAAATTGGCTTTTAAAACGATAACGTAGCTTATTTCTGCCAATTACCGTGATGTACAGAGTGTATTCTGCCTATCCAAGGAAAAATCCTGACTTGTCACTGCAGTTTAATGTGACTAAAATCCTAGACTAGTTGGAGTGGTTTACGGCTTTAAGCATAGGAACAGCCATTTTCTTGCTACCCAAAGTGGGCGTACCTTTTGGCTTCAACAGCTTGCGCTAGGCAGCGCAGCGAAGGCATCTCCTTCCTTTCTTTCCTCCATGTCAATACTTCGGTCTAGTCCGCGCAATATCGCCTCGGTAAACTGTAATGGATCCATCCATGGAAGAAAATGAGTGAAACTTATTGGCTATATAGTAGTCTATAGTAGTCTAATGAAAGACCAAAAAGTGGCCCACCCCAACATTCAAATAATCAAAGCGGGCATACTTTTTTAAGGTAGTTCGTATTCTACACAACACGTCCTAGAAAATTCCACGAGTTAGTCCGGCGGGTTTTCATTCATTCATTCATTCATTCATTCATTCATTCGTTTATTTGCAATTGGGGGTGCGTCCCCCGGTGGCAAATTAGATATACGTAACAAATAAATAACTGTACATAACAATTCACTAACAATTAAACTGGAGTATTTACACAAATAGTCAGTCTTTTCTTAAACACACCTATATGTTTGGGAAAAGGCTCTAAGACTGCGGCAGGTAGAGAGTTCCAATTATCAATGGCACGGTTTCCGAAAGAATATTTACCATAATTTGTTCGCTGTGGTCGGCCCTTAACTTTGAAAGGGTGATCGCTCCTACCCATGCAAGTAGGCTTTTCCATACGTTTGCTAAGCTCACCCCATGCTGGTTGATTTGTATACGTGTTGTACATAGCGCAGAGTCTAGATTTCATCCTCCTAGCCTCAAGTGATTCCCACCCAAATTTCTTTAATATACGGCTCACACTGCTCCTGGGATTAAAGTCACTGATCACAAATCTAGCGGCCTTTCCTTGTACCATTTCCTACTCATTTATGAGCCCTACTTGATATGGATCCCAAACAGCCGAGGCGTATTCCAGAATAGGTCTTACAAGTGACAAATATCCTAATTATTTAGCAGAGGTACTACTTCCTTTTAATATCCTCATTACAAAGTGCAGCGATTTGTAAGCTTTAGAAACTACACATCCTATATGACTACTCCATTTCATATCATTTCTTACGTGAACGCCCAAATATTTGCAAGAATCTTCTTCTACAAGTATTTCCGAGCCAATGTTATATTGAAAATCTTGCCTTCGCACTTTCCCTATTTTTGTTAGACTACATTTTCTTGTGTTTATTTTCATTTTATTTTCAATCGCCCACTTATAGACCAGTTTCAGGTCATCTTGAAGTACTGCATTGTCTTGTGAGTCATGTATCTTTCGATATATTACACAATCATCCGCAAACAATCGACAGTCACTGCGAATCCCATTTGGTAAGTCATTTATAAACGCCAAAAATAACAAAGTTCCGATTACGCTGCCCTGAGGGATACCCCACGTTACGGTAATTTCATCCGAGAATCGGCCTTCAACTTTCACTTTCTGGGAACGACCCGTCAAAAATTCTTGGATCCATAAAATTACTCTTCTATCAATCTTCGTCGAAGCTAATTTATGGAGTAGCATGTCATGCGGCACGACATCAAATGCCTTCGCAAAATCTATAACTACGGCGGCGACTGAAACTCCATCGTCTAACGATTCGCTAATATCTTGAAAAAGTGATAGCACCTGACTCTCGCATGAGTAACCTTTCCGAAATCCATGTTGCCTATCATTAAACCATTATAATGTTTCCCACTGTTTGAGGGGCGAGAGGGGGTGTAATGTGGTAAAAACTATGGTTTCATATATTTTTGCATGTATCTCGTAAACGTGGTGGTTTAGCGAAAATTTCGATATCACAAAACATGACGAGCGTTTCATTGTCTGCAATGGTTGCCTGTACATTCTCACATCTGTCAAACCACACGATTCAACAGCCTGAAATTCATGTGGGACTATCTAACATTTGATTCTTAACTAATATCAACATTTTAGCGGAATTGGACTGCTAGGTCATGAGAAATTGACGTTAGTCGATTTTTCAGTTTGCACATGCGCAGAGGTTGACATTGATCAGCGAGCAATGAATTTCATAGGGGACCATAATCCGCGTTATCCCTGAAAATTCCATCAAAATCAGATGAAAGTTGTGGAAGTTATGCAAGTGGCGAACAATAGCTTTTAACCGCCTTCAAACCCTCTCCCCTCCTAACCAGACGGACTAACTCGTGGAATTTTCTAGGACGTGCTGTGTGGGGTACGAACTAATATCTAAACGCATGCGCGCTTTGATCTTTTGAATGTTAGGGTTCATTGCTTTTTGTTCATGTACTAATAGGCCTGTCTATGCGTTCATAGGCTATACCATTCGTCAGATTGTGATGAAACTTTGGTGAATTTATATGCGCACTCCCGCGAAGGTTCTTGATTTGGTAAATCCATTTTACAATAGGGGGCGCACGAGTAGTTTCATCAAGTGTTGGCCACTCTCACAACGGTTTCTGAATTAGTAAATCAATTTTATAATGGATGGCAAGTGAGTCTTAGCGCGTGAATCGTTTACAACAAATGAACATTGGTGGGTTGTTGTGCGTACGTCCGAAAAGTTTTCTGAATAAAACATATCAATTTTACAATAGGTGCCGCACGAGTCGTTTCAACAAATGATTCCTGGCGCGCGAATAATTTCAATAAATAATGAACTTTAGCGAGTTGGTATGCACACGCACGCGATGGTTTCTGAAAGAAGTATATTCATTTTCAAATAGATGGCGCGCAATCGATTTAACAATTGAATGTATTTCATGTCTGGTGGTTCGGAATCCACGGTAAAAGGAGATGTCTTAGCTTATGATCAATCTTCTCTTACTTTGTTCTTTCCTTTCTTCTGTTCTCCTTGTTTCCTTCCTTCTGTTTTTCACCTTTCGTCTGTTCTTCTCCTTCCTTTCTTCTGTTTTCCTCCTTCCTTCTGTTTTTCTCCTTCCCTCCTTTCTTCTGTTTTTCTCCTTCCTTCCTTTCTACTCTATTTCTCCTTCCTTCCTTTCTTCTGTCTTGCTCCTTCCTTTCTTTCATCTGTTCTTCTCCTTCCTTCTTTCATTTTTAGCCTATTTTCAATTTTGAAAAAAATAGGCTTATGAGATCACCTTTTGTCCGTGTGTGTGTGCGTGTGTGTGTGTGTGATTCGTGTGTGTGTCCCCCCCCTAATAAAATCGAAACGGCTGGAGCGATTTCAATGAAACTCGGGAAGTTCATAGCACTATTCCCGGCGACCTCGACCGTGCCCTTCAAATTTAGTTACGTCTCTCCAATCCAACATGGCGGCTGTGCGAAATATTTCACTAGCATTCAATATCTCCGAAACTATTACCGATATCGCCCTGAAATTGTGTACGGTGATAACGGGCACTACTAGAAGTTCACCTATGAGACTTTCAAAAACCTGGTGACTACAAAACCAACATGGCGGCCAAGCGAAGTTGATATATTTAAATAGACTTTTCTCGCGATTTAACTATCTAAATGTAATGAAACTTGGTACAGCAAATATTTATACACATTGTAATGCACTGGAGTCTAATTTAGTTCAATTGTTTACATAACCTCAAAATGGCGGCTGTGCGAAATATTTCACTGACATTCTATATCTCCGAAACTATTACAGATATCACCCTGCAATTTTGTACGGTGATAAAGGGTACTGATACAGGTATACCTATGTATATTTCATAAACCTGTAAAGTACGAAACGAACATGGCGACCAAGCGAATTTAAAATATTTTAATAGACTTTTCTCGTGATTTAACTCTCTGAGCGCAGTGAAGTGTGGTACAGTAATTGATTTTGCAGATTGTAATGCACTGCCATCTAATTTAATTCAATTGCTTACATAACCTCAAGATGGCGGCTGTGTGAAATTTTAAAATTAAGTTTTAATTTCTTGTGTCGTAATCATGCGATCGAAGTGAAAGTTTGAATAATGAACCTAGGCAATAATTGTCCTTGAATGGTACATAGGCTAACTCTATGGCCTATACACATAACACTCCTAAATGGTGAGCTCCCGAAATATTTAGACGGTTCTCAATATCTATGAATCTTTTACAGCAACCAAACTGAATTTTTTAATGTTCATAGAGACTATGAACATATGTTCACCTATAGGACTTTCAGGAACCTGGTGAGCACAAATCCAACATGGCGGCGACGCGAACTATAAATATTTAAATGGACGTTTCTCGCGAATTAACTATCCGAGTGTCGTGAAACGTTGCACGTTAAATGCTTATACAAATGTTGATCCACTGGCATCTAATTTATTTCAATGGTTTGCATTATCACAAGATGGTTGCTGTGCGTAATTTTAAAATCTCGTTTTTACTTCTTGTGTTCTAATCATGCGATTGAAGTTTGAATACCACACGTACACAATAATCTTAATGTAATAGTACAAAAATAAAAATTCAACCTGGCGACCATCTGAAATATTTAGACGGTACTCAATAAACTTATCTACGAATCTGTTACAGCAATTAAACTGAAATTTTGTATGTTGATTGTGGCAGTTAACATAAGTAGGATATATGAAAATAGGCTGTATAGTTCTTCACGGAACTACTTGTTCACCTTCATTTCTTCTGTTTTCCTCCTTCCTTCTTTCTGTTTTTCTCTTTCCTTTCTTCTGTTTTCCTCCTTCCTTTCTTTCGTCTGTTCTTCTCCTTCCTTCTTTCTGTTTTTCTCCTTCCTTTCTTCTGTTATTCTGCTTCCTTCCTTCTGTTTTTCTCCTTCCTTCCTTTCTTCTGTTTTGCTCCTTCCTTCCTTTCTTCTGTTCTTCTCCTTTCTTCCTTCCTTTCTTCTGTTCTTCTTTTTCCTTCCTACTGTTCTTCTCCTTCCTTTCTTCTGTTCTTCTCTTTCCTGCCTTCTGTTCTCCTCCTTCCTTCCTTTCTTCTGTTCTTCTCCTTCCTTCCTTTCTTCTGTTCTTCTCTTTCCTTCCTTCTGTTCTTCTCCTTCCTTCCTTCTATTCTTCTCTTTCCTTCCTTCTGTTCTTCTCCTTCCTTCTGTTCTTCTCTTTCCTTCCTTCTCTTCTTCTCCTTCCCTCCATCCTTCTGTTTTTCTCCTTCCTTCCTTTCTTCTGTTCTTCTCTTTCCTTCCTTCTGTTATTCTCCTTCCTTCCTTTCTTCTGTTCTTCTCCTTCCTTCCTTTCTTCTGTTCTTCTCTTTCCTTCCTTCAGTTCTTCTCCTTCCTTCCTTTCTTCTATTCTTCTCTTTCCTTCCTTCTGTTCTTCTCCTTCCTTCCTTTCTTCTGTTCTCTTTCCTTCCTTCTCTTCTTCTCCTTCCCTCCATCCTTCTGTTTTTCTCCTTCCTTCCTTTCTTCTGTTCTTCTCTTTCCTTCCTTCTGTTATTCTCCTTCCTTCCTTTCTTCTGTTCTTCTCTTTCCTTCCTTCTGTTATTCTCCTTCCTTCCTTTCTTTTGTTCTTCTCTTTCCTTTCTTCTGTTCTTCTCATTCCCTCCATCCTTCTGTTTTTCTCCTTCCTTCCTTTCTTCTGTTCTTTTTCCCTTCTGTTCTTCTCCTTCCTTCCTTTCTTCTTTGTTGCTTCCTTCTTAATTCCTTCCTATCTTCCTTCTCATTACCTTCGTTCTTATTTTCATCCTTGTTTACTCCTTCCTTTTCTACTCTTTACTTCCTTCGTACTTTCCTTCTTTATATCATTTAGTTATTTCTTCTTCCAGTATGTTATTGTTAAGTTAGGATCGATCATGATGTCGCTTCTTAAGATTGCCATAACTAATTGTCGGTAGTGCCCTTCAACCTATCTGCTCACGTGTTGTGCAAGGTTGCCTCCCTAATGCTATCAGCTGACTCATGTGATAAGGTGGCGGCATAACCATTTTGTCCTGTGGCTTCACTCGCTTCGCTATGAGGAGTCTTCTGGTCGTCTGGACAGTTTGCTTCTACTCTGGTGAGTTCATTTCCTTCTGTTGATATAGGCCTCCCTTCTCAATTGGACACTAGGGATTCAGGGTTTATTGGTCTTGCGGTGTTAAAGACACCTCGACCAGAGAATTCACAAGTGTCGGTCCGCAGTCGCTTTTAGATGAGCCGTGTCTGGCTGACAATGATTTTACGGTTATCTAAAGAATCTTAGAAGAGACTGAGGTTCTCGTGACCATGGGCACCCGCAGAATATTTGATTGTTCATTGTCACACCAGTTTATTTCATAAATTGAAGTTAGGTGGCTTCGGCGAGGTAGTTGGTAGCATGCTGAGCTTCTATGTCCAATATCGCGGGTTCAAATCCGGCCGAAGCCGTCGGTTTTTTAAGAGCGTTAAAAATTCCTCAGTATGCCTTCCTTCGGATGGGAAGTAGAGCCGGCAGGCCCATGTCATGGATGTATGGCATGAAAACGAACCTTCCACTAACTGCACTTGCGTGGAGCCAAAATTTGTAGGTTATGTTTGATTAATGCCATTATGTTCGATCGTTCGTCACCGGGCGCTGGTTGCGATGGCATCTGGTAGTAGCGAAGTTCACAGCTAGGTGTTGTGGACGGTAGCGGTTGGTAGCGAAAGTAGGAACTCCTTAAAATTATCTTCTTTAGTCCTTTCTTGAATAAAAAACAGATAACACACACTAATACTATCATCACAATTAACACTGGTTATCAGACACACCCAAAGTACACGGGGATACATGACCGCGTTGTCGCAGCCCCAAAACTAAGGAATCAACCAACCAACCAAATTGAAGTTATTGATAGTAAACTTATTTAGTTGAAGGAATAATTCCACAGTTTATTTTACTTAATAATTTGGGATTATTTGAAAATATCTCCAGTTATTTAGAAAATTAGCGAACTGGACAAACAGTACCATTTTAATGAACTTCTTGATTTTAATTTTTGTTGATACAACTACATTTTAACTGTTTTTAAATAACGAACATTATGACGATGATTTGCAAAGAAAAGCCAACTTATATGGACAAAAACTCTAAACTAAAGAAAAACTATTCCAGCCATTCAAGATAAAGTGCAATGTTACCGTCTTAGCACATTCTTTGTTTAACTTTTTATATGTGTATATCTATTTTTAGCCTATTTCCATTTATGAAAAAAAAAGGCTTATGAGATCACCTTTTGTCCGTGTGTCTGGGGTGTGTGCTAGTCTTGTGTAGTTCGCGAACGAACTAGTTCGGAAGAGCGGGTCCCACAGACGAACTACCGAACTAGTTCCCAGATCCCTCGCTTGTTAGTTCGTTCGATCCTTTTAACAGCGCGAGAGCGCGGGACCGCCGTAGCTCGTCACCTCGTCACATCACCACTCATTGCACAATCACATGCGCTTTGGTTCGTTCAGTCAGTTAGTTCGGTGCAGTTGATTGGGTGTATCTATTGTTAGTTGCAAGATTGTCAAGTTTTGGCGCGGTGCGGCGAATGTTGAATGTTGGTTTATAATACAGTAATAACAGCATAACACACTACTAGTGCTAACACGCTAACAGGTAATAACTACCTTATATTTGTAATGTAATACAGTGGCGGTTCATAAATTGAAGTTACTGATAGTTAACTGATTTAGATGTGGGGATAATTCCACGGTTTTATTTAACTTGGTCATACGGGATTATTTGAAAATATCTCCATTTATTTAGAAAATTGGCGAACTATATTTCACTCCGGCAGGAAAATTCTCAGAAATTTGGCTGAATGATTCAACTATCAGCATCTTTGAAAGCATAAACTGTCCTTATGACAGGTGGTTAATATAGAGACCACTATCCCATAAAGGGTTATTAATATTGGTAATATTGCTTGTGCGGCATAGCCTACTTAACCTGTACCCAATAGTAGAAGTATTTTTGTTACCATATATAATGGTATTTTTATTTACTAAAATAATCGTATTTAGAATATTATATAAGTAATATTTCTTCAAACGGAAATTTAATCCGGCAAATGAAAACAAAACACGCTTTCATCCAATTAACAATTGAAAGACAAAATAAAGAATTTAAAAAATTAACAAATCCATTTAAAAATTAAAATACTACGAGTACGCTCACAATGTATGTAAAGTAAAAAACAAGTAGTTATACAGCCTATTTTCATATATCCTACTTATGTTAACTGCCACTATCAACATACGAAATTTCAGTTTGATTGCTCTAATAGATTCGTAGATATTGAGAACCGACTAAATATTTCGGATGGTCGCCATGTTGGATTTTATATATGTAGGTCCTAGAGTTATGTACTGTTACATGAAGATTATTGTGTACGTGTAGCATTCAAATTTCAGTCGCAAGGTTTGGACACAAGAAGTAACAAGGTGATTTTAAAATTTCGCACAGCTGCCATCTTGTGGTTATGGAAACAATTGAAATAAATTAGATGACATTGGATTAACATTCGTATAAGGATTTATTGTACCAAGTTTCACTGCACTCGGATGGTTAAATTGCGAGAAACGTCCATGTGAATATTTATACTTCGCATCGCCGCCATGTTGGATTTATGATCACCAGGTTATTTAAAGTCCTATAGGTGAACTTAAGTTCATAGCCCCTATGAACATAAAAAACTTCAGTTTGATTCCTATAATAGATTCGTAGACATTCAGAGCCGTCTAAATATTTCGGATGGTCGCCACGTTGAATTGTTAAATGTATAGGGCATAGATTCATGTACCATTACAGGAAAATTATTGCGTAGGTTCATTATTCAAACTTTCACTTCGATCGCATGATTACGACACAAGAAATAAAAACTTAATTTTAAAATTCGCTCAGCCGCCATCTTGAGGTTATGTAAACAATTGAACTAAGTTAGATACCAGAGCATTATAATGTGTGTAAACATTTCCTGTACCAGATTTCATTGAGTTTGGAACATTAAATCGCGAGTAAAGTCTATTTAAAATTTTCAAATTCGCTTGTCGCCATGTTCGTTTTGTAGTTATCCGGTTTTTGAAAGTCTTATAGATGAACTTCCAGTAGTGCCCTTTATCTCCGTACAAAATTTCAGGGTGATACCGCTAATAGTTTCAGAGATATAGAATGCCGGTGAAATATTTCGCACATCCACCATCTTGTGGTTATGTAAACAATTGAACGAAGTTAGATGTCGGAGCATTACAATGTGTATAAACATATACTGTACCAAGTTTTATTGCGTTTGGATGGTTAAATCGCGAGAAACGTCTATTTAAATGTCGTAAATTCGCGTGGCCGCCATGTTGGTTTTGTAGTAACCAGGTTTTCAAAAGTCACATAGGTGAACTTGTAGTTGTTCCCTTTATCACCGTAATAAATTCCAGGGTGATATCGGGAATAGTTTCGTAGATATTGAATGCTGGTGAAATATTTCGCACAACCGCCATGTTGGATTAGTGAGACGTAGCAAAATTTGAAGGGCACGGTCGGGGTCGCCCGGAATAGTGCTATGAACTTACCGAGTTTCATTGAAATCGCTCCAGCCGTTTAGAATTTATTAGGGACACACACACACACACACACACACATCACACACACATGCACACACACGGACGAAAGGTGATCTCATAAGCTTATTTTTTCAAAATTGAAAATAGGCTAATAAGAACAGAATAGCTGAATATGCCATTTTACGTTTTGTGTAAATTAGGCTACTGATTTATTTTTCCATTTGATGTTTAATTACCCAAAATACGGGTAATAACCCAGGCATTGACTGCACTGATCGTTATAAAGAAACTGCTATAACAAGCAAAAGAGCGCGTGCAGTAGCAGTAGCAAGGCGAGCGAACGATCTGTCTTTCAGGGCTCGTGATGGGAACTAACGAACTAGAAGAGCGACCTAGTTCGCTAAGGAGCTGCGAAAGTGCGAACTAAACTGATCGCTCCCAGCCGCGAACTACTACGCGCACCAGTGCCTGACGAGTAATGAGTGGTGACAGACTGCTATAAAAAACGAGGAGAGCGTGCAGTAGCAAGGCGAGCGAACGATCTGTCTTCGAGATGGGAACTAACGAACTAAAAGAGCGAACTAGTTCGCTAAGGAGCTGCGAACTAAACTGATCGCTCCCAGTCGCGAACTATTATGCGCAAGACTAGTGTGTGCGTGTCGGTAAGTTCATAGCACTATTCCGGACGACCCCGACCGCGCTCTTCAAATTTTGTTACATCTCATCAATTCAAGATGGCGGCTGTGCGAAATATTTTACCGGCATTGTTTATCTCTGAAACTATTAGCGGTATCACCCTGAAATTTTGTGCGAAGATAAAGGGCACTGCTGGAAGTTCATCTATAAGACTTTCAAAAACCGGTTAACCACAAAACGAATAGGGGGGCAAGCGATGTTGAAAATTTAAATAGACTTTTCCCGCGATTTAATGCTCCAAACGCAATGAAACTTGGTACAGGAAACATTTATACACATTGCAATGCACTGGTATCTAATTTTGTTCAATTGTTTATGTTCGACCCTCACTATTATGTGTTAGAAAACTGTATCATAATGATGGTCATTATAACACCGTTTTTCATTATGATACAGTTTCTCCAGGCAATCAGAGCTCGTTCATTGACCAATTAGGTAACGATACCTTCGCGCATGCACTCAAAATCCAACATGTCGGACATAAACACAACATCGAACTATAATAAATTACCGACATGGAATACGCACCGTCCATATGTTCGCGTAAATAAACTGGCGAATATGAGACAAGAAATAGCACTGTACCGGTACCTTAATATCCCAAAACCAATTTCTACACAGCGCGTGGTTTTGACACGACTTCAGTGACAGTTTTACTGAATACTGGTGCGCAATCTGAACATATGGTATTGAAGCACACAGAGCGATGCGTCGGTTGTCCAGAGAGCTTGGACGAGAGAGATATACTACCCACCGCAGCACCCGATCACAACATTCTACTGTAGTGACTGAACAGATATTTATGAATATTTATGTTAAAACATATAATAAAGTTATAATTATCGTCGAACATAAACAGTCGTATGCAACTCGCCTATAATGGTAATTAAGACACTCGTATGGAAATTATAAAACTCGCATACGCTCATTTTATAAAATACTCGTGTCTTAATTATAGCCATTATAGGCTCGTTGCATAATGTACTATTACATAACCTCAAGATGGCGGCTGTGCGAATTTTAAAATTAAGTTTTTATTTTTTGTGTCGTAATCATGCGATCGAAGTGAAAGTTTGAATAATGAACCCACGCAGTAATTTTCCTTTAATGGTACATGCCTCTATGGTTTATAAATTTAACAATCCTACATGACGACCTCCGAAATATATTAGGCGACTCTGAATATCTACGAATCTATTATATCAATCAAACTGAATTTTTTATGTTCATAGGGCTATGATCATAAGTTCACCTATAGGACTTTCAATAACCTGGTGATCACAAATCCAACATGGCGGCGACGCGAAGTATAAATATTCACATGGTCGTTGAACCATCCGAGTGCAGTGACACTTGGTACAGTAAATCCTTATACAAATGTTAATCCACTGGTATCTAATTTTTAGCCTACTTTTCACATTTTGCAAAAATGATTCACATTTTGCAAAAATGAGGAAAAAGTAGACTTATGAGATCGATCCGGGAAAATGTGTGTCTGTCTGTCTGTCTGTCTGGCTGGCTGGCTGTGTGTGTGTGTCCCCCTATCAACACCTAAACGGCTGCAGAAATCAAAACCAAATTTAGTATGAGTAAAGATCTGTACCGGAATATAATTTTAAGCCTTCTGATAGGTCCAATGTTTAAATGCATATAACTTCTACACTATCAATTGGATTTCAACCAAATTTTGTATGTAATATCTGTACATAAACAGATATGACTGAGTGTATTCTTAAGAGCCACCAGGGCTGCCAACTGTTAATAATTGCTCTCTCTATTTTTTTAAATCCAAATACCAATATATCAGAATGTATGCAAGCCAACAGCTTTAAACTATGCACACGTATATTCCGACATTTTAGATTAATTCTGAGTAACTTATATACGTCAGTTCTACCAACATGATTATAAGCCTGTTGATAGTACCAATTTTTTAATACATGTAACTTCTATACTATTAGTTGGATTTCAACCAAATTTCGTATGTGCTATGTGTACCATAACAGATATGACTATACGTATTGTTAAGAGCAATCAGGGCTGCCAACTGGTAATAAATGCTGTCTATATTTTTTTACCCTAATATCAACATATCAGAAAGTATGCAAGCCAACAGCTCTATACTTTGCACACGTATAGCACCTGACATTGTAGATTAATTTGAAGTAATTAATACAAGGCAGTGCTGCCAACATGATTATATGCCTGCTGATATGTCCAATTTTAAAATACATGTAACTTCTACACTAACAAATGGATTTCATCCAAAATTGGCACAGCAAGGTATCATAAAATTTCAGATTACTTCTGACCAGCACACGCATGGTATTGTTGGCAACATGCTTTTACGCGTGCTGATAGATCCAGTGTCTAACTGCATGTAACGTCCATTGGACTTCAACCTAATTTTGTATTCTGCACCTTAAGAGATGGAACTAAGAATATATTCAGTCAGCAGGGCTGCCAACTGTAGTGCTCTATTAGGCTACATTATACCCGGTATATTTTGAACTAATTTGATATTTCGATATTACCAACTTAATTTTGTCATTATTCTAGATAGGTTCATATACTGTAGAATAATCATTGGCATGAAAAGTAGGCTGTATAGTTCTTCACGGAACTTCTTGTTTCAATTGTTTCCATAACCACAAGATGGCAGTTGTGCGATATTTTAAAATCTCGTTTTTACTTATTGTGTCCTAATCATGCGATTGAAGTTTGAATACTACACGGACACAATAATCTTCATGTAACAGTACATAACTCTAAGACCTACATATATAAAAATCCAACATGGCGACCATCCGCAATATTTAGTCGGTTCTCAATATCTACGAATCTATTGCAGCAATCAAACTGAAATTTTGTATTTTGATAGTGGCAGTTAACATAAGTAGGATATATGAAAATAGGATGTATAGTTCATCATGGAACTACTTGTTTGCTTCTAATATAGATTTATTCCAAAAACACATAATTGTAACTTAGTTCCATGTAACATAAAATTAACTTCTTGTTATAAAATAAAATAAATATTTTTATACAAAGTTAAACAACAATAAAAA
This sequence comes from Meconema thalassinum, assembly GCA_946902985.2. Taxonomy (NCBI): domain Eukaryota; kingdom Metazoa; phylum Arthropoda; class Insecta; order Orthoptera; family Tettigoniidae; genus Meconema; species Meconema thalassinum. The sequence continues at coordinate 50,014,658 of OX336393.1, forward strand.
AAGAACCATTTCTCTAATTGCATTGTTTTACATGAGGTTGAGGGTTGGGAGGAATAGGAGTCAAAAACGGCTCAGCGAGCGTATTATAGCGTGAGCTACTCTTTTATATACCATTTTATTTTCGTACATATACTACCTACTGTACGTGTGACTCAATTCTCATCACTCCCTACATGAATAATGTTATGAATTCAACTCCTGCTAGCACCGAAGCTATTATTCTGAGCCAAAAGCTGTAAGAGACAACCCTATTGGATGTTTTATCTACTTTATTTTAGTACATAGTGATGCTCATCTGAAAACGCATATTTAGCTAGTTATAAGCAAAACACGAGAAAAAAAGCCCACAAATTTGGCCGTTTTTTTTTTCAATTTCTTTCATACTTCCCGAAGTTCAGATTCGTAATCAGCACCCCAAATCACATGGAAATCCCAAAAGTGAAAAATTCTCTCCAACTTTCCTGCGAGCACTACCAAATGACTGTACTATAAAGATAATATACCCAGCGGTTTCAGAGCAGGCGGGAGAGGGTACGTCTCATCACCACCTAGGAACGGGTAGGTAATGAAATGAGAAATCATATTTCTCCCCCTTTTGCGGGCGACCATGCTCGTGACCCAAATATGTGTTGATTTTGTTAGCTTATTATAGACGCCACGGCGCAGTCATGGACACGACTCCGATAGTGGAGATCGTTGGTTCAAATGCCAGACCTCCTTAGTGTGGCTTCCCCCTGAGATATTCCACATTTCCTCCCTGTTAAATGTCACGAGGCACATATCCCAGTTCCTGGGCCTAATACACTTTTTGTGAGAATTTATGAAGTGCATAAATAGACTTAGAGAAGGCTTTTGATGACGTTGATTGGGCTAAATTGTTTGATATTTTGAAAACTATTGGAATAAAGTACAGGGATAGGAGGATGATCTACAATCTGTACAGAAACCAGACAGCAGTCATTCGAGCTGATGGACATGAGAGGGAAGCTGGTATTCACAAAGGTGTCAGGCAAGGCTGCAACTTATCACCCATACTTTTCAATCTTTACATTGAACAAGCAATGAAGGAAATTGGAGAGAAAATTAAAGTGGGAGTGAAGATTCAAGGAGAAATAATTTCAACTCTGAGATTTTCTGATCACATCGTCATCTTGACCGACTCACTTGAGGATTTGAATGAGTTCTTGAATGGTATGGACTCCGTCTTGAGGAAAGAATTCACGATGAAAATTAATAAATGTAAAACAAAAATATTGGAATGCAGCCGAAATAAATCAGAAAACTCTATGGACATCAAATTGGCAGGTGAAAAGCTAAAGGAAGTAGGATACTTCTGTTACTTAGGAAGGAAAATAACCAGTGATGGACGAAGCAAAGAGGATAGAAAAAGTAGGGTGACTCAGGCAAGGAAAGCATTTCTACAGAAAAAGAATCTGTTGACATCGAATATATATTTATGTATTAGGAAGTCATTTTTGAAAGCCTTTGTCTGGAGCTTGGCACTCTATGGAAGTGAAACTTGGACTGTTGGAGCAGCAGAAAAGAGGAGATTTGAAGCGTTTGAAATGTGGTGTTACAGGAGAATGATGAAGATCAGATGGGTAGATAGGGTAACAAATGAAGCAGTATTAAGACGAGTGGGAGAGGAGAGATGTTTCTGGCGACGAGATAGGTTGGTAGGACACGTATTGAGACACCCAGGAATAGCAAGCTTAGTTATGGAAGGAAGGGTTGAGGACAAGAACTGTAGGGGTAGACCTAGGTTAGAATATGTTAAACAGATTGCTTCGGATGTAGGGTATGGTAGCTTAAAGATGAAACGATTAGCTCAGGACAGGGAGCATGGAAAGCTGCATCAAACCAGGCTACTATGGACCACGTTACTTCAACTGTTTCCGTCTTGGAGCTTTAATCTTTTCCCAGTAGTCCTTCATCCGCTTCCTGTGTGCCTCATTTCTGTCAGCCGTCCACTTCTTGCCTGTTCTCAGGTTTGACTTTTCTTGGAATCGCTGGTGTGCTCTAAGTTTTTTCTTTTCTGGAGAGGAAGACGTTCTTGAATGTCCTCAAGCGAAAACCCTACTTCTATAAGATCATGTTTGGTCTCTTGGTTTTCTTGTCTACAAAGTAAGAAAATATGCGGTTGGTCAGTCTCTGCGAGCTAATGCGTGCTATGTGGCCACAGAAACTAATACTCCTTTTTCGGGTTTATCCGCGGATATGCGCATCCACGCAGGGCTTTGCCTACAGGTGATGAGTATCCACATAATCGGGAACGTAGTTCCTGAGAGAAAGGTGCATAACTTGGAAAATGTCAACATTTGAGATTTACTTACCTAAGCATTTCAGTAGCATCAGCAGTACCACTGTAGACATTATTGGGGTCTCTCTTGATGCGGACTTTGAAACGTACGCGTTTAAAATGTGGCCAACGTCTGGTCTCGAACACAAATATTTTGCATTCGAAGCTCAGTTACCCAAGGGCGTGCCATAATAACCATTGTAAAGTCGAAGAGCTCAGTATGCCTTCCTTCGGAGGGGAAGTAAAGCCGGCGGTCCCATGTCATAGATTTATGGCATGTTAAAGATCTTTCCACTAATTACACCTGTGTGAAACTAAATTGGATAGGTTAAGAATATAAACAACGCTCTTAGGTTGCTACGTTCGTTGCCAAGAGCCGACTGCGGTGGCGTCTAGTAGCTAGTTCTGAACTAGGCCTAGTAGTCGTTGACGGTGGCGTTTGGCGGCAAAAGTAGGAACTATTTGAAAATTCAAAGTTGCAGTCCCTACTTGAATTAAAAAAACAGATACACACACTAATACAGTCATCACAATTAACACCGGTTATCAGACATATTCTACACACACCCAAAGTACACGGGGCTACATGACCGCGTTGTCGCAGCCCCTAAACTAAGGAACCAACCAACCAACCAAAGTCGAAGAGCTTTGATCGGCGACCTGTTGTGTTCCATAGCTTCAGCCATTGCATCTGCTCGGAATGCAGAGGATTGGAGTTGGTGACCCAACGACACTGCTGAAAGTCTCATTATCAAGTCCTACGTTTTAAATTACAGTATGTCTGTGCATTTTAAGTAGAAGATCGGTTATCAGTTTATTTTATAAGTGACTAGCTGAAGTACCCGTGCTTCGCTACGCGTCATAAATGAATTAAAATATGAAAGTTACAGTTAAAACAGGGGATAGGCGAGGTGCTGCGCAGAGGGAGATTAAGGATGGAACATTTTGTCCAACTACACCGCTCGGCGTTGACCGTGTTTTATAGCACAAAATTAGGTTTTACTCGCTAACCGTTGGAGATACCTTTCGGATAGAAAATGTAATTTTAAACCTCCTACATGCCATCAAAATTTGCTATTTCTTAGCGTTCTCTTTTTATTTGTAATGGAATATGAAAGTTTGAAACCAAAGGGTGTAGTGACGTCACTAAAATGGTCGCCATCTTTAAATAGTGCAAAGTATTGAAATCAAAATAACCAATATGTTAACCAGGTAAATCAGCTACTTCCATGTAAAATTCATGTAAATCGGACCATTGGTACCTGCGTGATTGAGTATTACACAGACACACACCATCTCATTTTTAGCCCCGCTTCGCTCGCGTCATAGTCGTGTCATATTGTTATTCAATGAAATGCAGGTTTAACCCCATTAACACCCCTTTAGAACCTGAATATCCAAAAATCCCTCCTTAGTAGACGTTTTCGACACACAACAAACATATCCCCAAAATACCATTCTTCTAACTTTAATAGTTTTGGTTGGTCGATGAGAGTGAACATCCAAAAATCCTTCCTTAGTGGACGTTTTTTTTTCAGAATTTCACCCCTCCCCATAGGCCCCTTAAATTGCATTTATGAAAAAAAAGGTCAAACACCTATGTATTTTATTTATTTATTTATTTATTTATTTATTTATTTATTTATTTATTTATTTTTAAGCTGATTGATTTCCTACGAGATTCAAACTCCTCGCCTATGTCGTTTAAGAGATACACGCTCCGTTAGGAATCTTTCAACCCCCACTTTTCATCCCTTTCACCTCATAATATACAGTACACTACATCGAAAAAACATTAGACATGTGGCAGCTTACTTTTAATGATTAGTATATATGCCAAGTATCACATCCCCAAATGAAACCACTCGTGAGATATTGTTATTCAATGAAATGCACGTTTACCCCCTTAACACCTCTTTAGAACCTGAATATCCAAAACTCTTTCCTTAGTGGACGTTTTCGACATACAACGAACATATCCCCAAAATTTCATGTTTCTAACTTCAATAATTTTGGCTGGGCGATGATGAGTGAGTGAGTCAGATAGGACATTTTCTTTCAATTATTTTTACCAGAATTTCACCCCTCCCCAGGGGCCCCTTAAATTGGATTGATGAAAAAACGCTTGAACACCTATTAACTTATTTTTTAAGCTGTCTTTTTCCCCTGAGTTTGATGAGTGAGTGAGTTAGTCAGTCAGTTAGGACACTTTCTCTCCTTTTCCCCCCAGAATTTCACCCCACCCCATTGGCCCCTTAAATTAATTTACGAAAAAACTTTCGAACACCGATTTACTTACTTTTTAGGCTGATTTTTTTTCGCTGAGTTCAAATTTCTCGCCTATGTCGTTTAAGAGATAGGCCTACACGCTCCGTTAGTAATCCTTCAACCCCCACTTTTCACCCCTTTCACCTCATAATAATACACCACATCGAAAAACCCTTAGACACATGTCTGCTTCTTTTTAATGATTAGTTTATATGACGAGTATCACTTCCACAAATGAAACCACACGTGAGATATTGTTATTCAATGAAATGCAGGTTTAACCCCCTTAAGACCCCTTTAGAACCTGAATATCCAAAAATCCTCCCTTAGTGTACGGTTTTGACATACAACGAACATATCCCCGAAATGCCATGTTTCCAACTTCAATATTTTTGGCTGGGCGATGATAAGTGAGTGAATGAGTCAGGACATTTTCTTTCACTTTTCTTTTCTTCAGAATTTCACCCCTCCCGATGAACCCCTTCAATTTGATTGATCAATAAAAACAGTCGAAAAGCTATTTACTTACTTTAAAGCAGTTTTTTCTCCCTGAGTTTGATGAGTGAGTCAGTCAGTCAATCAGTTGGGAAACTTTCGTTCCTGTTCTCTTTTCCCCCCAGAATTTCACCCCTCCCCATGGGCCCCTTAAATTGGATTTATGAAAATACAGTCAAACACATATTTACTTATTTTTATGCTGATTTTTCCGCTGAGTTTCAAACTCCTCGCCTATGTCGTTTAAGAGATACACGCTCCGTTAGGAATCTTTCAATCCCCACTTTTCACCCCTTTCACCTCATAATATACACCACATCGAAAAACCCTCAGACACGTGTCTTCTTACCTTTTAATGATGAGTTTATATGCCGTGTATCACATCCCCCAATGAAACCAATCGGGAGATATTGTTATTCAATGAAATGCAGGTTTAACCCCTTTAAGACCCCTTTAGAACCTGAATATCCGAAAATCCTCCCTTAGTAGACGGTTTTCACATACAATGAACATATCCCCAAACTGTCATGTTTCTAACTTCAATAATTTTGGCTGGGCGATGATGAGTGAGTGAGTGAGTGAGTGAGTCAGGACATTTTCTTTCAATTTTCTTTTTTCAGAATTTCACCCCTCCCCATGAACCCCTTAAATTTGATTTATGAAAAAAAACTGTCGAACAGCTATTTACTTACTTTAAAGCAGTTTTTCCCCCTGAGTTTGATGAGTGAGTCAGCCAGTCAATAATTAGGACACTTTCTTTCCAGTTTCCCCCTCCCCCAGAATTTCACCCCTCCCCATGGGCCCATTAAATTGGATTTATGAAAAACGGCCAAACACATTTTTACTTCTTTTTTATGTTGATTTTATTTTGCTGAGTTTCAAACTCCTCACCTATGTTGTTTAAGAGATACATGCTCCATTAGGAATCTTTCAATACCCACTTTTCACCCCCTTTCACCTCATAATATACACCACATCGAAAAACCCTCAGACACATGTCTTCTTATTTTTAATGATGAGTTTATATGCCGAGTATCACATCCCCCAATGAAACCAATCGGGAGATATTGCTATTCAATTAAATGCAGGTCTACCCCCTTAACACAACTATAGAACCTGAATATCCAAAAATCCTCTCTTAATGGGCATTTGCGGCCCTTGAGGAAGCTGCATACCAAATTTCATTCCAATCCGTTTGGTGGTTTCTGAGATTTCGTGATGAATGAATGAGTGAGTGAGTGAGTGAGTGGTATTTGACAAATATACAGTAGATAGTGTCAAGTCTTTGTTATGCTCTACTCGGTTGACGGTGCTGTGTGAGCAGTTGAGTAACTAACGGGATTTCAAGTAAAGATCCTCATTTTCTATACCGGTAGTGCAGAACGCAACTGGCATCCAGTCGGCCGTGTCTCGACTTGAGGTATGTTGCCATGGAAACTATCTGCCTTGCCATTCCTTCGTGAGTATATTAGGTAGATTTCATTAGAAAGCTAACTATTGCAATGGGTCCCATGTTTCGACTTCCGGAAAATTTCAACATATCTTCGCGTTTCACATCCCCCAGACCCCAAAACCACCGTCAGTTCAAAAGTTTATATATAATTTATGTATATATGTATATATATATATCAGTTTCTTGTGGACACGATAACTGCCGTAATTTTGCACCGATCACTTTGAATTTTTTACATAATATGTATCCCTATAAAATCTCGGTCGAGTTCGTTAATGGGCAAAATTGGTCAAATGGGGTGAAAATGGGGGGCTTTTTTCGAAAAAGTAAAATATCGCTATAACTCTCTTCATACATGAAATATCGAATCCCTTCAAAGTTCATAATATGTGTCGGATAAGTGCCAAAAATTTATGTCAAATACGTTTTTTGATAGCACCAACCATTGACCAAAGGGGTGGAAAAAAGTGTTTTTTTCGGGAAACATTAATCATATCTCTCTTAATAGGCACAATATCAAAACCGTACAAAATAGAAAATATTCCCCTAATAATTACCTAAAACTTTTGTCTGAAAGAAATTTTGATATGATCCACCATTACGCCAAGTGATGAGAAAAACGATTTCGGAATTAAAGAAAATGCTAAGTGCCATAAGAGGTTACCATGACAACGCTTCTAAATTGATGAGGGATGAGCTATCAGAGGTTGCCAAGACAACGCCATTGATGAGATCACATTCATTTTTAGCCTACTTTTCACACTTTGCAAAAATGAGGAAAAAGTAGACTTATGAGATCGATCCGGGAAAATGTGTCTGTCTGTCTGTCCTTCTGGCTGGCAGGCGGTGTGTGTGTGTCCCCCCCCCCCCCCTATCAACTCCTAAACGGCTGCAGCAATCGAAACCAAATTTAGTATGAGTAAAGATGTATACCGGAATATCTCAAGCCCATATTTGAAGAAGATGTCAGTGCTACCAACTGCTAAAAAAACGCATTAGAAATTTGAGCTCCATGTTGGATATAATGGAAGGCATACTTGGGAGCAATTCCAAAATTGGCACACATGTAGATAATACTATTTCAGTTTAATTTCCAGGAGGCCATACATGACAGTGTTGCCAAAATAATGTTAAGCCTTCTGATAGGTCCAATATTTAAATGCACATAACTTCGACACTATCAATTGGATTTCAACCAAATTATGTATGTAATATATGCACATAAGCAGGTATGAATGAGCGTATTCTTAAGAGCCACGAGGGCTGCCAACTGTTAATAATTGCTCTCTCTACTTTTTATCCAAATACCAATATATCAGAAAGTATGCAAGCCGACAGCTTTAAACTATGCACGCGTATAGTACCTGACATTTTACATTAATTTGGAGTATCTTATATACGTCAGTTCTACCAACATGATTCTAAGCCTGCTGATAGGACCAATTTTTAAATACATGTAACTTCTATACTGTCAGTTGGATTTCAACCAAATTTCGTACGTGCTATGTGTAATATAACAGATATGACTATAAGTATTCTTATGGGCAATTAGGGCTGCCAACTGTTAAAAATGGTGTCTATATTTTTTACCCTAATATCAATATATCAGAAAGTATGCAAGCCAACAGGTCTATACTTTGCATACGTATAGCACCTGACATTCTAGATTAATTTGGAGTAATTAATATAAGTCAGTGATGCCAACATGATTCTATGCCTGATGATAGCTCCAATTTTAAAATACATATAACTTCTATACTAAAAAAATGGATTTCATCCAAAATTGGCACAAAAAGATATCATAATATTTCCGTTTATTTCTGACCAGCATACGCATGACATTGTTGCCAACGTGCTTTTACGTGTGCTGATAACGTCCTTTGGACTTCAACCACATTTTGTATTCTGTACCTTAAGAGATGGAATTAAGAATATATTCAGTCACCAGGGTTGCCAACTGTATTGCTGTATTAGGCTACATTATGCCTAGTATACAGTATTTCGAACTAATTAAGACATTCCGATATTACCAACTTAATTTCGTCACTATTCTAGATAGGTTCATATACTGTAGATTAATCATTGGCATGAATCTTAATTTTAAGAAACGTAGGCTCTTTAGTTCGGCACGGAACTTCTTCTTCCATCTGACTATGTGGTAAGCGGCTAACTGGTAGCATGCTGAACTTCTATGCCCAAGGTCGCTGGTTCAAAACCGGCAAAAGTCGTCGGATTTTCTAAGAGCGCTAAAAATCCCTCAGCATGTTTCCTTCGGAGGGGAAGTTCCAACGTTCATTTCAAGTTGCTGGTTGTGGTGGAATCTAGCAGCCAAGTTCACAGTAGGTGTCGTTGACGGTAGTATTTGGTACAAAATTAGGTACTACTACTTAAAATTGACCTTCTGCAGACCTTACCTGAATTAGAGACTAATACAGTCATCACAATTAACACCGTTTATCAGACAGATTCTACACACACCCAATGTACACGGGGTTACATGACCACGTTGTCGCAGCCCCCAAACTGAGGAACCAACCAACACCTCTGCGGGAGATAAAATGTTGCGTGAAGAAGTAACAGACTGTTAGATAGTTACACATCAGTTCCAAACCTTGCATAAGGACATTGTGATCAAAAGTATAAAAATGAACCCCAAATATGACAAGAAAGTTACCATCCCCATAAGACAATAAAATGTTAAAAATATGCATAGAAAGACGAAAAAAAGGTTAATTAACCTCCAATTGTAAAATACATTCTCGCAATAAATGAGGTCTGATCCACCTTCGAAAACCTGCATATTTCGCCTATTTTAGCCTATCCTCTAGTCTGCCCGGTGAAATCTACCTCCGCCTTCCGGCGTGCCGAGAGGATTTTTTTTATGATTTGATTAGCCTGTGCTTGAGTGCAAAAGGGCCGAAATCAGAAGAATGAGAAAGACTATCGAAAATTTTTGTATCCAGCGTTTCCTTCTGGGTCCTAAACTATGTGTATGCAAAATTTGGTTGAGATTGGTGGAACGGTGTAGATTTGTATACGGAACAGACCCACCCACCCACATACCCACCCACATACCCACCCACATACAGACTTTCACTTTTATATATAAGATGAAATGCACTTCGTGTGAAATATATTCATTTAATATGCTCATTGGAATAAATGAACTGTGCAAGGTTTGAAAGGAGACGAATTAGTTCTCTTTCAATAATACAGGGTCGCGTGGAGGGTCGGACGAGCACATGGCAACTCGCTGAGCTCAGGGTCGAGAGAGCGCGCGTACGAATCGCATGTGAATAACAAGCACACATAACACATAACCAAAGTAAAAACATTACTCACCTTGTCACAGAAGATGTTTCCTACACGTCTCTGGCATCTTCTAGGGAAATTATCATTGGCACGCATTAATTCATCTACCGAAATTGTCTCTCGTGATATTTATTAGTTTGAGTTCATCTAGCGAGTGAGGGGTTGTTGCATAAACTTTATTTTTCAATTTTCCCATAAATGAAAATTGAAGCAATGGGCTTTAACACTTAGCAATAACACGTTATAAAATGTTTAAACACAATAACAATTAAACAATAACCACGGACACACGTTATATACTTATAACTAAAAATTGGCATTATGAAACGATGTTAACTTTACTCGTCAAATCCTGCGTCACAACTGTGGTTGGTTGGTTGGTTCTTAAGTTAAGGGGCTGCGACAACGGTCATGTAGCCCCGTGTACTTTGGGTGTGTGTAGAATCTGTCTGATAACCGGTGTTAATTGTGATGACTGTATTAGTGTGTGTATCTGTTTTAATTCAAGTAAGGACTGCAGACCACCAATTTTCAAGTAGTTCCTACGCCACCGTCAACGACTACTAGTTAGCTACCGCAGTCGGCTCTTGGCAACGAATGTAGGAACCTAAGAGCGTTGTCTACATTCTTAACCTATACAATTTAGCTTCACACAGGTGTAATTAGTGGAAGGTTCTTTAACATGCCATAAATCTATGACATGGGACCGCCGCCGGCTTTACTTCCCCTCCGAAGGAAGGCATACTGAGGAATTTTTATCGCTTTTAAAAAATCCCACGACTTCGGCCGGATTTGAGCCCGCGATCTTGGGCATAGAAGCTCAGCATGCTATCGACTACGCCACCGAAGCCGCCCGTCACAACTGTCTCAGCTCCGTGTTGCCATGTGCTCGTCTGACCTTTGGTTCCACCTTCTACCACCTGCAGCGCTGCGCCAGCCGTGAAAGACCCTGTAGAAGAGTGTTCATATTTCATACAACAAAACTCCTTTGAAATCCAATTATAACAGAGATGATATTGTGTTTCCATATTAGGAGCTTGCTGGTCTTGTGGATCCAATATTCCTCTTCGCCAGTTGATTCTGCTCGTTAGTTGTTTAATCCAATGATTTGATTCTCACCATTATCTTCTAAGACAAGCTTGATCTCCTCTTCTGCTCTTGTACAGACCATTTCGCATTCTGTGCGATGCGAGCACCTCGCTGCACAGTCAGACGAGGAGATTTGTTGTTTGATTGGATACTTTTTGGATTAGCAAAGCAAGCAATCAAACTATAAAAAGCAAAAACATTTGCCATTGTAGGAAAATGTGAGAAAATTACCGTATTGATAAATAGATGATTAATTAAAATGCTTCGCCAATCAATACAAATTAGAGCAAATTTCGATCAAACAATGGGACCTTCCTCAGCGATTTAATTTTTAACCCTTTATGGGTTAGTGGTCTGTATATTAACCACCTACAATAAGGAAAATTTATATTTTCAATGATGCTGATGATTGAATCTTTCAACGATATAACAACACATTTTATTTTGGAAGTGTAAATATTACTGAAACCCAAAATTTGGAGATAATATTTAATATTATCTCTTTATCTCCTTGACCTAAAGTACATGAAACAAAATTTTTAATAAAATAATTAAAATTAAAGAGTTTTAAAAATGGCAGCCATAATAAAATTACAATTAAAAATAAATAAGCTCATAAAAATTAAAATTATAATACTTTTATGTTCGACCCTGACTATTATATGTCAGAAAACTGTATCATAATGATGGTCATTATAACACTATTTTTCATAATGAAACAGTTTCTCCCATCAATCACAGCTCAAGAAACAGTTGTTAGACCAATTAGATGAGGATAGCATCATACCTGCGCTGAGTTCCAAGGCCTTCTGATTTAAATTCCCTCCGTGGCCTAGTGTCATAGTGGAGTAATCGAGGAGGCCATGTTCAAATACAAGGTATTCCGTGCGTCCCATGCGCTCTGTTCAGTACATAAAACTGGCAAAATCTCGACAGATATTTATGAATATTTATGTTCGAACATAAGATAGTTATAATAATTATCGTCGAACATAAACAGTCGTATTCAAGTCGCCTATAATGGTAATTAAGACACTCGTGTCTTAATTATTGCCGTTATAGACTCGTTGCTTAATGTACTATTAAATCCTTAATTTTTAGAACATTTTATTTATCGTATGATGAAAGGAGGAATATGTACAAAAATATATACAACAAGATACACATGATCTCATGTTTGTAAAATTAGAGTTCAATTTTAAGTTGTTGAATCCAATCGATGGCTTCCTGATTAAGCTTGTGGAGTTCTTATATTGTCCCTTTGGATGCTCTGAGAGGACATTCGAAAGCTACGTGGTCCATAGTTTGCCGATCTTCTCCACCGTCGCATTCCGGGGAGGACTTCCAGCCCCATTGATTCAGTATCGCTGCACACCTGCCTTGGCCCGTTCTTATCCTGACCAGTGTGCACCATTGACGTCGAGGTAAGCGAAAACCTGCAGGTCGTTCCCAAGGAGTCACAATTAGGTGGTGATGTGTCAGGGAAGTTTGTTCCTGCCATTGATTGTTCCAGGCATCTAGAATGTTGAAGTGATTATCCTGCAGGTTGACTGCTGTTCGCCATGATGGTTTTCTGGACTTCAGTCGCTGCGGTAAAGGTACTGCGAGCTCAGAGTGTATTGGCAGCGATGGGTTGTTTTCAATTCTCTTCCATGTGTTCATCAATGATTGAAGTCTTCTCAGGGGTGGAGGTGGAATGTTACTTAGAACAGGAAGTGTTTGTGGATCGCATGCATCCTGTGATGAGGCGCATTGCTTGATTGAGTTGTCTGACAATAATTTTGGTGTGGGCACTGTTGAGCCAGGTAGAGCAGCAATATTCTGCAACTGAGTATGTAAGAGCTAGGGCTGTGGATCTCAGAACTGTTGCGTTGGCACCCCAGGAGGTCCCTGTTAGTTTCTGGAGTATGTTGTTCCGCGTTTTGATTTTAGCTGCTAGGTTCTTTATGTGAGTTTTGTACGTCATTGACCTGTCCAGGATCATCCCTAGATGTTTTGGATTGCTGCAGTGTTGAAGAATCTCGCCCCCGAATGTATCTGTAGGTATGTGGTTCGCATCTTTGTTCCGCAGGTGGAAAGTTGATACAACGGTCTTTTGAAGATTCGGTCGTAAACAATTCTGTTTGAAGTATTCGTCTAATATCTTCTGGTCTGATGTTAATGATGCTTCAGCTCCCTGGAATCGTTGATCCTGCACGATCAAAGTAATATCATCTGCGTAAATAAATTTTCTGGACTTGGTTACTGGAAGGTCGTGCATGTACAAATTAAAAAGGAGTGGAGCCAACACTGATCCTTGGGGGAGTCCATCATTTATTTTGTGCACATTGCTTTTAGAGTTCTCTGAGAACACCTGAAAGTATCTGTTGTTCAGCATGTTGCCTATTAGGTTAGTTAGTTTCCGAAATGGAATGACGCTGATGAGTTTGAGCAGCAGTTTATGACGCCAAACGGTATCATAGGCAGCAGTTAGGTCTAAGAAGACACCAATGCTTATCAACTACTTCTCAAATCCATTTTCGATATGAGTTGCTAATGCTAGCACCTGTTCCTCACATCCTCTTCCTCGTCTAAATCCAGCTTGCTCCACAGGTACAACCTTGTTGATAGCGGAGGATATTCTGTTATGGATTAGCCTCTCCAGAAGTTTCAGTGTCACACTAAGGAGTGCAATTGGTCGGTAGCTTTCAACTTTTGAAGCATCTTTGTTAAAATATTAAAGAAAATAAAAATAAAAATTATTATTTAATATTAAAATTAAAAGGTAAAAATATGTAAAAAATAGAATTAAAAATAAATAAGCTTATTAAAATTAAAATTCTATTATTTTATAATCTTAAGAGCATTAGAGTGTTAATGAAAACAAAAATTAACGTTAATAATAATTAATATTAAGGTAAAATATATGTAAATAAAAGATCTGCAATAATATTCTGCTCTATAAAGGCCTAAACCTTAAGATATTAATTGAGAAATGAAGTTAAGTAAAATATGTAAGAGATGAAATTAAGAAACTGCAAAACAATGAATAAGAACGATGAAAATATAAAGTCTAATGGATAAGTATTCTTGTAAAATGTAAAATATTAGAAACATTTTGAAATAAAATAAAATGGTTATCCTTACAAATAATTTGGTTAGATAAATATTCTAAATATTTGAATATAATTCTCAAAACACTCTGAAGATGCCTTTTGACTTCATCCTGCATATATTTCACTTAATTTAATTTCTCATTGGTTTTATTAAATTAATTTATTAAGTTTTAATTGTGATTTGCTGAAAAAAAGGTCCCATTGTTGGACTGAAACATGCCCTAATTTGAATATGATTTGTAAGGATTGGCGGAGCATTTTAGTTAATTATCATAATACTGGGGAATCTGTGCGTGAAATCTCGCATGTTCATTAACCACCCGCCCGGCTTTACTGTTATGTGGGCTTCTATAAATATGTTTGTTTAATTTACGCACTTTTTAAACTGTCGATATTTATGAAATCAGAGTGCAATTCGTCACTGTTATGGGCAATAATTCTGTTTGAATATTCCTTTCAATGCACCCCATGTGTACAGACCACCCGCCTGGCACTAGTGTTATGCAGGTTGGACGCGACTCAATTCTGCCAGGGGCTATCATTTTTTTTCTTTAAACACACTTTTTAAACAAATAAATAAATTTCCGTTGACTTTTCAAGAAATGCAAGTTTTTCCTGTACTATTGAGACGATTTCGAAGATTTTGGTACAAACCACACCTTCTAACTCCCTCTGGTTTAGGAGCTTGTGGTTTTTGTCGGATGAACTTAGCGTATGATGTAATAGATAATTTGCGAAACTGTAGTAAAAATTACAAAATACGTAATAGATCACAACGGAAGCTCGCGATGTGCTAGCGAAAGTCACTACCCTTAGCATTCCATCACTTAAGGCCAGGCAATAACACGTCGGTAAGGTTTCTGCTGAGTACTGAGCTATGTGAATTCTCATAAACAAGGAGATTATAAAGAAATTATTAAATGTGCGTGAAGCTCTTCAATCGATTTGTTGTATGTAGTAGAACAATGGTGAGGTATTTACATCGGCAACCCTATAAAATCTGTTTCTTCGGCCGTGAAGGTTTCTGTTCAACAAAGTCCGGTGTAATGATATGGCGGGGATTTCAGTTTGAGAATATTTACAATCAATATCGATATTGCGTTCCTAGTTTAGTTTAAACCACTGCAGATGGAGTTGTTTGCTTCAAATGCAGCAGTTTTGGTTATAGCGATCTAGCACAATAATGCAGTCGAGACAGTGTCCACAATAAATCAGACTTGATACCCTTTCTTCTTACAAACGACAGTGATTTTGCAGTTATCTTAAGAATCATAGAAGAGACTCAGATTCTCGTGACCCAATTGTAGACATCACGGCGCAGTTGTGCACACGACTCAGATAGGGGAGATCATTGGTTCAAACCTCAGCCCTACTGAGTGTGTTTCTTCAACGAGATTTTTCACATTCTCTCCCAACGACAAATTACCAAACGAAAAAGTGATAGTCAGTCTGAAAGACTAGACTTAGTATCATTTTAAATGCTACAAATGCTGAAAAATGCTAGAAAGGCTGGAGACTCTTGACATGCTAGAAAATTATCTGCATAATACTTATCTTGCTTTATAATACTTTACCGTGTTTCAAATTACTCGCGAACGGCAAGTGCAAACCAAGGGCAAAGCAAGTCAAGCGCGCGGAGGGACATGGCTGGATGACGTGCCCCTTCCATCCAGTCTAAAAAACACTTATAGTGGGCGATGTATTGAAGATAGAGATATGCTCTCGCGGACTTTTTTGTAGAACTTTTCATGCTGACCAATTCTTACGCTCATAGTATATTGATATTTTTAACGGTTTGCCCAGCGTAAGCTTAAGAAGCGCGCGGACGCCAAGTTTGTTTTCGACTTTTTCACTGAATTCGTTACTGCTTAGCTTCCTTTGATCATACATAAATTATTTTCTACAGAATATTTCCTCGAGATATCCTTTACAGAATGGTGAAAACCGCATCAAAATCCATCCAGTGGTTCTCGAGATTACCCGTGACATCCAAAAATCGGGGATTTTTTGTCTTATACTAACGAAGTAGAGATTGTCGGGGAACACACGCACCAAGCAGTACTATGACGTCACACACCTCGGTGCATCTAGGTACATTTCGTCCCGTCACCGTAACGTAACGCCAGACCCCAGCGTAACCACGAAGTCGACAAGATCATTTAAAATGATAAAATTATTAATGTTCCTTTGAAATGTTACCTGAAGCCAGATAACTCTACAAACTGCACACCAATTTCTACAAATGAAAACACATTTCACTAATAGAATTCTATTCTTAACCCTTGATAACTGGCGTGAAGAATATAATATGAAGACTGACGCCGGGTCATTTTGACGCATAGTGTGTCACTCCCATTTTGTCGTAGTCGTACGGATTTTAATGAAGTAATTTTACACCTGGTGTCTTCCTAAGAACTATTCCCATTAAAAAATTAGATTTATTTATATTTTTCAAATTTAACATACTGAAAAATAACAATAATTTTCGTAACAGTATAATTGGCCTTCATAGCAGTCCTCTCAAATATTTTGAACAAAGGAGCTGATGACCAAGGTGTCCCTAGACCCTAATCATGGATCTACAATAACATGAGCTATGCGATTGTGCTGCACCAAAATAGGTGGATTCTGCCCCTTATTTTTTTACAGATTGTCCCGACTAACGTAAGACGAAAATTGTCACTCGAAGACAGGCGCCATGGGTAAATCTGACCCGACCGTAAATAATATAGAAATAACTTGAGTGTTCAAAAAGCTATGGTCATGTTTCTTTTGCAGGGTGAAGTTCAAGGCTAGGAAGGAAGGTACAGTAAGCGACAGGAAATAAGGGCTGACCAAAACGAAAATATAGAGCATTATTTAAGCCTAGGGTAAATAATACCCATGCGCCTGTCCTCGCGGGATAAAACAATCCAAGTATAACAATAATGTCTGACAAGAGGTTAACAAAGAAAATGTTAAACCTAAGACTACCTCTGAAGAACCACAACAATTGGCAGGCTGATAGAAATAACACCTGACCTACAGGAAGTTGGTATCAACGAAGAAATCATTCGCAATAGACAACGTTAGGACCCACTAATAAACAGACACAGATTTGCTAAGAAACCTACGTCGAGGAATACAGGATGGACAGAAGAGAGCACAGTGGAAGGGATATTGGGAAGAAAAGAGGAAACATTGTGCTCAGTAAGTTGTGACGCGCTTCTTAGTTGGGCGCAACCAATCAAAATCTATTATATATAATCCAAAATTGACTCATCTACGCAGGGCTCAAACCACTAGACCTAGAATGCTGAAATTATGCATGTTGGTTGATCCAAGGTTGTAGAGGCTCACTAAGAAACGGTCTTTGTAAATTCAAGTTTTAAGTGAGTTTTTTCGGCCCTTTGGCACTGAGCATGGACAAAAGGTGCAAAGACCGGAGTTCGCTCATTTTAAGCCGCCAGATACGATACTCGGAGGTCCCGTAGGGACCCAGAAACACACTTTTTAAGGTCCTAAAATGAACGGATTCGGAGATGTTCCCAAAAAAAACTGTGAGAAACAGATCAACGTCACTATGACAACCGCTGCAATTTCGCAGACCGTGGGTAGTTTTCTGGCAATATCTCGAAAACCGTTCGTTTTAGGGCCATAAAATGCGTGTTCGGGTTCCCATAGAAGTGGAAACCACGAACGTTGCTCCTCGCATTGCTACGCGTAAAACGAGATATATCCCATATTTCTACGAGCAAATCGTCTTTGGCAAGTCTGATCTAGTAAATAGTATAGTTTCAAAGTCAGTACGGATCCATAACATCCACATGAGTGTGTGGCGGATGCTAGTGTTACCTATGTACGAAGGGCGTACTATATTGTTTACACTTTATGAAGTACATTACACATCAGTTGTTACGTCCACCTTCTCAACATAATCTCCTTGTAACTTTATGCACTTTTGCCATCGATGTGTCAGTCTCTCCAGACCTTCCTGAAACCATTCTTCCGGAGTGCTGCCTTGACAATTGTGTCAAGTGGTTTCTTCATGTTCCCGAACAGGTGATGATCACTTGGTGCCAAGCCGGGAGAGTATGGTGGGTGTGGCAGCACCGTGAATCCCATTTGATCAATGGCAGTGGTGTTCTCTCGGCTTTTGTGGGGGTTTGCATTGTCATGTTGCAGAAACACACCGTTAGCCTATTTTCCTGGCCGCTTAGTTTGAATGGCACGACGTAAGCGCTTAAGGGTTGCCACATATGCTGCACTGTTAATCGTGGCCCCCAATTCCAGGCAGTCAATGAGGATGATGCTCTTTGTGTCCCAGAACACTGTCGCCATTCGCTTGCCAAGTGATGACACTGTGTGACAGTTCTTTGGCGGTGGACTGCCCCTATGCTACCATTGCCTCGATTGTTGTTTGGTCTGTGGCTCATGGTAATGGAGCCTTGTCTCAACACCAGTCACAAGTTTAGCCATGATGTCGGCTATGGCGAGTGCATTCGTTGGCTCCTGTACGTGTGCTGCTACCAAACGGTGGAACAAGACACCAGTTACACCACCACCTTCAAAAGTGAAATGTGAACCATGCCCGGACGTACAAAATATAAAGTGTAAAAATATATAGTACGCCTCTCGTATATGTACCTAGCGCCTCAATGAAGCAAGTAGCACAGAGCAGTCAAGTAACTCGTGAAGGACGAGAGAATGTGTTCTTCGCACACCGCTCTAATTTGTAGGCAGAATCTGCACCGATAGAAAGCGCGCCCACCTTCTGACGCTTATCAGCAGCAACACAGTTTCACTGCCGGGGGTCGAACAGCTCTCTATAGAGCGACTACCTCGTGGTGTAGTGGCTAGCATTCTTGGCTGCCGGGCAGGAGGTCCAGCTGCCATTCTCGGCTCTGCCAAGATATTTCAATTCTGGTCTGAGGAGCTTGAAAGGCAAAACTGAAAAGAGGAGGGTTCGAATTCCCATGTCAGCCAACTCGGAAGTGGATTCCCGTGGTTTCACACTCGTACTGCAGGCAAATGCCGGGATGATTCCTCACGTAACCTATCACTAAGTTTACAAATACCATCACAATAACACAGGTTATCACACAAACACACAAATACATGGGGTTACACCTTTAGCCCATCTTCCTGGCCGCTTAGTTTGAATGGCACGACGTAAGCGCTTAAGGGTTGCCACATATGCTGCACTGTTAATCGTGGCCCCCAATTCCAGCCAGTCAATGGGGATGATGCCCTTTGTGTCCCAGAACACTGTCGCCACTCGCTTGTCAACTGATGGCACTGTTCGACATTTCCTTGGCGGTGGACTGTCCCTATGCTTCCATTGCATGGTCGCCGTTTTGTGGATTTTGCAGAGCTAGACACAGCTGTCACGGCATGAGTACGCAGCACTCCGAAAGAATGGTTTCAGGAAGGTCTGGAGAGACTCACACATCGATGGCGGAAGTGCATAAAGTTACAAGGAGATTATGTTGAGAAGGTGGTCGTAACAACTGATGTGTAATGTACTTCATAAAGTGTAAAACAATATAGTGCGCCCCTCGTACATAGTGTATTTTTGTACTCTTTGCTCTTCCTTTCGGTTGTGTTACTCTCTGGCATCTCCTTGCTGATCTTTATTCCTTGTTCTGGTTATTAAAGAATCCAGCATATGAAATTGTGGATCTATCATAAAATAATATAAATCACTACAAGGTATTTACAATGAAATATAGCTTAACAAATGGACGCTTTCAGCTACGTATTACGTCGTGTATTGTAGCGAATATACAGTACCCAGAGAATTGTTGTTGCTTGAGTCTTCAGTCTTTTGACTGGTTTGATGCAGCAATCCATGCCTCCCTGTCCTAAGCTAATCGTTTCATCTCTACATAGCTACCACACCCTACATCCGAGGCAATCTGTTTAACATATTCTAACCTTGGTCTACCCCTACAGTTCTTGTCTTCGATCCTTCCTTCCATAACTACGCTTGCTATTCCTGGGTGTCTTAGTATGTGTCCTACCAACCTATCTCTTCTCTTCATTAGCAGTCGCCAGAAACATCTCTCCTCTCCCACTTGTCTTAATACCTCTTCGTTTGTAACCCTATCTACCCATCTGATCTTCATCATTCTCCTGTAACAGCACATTTCAAATGCTTCAATTCTCATCTTTTCTGCTGCACCAATAGTCCAAGTTTCACTTCCATAGAGCGCCACGCTCCAGACAAAGGCTTTCAAAAATGACTTTCTAATACCTAAATCTATATTCGATGTCAAAAGATTCCTTTTCTGTAGAAATGCTTTCCTTGCCTGAGCCAACCTACTTTTTATATCCTCTTTGCTTCTTCCATCACTGGTTATTCTGCTTCCTATGTAACAGACGTCTCCTACTTCCTTCAGCTTTTCACCTGCCAATTTGATGTCCATAGAGGTTTCTGATTTATTTCGGCTGCAGTCCAGTATTTTTGTTTTACATTTATTAATTTTCATCATGAAGTCCTTCCGTAAGACGAAATCCATACCATTCAAAAACTCATTCAAATCCTCTGGCTTGTCGGCCAAGATGACTATGTCATCAGCAAATCTCAGAGTTGAAATTATTTCTCCTAGAATCTTCACTCCCACTTTAAATTTTTCTCCAATTTCCTTCATTGCTTGTTCAATGTAAAGATTGAAAAGTATGGGTGATAAGTTGCAGCCTTGCCTTACACCTTTCTGAATACTAGCTTCTGTCTCATATCCATCAGCTCGTATGACTGTTGTCTGGTTTCTGTATAGATTGTATATCACCCTCCTATCCCTGTACTTTATTCCAATAGATTTCAAAATGTCAAACAATTTAGTCCAATCAACGTTATCAAAAGCCTTTTCTAAGTCTACAAATGCCATGAACGTTCTCTAATATTTCCTTATTCTACCTTCCAAAATCAGCCTAAGACTTAGTACAGCTTCCCTTGTTCCTACATTTCTCCTGAAACCAAACTGGTCTTCACCCAACTCCGTTTCTATCTGGCTTTCAATCCTCTTGTAAATTATTCTAGACAGGATCTTTTAAGCATGAGTAATCAGGCTGATTGTACGGTAATCTTCACATCTATCAGCTTCCACTTTCTTCTTGAAATCAGGGGGTACCTCACCTGTCTCATAAATCCTACACACCAAGTGAAATAACCTGATCAGACCTTCATCTCCTATGCTGCGTAGCAACTCAATCGGTATATCATCTATGCCTGGCGCTTTGTTCCTGCGTAAGTCTCTAATGCTCTGTCAATTTCAGATCTCAATATTAAATCTCCTTTTGCATCCTCATCAATTTCCTCCTCCCTTTCCATTACACGATTCTCAATCTCCTTTCCCATATACCAGCACTCTATGTAAGCTTTCCATCTCTCAACCTTTTCTTCCCTATCTGTTAGAGGCTTTCCATCTGTGTCCTTAATATTACAGCACTTAGTCTTCTTTTCCCCAAATATATTCTTAATCCTTCGATAAGCTGTGTCTACTTTTCCTAATTTCAGAAAATTTTCTGTACCTGCACATTTCTCTTTCAACCATTCTTCTTTCGCTTCCTTGCACTTCTTGTTAACCTCATTTCTCGGACGTCTGTATTCTGCTTTCCCATTTTCGTCTCTTAGATTCTTGTGTTTCCGCCTTTCATCCATCAATTCTAGTATATCCTGAGTGATCCACGGTTTTCTACCTATTCTTTCTTTCCTACCAATGTTTTCTTCTGCGGATTTTGTTATTTCATTCTTCAAAAGTGCCCATTCGTCTGCTATTGAAGTTTGTTTAGGGGTTTTCATTAGTCCTTCCTTTATACTCTTCTTGAAACTTTCGTTAACATCCTTTACATTCAGTCTGTCTATTGCCCACCTTTTTGGCTTTTGACTTTTCTTCAGTTTCTTCAACTTTAATCTGCGTTTCATTAAAATTAAGAGGACTCTAATCTGCGATGTCCGGCTCCATAGGTCGTTACTACTGAACTAATGGGAGACACTTTAATTCCCATTTGGCAATGATACATCTGGACTGTGCCATATTGCTAAGGAATGAATGTTCATGACCGCACGACACATTCTCTACCTTGTACTATTTATACATGAAGCTTTGAAGGCATTTCTCAGTGTTACCTTACTAACATTTCAATGTTATTCTTCTGTCGGTCAACACCACTGTACCCAATTAGATTGGACGGGGATTAACAATTAATTTACATGAATTATTTATACACTTCAAAGTTGGTTGGTTGTTTCCTTAGTTTAGGGGCTGCGACGACGCGGTCAGGTAGCCCCGTGTACTTTGGGTGTGTGTAGAATCTGTCTGATAACCGGTATTAATTGTGATGGCTGTATTAGTGTGTGTTATCTGTTTTTAATTCAAGTGAGGACTGCAGACGATAATTTCAAGTAGTTCCTACTTTCACTTCCCCCAGGGGCTCACATCTAGTGGGACGTGGGTTGGCAACCACGGGACCCCAGCTGAGTCCGGCATTGCTTCCAATTACTTGTACCGGGCTCCTCTCCGCCTTCTTTCCTGTCGACCTCCCTTGGTCAACTCTTGTTCTTTTCCGACCCCGACGGTATTAGGGTATCGGAGGCCTAGGGAGTCTTTCACTTTCCCACCTTAATTGTCCCTTGTCTCATATTTCCTGATCCCTCCTTATTCGATGGGTCAGCCCTCTTGTTTTCGTTTCATTATATTTTCTTTTCTCTTTCAGATTCCCGCACTGTTTTTGTTAATTGGCTCTCCGTGTATTTAAACTCCCTTTAGTGTTTTGTTTTTTCATCTACACTCCATTTTGTTGGTATTTTCAATCTACGTTGCATTTTGTAAGTCTTTTCGATCTACATTGCATTTTGCGAGTGTTTACAGCCTCAATTGCATTTTGTAAGGATTGACAATCTAAATTGCTTTTAAGTAAATCATTCAATATCCTGGCCGGGACTTTAGTGAGCATTTTGAAATTCAATTACATTTTGTAAGTATTTTCTATCCAAATGAGTAGTTTGAATCTACCGTGCATTTTGTAAGCATTTTCAATTTCAATTGCATTTTGTAAGCAATTTGAATTTCACTTGCACTTCGTGAATATTTTGGGTTGGAAATGGGAGCTTTCAATCTGAATTGCATTGTGTATTTTCAATTTCAATTGCATTTTGTAAGTATTTTGAACCTCAATTGCATTTTGTAAATACAGTATTTTGAATATCAATTGCATTTTGTAAGAGTATTTCGACTCTACATTGGATTTTGTACGTATTTTCAACCTAAAATACATTTTGTGCGTATTTTTCAATCTATTCCTTTTCTGAGTATTTTCGTTCTAAATTACCTTTTGTAAGTATTTCCGCTCTCCATTTTGTGAGTAGTTTCAATGAGTTCCTTTTTGTAAGTATTTCACGTCTCACTTAATTTTCGTTCTGGTTTCCACTTCATTGTCATTTTTGCTGTCACCCAGACCATTAGGGGCCGATAACCTAGAGGTTAGGCCCCTTAAAACAACAATTATCATCATCACCTACTTTGACTACCAAATGCTACCGTCCACGACACCTAGCTGTGAACTTCCCTACTACTAGATGCTATCGCAACCAGCGCCCGGTGACGAACGTTGGAACTTAAGAGCATTAACCAAACGTAACCTACAAATTTTGGCTTCACACAAGTGTAGTTAGTGGAAGGTTCTTTACCATGCCATAATTCCATACATGGGCCTGCCGGCTTTACGTCACCTCCGAAGAAAGGCATACACTTAATAGTGGACTGCACTTCTCATGTAAATGCCTGTATAACCCTCCATTTGTGCGTATGTTCGATTCTTCAGTGTTTTGAATGGTGTGATGCAGCCCTCCATGCCTCCCTGTCCTGAGCTAATCGTTTCATCTGTACTTGGCTAGCAAACTTTACATACTAAGCAATCTGTTTAACACATTATAACCTAGGTCTACCCGTTCAGTTCTTGTCCTCGACCCTTCCACATTTAAGTTTGATATTCCTGGGTGTCTTAATAAAATGTCCTACCAACCTATCTCGTCTCTTCATTAGCAGTCGCCACAAACATCTCTCCTCTCCCACTTGACTTAATACCTCTTCGTTTGTAACCCTATCTACCCATCTGATCTTCATCATTCTCCTGTAACACCACATTTCAAATGCCTCTATTCTCCTATTTCCTGTTGCACCAACGGTCCAAGTTTCACTTCCATAGATCGCCACGGTCCAGACAAATGCTCTCAAAAAATGACTTCCTACTATTTGTGTATAAATAATAATTCCAGTATTTCTTTCAGGCATTGCATTAGCGAGTTAGAAGCCATTTTTAGCCTATTTTCAATTTTGAAAAAATAGGCTTATGAGATCACCTTTTGTCCGTGTGTGTGTGCGTGTGTGTGTGAGGTGTGTGTGCGTGTGTGTGTCTCCCCTAATAACTTCCAAACGGCTGGAGCGATTTCAATGAAACTCGGTAAGTTCATAGCACTATTCCGGACGACTCAGACCGTACCCTTCAAATTTTGATACGTCTCACCAATCCAACATGGCGGCTGTGTGAAATATTTCACCAGCATTCAATATCTCCGAAACTACTCCCGATATCACCCTGAAATTTTTTACGGTGATAAAGGGAACTACTAGAAGTTCGCCTATGTGGCATTTGGAAAACTGGTAACTCTAAAACAACATGGCAGTCACGCGAATTTGCGACTTTTGAATAGACTTTTCTCGTGATTTAACCAACCAAACGCAATAAAACGTGGTACAGTATATGTTTATACACATTGTAATGAACCGATATCTAACTTCGTTCTATTGTTTACATAACCACAAGATGGCGGATGTGCGAAATATTTCACCGGCATTCTATATCTCTGAAACTATTAGCAGTATCACCCTTAAATTTTGTACGGAGATAAAGAACATTACTGGAAGTTCATCTATAAGACGTTCAAAAACCAGTTAACTACAAAACGAACATGGCGGCCAAGCGAATTTGAAAATTTTAAATAGACCTTTCTCGCGATTTAAAGTTCAAAACGCAATGAAATATGTTACAGGAAATGTTTATACACATTGTTATACACCGGTATCTAATTTAGTTCAATTCTTTACATAACCTCAAGATGGCGGCTGTGCGAATTTTATAATTAAGTTTTTATTTCTTGTGTCTTAATCATGCGATCGAAGTGAAAGTTTGAATAATGAACCTACTCAATAATTTTCCTTTAACGGTACATACCTCTATGGCCTATATATTTAACAATCCAACATGGCGATCATCCGAAATATTTAGACGGCTCTGAATATCAACGGATCTATTATAGCAATCAAACTGAATTTTTTAATGTTCATAGGGGCTATGAACTTAAGTTCACCTATAGGACTTTAAATAACCTGGTGATCACAAATCCAACATGGCGTCGACGCGAAGTATAAATATTCACATGGACATTTCTCGCAATTCAACCATCCGAGTTCAGTGAAACTTGGTACAGTAAATCTTTATACGAATGTTAATCCACTGGCATCTAATTTATTTCAATTGTTTCCATAACCACAAGATGGCAGCTGTGCGAAATTTTAAAATCTCCTTGTTACTTCTTGTGTCCTAATCATGCGATTGAAGTTTGAATGCTACACGTACACAATAATCTTCATGTAACAGTACATAACTCTAGGACCTACATATATAAAAATCCAACATGGTGACCATCCGAAATATTTAGTCGGTTCTCAATATCTACGAATCTATTACAGCAATCAAACTGAAATTTTGTATGTTGATAGAGGCAATTAGCATAAGTAGGATATATGAAAATAGCCTTTATAGTTCTTCAGGGAACTACTTGTTCAGTTTGTCTTAGTAAGCGAAATATATTGTTTATCAGTCGATCAAGACGATTGTACCCAATTGTAATGAGTGTTTCCTGAAAACAATTTACATGAGAATAATACATAAACTTGAATGACCAGTTTCGTCAAGCGATCCTTTACACTAAGGCTACAAGTATGGGTCATGATGTTCACAATACATACACTTGGCTAGTTACAGCAGTAATTAACCCTGCACAATTAGTCAAGATATGTGAATTTTTGAGGTACTGATAGTGGTGATTCACCTTCAATTTTGCCTGCTATAACTTCTTCTTCTTGATCGTAGTTTGATTTCGAACGTCGTAACCCTCCACGCAATTCTGTTAACAATACGCCACCATACACCACGGTCTTCTGCTGTGTGCATTAGTATCTGAAGTGGCAAATTAGTCGGACTCTTTATCTGGTCAAGGGGCGCGTCCCCTCAGCCGTTTCTGAGTGCCGTCTCGCCGGATGACATGGTAGAAAAATTTCAACATTTGCCTTTGGATGTTTAGGAGCAAGCGTGCTTTGGGAGAAATCCTTAGCTCTTTCAGAACAGATTCATTTGTTCTTGTTGCTACCCACGATATTCGTAGCATTCTTCGATAACACGTCATCTCGAAGGCTTCGATTCTCCTACGGTATGCAGCATTTATGGTCCAGGACTCAGAGCCATACGTGACGATAGTAAGTATTGTAACCGAAATCTATTCTTGATCTGCGCACACTTCGGCTATGATGAGAACGGGAACATAGGCTCACGACTGGACCTTGCATAATGAACTTGAGAGCGAGTCTTCAAGCCTAGCGACAGCTTATTTGCACGCAAACAAGTAGACATAGGAATTATATTTATTAATTAACGCATCTTTAATTACAGCTGCATATCCAAGTATGAGCAAATATTGATAATAGAGGATATCAATTGACTGTCTGTTAGGTAGTCAGCCCGAAGGCTGGTTGGATCCTCAAAAAGCACCGCCGTTAGGTTATGTGGGTATATACCCACAAAAACCCAAGGCAGCACTATATTGAGGCGTACTAGGCAAGATGAGGAGTGAGGTAGTTTGCCATTGCTTTCCTCACTGAGTCAGAACAGCAGTACTAACCCTATGAGTAGAACCTTTCACAGCATCCACAGGCACTGACTGTGCCCTGGATGTCATTACTAAGCACCACCCATACCTCAGTAGCTTCCATATAATCACAGCCATGAGTGAGACTGAGACCTCGGTGCAAAGCCACATTTTACTATAGCCTGTGCCAACAGATAAATGCAAATATACTGCATTCATCAAGAGATGGCAAACAGGCCACATCAATTGACTAACGGGTAAATATTATAGCAATATTATATCATTATATCATTTCGCCGGATCGAAGCTCGATATAATAGTCGCAAAACACGCCGTTGCAATTTGTTCGAATATTTTTGGTGCGCGAAACGCATCAAATTTCTATCTATGAAATATTACATCGCCTCTGTCAAGCCTACTTTTGTGTTACGTTGTATTACGTCAGAGAGAGGGAGTCTCAACTAACCCCCTTCCACCCCACGTGATGAGAAAAGGAATATTCTACTCGCTCTTTGTATCGGCGGACTACTGGACATTATTCGAAGTGATTTCACGCAGGAAAGATCGAGCCAACTTAAACCGAGGTTCGGATTTCTCAGACCGCGCACGTGCAGCGAATTTGCTTAGTGAACATGAGTTCGATAGAATAAACGCACGGACGGTAAAGTGTTTGATATCAGCCATAAATTCAGTGTAAATCGTGTGATCGAAACGGTGGCCTATGTGAGTACAACAATTTCCTACATTATTATACACCACAAGGAACAATTACTGCATCGTAATGAACGCCATAATGAACACTACAAATCAACATATCAGCGCAATCATTCAAAGTGAAGTCATAGGTTCGATACAATAAGATATTAATACTGAATTATTCACCCGTTCGTCCTGGGGATGCGATGACCCATCTGCTATTACATCGCATTCCTGGATTTCCAGGACAGAGCGGAGTTAAATGAACATGAATTCAAATAAGGAATGTGTCGGAAATTCAGTTGAAATATCACAAAAGCAGAGGGTAACACGAGATAAAGTATCTCCAGGGTCGTTACGGGTTTAAATTTAATAAAAAAATACAAATAGAAATGGGCGCCACCAACTGAATCCCTAGCAAACCACATCCTTCCTGGTTAAGCCTTAATTAAGACAAGGAAAGAAATAGGAAAATCACATCATCATCAGATCACAACTAAGATAAAAACAAATTTATTCAACTTTTATAGTCAGACAGACATATTAAACACTCATCCTACCTAAGAGCATGGTCGAATGCCAACGTTAAATTGTCATGGTCCAGAAAATCGAACCATCTCTATTCTACTCCAAGTGTATTTTATCCACATAAAATAGGAAAAGTTTCTAAAGTTCACTTGGGTTCTCAGGATCACCGTAGCACTATGTCTATGCGTCACTGACATTCGTGATACCTGAGACCTAACTTCTCTTTAAATTAACATCATGAATGTGGATGTACAAATTAATGAATCTGTCTAAACACATATATTCTAATCACATATTTAAATATCACCTAATTTATGGCTTGCATGGCATTATTCAAATGCTGAATATCTTAGTAAATGCTCCTAAACATCGAATAATTAATTTACACTAATTACACTGTCATTAATAATTGCTTGTTTGTGAATCACAGAAAATCCACTACTCATTGGTTATAATCATCATCATCAAAATTAAATATTTCTCACATTAGTTCTCATCTCAAAATTCATTATATTCAAGTCAGAATAATTAATTCATTATCATCAAATCCTTTAAATGAATATTATAATCATCAATTCTTTATACTCTCTAATTATTCACACACTCTCATTTCATCATCTCATTCAGATTAAATCATCTTAAATCATCCATATAAATTGTTTAATTCATCAATTCAAGTTGTAATTCTTCAAATCATATCTCTCAATTAAATTTATTTAAATCCACTTAAATTTATTAATCATCAGCTTCTTTAATTAATTATCACCTTCTAATTCAGTTATTCATCATCTATTTAACCATCTATTAATTTATTTAAATCAGCTTATTTATTCAATCATTAATTCATTCATTTATTTAATTCATTGGTTTATTTCAAAATTTAATTTATCAATTTATTTAAATTTTATTTCATCTGGTTATTTAGATTTTTATTTCATCGAGTCATTCAGATTTTTATTTCATTAGGTCAGATCTTTAATATGCTTAAACTTCAGATTATTATTTCATTAATTATTATTATCAGAAAATCTTGTATTATCAACATTATTTATTTGTTTAATTTCCTAACAAATTGTTTAATATGGGTTATAGAACGTTGTCTTACAGTTTTATCACTCCCAAGTTATATCTCGTATTCAATTATCATGCCAAAAATTATTATTGCCTTGACAAAATCACGTTGGATCTCACTATCCAAAACGTCATTATATATTCTCACTTTATCAAATACCATATTTGAATACCATAATTATTCCACTTAACACCATAAATATTCAGCGCACAGCATGAATCTCAAAAATTATGCTAGACTGGGTTCGACAACCTCATGTCTGCCTCAAAATACATTAGCAATATTGCAACTTCCACTTGGCAACTTCCACAAAATTCCTATCACAAACTTCACTTAATCACGATGCATGATATACAAAAAATATATAACTGGCTTCAAATTATCAACGCACACAATCTTCAATAACTGTAATTAATCTGATCACATCTAGACAACTTCTTAAACAATTAGGGAAAATATTACATTAGTAATCAAAATCCAATTCAAGATCTGCTTTCAAATAGCATAGATTCTCTTAAAATTCTCAAAATTCACTTCACAGAAAAACACCAATGTGTTATAATCTCTCACATCAAAATATGCAATACTGATCTGCCTCAAAATAAATCTGACCATTAATGATTCATCTTACAAGATTCAATTACTCTAAATCCTTCTCAAAGGTACCAAACAGTATCAAAAAAATGTTTCAACAACATCAGCTGTATCAGCTGTTAAATGAAAGTACTCTCAAAAGAGTATAGCAACAAAATATTGGATTGGCAAACAAGAATTACAAAATGTAACCCTGCTGACATTTATTTTTAATTTATTTAACAACATTCGACTGATATGTGACTAGTAGTTTCTGGTTTGATCCTCTTACAATCTCAAGTACACTCGGATGATAAAAATGAGTTCCTCAATGGCAAGTCAGGTGTGTACCACCACGCAATCGTATAATACGAAAGGCCTTGCCTCGTAGACTATCATGATAATGCCCTGCACGATGGGTCAGGTGTGTACCACCACGCAATCGCCTAAAGCGAAAGGCCCCATCTCGTCGTCTAATGAGTGAATGTACCAGATTGGAATCAACAAGTCTCTAGTTGTCACATAAAAGCGATATTCATTCACTTGAGTGAATAAAATCTTAATATCTCCAAACAATCCAATGGAAAAAATCCCTACTGATGAATAATACACACTCGCTAGTATGCAATGAACTGACGAAGTAATTTAAATAATCCAATTGCAGATCACGAGTTCGAAATACTCGCCACAAAAAATAACTATTCAAGAAAACTATCCTTACTGAAAAAGTGTCAAAAAGACCAAACATCTGCTTAATAAAGTCAACCAATGGTGAGAATGTCGTATAATGGTGCCTGCCATATCATATGGTAACGCCATATTCTAGCAAAATTTGGAGCAAATAATGTCTAAGCCATGTCAAAATAATCGTAGAACTCCTACTAGAAATATATACAAGTATGCCCAGTGTTCATGAAAAAATCATATCAGAAAGTCATAACTCTTACAGTACCTTCTCATATCAGATGTTAATATATTTCAAAGATCGTCGATTATCCTCGTGTGTGCAATAAATTTCTCGAAAGATCGACGAAAATATCGTATCGCCCACTAGAATAACGATTGCCTTCATATCCCAAGTGAATCAGCTGTTGGACCTCCTCTTCTTCAGGAACCGAATCCATCGCTCTGTGGTGCCATCACGTCTCCGTCTTCGCTTACTCCGACATGATGAACTGCATGTTACCCATCACGGATACTGTCCACATTATTCCGTAAAAGTTCATAAACGTAGCGTATCCCATACTCTTCTTCTGTGTTACGCCACTGTTCCATAGAATGTTTGGTTTGCTTGTGATAAAAGTCAATCTCCACCGCGGCTAAATCACACTTGCAGAAAATAATTTTATTATAAAGTGTATGAATTTCTGAAACACCCTGTAGCTGTGTTCGAAATTGCTATTTCATAATAGTTCATGAAAAAAGAATTATATTAATGCACGTGCCAATGTTCATAAGTGCATATACTCGTAATAGTTCGTTTGCCTAAAAGCATTTATGTTGGCTTGACCCCATGGTCGCTTTAAATATTCCGTTATGAAATACATAATTTAATAAGACGTAATGTCATTGAATATATCTAAGTTCATTTGATGTTCACAATAGCAGTATATAATTATTATCTGCCTGCACAATTCGACTACTGAATACAAGTCCCAGCTCATAAAGTTGTTACAAAATGTCGAAATGAAGTTCAACTTCTTGAATGTTGCCTGCGTATAAAATATCGGAACCAGCACGCTCTCTGCTCTACTGCACTGTTCTAGAACGATCGACGCTTAAAGCTGGCCTCGCCATATCGCTTCGCTGTGCTGTCCTGTGTTACAAAAGGCTGCTCGAAATAAAGTTCTCAATCTTGTTATAATACTGTATGTTACTTTCATATTTGAAAAGCATTGCTGTTCGCATAGCTGTAACTACGATGTTGGAAATGCTATTGTTCTAACACCGGCTCTCACTTTCGCTTTCACGGCCTGTACAGCTTGCCTCGCAAACCAGTCCTCGCACCGCCTACCGTGCTTTCTTGCCATGACTGACTGACCTACTTTCCGTTCTCCCAGCTTATGCTGCTATCAGCCCCGCTTGTTGAACTAATACTGTCGCTTTCACTCCACGCAACAAGTGCTGTACACTGCTCGACTTTGCCGGACTACTACGGCTGTTCTCCGCGCAACATGTGTTGTACTCGGCCCTACTGGCTGAGCTCAACTGCTGTCTCTAGACTGCGTTGACGAGCTCCTGCTCTGCGCTGTCACGTGATGTTCCCCTACCTTCTGCGGTCATGCGTCACAATTATAATCTCGACCACCATCATCTCGGCTATTAAGTTATACAATAACTTAAGGAATTATCTGCCTTTCTTCAAGTTATCACCGTATATATTGCTTGACATTTCTTCTCTTCTGAGATGATATAATACTATGTTCCACATAGATCTTGATAATACTTCAATATTCCTCACATTATTTCATCTGCTTGACTGGTAGTGCCACCTTTATCCTTGGCCTTCTACGCCATTTCCTAACATTCTTCTCGACTCGATTTGAGCGCTATCTCTACTACTTTTCCCATAAATCTCAACTACGGCTCAATGTCAGCTGGCGTAGCCGATAGCCTTAACTAGGTATCGGGTAGTGTAATGAACGCCATAATGAACACTACAAATCAACATATCAGCTCAATCATTCAAAGTGAAGTCATAGGTTCGATACAATAAGAAATTAATACTGAATTATTCACAGTTGTACTCTGCAAATTAACATGAATAAGCAGAACACCGTTCTATGAACGACACAATTAACATAAAAACTTAATATTAAGACTCATAATATGTGCAACATTCAGATAGCAGTGACGAACAGCCAATTGATATTTGGGAAACCTGAACTTTTCATAATGCTCATTTCACACAACATTTTTGTCATCGTGGGAACTTCCGAAAACTTGTACACAGTCATGATGATGTCAGCTTAAATAAAATAAGGGGAAACTTATAGACTTTGATGAACACCGGGATCATCAGATACATTAACACAGTAACACGTTGATGATGGAGTTTAACAAATTCATGCGACGTCGGTCTAGCAAATTCAAGACATCTTTAGTCATCGTGGGACTTCACACCATTTTCAAGTGCAGTGAAACCATACATCCATAATACACCATGACAACCAACACTATGAAACATGATTGATATTATTTTAGGAGGACTGTGATATTATGCCTAATTTTCAAACATAAAAGAGCTACTTTAGGAGTTAGACATTGCTAATTTCCATATATTTCACGCATTGTTTTTTTCTTATAAATATAACGACTTAGTATTTATTTGTTTGATTGGTAAATTTAAATTAATTTAATTAATTATTTAATAATAATATGTATTTATTGTATGGCTCTAAGTGCCGGGAGTGTCCAAGGACATGTTCGGCTCGCCTGAGTCTGTAGCTGCTTCAAGCGGGCACCCTTAGGGTGAGCTACAAGTTCCGTTCAATTTCAAGTAGTTCCAACTTTCGCTACCAGATATCAATGATACCTAGTGGTGAACGTTGGAACTTCCTGTGTATGGGCACCTAGCACAACGTAGAGGGTCAGTTTTTATGTGACGTGTATTGCGTTTCGTCTACAAGACTTTCAATTGTATTTCACGTCAGGAAGTACACGTTAGGTGAATTTAGTCTGAGAGCACATTTTAACTTTTTTTTTTGTCGACATACGGGTTCATCATAAGGATGATTTTATTTGATACTGTGTGGTAGATATACCCATATTTGGATATCTGGGTAATATGTTGTAGACAATAGAATTGTCTGTCTGTCTTTCTGTGTATCTTTATGTACGTCTATACCTCGTGTTCGGATGCTTGGTGCATATTAAAATTAGGTATGGTAACCATGAGAGTCAATACACCAATCATACTTACTAATATATAAAAATGAGATGGTGTGTGTCTGTCTTTCTGTCTGTCTGTCTGTCTGTTACCTAATAACGCAAGAACCACTGGTCCGATTTAAATGAAATTTTGCATGGATGTAGCTGAAATACCAGGTTTACATATAGGATACTTTTAATTACGATATTTTGCACTATTAAGAAATGGCGACCATTTTAGTGACGTCACTACACCCTTTGGTTTCAAAATTTCATATTTCCGTATCAAATAAAAAGAGAACGGTAGGAAGTAGCAAACTTTTGATGGCACATACGAGCTTCAAAAGGTCCTTATCACTTTTCGTTTATCTCCAACGGTTAGCGAGTAAAACCTACTTTTGTGACGTCACTACACTCTTTGGTTTCAAAATTTCATATTTCCATTTCAAATAAAAAGAGAACTCTAAGAAATAGCAAACTTTTGATGGTATACACGAGCTTTAGCATTTAATTTTCTATCCAAAGGGTTCTTATCACTTTTCGTGTATCTCCGACGGTTAGCGAGTAAAACCTAAATTTGTGCAATAAAACACGGTCACATCGAGCGGTGCAGTATATCTCTACATATATAAAAAAGAAAATTTGTCTTTTTTCTGAATTTCTACGGAAATTTGAGTTATTTACACGTTTCAGACTGTTTTATGATATATGCGCGCGAAAATAACGTTTTGGTCTGTCTGTCTGTTTGCTTGATTGTCTGTGGACAACTTTGTTCCCTTATAACTCGAGAACGGCTGGTTGTATCAACGTAAAATTTGGTACAGATATCCATCAGAGGCACGACACTAATCATTGATGTAACTCTTCTCTATACCTCTCATAAAAAGGGGCATACCCCCTTAAAATACATGCTGAAATAGGAGTAGAAGGACGAGACAAAGCTCATTTTCAGCCCCTCAATGTGAGAGACAAAACTCGGGGGCCTAAAAGCACATTTTAAGGTCCTACGTCCCACCGTTTTTGACATATTCCTAGAAAACTAATTTAATTTAATAAACTATGAACGAATGCAAGCCGATAACCATGGCAACAGATTCTCAGAGATCCATCTATTGCTGTAAGATGCAATACAATTCCATTAATTACATTAGTGTGAAAGTTTGCAAACGGTTAGATGGTGATTATGGAACCAAATTAAGCTGTAAATTTCTTCAATACGTAAAATGCGCTTAAGGGGGTCAAGGGGTAGTCTAGATTTTTTCACGCGATTTACATCTGCGGGTGTGGTAAGGCAGGTCTATTATATTCCTATCCCTATGTTATATTATTATTATTGGTATTATATTATGGCGTACAACGACGAGACAAAGCCCCTCGGTGCCAGAAATAAAACTCGAGGGTCCTCGAAAACTACATTATAAGGCTCTAAATCCAACAGTTTCTGAAACATTCCCAGAAAACTAATTAAATTTAATTTAACAAACTAATGAAGGAATGCAAATCGGTAACCATGAGAACATTATCTCAACGGGTGGCATCCAACTTTCCATCTATTTCAGTAAGAAGCAATTTATTACATTTCTGTGAAAGTTTGCAAATATAAGGTTATCACGGAACCAACGTAGACTGTATAATTCATCAATGCAATTAAGGGGGTCAAGGGGTAACCTAGGATTTTTTCATGCAATTTTCACGTGCGACATATAGTACAGAAGGTATATTATATCTCCAAACAACAACATTATTTTCAAAAATTCATGAATTGAATCAGCATTTTTTGCGGCTTTTAGGAATTTGGGCCATTTGAGACTAAAGAACCTGAATTTTCATGCACCACAAGCTTTTATAATTTATGAAAGAGGTCTTCCTGTGTATGGGGACCCAACACAACGTAGAGGGTCAGTTTTTATGTGACGTGTATTGCGTTAATCTACAAGGCTTTCAATTCTATTTCATGTCAGGAAGTACACGTCAGGTGAATTTAGTTTGAGAGCACATTTCAACTAATCTTTTTTTTTGTTGTCGACATACGGGTTCATCGTAAGGATGATTTTCTTTGTTACTGTGTGGTAGATATACCCATATTTGGATTTCTGGGTGATATGTTGTAGACAATAGTATAGCCTGTCTGTCTTTCTGTGTATCCTTATGTACGCCTATAACTCATGTTCGGATGCTTGGTGCATCTTAAAATTAGGTATGGTAAACATGAGTCAATACACCAATCATTTATAAAATTCTTCACCGTTCATTTCATACAGTAGAAGGGTGGATATAGGGAAAAACTTCTCAAAATACATGCTAAAATAGGCGAAATATAAAAATTATCCTAGAAGGACGACCAAAGCATATGTTGCACTTCTCAATGTGAGACACAAAATTCGCGAGTCTATAAAGGGTCTCCGAAAACCACATTATAAGGCCCTTAAATTAACAGTGTGTGTGATATTCCCAGAAAACTAACTTCGATTTGATAAACTTATGAAGGAATGACAAGCCGCTAACCATTGCAACAGTAGCTCAATTGATGTCTGGTGCGTCTCTAAAAGCAACAGTACTTAAAAGGGACGTAACACCAATAACATTATTATTATTATTATTATTATTATTATTATTATTATTATGTCTGGTGTTAACACCGAACACCGTTCGAAGAACGGGTACTTCTGCTAGTTTATTATAAAAACATAAGAGCATTTAAATGATCGGACTTGTTCGTTGATTTTTGGATTTTTGACGATATAGTCGGGTTATTACACTAATGTGAATTATTTGAATAGTCGAATCAAATATCCGTATTATAAATTATTAGATGTTCGAATGTGTACTACGCCATTCCTGACCCTATAATTTCATTTACACTCACAGAAACACTGGTTATCAGACAATTTGAACACAGACCCAAGTACACGGGGATGATGATCAAAGCTGGCGTAACCCTTAAGACGAACTAATACTAACAAAAGGTTTATAGTTTATGTTCAATGTTCCACAGGGCTCGTCAGCGGAGGGGCCGTCGCCAGCAGTCTACCCTCGTCCTTCCGAAAAGATAACCGCAATGATGGGCCCAACTCGCTGCTGGCTGGGATTCTTGGACTACAGCGACCGTACGAAGGCGAATCGCCAGTCGCTGCGTATTATTCAGCGATAAACAGTGATCAGAACGAGAGTCAACAAGAGCGTGATCCAATACTTCAGTATTGGTCCCCTCCCATAAACCACAACAATCCGGTGGCGCCCTTCATGGAACAGATCAGCAATATTCAGTATGGCTCACCAGGGATGGGAGGATATGGCTGGTTTCCAGGCAGCCAACCTAATCAAGACTGGTGGGGACCTTACCATTACCCTGAAGGACTACCAAACCGTCAACCTTGGATGCAGAATCCATATCAAGCAAGTTACACTAACCCATTGAATCAGATTTGGGGACGGATCTACCCACAAAGAGTAATACCAGATCCAGATAGCGAGCTGTGGCCTCGTAATCCATACGACAGTCATGCTCAAAGTGCTCAAGTCTCAGAAATATTTCCATATCAAGGTCCTCCTTCCTGGATCCCCCAACCTTACTTGCTAAGAATACCAACACTGAGGAGCCCGGTGTGGGCACAGAATCCTTATGGAATGTTGTATCCTTGGGTACAAAGTACACCGCAACAGGGCCGAGAACAGTTCCCTTACCCACCGATACAGTCGCCACCAAATCAGTTCCAAGTGCCAGTATTTTACCCGTACATTACGGGCCAGTATCCTAGACCATACGCGTTCAGTGAAGCAGTTCAAAGTGAGGCAAGTGACCTCGCTGTTCCACACTTGAAGACGACAATCACCCGGGACGGTGAAACTGGTACACAGACTGGCCATCAGGCAAGAACACTTCTGTAGAGAGTGGTTACAATGCAATGTATGTCACAAATTGGTTAGGCTGTATTAAATTGGATACAACCATGTTTTGTTTACTTACGCTTCACCTCATTAATTTTGTCAACTGATGTATTCTCCTTAAATTAACCATTTATTTATGTATTTATTTCAACTTTTCTTCTTTCTTTCTTTCTTTCTTTCTTTCTTTCTTTCTTTCTTTATGCTTATCTGTGTTTCATTCTTTATGTCTATCTTTTGTTAGTTAGTTAGTTAGTTAGTTAATTGTTGTTTTAAGAGGCGTAACGACGAGGTCATCTGCCCCTAAATATGAATTTCTTTCTTTCTTTCTTTCTTTCTTTCTTTCTTTCTTTCTTCCAGTATGTCTATCACTCTTTCTTTCTTTCTTTCTTTCTTTCTTTCTTTGTTTCTTTCTTTCTTCCATTATGTATATCACTCTTTCTTTCTTTCTTTCTTTCATTATGTCTATATTTATTTATTTATTTATTTATTTATGTATTTATTTATGTCTATCTTTCTTTCTTTTTGTTTATTAAACTGTATATTTGTTTTTAATTTATTTGTTTATTCATTTATGTTTCATTTATTTATTTGTTTCTTATTTATATATTTGTTTATTTTGTACATACATGTATGCATGTATTTGTTTATGTATTTTCATTCATTCATACATTCACTCATCTACACCTCCTTATGTGGTGGTTAAGGATGTCACTCCACACGTTTGGGTGCTATTTCTGGCTCTGCGAACAAACTTATTTCTGGTGTGTGTGTCTTTTAAATCACCAAACTT
Organism: Meconema thalassinum; assembly: GCA_946902985.2. NCBI lineage: Eukaryota > Metazoa > Arthropoda > Insecta > Orthoptera > Tettigoniidae > Meconema > Meconema thalassinum. The sequence goes on from OX336393.1 coordinate 50,052,993, forward strand.
CATAAACTACATTACTTATAAGACATCCTAATATGTTGATCGCGATCCAATCCGTAGCTTGTAAAAACTGCGAGCTTTGATTGACTAGTATCTCAAGAACAAAGAGCCTTCTGCTTGAAAACGACTGTAATTGACTGGTGGACTTTCATAGCTCATAGGATGGACAGAATTATCCGTCAGTGTCCATTTTATTAGATACTGTACCTTGTTAATGGCCAGCGACCTGTTGATTGTCGGAGAATCATAATGGCTGTCTGCTGCTGTTATTATACTGGACACCAGTTATCGACAGCAGCTAACTGATGGCATTGCTCACAGGTTTCTGCAAGAGTGCTGACAGCTAGCTACGTCGTTAGGGAAATAAAATACATCACTCATTTGTTCGATAATCCTCAATTTAATGGAGGGCTCAAGTCAGCTCACAATAATGAGATAAAATACCAACTGTTGACAAGTGCTAGAGGAAGGCTTGTGTTTCACAATCCTCGGAATAACATGCTGTAATGAGTAATTAACCAGCTCGAAATAAAAAGTAATTCTACTTGTTTATGTCGTTCATTGCTCAGTGCCTTGAATCTTGACGTAAGGTACTATCCCAGCATTTTCCTGGCGGGAGTCTGGAAAAACCTGGAGGAAAACCGCACTCAGAACAGCTGCTCCCAGCGATGGGATTCGAACCTACGATATCTGGACTTCCTGCAGCTATCCTCACGCCGCATGTTCACCGATCCCACTTCGTACAGCATAGGCCCTAAAATAACGGATTGGTGGAAGAATGAGCTAGATCTGGTTCAGACTCTCGTCTACAGATAGCGCGCCATTCGCGTCTACAGAGAACGAGAGGGAGCAGTTGATGTTGATTTCAGGTTATGTTAGTTCATTGAAGTAAGAAGTCACATCCAGAGGTTATTTGATGCGAAAATAAACGCCCATTGCCACATATGGACTTGAGATCATCTGGGAGATATTAGCTCTGGCAGACTTGAGGACGCTCGAAGCAGTCAAATCGCGCTTCCTGAAGGCAACACTGGGGATATCGAAATATACAAAATCTAGATTAGCATATGAACTCGCCAGGGAGACCTTCTTCATTGAGGACCTTCGAATGAAGAGAGGGATACCATCCACAGATGCCTGGAAAAAACGAATGCAGGAATGAATACAGAAGAGGGACGAAATCTGGCTCGAGTTTTACACAACGGAGGCCATGATGACTAGGACATGGATGAACACTAACCAAGACTTGCGACACTTTGTCAATTCGATGACGGTACATAACTTGTGCTATAGTGAATACTTTCATGGACCTGATGAATCCTGCGAATGTAAATTATGCGGTGTAGGCTACAATGTAGTAGATACCATGTAATTTCTTGTGTAATTCGGGGATCATCCATTGTGATGTTTTGTGAATGACAGTTTGTTATCATCACTATGCACAATTTGTGCGCTTTATCTTTAATAATATTTCCTTAAACATGCGTATGTCTCTAGAACTACTTTAGCGATGAATGCTCTTCTGACATCCCGTAGTCACCTCTAATTCTCTGTAGACGCGAGTGGTGGGCTATCTGTAGACAAGAGTGCGAGTCAGATGCAGCTCAAGCATCCACCAATCATAAACCGTTATTTTATGGCCTATGCTATTGGCAACTCCAGCTATCTGATATGACATCTAGCGGTAAAAATGAGAAACTTACCAAGTAGGGTACATTTGTCACGTGGTGACTGTTTGTATATGGTTTCTTGTATTGGTAAGCAGATCGTGGTAAATTATTCGTGTTTATACATAAGTTATAAGTTTTACTCGTTCATACGAGTGCAAAAATGAGTAAATGCAAAGAATATTGCTCAGTTTACGGCTGTAAGTCGATGTATAAGAGGACTGCGGATATACGTTTTCATCACTTTCCAAAAGATGCAAATAGAACAATAGCCGAAAGGTGACTATACCAAATAAATACGGGCATCAAGAGCGGGTTAGACCACTTACCACTACACTCACTGACGACAGGACGGGTTGTTCACTTACGCCGAGCCAAGCCGCACCTAGACAGCCAAGCACAGTCTCGCCGAGCCAAGCCGTACCAAGACAGCCAAGCCTACACCAGCCGAGGACAGCCAAGCTTCATTAGTCAGGTATCCTTCTCCGCTCCCTAGTTTATTTCCAATAATCATACCAACCACCATCACCTCGCTCTGTGATATCCGAGCCATTCCACTACGAGTCATATAGGCCTAATTTGACTTCGCAGGGTTAATACCTACCATCCAAATCAAGCAATTCATGTCTACCCCGTGTTTTAATACAAGTTAAACTCATCCCTTCGCCTACCAAGCAGCAAATAATTTCTCGAGTCTATGGTACAGTGAGCAAACCCAATTTAGCTTTTAAACGTAACAGCGCCATGACTCGAACTGCACAAAAACAAATACCAGCAGACAACCGATGCTTGATAATATGCAATTGACACATAAAATCCAGTGGAACACACAAATTAGATCATGTGTGTCGCACATTTATACATATATACAATTGAAAATAACACTGTCATTATTTTAGGGACCACATTTACTGATTATAACCGAAAAATAAAAAGTGTTCCATATCAAACGCGTGTTATTAAGTATTTTTACCCTACTTATCCAGACCGACCGCAGCGCCCCAAGTGTTAGTTTGAGTTGCCAATATGAAGTGGGATCGGCGAACATGCCTCACGCCAGTGGTCCACGATTTAACGAGCAGTGCTATACAGAAGATTGGGCCTTAGTCATTTAGACTACAGATCTGTTAATTAAACATTTCTGAGACGCAAGACAAATATCGGCAAGGGCGGTCAAGTCATGTTTCTACTTGAAGATCGTCTCGCGACGTAGGAACTGCACCATCAACTAAGTCCATGGCACTTTCCTACGCGGTCTTGTGTTTTGGTGTCTATGACTAATCCACCTATATTATACGTATAATAATAATAATAATAATAATAATAATACGTATAATTACCCGTCACGGCTTCGACCGCGAATATTTTAGTTGTAAAAAGTACAGTTAGCAAAATCTCAATCATGAATGCTATGACTGATCTATCCTTGGTATGAATAATCAGACTTTATCAATTCAGCTACTGGTGCAGTGGTTAGGGGTTTGTCATTCCTTCATAGGTATATCAGAGCGAAGCTAGTTTTCTGGGAATATCACAGACACTGTTAATTTAAGGGCCTTTAAATGCAGGGGCGGCTGCACCTTATGTGCTGAAGTGCTGCAGCACATTGTTTTATTTTTAAATAAATTACTTTAATAATATTATCTACAATCAAATTCAGCGCATTCAAAGAGACGTCCGCCAAGAATATTCAAAATCCCCTCACTAGCCGTTCGCTCCACTCCACGCCCGGCACTGGCTATGTAGATCGCAGCTCCGCGAGAATTTCTACGTTCATTGCCAGCAAACATGAACTTTGCCTTCTGCGCATGCGTGTCCAACTTTTCCGTTGTGCTGTTGGGACTACAGCCAAGACTAGAGCCAAGGTACCACAACGATTCTTCGTTCGACCACAGAGCGGCAGCACAGGTCACAAGAAATTAGAACGTGGCCGGTGGCACCTTCTAGACTCTGCGGTAGCATTTTAGAGGGAATCGCTCAAAGCAAACGGAGGGGGGAAAAGAGGAAGCTATCAGCTGTTCCCACCAAAAGGTATTTCGACACTCCCAGCTTACGTTTGAGTGTTTCTGCGTGAATGTTTCTAAATGTTGTTATTGTTTAGAGGTGGGGGTGCAGCACGCAACTAAATTTCTACACCAGCCGCCACTGTTTAAATGTGGTTTTCGGAGACCCTTTATAGTCGGGTGAAGAAGACCTTTCGTACCACACTCACACGTGAAAATTGCGTGAAAAACTTCTAGAGTGCCCCTTGACCCCCTTAAGCGCATTATACTGTATGTATTGATGAATTTTACAGCTTAATTTGGTTCAGTGATAACCTTATAACCGTCCGGAAACTTTCACAGTAATGTAATAATTGGAATTGCATTGCGTCTTACAGAAATAGATGGACCTGTGAGATTCTGTTACTATGGTTACCGTGTTGCATTTTTAGCCTACTTTTCACATTTTGCAAAAATGACGAAAAAATAGACTTATGAGATCGATCCGGGCAAATGTGTGTCTGTCTGTCTGTCTATCCTTCTGTCTGTCTGGCTGGCTGTGTGTGTGTGTCCCCCTATCAACTTCTAACCGGAAGCAGCAATTGAAACAAAATTTGGTAGGAGTAAAGATCTATACCTGAATATCTCAATGCCGTATTTGAAAATGATGTCAGTGCTACCAACTGCTAAAAAAATCGCAATTGAAATTTGAGCTCCATGTTGGATATCTTGGAAGGTATGAATGGAAGCTATTTCAAAATTGGCACACGTATAGATAATAATATTTCAGATTAATTTCCAGGAGGCCATACAAGGCAGTGTTGCCAAAATAATTATATGCCTGCTGATAAGTCCAATATTTAAATGCATATAACGTCTGCACTATCAATTGGAATTGAACCAAATTTCGTATGTGCTTTGTGTACATAAACAGATATGACTGAGCGTATTCTTAAGAGCCACCAGGGCTGCCAACTGTTAATAAATGCTTTCAATTTATTTTATCCAAATACCATTATATCGGAAAGTTTGCAAGCCGACAGCTTTAAACTATGCACACGTATAGTACCTGGCATTCTATATTAATTTGGAGTAACTTATAGACGTCAGTGCGACCAACATGATTCTAAGCCTGTTGATAGGTCCAACTTTAAATACATGTAACTTCTATACTATCATTTGGATCCCAACCTAATTATGTATGTGCTATGTGTACCATAACAGATATGACTATGCGTATTCTTAAAAGAGGAAACAGGGCTGCCAACTGTAAATAAATGCTGTCTCTATTTTTGTTACCCTAATATCATTATACCAGAAAGTATGCAAGCCAATAGCTTTAGACTTTGCACACGCCTAGTACCTGGCATTCTAGATTAATTTGGAGTAACTAATATACATCACTGCTGCTAACATAATTCTAAGCCTCCTGAAAGGTCCAATTTTAAAATGCATGTAACTTCTATACTTTCACAGTAATGTAATAATTAGAATTGCATTGCGTCTTACAGAAGTAGATGGACCTGTGAGATTTTGTTACCATGGTTACCGTGTTGCATTCTTCCATTCTTTCATTGTAAATATACATGTTTTAAAGTATTTATTTAATTGTAAGGCATTTAAAGAGTAAGTGAATGCGTTTCGCTTACGCATTGGGTTATGCTGAACCAGTAGGTATCCCATATGTGTAGGTTGGTGTTAATGGGACCTTATTTTCGGTACAAAACTGGAATGGGACCTGAGTAGAATAATATAGGGAGGGATATGAGCAGATGACCTCTTAGTTCCGCTCCTTAAAACAACAATAACAATATATAATATGAACGTGTAACGCAGCATTGTGAAAAGGAACCGCAATACTAACGCCCTTGTGGTCTGCATCAAAATAAAAGTCTCCATCTCAGGATTGCTAGAAAAAGGTTACTTATTTCATTAAGTCCTTATTTGCCCAAAATACATTCCCCGACTGCGAAATTGATGGAGGAGCGTATCCATGACAACGTCAACTATTGTGAAATTGTTGAGAGAATAACCGAACGTACCCAAGACATCACCAGCTCACGAGATCGCTTCACTGCATATAATTGTTAGCCTCAGACTAGGCTATCTTAGACCAATAGATGCCTCTTCTGCAGTGGCGGCTGGTGATATTGTTGCAGCGTTGCAAAACTCCCAATAATTTTACACCTAATTCGTAGTTTCTTTTCCTTTAATGTTTTAGTTTTATAGATCTAATGCACTAAAAAATGTGTTAAAATCATCTATATTTTGATATTATTTATCCTAATGCTTTACACTGTACCTATAAAAGCTGCCGCCTTCAAATCAAACTCCAGGGGGTTAGCTCTCTTGCGGCGACTCCCAAGCAGACAGCGCGGCGTACAGGACGAGGCTGGACGAGGCCAAGCTTGTGCATAGCATGCCGACCAGCATGGGTAGCAGGGAGTTGCAGACGAGCTGCCAGCCTCCTGGCAACACTCAGTTCCAAATGGCCCCGTTAGACTGCACCACTCTTTGGAAATGAAAACACCCTCAATTTCTCTTACCCCGCGGAGGGTAGTTTAGTTAGTTAGTTATTTAGTTAGTTAGTTAGTTAGTTAGTTAGTTATTGTTGTTTTAAGGGGCGGAACTACGAGGTCATCTGCCCCTGAAGGGTAGTTTCTTTCCCACACCACTAGGGAATGCTACACCACCCACAACGGTACAAATATCGGAATTTCATAGGGAGACATTAGTTGGTTTACACCCAATGATTTTTAGATGTTTTCTCATCATAACTTCATTTAATATTTTTGTCAATTGTTCTGTGAAGCGAGCCTAAGAACGCCACCGTGCTATAAGTACAGTAGATAAGTGGCTGAACTATTTTGCGACGTATTGTTGGTGTACTGTAGCGGTTTATGTTTGCTTTTACCACTCTTTTTCTTGCGGGATTTGAGTTGCGATTAGTTCTGTATTTAGTTGATTTGAGTATTTTGGTTCCAGGCAGATACTTAAATGTGCATTATTATTATTATTAAGATTATTATTATTATTATTATTATTATTATTATTATTATTATTATTATTATTATTGTTTGGTTGATTGTGAGTAGACCTATGCATTCACTACGAAATTTCTTGGCTAGCAAAATTTGAAACATTAATTGTATTGTGGAGTGTGAGTGAAAATGAATAGAGTAAGTAATTTACTAGTCAGACAGTTTTCCCAGCTCCCTGATGACGATAAACTTACAGTAAAAACACTCGGTACACCATTACCGGATAAGTATTGTCCAAAATGTAAGTATACGAGGGCGTTTAAAGGAGATATTTAAGGCTATAATAACCGGGTGAGTTAGCCGTGGTCGTTACGGCATGACTGATGGCAGTCGCTCACATCCGGGAGGCGAGGAGGTTCGAATCCCCCCGCCGGCGACCTTGAAGATGGTCTTCTGTGGTTTCCCATCTTCCTTCCAGGCAAATGCCGGGGTTGATCCCTAACTATAGGCCACAGCCGCTACCTTCCCACTCTTCTCCCCAACGGTACTTGTAGCTCACCCATTGGGTGTCCGTCTCGAAGCAGCTACAAAAAAACTGGCGAGCCGAACATGTCCTCGGACACTCCCGGCACTAGCGGCTTCGGTGGCGTAGTCGGTAGCATGCTGAGCTTCTATGCCCAAGATAGCGGGTTCAAACCCGTCCAAAGCCGTAGGATTTTTTAAGAGCGTTAAAAATCTCTCAGTATGCCTTCCTTCGGAGGGGAAGTAAAGCTGGCGGTCCCATGTCATAGATTTATGGCATGTTAAAGAACCTTCCACTAATTGCACCTGTGTGAAGCTAAATTGGATAGGTTAAGAATGTAAACAACGCTCTTAGGTTTCTATGTTCGTTGCCAAGAGCCGACTGTGGTGATGTCTAGTAGCTAAGTTCTGAACTTGGCCTAGAAATCGTTGACGGTGGCGCTTGGCGGCAAAAGTAGGAACTATTTAAAAAATTCTAAGTTGCAGTACTTAAATTAAAAACAGATAACACACACTAATACAGTCATCACAATTAACACCGGTTATCAGACAGATTCTACACACACCCAAAGTACACGGGGCTACATGACCGCGTTGTCGCAGCCCCTAAACTTAAGAACCAACCAACTCCCGGCACTAAAAGCCATACGCTAAAAAAAGGCAATAATAATTGGTTATGTGAATGCGATATTAAAAACGCTTTATTCTATTTTACATGTTTGTTGGTGGAGAATTCGCGTGGACCAAAATAGGAGTTACGGAAAATAATCCCTAAAATAAAGAAACATGAATCTTCAGCTGAGCGGCTTCGGTGCCGTAGTTGGTAGAATGCTGAGCCTCTATGCCCAAGATCGCGGGTTCAAACCCGGCCGAAGTCATCGGATTTTTTAAGAGCGTTAAAAATCCCTCAGTATGCATTCCTTCGGAGGGGAAGTAAAGCCGGCGGTCCCATGTCATAGATTTATGGCATGTTAAAGAACCTTCCACTTATTACACCTGTGTGAAGCTAAATTATAGGTTAAAATTTGAACAACGCTCTTAGGTTCCAACGTTCGTCGCCAGGAGCCGACTGCGGTGGCGTGTAGTAACCAAGTTCTGAACTAGTTGTCGTTTACGGTGGCCTTTGGCGGCAAAAGTAGGAACTGCTTGAAATTCAATGTCTGCAGTCCTCACTTGAACTACTTGACTGGCTGCGTGGCTCAGGGGTAACGTTCTCGCTTGCTGAGCCCAAGGTTGCAGGTTCGAAACCTGGCGCAGTCAGCTGGCATTTGAGGGTGCGCAAATGCGAGGGAGCCGTGTCAGTAGATTTACTGGCACGTTAAAGATCCCCTTCGGGGCAAAATTCCGGCACCCCGGCGTCTCTAAAAGCCAGTGTAGTTAAAAGGGACGTAAAACCAATAACATTATTATTATTCACTTGAACTAAAAACAGATAACACTCACTAATACAGCCATCACAATTAACACCGGTTATCAGACAGTTTCTCCACACACCCAAAGTACAGGGGGCTACATGACCGCGTTGTCGCAGCTCCTAAACTGAGGAACCAACCAATCTTCAGCTGTTTGAAATTGACACTTTTTGGAACTGTTAACGAAGCTGCACAATTGGACAGTGCCTATAGAAGGTAAATTGCGGAATATAACGAAGATGTTAGGCACAATAGGTATGTGTTAAATATTGTAATAAACTCTATTCGTTTCTGTGGCTCTTTCGGACTGGCCTTGCGTGATCATGATGAAAGTGTAACATCAACAAATTCAGGTGGTTTGAGAGAACTAATTAATTTTACCGCTGAGTTGGATGCTGTGTTAAATGTCATTTGGTAAGGGCAACTGTTTTCAAAGGAACGTCCAAAACAATTCAAAATTAATTTTTACAGATTATGTTGAAGTTTTGCCAAGAAGGAGAATCAAAGGAAATAAAGGAATCGGAAATTTTTGCCATTATAGCAGATGAAACTAGTGATATTTCAAACATATTTCAGATGGCTGTTGTGTACCGATACGTAGTAAGAGGCAAACAAAACATGATGCACACACATTAGCAGCGTGTTTACTGGATGAATTAAAGAAGCAGAAATTGAACGAAATTCCGCAAAAATGAATTGCGCCGACGTATGCCAGAGCGCACTTCATGGCTGGTTCCTCTGATGGGGTTCAAGCTATAGTAAAAAAAAAGACTGATAGTCAGTCTGAAAGACTAGAATTTATATGATTTTAAATGCTACAAATACTACCAATGCTGGGTGAACTCAAAGTCCGTTAGCAAGTGCAAACCAAGGTCAAAGGAGGTAGCTGGCTAGATGACGTCACGCTCACCGGAGCGCGCGGGGAAAGGAGGAAGCTCAATCAGTATTATGACGCCACACACCTCAGTGCATGCTCGGTACATTTCGTCCCGTCACCGTAACGTAACGCCAGACCCCAGCGTAACTACGAAGTCGACAAGATCATTTAAAATGATAAAAATCCTATCCTTATGCAGAATATGTGCCCGTCTTTGTTAGTAATAACATTTTTCGTTAACGTACAAACTTTTCGGTTGAGAATGTTTATTATCCAGGAGATTGAGACCCAACCTTAGACAACCTGCTGTGTTTAAAATTCTTCCCATGAACTCGGGCATATGGCTTAAATACATAAATCTGATTTTTTTATGAATTCCTATAGGAAGAAGCCCAAAAGAGCCATTAAAATTTGTTTATTTGTCGAACGTACAGTTATTTTGGAAAACCCATGTATTTCAGTTTTTATAGAACTGTAGTTTATCTAACGTTAATTCATTTTTGTTACATGTGTAAACTTCCCATATAAAATTGCGACATCAGAAATTTTGGTGCAACACCCAGCTCTACTTACCACCGGCCGCCACTGCTCTTCTGCTCTGTGAGTCTGTGAATATGTCTCCACATGGCCTTTCAATGCTATGCCACGGGAGTGTGCTGCCTATGCTCAATGCTGGTCATTTCATTACATACACATCGCCATTGTACCAGTAGAGCCATCTATCTACGGAACGACGTATTATTGATAACTAGCCTAGGTATTCTGTGTTTCATTCCTATATAAGCTACTCGATTTTCATATCATAGTTACTTATTCTTTGACTTACTATCTTGCTACCTAGCAGAAAACACACAATTATTTCCCTATTCGTCATCTTTAGCGCTGAAGAGCACACACACAAATTTTCGATTTTTTTCTGTGAAATGTTAAATGAGTTCTGTTCCTAGGGGAGGACGCTGTTTTACAAAGAACTGCAGATATCAGAGTTCGAAATAGGGATCCAGTTAATAATGTCCGCAATAGTGAAAAAAATCCATTGGCTCTTTGTAGGTATAGTCACAACAGAAGTGTAAGTTTAAAGTCTCCTGGAGTTTAGTATACATATATACTTCTCTCACGCTTTAATTATCATAAGTTTCATATGTTTTCTTTTTTGGCAGCTACTGCTGCGACAGGACACTAGTATGATGTAAAACTTACATAATTACTTTATAGAAGGAAGGGTCGAGGATAAGAACTGTAGGGGTAGACGAAGGTTAGAATATGTTAAACAGATTGCCTCGGATGTAAGGTGTGGTAGCTATGTAGAAATAAAACGATTAGCTCAGTACAGGGGAGCATTGAGGGATACATCAAATCAGTCGAAAGACTGAAGTCTCAAACAACATACTTTATGTACAAACAACTTAAAAACCCTAAAAATAGGAACAATATAAATTTTATGGCTGCGCCTTATATAAGCAGTTTACATATTTCCACGGACACACATAAACACCTCTTTGTTTATAATTAAAATTATCTTTTTTAAGTTTTTGTTAAACCTACAAATTGACTCTCAGTCATTTCAATAACTGACAACTAAGTACCTATTATTATATCATTGTCATTTGGTCAAATGAAAAATTCATTTTTGTTTTAAAATATTGATGTAGAAAGGCTAATTTACCTTCAACTAGTGTGGGCCATGTCAGAACGCCACTGCAGCGTACCAATCTTTAGCCTGTTTTCATTTTATGAAAAATATAGACTTATGAGATCAACTTTTGTCGGTTTCTGTGTGTGTCTTTGTGTATGTGTCCCCCCCCCCCCTCCCCCCCTAATAACGTCTAAACGTCTAGAGTGATTTCAATGAAACTTGGTAAGGTCCTAGTACTATTTTTGCCGACTCCGACCCTGCCCTTCTAATTTTATTACGTCTCACCAATCCAACATGTCGGCTGTGCGAAATATTTCACCGGCATTATATATCTCCGACACTATTACCGATATCCCCCTGATATTTTTTACGATGATAAAGGGCACTACTAGAAGTTTACATATGAGGCTTCCAAAAGCCTGTTAACTACAAAACGAACATGGCGTCCAAGTGAATTTGAAACTTTAAATAGACTTTTCTCGCGATTTAACCATTCAATCGCAATGAAACTTGGTACAGCAAATGTTCTTATACACTGTATTGCACTGGCATCTAATTTAGTTCAATTATTCACGTAACCTCAATATGGCGGCTGGGCGAAATATTTCACAGGCATTCTATATCTCTGAAACTATACCTGATATCACCCAAAAATTTAGTACGGGGATAAAGGGTACCACTATTAGTTCAGCTGAAACTTCCAAAAACCTGTAAAATACAATACGAACATTTTAATAGACTTTTCTCGCTGTTTAACCATATACGCGCAGTGAAATATGGTACAGTAAATGTTTATACACATTGTAATGCACTGGTATCTAATTTAGTTCAATTGTTCACATAACCTCAAGATGGCGACTGTGCGCAATTTAAACTGAAGTTTTTATTTCTTGTGTGTTAATCATGTGATCGAAGTGAAAGTTTTAATAATAAACCTACGCAAAAATCATCATCTAATAGTACATAACTCTAGAGCTGACATTTATATAAATATCGAACATGATGACCATCCGAAATATTTAGACGGTACTCAATACCTATTAATCTATGATAGGAACCAAACTGAAATTTTGTATGTTGATATAGGCAATTAACTTCAGTAGGATATCTGAAAATAGGCTGTATAGTTCTTCACGGAACTTCTTGTTCGCTCTGGATTTCTTCACTTTTTCCGTCTGAAAGCTATTGTTCCTAGGAGCAGCCTATCCACTTTCTTTCAAGGCCAGTTGTTAGGTGATCGCCAAACTGCGCTGTTGTTTGTTTATAGCTCTCTAATATCAGTTAGACTCGTACCACACTAACTCTTCACATCTAGTTTTGTGTTTATTTTTTGAGTTTATGTGACCTGATTCCTTCCTATATCATGCATTCCCTTCGTTGTCCTTGTTGCGCGGTAGAGTCTACAATGGCCAACTTAGCTTCTGACATGTAAACCAGATCGTATTCTTTATATCAATACAAGTAGGTTGGTATTTGTTTGGCTAAGGGACGGGCGTAGGAATCCTTAGCCAATGCGCGAGACTCTTACTTGTGGAAGTTTGCATTAAAACGTGCAGTGTATTTCGTATTTATTTCGTCAATAGAAAATACGCACTGTATGTACTGTAATTATATGGGTAATTATAAAACAACAAGTACCGTATAAAATAAATTTCAAAATAATCTTTTACTTGATTTGTACCCCGGTTACGCCAAATTCGATGGACAGGACATGTAGTTGGCATGCCTGAGTCCCGCCTCGCAAATTAAATCTTATATTGTCAGCTGAATGTCGGTCTTAGAAAGCAGGGTGGGCAACAAAAACGCTATAAAGATGTTCTGAAGACCAACATGAAGAATTGTCAAATTGATACAGCAAACTGGGAGGCTGTCACATCCGACCGATCAGAGTGGCGCTGCAACGTCCATCAAGGCCACTTGCTCTTCGAACAAGAGAGAAGAGGCCTCAGGCTGAAAAAAAGAAAACCCAGTAAAGAGTGCATAAATCGCAGTATGATCAACACCAAAGATCCATTGGCTGCTCAAGACCTTGTGTGCCAATATTGTCGAAGAGTCTGTGGTTCTCGGATTGGACTGCAGTCACCAAAGAAATCTTGCAATATGATTAGGCGTAATATTGGTTTACAGCGAAGATTTATATTACCTTGGAAGCTAATCATACTTGTATCACTAGTGATAGCCTAATAATAATAACTAGCATTACCCGTCGCGGCTTCGTCCGCGAATGTTCTAGTTGTAAAGAGTACACTTAGCAAAATCTCAATCATGAATGCTATGACTGATTTATCCCTGGTATGAATAATCAGACTTTGTCAATTCAGCTACTGGTGCAGTGGTTAGGGGTTTGTCATTCCTTCATAGGTATATCAGAGCGAACTTAGTTTCGAGGGCGTGGTGGCTCAGCGGTCTAGCTGTATGCCTCTCACCAAGGCGGTCCGGGTTCGATTCCCGGTCAATGCATGTGAGATTTTCGAAGTGAAATGCCATGTCCTGTGGTTCGGATTCCACGTAAAAAGGAGGTCCCGTGGCTTATAATCACAAGATTCACGGTCACGTAAAACTACAATCTTCCTTCCTTCTTCGAACTTAGTTTTCTGGGAATATCACAGACACTGTTTATTTAAGGGCCTTTAAATGTGGTTTTCGGAGACCCTTTAGAGTCGGGTGAAAAAGACCTTTCGTACCACACTCACATGTGAAAATTGCGTGAAAAAATTCTAGAGTGCCCATTGACCTCCTTAAGCGCATTATACTGTATGAATTGATGAATTTTACAGCTCAATTTGGTTCAGTGATAACCTTATAACCACCTGGAAACTTTCACTGTAATGTAATAATTGGAAATGCATTGCGTCTTACAGAAATAGATGGACCTGTGAGATTCTGTTACCATGGTTACCGTGTTGCATTCTTTCATTATTTCATTGTAAATATACATGTTTTAAGGTATTTATTTAATTGTGAGGCATTTAAAGAGTTAGTGAGTGCGTTTCACTTACGCATTGGGTTATGCTGAACCTGTAGGTACCTTATATGTGCAGGTTGGTGTTAATGGGACTTTATTTTCGGTACAAAACTGGAATGGGACCTTAGCAGAATAATATAGGGAGGGATACACGAGTGAGAACCAACCATCCAGACCACTCGACTAAAGTACCACATTGTCGATAAGAGGTTCAGGAAGTACCGCAATGATTGAAAATAAGGACAATGTTGTTGTCATCTCAATTGTGTATAGTTGTATCGACAGAGGCCTTGCTTACTTTTGTATTAATCCACAGCAATTGACTTGACCACATCCGTTCAGCTTCTGTTCTCAGTTAACCCTTATAATGCCACGGGGCGATATATCGGCTCTGTTTTTATAAACGTTTTTTAAAATTACTGCAGCCAAGCAGTGCTATCACTGTTGAAACCAACACAACGCGGGAATCATTCTCTCTGGATATATCAATGTGTTTAAGCTCTGTGAATAACTGGATTAGTGGTAAGTATTCTTTGAACATGCTACGGTCAGTTGACTGCTCATGCGTACGATCTCTTGATGTTGTGTTTCTTTATGTTCTTAGATACTTGACGATAAATATGGCTAGCGCTTTGAATGAAGAGGATATAAGTAAGGTTTGAACGCTCAGTGAAGTGTATGAGAGAGAAGTTTTGCCTGATGACAATAACTTTGAAAAATTTCCAATACAAATTATTTAAAAAAACTCTTAAATGAAACAAATAAATGAAACATATTGGATCAGCAAGAGAATCCAACTAGCCTATTTCACTCCAAATCCAGCACATAACCTACACGAGGTGCCCCCGCTAAGCTGAGCAACCCAGTGGAAGGTTGGGTAATCAAACCCAGTGGGAAACTGGGTCAGTGAACACATCAGTGCTGGGAGCTTCGAGGCTCACAGCTATGATAGTAGCAACTCCTTACCTTCGTGTAACCACACGAGTTATTTTCATAACTGTGGATAGATGGAGCAAACAATGGACAGGAAAATCAACCCAGGTGTTATTCAATCCACACTAGCCATTGGCCAGGCTTGCAGACCTTCGGATTCTGGGGAGCCTGTTCCTTCATGTAAGAGGAAGAAACTCATTAACGATCAATATCAATTCCCTCCTTAAGACAGGACAACTAAAAAAACATTAGATACATACATATCCAAATCTCGCTCCAGCCATTGCCATGTCTGGGTGTTTATGAGGCTTCTCCATCTTATTCTATCTTCCCACCACTTTTCTCCCTCCACTTGATGCCAGGTAACTCGTCTTCTCTCAATACAGACTCTCACTTCAGTACTCCAGCACGTTCTTCGACGCCCTCGAGGTCTTCTTCCATCGATCTTAAGTTCTTCCATTATTTTTGGTAACCTTTGCCCGCTCGTCCTCTTAACATGTCCATACCAGCGTAGTCTCTTTTTCTCTCCCCCCTCTCTCATAATTTCCTGATTTAGTTATTTTCTAAATTCTACATTTCTTATTCTGTCCAATCTTATTTTCCCTTTAACTGCTCTGAGAAACTTCATTTCACCTGCTTGCAGTCTGCTCCAGTCCCTTTCCGTCATCGTCCATGTTTCTACTCCATACGTTACAATGGGTCTTATAAGTCTTATACCCTACATGAGGAGTTTTGCTTTTTCTGGAACCTCTTTATTGCAAACCTGATGTTTTATTGTTTGATAAAAAATTCCTCCTTTTTGCAGCCTATTGGTAATCTCATCTGTTATCCTACCATCACTCGACATTGCACTACCTAAATAAGAGAAACTGTCTACCACTCTGCGGGGTTCATCATCAAACTCAGTATTCCCATTTATCAATCTATCTCTTCCTAACGAAATATAACATTCAGATAACAGCACTGCAAGAGACTAGAGTTGTAGACGAAGATGTGATGGAATCACAGGGCTATAGGACCTACAAGGGAAAACCAAGTGCCACATCTAGGCATGGGTTTCATAGTCAACAACAGAATGATCAATTACATCATCTCCTTCTCATCCCTAAATGAAATAATGTTCACCTTAGCCTTCAGATCTCTCAACAAAGCATACACAATTGGCAATTTGCATGCACCAGCCAATGATAATAACATAACATATATCAAAATAGTTGCAGAGTTCTGGGGAGAGGAGACAATGGACAGGATTTCGAAACACCACACAACAATCCTAATGGGGGACTTTAATGCCCAAATCGGGAAAGAGTGGAAATTCAAGACCATAGTTGGGGAATATCCAGCCTACAAGACGACCAACAGAAATGGAGAGCCACTGACCGATCTTTGCAGAAACTACAATCCACTGCTGTTAAATGCCTGTCTAGAAAGGCGAAGACATGAAGGTGACCGAAATCCATGTTGGGGGAGTTCCAACTAGGCCACGTCGTTAATAGCAGAATAAATAACAAAGATGTGCTGAATGACAAAGTACTATCAAGTGAAAACATTGACTCAGACCTCTACTTGTATATGGTAAAAAATAATTACATTCCTCTCACAAGACAGTTGCAGAAAGTCGAAAGTTCCTAGATTCAATACGACCATGCTGAAAGATAATGATTACTTCACCAAGACCTTAGCTGACAATAAGGAGAAAAAGGATTGGCCACAACTGCACAAGGCACTAGTCGACTCAGCTACAAAAACCATCCCGTCAGCCAGAAGAAAGAAACATCCATGGAGGACCACGGCATGTGACAATGCAATTGTAGAGAGAAGGCAATCATGGCTCAAGTGGAACAGTAATAAGAGCAATGCTAATTACACACACTTCTTAACAACTGGGGAATCCATCGCCAGAATCATCCGAAACGCTAAGAGGCAATATACATTATCGACCAGGCGGAAAAAGGCTTTCAAAGGAACAACACGAGAGACCTCTACCAAAACCCCCAGAGCCGGAATAACCCCGCGACTTCGGTGGCGTAGTTGGTAGCATGCTGAGCTTCTATGCCCAAGGTCGCGGGTTCAAACCCGGGTCAGATTTTTTAAGAGCGTTAAAAATACCTCTGTATGCCTTCCTTCGGAGGGGAAGTAAAGCCGGCGGTCCCATGTCCTAGATCTATGGCATGTAAACGATCCTTCCACTACTGTAATTACACTTGTGTGAAGGTAACTAACGCTCTTAAGTTCGTCATCAGGAGCCGTCTTAGGTGACATCTAGTAACCAAGCTCACAACTATTTGTCGTTGACTGTAGCATTTGGTAGCAAAAGTAGGAACTATTTGAAATTGATCGTCTGCAGTTCTTGCCTGAATTACGGACAACACACACTGATACAGTCATCACAAATAACACTGTTTATCAGACAGATTCTACACACAATAAAAGTATACGGGGCTACATGACCGCGTTGTCGCAGCCCCTAAACTGAGGAACCAACCAACCAAATAACCCCGTACACATCCCCTATACTTCACCTCCGGTGACGAGATGGGAAGATGAAACTGAACAATGTGGACTGCACATCTTCCCTAGCATAATAATTCAACCTTCTCAATTCTGAGGAACCCAGAGAGAAACTGTCCTTTAAACTCAAGGATGTTTCTAACCCAAATTCCCTCCCACCAACGAGGGAGGAGATGCGGCAATTCATTTCTGAGATTGAGTCCAACAAAGCACCGGGTGAAGATGGTATCATCGCGTAATTGTGGTAATATGCAGATGAAGAGTCCATTCAAAGGATTTATCAGATTATATCCGACATCTGGGTAACAGAAAATCTACCTCGTGATTGGACCTTGGTTATCATCCACCCTCTGCCCAAGAAGGGAGACAAGTCTGATCTAAACAACTACAGAGGAATCTCACTCCTCTCAGTGTCCTACAAGATCCGTTCCAAGATACTTTACTTCTCGCAATATTAGACGCTCAATTGGATTCCTGCATTGGATAGTATCAAGCCGGATACAGGAAATCAAGGTCATGTGTGGAACAGATCCTGAACCTCAAAACTATTCTCACTTGCTATCTTCCAACAATCGGCAAGATTTGAAACGCTCTTAGCGAGATGATGCTGGCTAGGAAGAGACGTCTAGCATTTTATAGACACGTCTCCAGGATGCATCCAACCAGCTTCTCACATACTCGCAAAGGAAGAAGACCAAGTCACCGTGGCTGATAGAAGAACTGTTGGATTTGGGAGTTAGGGAAAATGATCGAGCGTCTCTCAGGAGTAAACTAAAGCAACTGAAGTTCCAGGAAAAACCTCCAAGGAAGAAGACAGGTGCCCTCTGGACAAAGGACAGAAAGGAACAACACAGCCAGTGGATGCGTGGCTACTGGGCAAACATCAAGACCCACTCCAAAAAAGAAAAAAAAAGTTGAATATCGTGGTCCGTAGTTGGCCTATCATCATCATTTATTGCACTTACGGGCCTTTAAGGCCTACAGCAGAACAAAGGAAAGAAAAAGAAGAGAAAAAGTGATAAAGGAATCAGTCACGAAGGAGGAGGTGTCTACTGCAGATAGCTGGCGGTCTCTAGCTTCATCTTCCACCGCAATCGGCTCCACTTGCTGAAGTATTGTCAATAGATCCCTGGGACGTCCCCTTGAGCGTCTTTCAGCAGGTTGTGAATGAAGGACTCGGTTTGGGATGGATTCATCAGCTCGATAGAAGGGGCCAAACCACTGTAACCTCTTCTGTCCTGGTACTCGGCCAATTTGAGGTTTTCCAAACCACTGTAACCTCTTCTGTCCTAGTACTCGGCCAATTTGAGGTTTTCCAAACCACTGTAACCTCTTCTGTCCTGGTACTCGGCCATTTTGAGGTTTTCCAAACCACTGTAACCTCTTCTGTCCTAGTACTCGGTCAATTTGAGGTTTTCCAAACCACTGTAACCTCTTATGTCCTAGTACTCGGCCAATTTGAGGTTTTCCAAACCACTGTAACCTCTTCTGTCCTAGTACTCGGCCAATTTGAGGTTTTCCAAACCACTGTAACCTCTTCTGTCCTAGTACTCGGCCAATTTGAGGTTTTACAAACCACTGTAACCTCTTCTGTCCTGGTATTCGGCCAATTTGAGGTTTTCCAAACCACTGTAACCTCTTCTGTCCTGGTACTCGGCCAATTTGTGGTTTTCCAAACCACTGTAACCTCTTCTGTCCTAGTACTCGGCCAATTTGAGGTTTTCCAAACCACTGTAACCTCTTCTGTCCTGGTACTCGGCCAATTTGAGATTTTCCAAACCACTGTAACCTCTTCTGTCCTGGTACTCGGCCAATTTGAGGTTTTCCAAACCACTGTAACCCCTTCTGTCCTGGTACTCGGCCAATTTGAGGTTTTCCAAACCACTGTAACCTCTTCTGTCCTAGTACTCGGCCAATTTGAGGTTTTCCAAACCACTGAAACCTCTTCTGTCCTAGTACTCGGCCAATTTGAGGTTTTCCAAACCACTGTAACCTCTTCTGCCCTGGTACTCGGCCAATTTGAGGTTTTCCAAACCACTGTAACCTCTTCTGTCCTAGTACTCGGCCAATTTGAGGTTTTCCAAACCACTGTAACCTCTTCTGCCCTGGTACTCGGCCAATTTGAGGTTTTCCAAACCACTGTAACCTCTTCTGTCCTAGTACTCGGCCAATTTGAGGTTTTCCAAACCACTGTAACATCTTCTGTCCTAGTACTCGGCCAATTTGAAGTTTTCCAAACCACTGTAACCTCTTCTGTCCTGGTACTCGGCCAATTTGAGGTTTTCCAAACCACTGTAACCTCTTCTGTCCTAGTACTCGGCCAATTTGAGGTTTTCCAAACCACTGTAACCTCTTCTGTCCTAGTACTCGTCCAATTTGAGGTTTTCCAAACCACTGTAACCTCTTCTGTCCTGGTACTCGGCCAATTTGAGGTTTTCCAAACCACTGTAACCTCTTCTTTCCTAGTACTCGGCCAATTTGAGGTTTTCCAAACCACTGTAACCTCTTCTGTCCTGGTACTCGGCCAATTTGAGGTTTTCCAAACCACTGTAACCTCTTCTGTCCTAGTACTCGGCCAATTTGAGGTTTTCCAAACCACTGTAACCTCTTCTGTCTGGGTACTCGGCCAATTTGAGGTTTTCCAAACCGCTGATACAGGTCATCCTTCGTTCTTCGTTCCCATTTACCTTCCATGGCATTGAAAACGGCTCCATAAATCTTTCGAAGTAACGTACCTTTTTCTCAAAGGCAGAGATGGCTTCTTCGGTTGTTGCTGACGTCGCCCACGTTTCACAACCATACAAAAGTACCGGAAGTACTTGTGTCATGTTAGCTGAATCTTATTCTTCTGCGATAATAGTCGAGATTTAAATACGTTATTCAGACGATAGAACATGCGATTAGCGTTTATTATTCACTGACGCACTTCTTTCGACACTTCACTTCTATTAGTTAGTATGGATCCCAGGTACCTGAATTATTGAACTGTAGTTGGCCTATACGGATCAATAATAATAATAATAATAATAATAGCATGTGCAGAAGATCAGTGAGACGATTTCAAAAAGAAGGATTGTCTTTTATAGCCACGTGACACGAATGAGCCCAGGCAGGATATCTAAACGGATATTGACGTACTTCCAGGATAAGAAAACCAAAAGGGGCATGATTCACGGAAGTTGAGAAAGATCTACGTGAAATGGAAATTTCCCCTAAGGATATCCAGGAGCGTGTTCTAATTCAGGAAAAACTACGTACGCCCAAGGGTTTCCAGGAAAAGCCGAAGCTGAAGACAGGGAAGGCGTGGATCCAAGGGAGAAAAGAACAACACTGGAGACGAATGCGGGAACACTGGGCGGTAGTTAGAGCTCGGAAGAAGAGACAGTTGAACTGACGTGGTCCCTAGTTGGCCGAATCGAAGAAATAATAATAATAACATATATTGGCATAAGATTTTCCACTCCTACAATCATAAATAAGAGTTCCCATACAAATACTTTGCAGTTCCCTTAAAGTGACAACCAACATTTCTACTGGACTAATCGCTAGTCTCAATACAGTATACAGGAGGATAAATGATTGGCGTCACTTCTACGCTACGTGGGAATTGCCGGGCATGGAGACCCAGCGACACAGACGCCGCGTCATAGCGTCCTTTCACCTTTAGTGTGCATCGGACCAATAAGAATTAGCATTGCGGGTCATGGAGGCGACTCGTTTGCAAACAATTGCTTGCAGACTAGGCTCTACGCTGAAATGCAACAATGTAAACTGTGGCCTCGTCTGCCTCCCCAAAACGTGCGCAAATATGAGATCGATTAGAAATAAGGAATATCACAGCCAACAGTGTCTATAATCAAAACCACTGAAGATATTATGTGGATACTTTAACAGAGATGTAAATAATTCTTCAGTTGATAACTGGTTTACAAATGTGCCCAGTAGCGACTAACTCTTCAGTTGATATCTGGTTTACAAATGTGCCCAGTAGCGACTAACTCTTCAGTTGATATCTGGTTTACAAATGTGCCCAGTAGCGACTAACTCTTCAGTTGATATCTGGTTTACAAATGTGCCCAGTAGCGACTAACTCTTCAGTTGTAATCTGGTTTACAAATGTGCCCAGTAGCGACTATCTCTTCAGTTGGTATTTGGTTTACAAATGTGCCCAGTAGCGACTAACTCTTCACTTGATGACTGTTAAGACACTAGTCTCCAGTAGCCACTAACTCTTCAGTTGATAACTGGTTTACAAATGTGCCCAGTAGCGACTAACTCTTCAGTTGGTATCTGGTTTACAAATGTGCCCAGTAGCGACTAACTCTTCACTTGATGCCTGTTAAGACACTAGTCGCCACTAGCGACTAACTCTTCAGTTGATAACTGTCAGACACAAGTGTACAATACTGGCTAACTCTTCAGTTGATAACTGTCAGACACAAGTGTACAATACTGGCTAACCCTTCAGTTGATGACTGTCAGACACAAGTGTACAATAGTGACTAACTCTTCAGTTGATGAATGTCAGACACTAGTCTCCAGTAGCGACTAACTCTTCAGTTGATGACTGTCAGACACTAGTCTCCAGTAGCGACTAACTCGTCAGTTGATGACTGTCAGACATTAGTCTCCAGTAGCGACTAACTCTTCAGTAGATGACTGTCAGACACTAGTCTCCAGTAGTGATTAACTCTTCAGTTGATGACTGTCAGACACTAGTCTCCAGTAGCGATAATTCTTCAGTTGATGACTGTCAGACACTAGTCTCCAGTAGTGGCTAACTCTTCAGTTGATGACTGTCAGACACAAGTGTACAATAGTGACTAACTCTTTAGTTGATGACTGGCAGACACTAGTCTCCAGTAGCGACTAAGTCTTCAGTTGATGACTGTCAGACACTAGTCTCCAGTAGCGACTAACTCTTCAGTTGATGACTGTTAAGACACTAGTCTCCAGTAGCGACTAATTCTTCAGTTGATATCTGGTTTACAAATGTGCCCAGTAGCGACTAACTCTTCACTTGATGACTGTTAAGACACTAGTCTCCAGTAGCGACTAACTCTTCAGTTGATAACTGTCAGACACAAGTGTACAATACTGGCTGTCTCTTCAGTTGATAACTGTCAGACACAAGTGTACAATACTGGCTAACTCTTCAGTTGATGACTGTCTGACACAAGTGTACAATAGTGACTAACTCTTCAGTTGATGACTGTCAGACACTAGTCTCCAGTAGCGACTAACTCTTCAGTTGATGACTGTCAGACACTAGTCTCCAGTAGCGACTAACTCTTCAGTTGATGACTGTCAGACACTAGTCTCCAGTAGCGACTAACTCTTCAGTTGATGACTGTCAGACACTAGTCTTCAGTAGTGATTAACTCTTCAGTTGATGACTGTCAGACACTAGTCTCCAGTAGCGATAACTCTTCAGTTGATGACTGTCAGACACTAATCTCCAGTAGTGGCTAACTCTTCAGTTGATGACTGTCAGACACAAGTGTACAATAGTGACTAACTCCTTAGTTGATGACTGGCAGACACTAGTCTCCAGTAGCGACTAACTCTTCAGTTGATGACTGTCAGACACTAGTCTCCAGTAGCGACTAACTCTTCAGTTGATGACTGTTAAGACGCTAGTCTCCAGTAGCGACTAATTCTTCAGTTGATATCTGGTTAACAAATGTGCCCAGTAGCGACTAACTCTTCAGTTGATGACTGTTAAGACACTAGTCTCCAGTAGCGACTAACTCTTCAGTTGATGACTGTCAGACACAAGTGTACAATACTGGCTAACTCTTCAGTTGATAACTGTCAGACACAAGTGTACAATACTGGCTGTCTCTTCAGTTGATGACTGTCAGACACTAGTCTCCAGTAGCGACAAACTCTTCAGTTGATGACTGTCAGACACTAGTCTCCAGTAGCGACTAACTCTTCAGTTGATGACTGTCAGACACTAGTCTCCAGTAGCGACTAACTCTTCAGTTGATGACTGTCAGACTCTAGTCTCCAGTAGCGACCAACTCTTCAGTTGATGACTGTCAGACACTAGTCTCCAGTAGCGACTAACTCTTCAGTTGATAACTGTCAGACACAAGTGTACAATAGTGGCTAACTCTTCAGTTGATGACTCTCAGACACAAGTGTACAATAGTGACTAATTCTTCAGTTGATTACTGTCAGACACTAGTCTCCAGTAGCGACTAACTCTTCAATTGATGACTGTCAGACACTAGTCTCCAGTAGCGACTAACTCTTCAGTTGATAACTGTCAGACACAAGTGAACAATAGTGGCTAACTCTTCAGTTGATGACTCTCAGACACAAGTGTACAATAGTGACTAACTCTTCAGTTGATTACTGTCAGACACTAGTCTCCAGTAGCGACTAACTCTTCAGTTGATGATTGTCAGGCACTAGTCTCCAGTAGCGACTAACTCTTCAGTTGATAACTGTTAAGACACTAGTGTACAATAGCGACTAACTCTTCAGTTGATGACTGTCAGACACAAGTGTCCAGTAGCGACTAATTCAGATGAATGTGTCAGGTATTCATGCAAGCACAGGTCTGTAAATCCTGCTAACAGATGATAATAGACTGGAAAAGATTGCGTTATATTAAAAATAAAGCGTTCGTGTCTCATAAATCCAAGCGGTCGTGAAATGTGCCGCTCTCAGCTTCATTTCCACACTGCCTCGTCCTTCTCCGTAATTGTGAATATACACACTTCCATACATATTATGAGACTGCTTTTGTATCCAATCTTGCGTCATGCACAGAGAAGTTAGAGCTTGTATAAATTCCGGCCGACAATTTACGAGTTTTCAACCCTGCTGGAGACCGTAAATACTTGCGTTTTGTTTTGTTTTTTATGAGAAGGAGGGCGGGAAAAAGGAAATAACACAGACCATATTTAATATTGCAGTAGCGAATGTGAAGAGATGACGGGCGGGGCTGGCGCAGTGGAACATGGAATGGACATTCACTGCTCATTCGTGGCTGGCTACACATTGCTTCTTAGCTTTCATAGCGTACAGGGATATTGAAATGATAGAAGCTATTTACCGGTGTTGCCTAGTTTTAAGGGAACCAGGACGTGTGATAGGCTCAAAAATGTCAATTTCTTTTTATCCTAAAAATCTCCCATCTATCCTGAAGAATTTGGTGTATCAATTATTGTGCTGAAGTGATATTTGATGCAATAAAATTTGGCTTAAATATAATGTTTTAAGGCTATACTGTAGCTGCTAGTCAAACATTATTTTTGTGTTTTCCGTATGCCATATTTTTTGAAATTTCATGTACCATTTTCTCAGAAACTATCTGGTCAATGTATTTGAAACTTGGTAGTCTCTAAGACACTATATAGGTCTATTAGTAGAAGTAAATTTATTCAGGTATCTTGATTAGTTCAAGGCTCCCAGCTTGAAAAGCACTGACAAGTTTACAGAAAAGTTCACTTTTCAACTAGGATGTAAAAAAAAACTCCTGTAAACAATAGAACAATACTTTTACTTCAGTAGTTCAAATGCAAAGTTTGTTGGGTCTGGTTTGAGTATTTGCTCATAAAAAGGGATATGAGTTAAGGGAACCCTTAACAATATATTTTTAAAGATTGCTTTTGTGATGCTCTCTCTGACACAAAATATTCAACATAGAAGCTTCAAATTCTACTCAAATAACGATGAATGTACTCTGAATATACCAGAAGAATATTCAAGGAAATATCTGTTGTAGTTACTGCGATATGTAACTAAACATTGGAAGCTACATTTTTCTATCGATCCACCCGTCCCGGTTCCCTTAAAGAAAGCTTTTCAGTCGGTCAACACAAATTGTGCCATTTGGCGGGAAAACAAGTATTTATACACCCTAACCTGAAAGAAATATTCCATCGGATAGCCTATATGAGGCAAAATCATTGGATAATGCTTGGTATACGTATTAACTTCGTTAACTTATTAAAAATAGGGGCCGATAACCTAGATGTTAGGCCCTTCAAACGAGAATTATCATCATCATTTTATTAAAACTGTTCTACAACTGCTAATGCTCAATATGTTCTAAATCTTTATTGGAACATGTTTTCAGTCCTTCCACTTAAGAGCTTAGCTTATTATCTTCATATGTAGTATTTACGAAAACGTGACGTCAATAACCAGGAGCGATACGTCATTAAGGGCTGAAAGGGCCCCACCCACCCAGGGCCGTTATGCGTACTCGATTGCTCAAAGTTTGTTTGATGAAGTCTTTAAAACTTACTGTAAATTACAGATATTCTACATACAATAAGTACTTTTCCCATCTAGAGTCTCTAAAAATAATTCAGTATACATAAGTCATCCTCGTACGGCGTATTGTCATAGCGAGGGCCACTCTACAGAAAATCCCATGCAAAGTACAGTTTATGGCTTGCTGGGCCAGGTGAGGAAACAGTGGACAAAGCACTGTCTTACACGCGAATTCTTATGTGCTACGAAGGGATTTTTCTCTCCCTTCAAGGGCCAGTAGAATGGACCCATAACGTTGCTTTGAAGCATAATAGAAGATGTCTCCATTTCACTTCCTGCTTCTGTCTCTGACAAACAGGACTACAGTAGAAGGGTCCACCCCTCCCTTCGCCCTTAAACACGTATTCATCCATTGTTCGCAGCTTGCTGATATTAGACAAAAATATATTTATACATTTTCAGTTGTCTGGTGTTCCAAGTACGGTTAGTGAGTTATGTGGATGAAGTTAATTTCTACTGTATAAATGTGTTTTTATCTTTCTTTTTGGCACAGTACGTAGTTATTTAATACGTCGATTGTACGTTACATAGGAAAATGATAGTGGAATTTTTATTTACAAATCTATTTTCTTCTATAGCTCGGAACACAAAGTTAGACATTAACAAATACCGTGACGAACTACTTTTCTTAGAATTTATGAATTAATCTAAAATGTTATGATCTATTATTGTGCCCATTTTGGATGGAATCCATTTGTTAGTATAGAAGTTACATGCATTTAAAAATTGGATTTATCAGAAGGATTAATTAATGTTGGCAGCACTGACGTACATTAGTTACCCCAAATTAATTTAGAATGATAGGTACTATACGTATGCAAAGTTTCGAACTCTTGGTTAGCATACTTTCTAATATATATTGGTATTAGGATAAAATAATAGAGCGAGCATTTATTAACAGTTGGCCGCCCTGGTTGCTCTTAAGAATACGCACAGTCATATTTGATATTGTACACATAGTACATACGAAATTTGGTTGAAGTCCTATTGATAGTGTAGAAGTTACATGCATTTAAAAATTAGACTTATCAGCTTGCTTAGGATCATGTTGGTAACACTGTCATGTATGGCTTCCTGGAAATTAGACTAAAATATTATTATCTATATGTGTGCTAACTTTGGGTATCCAGGATATCCAGCATTGAGCTCAAATTTCAATTGCGTTTTTTCAGCAGTTGGTAGCACTGACATCATTTTCAAATATGGCCTTGAGATATTCCGGCATAGATCTTTACTCATACCAAATTTGGTTTCCATAGCTGCAGCCGTTTAGGAGTTGATAGAGGGGGACACACACTCAGCCAGACAGACAGAAGGACAGACAGACAGACACACATTTTCCCGGATCGATCTCATAAGTCTACTTTTTCCTCATTTTTGCAAAACAAGAAAAGTAGGCTAAAAATATGGACCTCATCAAGCAAGCTAATGAGTTAGATAAATTTGCGTCATCCAAGCGCAGGACAGGAGAATATATCTAATATATTAAAGTGAAAGTCTGTATGTATGTATGTATGTATGTATGTGGGTTGGTTCCGTATACAAATCTACACCGTTCCACCAATCTCAACCATATTTTGCATACACATAGTTTAGGACCCAGAAGGAACCGCTGGCTACATGAATTTTCGATAGTCTTTCTCATTCTTCTGATTTCTGCCCTTTTGCACTCAAGCAGAGGCTAATCAAATCATAAAACAAGATGTTCAGTAAAGAACATATAGCCTACTTTCTCCTAAATGCATGGGTATTGTTATAACTCTTTGTCCTTTTCAAGGAGTATAATTGAATGTTGGTTGTAGTAGCTTGTTGAAATACAACGTGCTATAGGGATATTAAACATGAATATGAGGTGCCCTTTGCTAGTGCTACCTCTGTAAAAAAAAAATCATTCAATACGGTTTCACCGTGTTTGAATTGATCTGGGGAATGGATTTGCACACATTCATGGCCGCTATTTGCAAACTATTGGGCTGATGACCTTGTAGTCAGTCATAAGATGCTTTCCACAAAAAGGCATGTTGTTGCAAAATACGGTAGAAAACAAATTATTAGGATGGTCGAAATTTGATTTAAGCTTTTAACATTTGGGTGGCCGTCATTCAGTTTCCGTCAAGATGGCGGCGATATAAAACATGACACTGAGGTGCCTTTTGCTAGTGCTACCTCTGCACCAAATTTCGTTCAATTCGGTTTCACCATGTTGGAATTGATAGGGGGAATCGATTTGCACACATACTTGGCCACCATCTGCAAACTATTGGGCTGATGATCTAGCAGTTTGGTCAGAATATGCTTCCCACATAAAGATTTGTTTTTGCAAAATTTGGTAGAGACTAGATTATTAGGTTGGTCGTAATTACATTTTAGCCTTTAACATTTGGGTGGCCGCGATTACGTTTCCGTCAAGATGGCGGTGATATAAAACATGACACTGAGGTGGCCTTTTCTAGTGCTACCTCTGTACCAAATTTCGTTCCATTCGGTTTCACCGTGTTCGAATTAATAGGGGGAATGGATTTTCACACAAAGATGGCCGCCATCCACAAAATATTAGGCTAATGACCTATTAGTTTGGTCAAAGGATGCTCCCTCCATAATGGTATGTTGATGCAAAATTTGGTAGAGATCGGATGATTAGGTTAATCGTAATTTGATTTAAGCTTTGAATATTTGTGTGGCCGCCATTACGTTTCCGTCAAGAGGGTGGTGATATAATACATGACACTGAGGTGCCCTTTGCTAGTGCTACCTCTGTACCAAATTTCATTCCATTCGGTTTCACCGTGTTCGAATTAATAGGGGTAATCGATTTTGACACAAAGATGACCGCCATCCGCAAACTATTAGGCTAATGACCTATTAGATTTGTCAAAGGATGCTCCCTCCATAAAGGTATGTTGTTGCAAAATTTGGTACAGATCGGATGATTAGGTTAGTCGTAATTTGATTTAAGCTTTGAACATTTGTGTGGCCGCCATTACGTTTCCGTCAAGATGGCGGCGATATAAAACATGACACTGGGGTGCCCTATGCTAGTACTACCTCTGTACCAAATTTCGTTCCATTCGGTTTCACCGTGTTCGAATTAATAGGGGCAATCGATTTTCACACAAAGATGGCCGCCATCCGCAAACTATTAGGCTGATGACCTATTAGTTTGGTCAAAGGATGCTGCCTCCAAAAAGGTATGTTGTTGCTAAATTTGGTAGAGATCGGATGATTAGGTTAGTCGTAATTTGATTTAAGCTTTGAACATTTGTGTGGCCGCCATTACGTTTCCATCAAGATGGCGGCGATATAAAACCTGACACTGAGGTGTCCTTTGCTAGTGCTACCTTTGTACCAAATTTCGTTCAATTTGCGCTCACCGTGTTCGAATTGATAGGGGGGGACAGACATTCAGAGTACACTCACTCACACACACACACACACACACACACACACAGAGACTCACACACACACATACACACACACAGACAGACACACTTTTTTCGCCCTGTAGTGATCTCATAAGTCTACTTTCATTTTTTGAAAAATCGAAAGTAGGCTAATATACTCATGAAGGAATGGCAAGGCAGATAGTTTCCATGGCAACATAGCTCAAGTCGAGACACGGCCGACTGGATTCGAGTTGTGCTCTGCACTACCGGTATAGAAAATGAGGATCTTTACTTGAAATCCCGTTAGTTACTCAAGTGCTCACACAGCACTGTCAACCGAGTTTAGCATAACAAAGACTTGACACTATCTTCTTTCTACTATATATTTGTCAAATACCACTCACTCACTCACTCATTCATTTATTCATCACGAAATCTCAGAAACCACCGAACGGATTGAATGAAATCTGGTATGCAGCTTCCTCAAGGTCCGCAAATGCCCACTAAGAGAGGATTTTTGATATTCAGGTTCTAAAGGGGTGTTAAGGGCGTAGACCTGCATTTCATTGTATAACAATATCTCCCGATTGGTTTCATTGGGGGATGTGATACTCGGCATATAAACTCATCATTAAAAATAAGAAGACACGTGTCTGAGGGTTTTTCGATGTGGTGTATATTATGAGGTGAAAGGGGTGAAAAGTGGGGATTGTAAGATTCCTAACGGAGAGTGTAGCTCTTAAACGACATAGATGAGGCGTTTGAAACTCAGCGAAAAAAAATCAACATAAAAAAGAAAAAAATATGTGTTGACCGTTTTTTCATAAATCCAATTTAAGGGGCCCATGGGGAGAAATGAAATTCTGGGGGGGGGGAGGGGAACAGCAAAGAAAGTGTCCTAACTGATTGACTGACTGACTCACTCATCAAACTCAGGGGGGAAAACTGCTATAAAGTAAGTAAATAGCTGTTCGACAGTTTTTTTTTCATAAATCAAATTTAAGGAGTTTATGGGGAGGGGTGAAATTCTGAAAAAAGAAAATTGAAAGAAAATGTCCTGACTCACTCACTCACTCACTCACGCATCATCGCCCAGCCAAAATTATTGAAGTTAGTAACATGACAGTTTGGGGATATGTTCATTGTATGTCAAAACCGTCTACTAAGGGAGGATTTTCGGATATTCAGGTTCTAAAGGGGTCTTAAGGGGGTTAAACTTGCATTTTATTGAATAACAATATCTCCCGATTGGTTTCATTGGGGGATGTGATACACGGCATATAAACTAATCATTAAAAAGTAACAAGACACGTGTCTGAGGGTCTTTCGATGTGTTAATGATGTGAGAGGGGTGAAAAGTGGGGATTGAAAGATTCCTAACGGAGCGTGTATCTCTTAAACGACATAGGCAAGGAGTTTGAAACTCAGCGGAAAAAATCAGCATAAAAAGTAAGTAAATATGTGTTGACCGTTTTTTCATAAATCCAATTTAAGGGGCCCATGGGGAGGGGTGAAATTCTGGTTCTGGCGGGGGGAGACAGGAAGGAAAGTGTCCTAACTGATTGACTGACTGACTCACTCATCAAACTCAGGGGAAAAACTGCTTTAAAGTAAGTAAATAGCTTTTCGACAGATCTTTTTTCAATCAAATTGAAGGGGTACATCGGGAGGGGTGAAATTCTGAAGAAAAAAAATTGAAAGAAAATGTCCTGACTCATTCACTCACTCATCATCGCCCAGCCAAAAATATTGAAGTTGGAAACATGACATTTCGGGGATATGTTCGTTGTATGTCAAAACCGTACACTAAGGGAGGTTTTTGGATATTCAGGTTCTTAAGGGGTCTTAAGGGGGTTAAACCTGCATTTCATTGAATAACAATATCTTACAAGTGGTTTCATTTGTGGATGTGATACTCGGCATATAAACTAATCATTAAAAATAAGCAGACATGTGTCTAAGGGTTTTTCGATGTGGTGTATTAATTTGAGGTGAAAGGGGTGAAAAGTGGAGGTTGATGGATTCCTAATGGAGTGTGTAGGCCTATCTCTTAAACGACATAGGCGAGAAATTTGAACCTCAGCGAAAAAAAAATCGGCTTAAAAAGTAAGTAAATCGGTATTCGACTGTTTTTTTCATAAATTAATTTAAGGGGCCAATGGGGTGGGGTTAATTCTGGGGAAAAAAGGAGAGAAAGTGTCCTAACTGACTGACTAACGCACTCACTCATCAAACTCAGGGGAAAAAGACAGCTTAAAAATAAGTTAATACTGTAGGTGTTCAAGCGTTTTTTCATCAATCCAATTTAAGGGGCCCATGGGGAGAGGTGAAATTCTGGTAAAATAATTTAAAGAAAATGTCCTGTCTGACTCACTTACTCATCAC
Source organism: Meconema thalassinum (assembly GCA_946902985.2). Classification (NCBI taxonomy): domain Eukaryota; kingdom Metazoa; phylum Arthropoda; class Insecta; order Orthoptera; family Tettigoniidae; genus Meconema; species Meconema thalassinum. The sequence goes on from OX336393.1 coordinate 50,084,539, forward strand.
GCCCAGCGAAAACTATTAAAGTTGGAAACATGAAATTTTGGGAATATGTTCGCTGTATGTCGAAAACGTCAACTAAGGAATGATTTTTGTTTATTCGGGTTTTAAAGAGGTGTTACGGGGGTAAACGTGCATTTCATTGAATAACGATATCTCATGAGTCGTTTCTTTGGGGATGTGATATTCGGTATATAAACTAATCATTCAAAATAATCAGACATATGTCTAAAGGTTTATCGATGTGGTGTATATTATGAGGTGAAAGGGGTGAAATTTGGGGGTTGAGGGATTCTTAACGGAGCGTGTATCTCCGAAACGACATAGGCGAGAAGTTTGAAATTCGGCGGGAAAAAACAGCTTAAAATACAAGTAAATAGGTGTTCGACCGTTTTTACATAAATCCAATTTAAGGGGCCCTTGGAGAGGGGTGAAATTCTGGGGGAAAAAACAGGAAAGAAAGTGTCCTAACTGATTGACTCACTTGCTCACTCATCAAACTCAGGGGGAAAACAGCTTTAAATAAGTAAATAGGTGTTTGACCGTTTGTTTCATGAATCCAATTTAAGGGGTTCATGGGGAGGGGTGAAATTATCAAAAATAAATGAAAGAAAATGTCCTGACTGACTCACTCACTCATCATTGCCCAGCCAAAATTATTGAAGTTAGAAACATGAAATTTTGGGGATATGTTCGTTGTATGTCGAAAACGTCCGCTAAGGAAAGAGTTTTGGATATTCAGGTTCTAAAGAGGTGTTAAGGGGGTAAACGTGCATTTCATTGAATAACAATATCTCACGAGTGGTTTCATTTGGGGATGTGAAACTTGGCACATATACTAATCATTAAAAATAAGCTGACACATGTCAAATTGTTTTTCGATGTAGTGTATATTATGAGGTGAAAGGGATGAAAAGTGGGGGTTGAAAGATTCCTAACGGAGCGTGTATCTCTTAAACGACATAGGCGAGGAGTTTGAAACTCGGAGGAAATCATTCAGCTTAAAAATAAATAAATAAAATAAATAGGTGTTCGACCTTTTTTTCATAAATGCAATTTAAGGGGCCTATGGGGAGGGTTGAAATTCTGGAAGAAAAACGTCCACTAAGGAAGGATTTTTGGATGTTCACTCTCATCGACCAACCAAAACTATTAAAGTTAGAAGAATGATATTTTGGGGATTTGTTTGTTGTGTGTCGAAAACGTCTACTAAGGAGGGATTTTTGGGTATTCAGGTTCTAAAGGGGTGTTAACGGGGTTAAACATGCATTTCATTGAATAACAATATGACACGACTATGACGCGAGCGAAGCGAGGCTAAAAATGAGATGGTGTGTGTCTGTGTATTACTCAATCACGCAAGTACCACTGGTCCGATTTACATGAATTTTACATGGAAGTAGCTGATTTACCTGGTTAACATATAGGTTACTTTTGATTTCAATACTTTGCACTATTTAAAGATGGCGACCATTTTAGTGACGTCACTACACCCTTTGGTTTCAAACTTTCATATTTCCATTTCAAATAAAAAGAGAACGCTAAGTAATAGCAAACTTTTGATGGCATATACGAGGTTTAAAATTACATTTTCTCTCCGAAAGGTATCTCCAACGGTTAGCGAGTAAAGCCTAAATTTGTGCTATAAAACACGGTCAACGCCGAGCGGTGTAGTTGGACAAAATATTCCATCCTTAATCTCCCTCTGCGCAGCACCTCGCCTATCCCCTGTTTTAACTGTCACCTTCACATTTTAATTTATTTATGACGCGTAGCGAAGCACGGGTACTTCAGCTAGTTTACAAATAAGGAGCCATGTGAGTACAGTTTTTAAAGCATGAACTTTTTATTAAAACTTGTTTCAAATGTTGTGTTGTGTGAAATGATGGTAATGGCAATGTTGGCAACAATTAATGTCAAATATAAAACAATATTTAATATGAAACAACCTGGAAAAATTGCTGAGTTTTAATTCACTGGCCGTGAAAGCCAATATACCATCTTTTGGAAGCCTCCGTAGGGAGGTTATGGCTGCTTGAGCTTTTAGCTCTCGCAGTTAAGAGGCGGAACATCAAGAGCCCGCTGATGAGCCAGCTTGGTGTTCCTGGGCGAAACCCCACACAAGACACGGCATAAACCTAGAAAAATTGCAGATTTTTAACAATATCATCTGGCCCACCCTGAAATTTTAGTTAGCCACACCTGTTAATAACCATATAAACACACACAATAACGAAATGGGCGTCCTTACAATATTCATTAATTTTGAAGAAGAGTTATTCGTATTAAAAACAAAAAGCAAATGTCTAAAGTTATAATTCAATTAATCCAAATTTTTTTGTCTTGATAATCTACATTAAGATATACGAAATAAACACGCAATTTTCGAACCAAACGTCGTTGACAAGTTAATAAAAGCATTAAGATCAATCATATAGCAATAAAGTTTACAGAACACATCCAATATTTTCGCAACGCGACCAAGTTACAAAAAACCTCATACATATAATCCAAAATTATAGAGACGACTTTAAGAAGGTTAGGCGGTTTTAAATTCAATGAGACCTCCACAAGACCTGTTTCACTTCAGAATATTCTCGAAATCAAGACGAACATATTTGTATATATTGAGCTATAACTTGAGACTTTTGACTGGCTGCGTGGCTCAGGGGTAACGTTCTCGCTTGCTGAGCCCAAGATTGCAGGTTCGAAACCTGGCGCAGTCAGCTGGCATTTGAGGGTACGCAAATGCGAGGGAGCCGTGTCAGTACATTTATTGGCACCTTAAAAATCCCCCTCGGGGCAAAATTCCGGCACACCGGCGTCTCTAAAAGCCAGGGTAGTTAAAAGGGACGTAAAACCAATAACATTATTATTATTTAGACTTTTGCTTTTTGTTTTTAATTCGAATAACGTTTTTGAAAATTAGTGAATTAATGAAATTTAAAACTTTGGACTTCCTCGACTGGGGATGGAACCAGCGATCTCGTGCCGGTGAGACTTGAACCGTTGTTATCAGGTTCTGTATTTTTTTTCTCATATTATTATTGTTACTATTATTATTACCTTCCTTCATGTCGCATTATTGTGACATAAGTTTCTCTGTCTTTCGCACTGCGCCTAAACTTCATACGTACCTGTAATACCTCGCAATATGCTGAAATATTTCACCCTTTTGTTAACTCACTTTATGTATAATTTTACCATTGGTGGAAGCACTACTTGTTGTCAGGCTTTGCCTTCGCTATTGGACCCCCTCCACCCATGTATACGGAGAGGGGATGTTTGTCGTATCTACGACTTACTTTTCTCGGGCGCGTTACTTTGTTCTTTAAGAGAAGGAGTTTTCCTTCCTTTTTCGGCCGTCATGTAAGACAGACGTGTGTGCACGTGTCGGCTTTTGCCCGCACCCAGGAAGCAACTAAATGTAAGTACGATTCAGTCATTGAATTTATCTAACTTGAGGTCATTCTAAATTTCTGTTTCTCTATATTTTTTCATTTTGTGTCTCCTATTATTCACTTATAATTTTCCTTTCTTATGATGATGTGAATTCGATCCATGAACCCAAGTCCCTTCGCCTTTGTTTACGTTAGTTTAGCGAAGTCTCTGTGTTTATATGTCTTCCCTCCCTTTCATGTAAGCGGTTTTATTTTTACGTAAATCTCTCAGGTCTGAAATATCTGCTAGTTTTCAACGAGCCTTAATTATGCTCCGTGTTGCGTCACCACCTGGTTCGGCGTTCTTTTGAGACGACCTCCGTTGGATTGTCGCATCAGAGCCTTGTTTTTTGTGGATGGAATCAGCGAAGTTACGGAGCTGAGTCTCACGTCTTCAGCTTGATCCTCCCTCTGTTATTTGAAATGTGTGTGAGCGATGGTCATTGTGCTAATCACTGTCCATGCGCCACATTACTTTCTTTGTTTCATCGTATGTCGTTGTGATTCGGCATTTCTACCTCTGCGTAAGCCTACATCTTCCTACGAAGCATATTTCTTAACTGATTGATTTTTCCTTTCATTTTGTGCCCCGGTAATGTCAAGTAATTTAATGTAATTTTCATTTCCTTTATTTTTGTGTGTTACTCCCTCTGACTTCGTTATATTACGTAACTCAGTGTCATCCCCCCCCCCCCCCCCCCCGTTTCCCTACATACGCACACCTCCACTCCCCACTCTTTTACCCCTACTCCATGATTTCACAACATCATAAACGCCGTAGTTCTGTTTTTATGCTGGCAGTCCAGATCGTAAGTAGTCATTCTTGTAATCTATCCCACGAATTTCTTTAATTTCTTTAATTTTGCTTCATCTTTTTTAAGTTTTACTATTGAATCGCGTTTCCAATTAGTTGCTATTATTGATTTGATTTTATTTCTAGATTCCTTTTATTTTTACATTTAAATTACTCGTGTCTTACTTCCATTTTTAATTTGTAATCTGTACACATGTGTTCATTTTATTATTAATATACTTTTATTCAGTAAGTACTTTATTTGCTTCTGTCTTATGATTTCTTGTATTTGAGTTCCTCGTTTGTCTTTCGATTCGACTTAGTCTTGGCTTCGCACTGTAGCGAAGTTACGACTAACACGACCTCTGGGATCTTCGCTCAATTACTTAAGTTTAATTTTTCCTTTTGAATTTGTCTTATACATTTGTTTTGGCTTACTGTCTGTGGAAGTCATCTTTCTTTCGATTCGGATTCTTGGGCCCAGCACGCATCGAAAGAAGTATTCCTTCCTCGTTCTCCACGTGATCCTGTTTACTTTTTGTTGTTTTTGCTTCCACTGTATTACTCATGCCTCAGCTATTTTGTTTAACGTAAAAGCCCGTAGCGGTGCAGACTACAACCCTGACTCGATCGTTCCATCAAGATGCTACGAGGATTCATGACCCGCGCGCTGTCATCCCTTTTTTAGCGTCCCTCCCTCCCAAAAGGCTCACAACTTGTGGAAGCTGAGTCCGGCATTGCTTCCACTTAATTGTGACGGGGTTTTTCCTGTCGATCTTCCTTGCTCAATTCTTGTTCTCTTCCTACCCCAACGGTATTATAAACCTTGTTAGTAATTTTCATTTCAATGTGGATGAAAACACTTCTTAGTTTCGTTAATGTGTTCCTTGGTTTAATACCCTCTGGCCATTTTTCATTTTTTGAAAATCTTTACAACAGAAGCAGTTATAGGTAGAGCCCTGCGCGGATAAACAAAACGTTATCCGCATCCGCCCCGCATCCGCACGGCTGTTATCAGCATCCGCCCCACATCCGCACGGCTGTTATCCGCATCCGCCCCGCATCCGCACGGCTGTTATCCGCATCCGCCCCTCATCCGCACGACTGTTATCAGCATCCGCCCCGCATCCGCACGGCTGTTATCCGCATCCGCCCCGCATCCGCACGCCTGTTATCAGCATCCGCCCCACATCCGCACGCCTGTTATCAGCATGCGCCCCGCATCCGCACGGCTGTTATCCGCATCCGCCCCGCATCCGCACGGCTGTTATCCGCATCCGCCCCGCATCCGCACGACTGTTATCCGCATCCGCCCCGCATCCGCACGGCTGTTATCCGCATCCGCCCCGCATCCGCACGCCTGTTATCCGCATCCGCCCCGCATCCACACGCCTGTTATCCGCATCCGCCCCGCATCCGCACGGCTGTTATCCGCATCCGCCCCGCATCCGCACGACTGTTATCCGCATCCGCCCCTCATCCGCATGACTTTAATCCAAATCCGCTGATATTTCAATATTATGTTCAATTTATTAGATCAAGCATAAAGTGTTAAACCAGCACATTTAAACATTTGAGGAGAAAGTCGTTCCTGGCAATTTGCTTCATTCCAAGGGACTTCAAGGTGGATGACTCTTCTGGTTCCTTGACTTCCGCTTTAGACAAAAAACTGGCTATACTTTTTGGCTACTTTCGCACTTGTGCCTCAGTAAGTTTGATGTGCCCGATTTGTGTCCTGAGTATGAATACACTTTTTTACATGTAAAACATCACTATATCGCTCACCTTTTCGTTTCCATTGAAAACGTAACCAAATGTCTGCCATATCGTTGACTTGAGCTTTGTTTCACGCGCTATTGAATATTAATCCCGTTTTATTTTAATATAGTTGATCCATGTTGGTGAAATGATGTTCGGGGCCGATAACCTCGATGTTAGGCCCCTTAAAACAACAATTATCATCACCATCACCATCATCATCATCATGCAATGATGTTCATACTCACGGTTGTGGTAACATTCACTACGTGAACTTCTCTTTACGCTTGGAGAAAGGGATTGACATTTGGCCGGAAATTCCAAGTCAGTCATCATTCTTTTGCTTCTGGACCCATCCATGTTCACATAGTTGATGTCATAGTTGATGTTGCAATATCACAGCCAACGTGCTTCAGTGACAAGTTGGAAATAAATCTACAGATACACTTGGATCCCGATCTTCCAGGATAGCTTAGATGGCGAAGTAGCTGATATGAGGAATGTTAATGATGTCACCACGATGAACTAATAAGCTTGACAGCATTATATCTCGTACGTATAGTAATAATGGCAGTGAGAATGATGATGATGATGAGATGTCAAGACCATCTACTACAAACATACGGTACTTTATAAAATGTAGTTGAAAGCATAATGAGTAAAATGATCTTCTCGTGTATAAATGCAATACGTGCCTGAATATTTCGTACGCAATAGGCTATAGGAGTATTCCTCTTTTAAGCATGAAGCTGTAGATTGGAATATCAAATATGTAATATTAACATAAGTTTGTATTCTAAAGACTATCCACAAATTTACTCGAAACATTATCCGCAGCGTATCCGCTATCCGAACAGCAATTCAAACTATATCCGCGTGGCAAAAATATTTGCGGATATCTGCGGGTTTATCCGCGGATATCCGCATCCGCGCTGGGCTTTAGTAATAGGGGATTAAGTGAAACTCTTCATTGACTCACATTAGTGCTCGTAGCGGCAGAAAAGACAAACTGCTGTTCTAATCGACCGGACATTCTTGAGTTTCATTCACTCACACTAGCGCTCGTAGTGGTAGAAGAGACCAACTGCTAATCTAATCGACCGGATATGATTGAGTTTGCGGTGAACAATCATCAGTCTACCACGTGTCATAATCCCGTCACCTCGTAAAAAACGTTTAGTGTGTCATTTACGTTTGAAAAAGTGGAGAAAACAACGAAAATTATTAATTACAAGTGTACCAACAATAAAATTCAGTGATGTACCGAGTTCTAGTCTATGTCATTAAGGCAGACATGGGCAAACTTCTTAGGGGCATGGCCATATGCAATACAAAATAATCTAGGTGGGCAGAAAAAGAAACATTCTAATTATGTTTATAGAGACATTACAAAAGTTATATTTCTGAATGTTAAATCAAACAACACTTACAGGCTACAAAAGGTAGAAAACTTAGGAAAAACGAATACACCTTCATTATTTGTTAGAAGAGGAAGGAGTATGTGACAAGTGAAACTGTGACTGTGCTTCTAAACGTTTTCCATTCTCTGGTTGAAACTGGGATGAGCTGATTCTTAGTAGCACAGCTAGATGGGTCTGTCAATCTATTTCTGACGCTATTTTGAGAAACTTTATTGTAGAAAACACCTGTTCATAGATGTAGTAAGATGCAAACATGGCAATTATCTCTCGTGCATGAGATTTCAAGATTGGGAAGTTTGATTTTGGTAGGGCCTTGTAGAACTCTATTTTCGAAATGTTGAGGAATTGTTGCTTCAATTCATTGTTACATTGTAGCTCAGTCAGTTCTAGCTGCAACTCTGATTTTATTGTTTCAGAGTGAACATTAAATGGCATGCTGGAAACGTCCAAGTCCTGTTCAATAACTTTGAAGTCCTGAAATCTTCATTGAAATTCGTCGTGTAGATATTTCGCACAAAATGATATTACACTAAACACATAAGCACGTACACAGAACAGGACATATGAGCTATGTGTAATTGTAAGTAATCAGTTTCAACCAAGCAAGCAAGGTGAATAGACGTGCAGTGAAGTGTAAGGAAGAATGGGAATCGCTATTCAGCAGTACCGGGCGGTCATCGGCCGCTGGCAGGCTAGAGTGAAGTGCGATTTCGGTGTCGGGAAGGTGATAGTGGGCAACGTCACTGAACAGATGGGGGTTTTGGCGATGGGGATGGTAGCGCTAGTTGAGGCGACGCTACTATTAATTGGAGGAGTGGAGTCAAACCCAGGGCCTGGTCAGCTGGGATGGCAAGAAATGGGAAAAATAAGGGAAATTGTAAAGGAAGTGTCACAAAATGACCAGATCCGGGACATTCTTCGTGAGCAATGTAAGGAATTCAAGGAGATGAAGACATGTATAAGAGAAGAGATGGGAATAGTGACAGAAAGGCTGACTGAGAATAGTAGAGAGATAAAAGACCTAAGAGAAAAGGTTAAGATATTAGAGGTGGAGGTAAATGAATTAAGGAAGGCCAAGCTGGATGAGAGAAAGAAAAACGTCTTCATTTACGGAATAAAGGAAGATGCCAAGAAAAGCACCGAGGATCTAACATCCAAGGTGCTCCGAGTGATTAGTGAAGGCATGCGGATAAACATTGGAGTCGCAGAGATTGACAATGTGACCAGGATAGGGCGGGGAAGGGGCACGAGGCCCGTGAAAGTGTCATTAGTTTCTTCGCTGATGGCTTACAGAATTCTGGCGAACACAAAGAACCTGAAAGGGGAGAGGATATGGGTAAGGAGAGAAATGAGTAAAGAAGAGGCAAGCGAGCAACGGACCTTGCAGTTTCATTTAAGGAAGGCAAGGAGCTCTGATCTCAAGGCTTATGTAAAAGGCAATAGACTGGTGGTTAGCGGCAACAACTGGGATCGGATTTGGAGAGTGGCACAACTCCAGGATATGGAGAAGCAACAACAACAGGAGACAGTCAGACCTAGCAACCAGGTGGAAGCAGCTGTCGGTTCAGAGGGAAGTGCGGTGATGATTCAACAGAGAGCATCGACCTCCAAGTCCAACACGGAAGTGGCGCGAGCAGGATCGACTGACGTCAGCGCCAGGAACACCGGACAAGTGCGTGGTTTGCAGAAAGGTGAGACTGTCAAACAACGAGTTACTAGTCTAAAAGAACTATGGGGAAAGAAAACCTTGACAGAGCAGTTTAATGTGGAGAAGGAGGTCATTTCTTCTCCAGGTGGCAGTATACTAGAGCTAGAGAAAGCTAGAGTTACTAGAAGTAAAGCTACCGCCAGCGAAGAGGGTAGGGGTAAAAAATAACTAAACTGGAATATTGCTAGCGTAAATATAGAGGGTTTTTTAAATAAGAGAGGGAACGATGTAGTTTTGACCCTAATAGAAGATATGCAGATTGTAGGATTTGTTGAGAGTTGGCTCCCTGTAGGTTGCGAGGTTAAAATAGATGGCTTCAATATATATATACAAAACCTAAGATTAGGAAAGCTCGTACAGGTAGGTTTCCGGGGGGAATTGTTGTTTTAATTAAAGAAGAGGTGAGGGAATTATCAGAATTTATTAGTTCAGAAATGGAAGAAGTAGTGTGGGTAAAAGCAGATATTAGGGGGAGGGGGAAAGGAACGGTATGTTTCGGCTTTGTCTACAACCCTCCGGAGAATTCCCCGTATGCAAGAGAAAGCTTTTTCGATGAGTTAGCTATTGAAATAAATAGAATTCAAAATATATATGAAGAGGCAGAGATTGTGCATTTAGGGGACTTCAATGCGAGGGTTGCAGACAGAAAGCCCCTTTACAGCAAGGGGGTTGCCGAGGCCGTATGTGGGGATAGGCACAGCAAAGACAAGGAATGTAATAAGAACGGAGAAAAGATTTTGGAGCTATGTGGTGCAGAAGAGCTATATATATTAAATGGTGTCTGTGTGGGGGATGAAGAAGGTAACCTGACGTATATAACAGAGATTGGAGGAAGTGTAATAGATTTAGCAATATGTTCCAGAGGAGCACTAGCCCTAATTAAGAGGTTCACTGTTGAAGAATGGGGGGAATCACACCACCTACTGTGCCCAATCAGTCACGGCAGTCTGGCATCGAACTCGGGTCTTATCAGAGAAGACCAGGCACATGGTTATGCCTAGAGTCGAACCATTGATCTCTGAGGGGGAGCAATTACAGGGAACCCAAAGAGCAATGAGAGGTATACTGACATATAATAATGTAGCATGATTTCACGACCTGTATGTGAATATCATAGCAGTTTAAGGTGAAGAATTGTAGCCAAATGCAAGGAAATATACGTTTTCTTAGCATACGAGAATGAGAGGAGGCCAGTTCGACGTTTTACAAATTACACTTAGCAAGTGGGTGGAGACCTTAGGCGCCGAGTGCACTATTTACGTCTGGACAGAGGAGACAGCCCAAAATTAATGTCTCGGGTATTCACCGCTTGACAACGATGGAATCGGGAGTAGGGATGATTGCCCACGGAAATTAATTAATTACAGCCAATTGGAGCATTGAAATGGAGTGAAATATACACCCAGGTGAATATATTCACGGAGAGGTAATTTAGGAGTGGTTTTACACCTAAATTAATGCCTATATCTCCAAATGAACGCATTACAACCTAGCCTACGCTCGAGAGCAGTGATTTTGTGACCAGCCAAAGGGGAACCACCACGATGGCGTCCTGACGCGCTGAACTAAGGCAATTAATTGGAATTAATTGGCCGAAGTGATCGCCGGAACGCGAACGGTTATGAAACCTCCACACCTAAATAAACAAGGTGTATATGTCATTTCGGCTGAAAAGATATTATTTCCAGAAAGGAGTCGCTCTCATGTGTCCAGTGGACTATTTTGTACGAGAAACCTTTATAAGGGAGAGTAGGGCAGACCAAGCCAGTTGTTCTCCAGTTGTCTTGTTGTCTTCAGTCTGTATGCACGTAACTAAGACGCCGCCAGTAGCGCGCCAAATGTTAAAGTATCAACGCTCCGCCGTTGAAGAACAATAGAAGCAAGTCATAAAGCTTCATAAGTATAATCATGAAGTGCGTCGAAGTCAATTTAATACAGATATTTATCTATTATCTGACGCAAATATAAATTCGCCACAGCGAAAGAGTAACTTATAATGTTTTTGAACATTACACATACGAGGAGGTACTGTCAGAGTTGAATATGACATTATCATCAGGATCACTACAATGATGGGAGCTTGGGAAGCATTGCCACTTCATCTTGACAGTGAGCTGAACGATATTGCAGGTGACGAGGATCGAACGTCCGTAAAACGCTGTTAGATTTTCACGTAGACCAGCGGTTGGCGTAATCGCATCGCATCTCTGGGATCAGGCGTAGGAGAAGCCCGATTTAAGGATCAACCTGTGAAGTAGTGAATAAGTGTACATAAATTGTGTAATAGTGATTTAAAAGTGTTCATGTGTATAGTGATTAAAATGCAGTGTGTAGAAGTGAAAGAGGCCACTGATAAAAGTATGTTTATCAGGTGGAAAATGTGTGAATTTAAGTGTTGTGTAAAATATAACATGATGGCTTAAATCAAGCGTCATGGTAGCGCCAAAGCTGAAGCGCTGGCACTATCCAGCGAAAAGGAAAAAGTGAGTACCATTTTACACTGTTATTATAACAAAATAGTTCACCATATAACGATGCATCACTTTGAAACTAAGATGTAACAGTCACTTACTGAACGAGTTTTCACCACTGGTCTTGAATAAATATGGCTTGGAAGGTGATTTGTTTAGGACCATTCAGGTCGAAAATAGTGATGGATGTAACGGTAACGTTAAATGAATAATAATAATAATAATAATAATCTGGGGTCGGCAACAGTAAAGTAATAGGCATTTTTGGCCTAAATAACGTTCAAAGTGTCATGTCTAATCTAAAGATACTGTATTTTGGTAAACAGTAAGAAAGTAACGTGGAATATAGCGAAATACGAGAGCTTTTTCAGTGTCAGTGAAATGTGAATGAATATTTGATATGGTCAATCCTTAGGATTATGTTTGAGGACCATTTAAGTAAAGTAAGCCAGTAAATTTATACTTTGTTGTTAGGAGCTATTTAAAGCTTTGGCTTCAGTGGTATTACAGAGAGAACGCGGGTGCCTTAATAATTGAGTCATCTATGTGAAGTATTGTTTGAAGCCGCATATTGCGTGCAGAAATAACGTAGAATCCAGTGATTTACGTAAATAAATAATTGCGGGGACCAACTAGTATGGCTTGCGCGTTAGGTGAGAAGTTGGCTAAATCTACGAGTTAGTATCGCCCTTGAGCATACTGTATTATTCGCAGCGAATTGGACAGAGCCTGTCTGTATCCAACGCTTCCATGAATTATGGCCACGAATGTTGTCCGCCGAGACTCAGTGAGCATGTGTATAAATGATCTACCCTGAGAGGTAAGGATCATATTCGTCGTTTAGGAAACGCAGATTTCCTTATATTTATTGACAGCTGCTGGTGAAAATCGTGGATTTTCACTATGATGCGCGTCTAAAGCCACTAGTATTCACCATAGAACGGCAAGGCTATCACCAGAATTCCATCCCCAGCCATGAATGTTAATAAGGAGCCGAGTTGAGCCCAATGCACTATAAAGATAGGTGTAATATAATCAGAATGACTCAATTACTTAGGAACCACACCTAGCGTAACTCCAGTACTGCAATTGTAAACAAACTTGACCTTGACAGCAGATGAGAGGAGGTGGGGTAGTAGACCACTTCTGCGGCAGCCATCTTGACTAGCCAGCTGGAACGAATTTTATTGCCTGCTGAGGGGAGAGAAGGTCGGTCGACCGGTCCCATGTAAATTAGAGTCATAGTAGGACACTGAAGAATCTCGATATTTCAATTTGCAATTAAGATATGATTATTATGATGATGCCAATTGAATTGAATGGTGTGTTGCAGCACACATACGTTGTTGGATCATAGAAATCAGATAATATTTGGCTCAGTTATTCTCTGAGGAGGAAAACTGAACCAAAATAATGTAGGCATCTTCTTTTGGAATGCATTTTGCCAGTTCACGCTAATTTATGCAGACGGGTATGTGATTTCCCAGAACATGACACGTTTGTAACGATGATAAGCCCGACAAGACCCAGAAAATCGTTGTATGGTGAAACTATAAAATATTCTATCCATGTTTATTTTGGAAGGGATAAGTACCACTTTTTTAAAGCGTTCATATTGATGGAAAGAAGGAAGATGATTCACACGACACAACAAATATTTGTTAATGAATGCAGAAAATAATGAATTTATGCTAATCAAAGTAAATGCCATAAGAAACGGAGTAATGTTTATTAATGTCATTTGATGTGATTTGTGATTTTTGTGTTATAATACTCCAGTTAACTAAAATTGTGTCACATGATGAACACTATGGAAACCCATGGAAGTCTGAAAGTATCATTGACAGGATGCTAGAATTAGATTTGAGTGCAGTGTAGCACTATTTTAAGAAGAAAACTCACAGAATAACCCTATTTTTATTTGTGGGAATTAAAGATAATTTGTCCTTTATTTGTATTTGTTGTATAGCCATGATTTTATACCAGTAAATATTTTATTTTAGGAATATGTTGTGTATTTCATGTAGAGTAGTTACCTGGTAGACTCAAATCCTGAGCATGTGGTCGTATGGTGGGCAGGAACGTCCCATACCTCGAAAGACCGTGAGTTAGCTGGGATACGAACACATGGTCCACATGATGACAGTTGGGTACACTACCAATTGTCGTCAACATGCAGGGAGCGGTGACAAAATCAAAAGGGAACCCACAAGTTAAAGCTATAGAGAGAAAAGTAGATAGATTCAGATGGAGGGAGGAAAACTGCAGAGAGTTCCAGAACTACTTCCAGGTAGAAAATTTTGAGCTGATAAAGGTAGGGATAAGTTTAATGATCAGTAATGATGAAATTGAAGGGGTAATACGTATGATTGAGATTGCAATTATGATGGCCGGGCGGAAAATGCGCGTGAAGGCTAGAGGAAAATTAGGGAGAATTAAAGGATGGTACGATGAATCTTGTAGAAGGAAGAAAACCGAAGTTATTAGGGCACTGAAGTTATACAAGAGAGGAGGGGATGATACGATGAGAGTAGAATTTTGTCGTCTACGGAAAGAATATAGGGAACTGCTCAGCAAAATGAAAGATGAATGGCAGGGTAAGGAAGCTACAGCACTAAATAAGGATTCTAAAGCTAACGACTGTAGCAAAGTGTGGAGCAGGATAAATTATTACTGTAGGGGGAGCTGAAGTGGTGGGGGGAGCTCTATTAGTGATGAAGTATGGATTGCATATTATGAGAATCTGTTAAATGCTGAAGATAATTGGAGGAAGAGGGATGAGTTTGGCGTCCCGAGGGGGCTGGAGGCCGCTCTGCCTATGCTGGACCAAGTCATATCGATAGAGGAAATTAAGGGAGTAATAGCAAAGAGTAAAAGAGGGAATTCAGGTGCTATTTCGGGGATAACAAATTAATTTTGGCAAGAGTTGAGTAACAATAGGTTCATGATGGACCGCTTGGTAAAAATCTCTAACAAAATCTCTGAAGGAGGTAGATTTCCGAGGGCGTGGCAGGAGGGGATAATTTGTCCAATATATAAGAAGCGTGGGGACAAACTAGACCCAGGCAACTATAGAGGCATAACTTTGCTTGATAATTTGAGCAAAATGTACACCGGGGTCTTATCCAAGCGTTTAATAGCATGGGCAGAGGGCTGTTCGGTGTTCTCGAGACTCCAGACAGGGTTCAGAAAAGGGATGAGAACCAGTGACAATATAATGGTGGTTAAAACGGTGATGGACAAGTACATAAGAAGGAAAAGAGGTAAGCTGTATATCACAGCTATTGATTTGGAGAAAGCGTTTGATTCAGTGAGCAGGGGAGCTGTCATGGCTAAACTGAGAAAAATCGGGGTGTCACATAAAATGATACGAGCAATTGAGAATGTGTATTCCGAAGTGAAATGTGCAATTAAAACTAAAGATGATGTAATTGTAGGAGAGATAACGTCTAATATAGGATTAAAACAGGGATGCAAATTATCCCCGGTGCTTTTTTTTTTCTATTTATCAACGATATTTTCGATTCAAAGGGCTTTGAGCAACGGTCCAATCCTTGCTTGGACAATTATGATATCCCGGGCCTAGCTTTTGCTGATGACATCCTTCTGCTTGCCCTAACACCCTATAATATGCAATATAGTATTGACGATATTGTGAGATACTGTGAGGACTGGAACTTAAAAATTAACCCGAGAATGACCAAAGTTATGGTCTGCAAAAAGGGAGTTAAACTGGCTAAGAACGAAAAGTGGGTCATGTATGGGTCGCAGTTAGAGACGGTGAAAAAACTTGAGTATCTAGGGACGATAATGGCGAGCAATGGTAAATGGACCGAACAAATTAAAAGGGCAAAATCGAAAGGGCTAGCGGCAGTGGCGAATGTTAAAGTGTTAGAGCGTAGGTTACCAAATCTTGACTACAAAGTGTATAAGAATGTGTTCAACGCACTCATCGTTTCAAGAGCACTCTATGGAGTGGAAGTATGGGGTTTAGAGGAAGGAACGAAAACCCTGGACAGTATTGTAAGTAGGTTTGCCAAGATAATTTTGGGGCTACCTAGTTGCACGGCGAATTGTGGAGCGAGAATGTTGTGTGAGGATGTAAGCATTAGACAACATATCATAAAAAAGGTCATAAAGTCTTGGATTCGTTTAAAAGCAGGTGGAGGGGGGGGGGGGGAAATGCTTAAGGTAGCCTACCTGCACCAAATGAAGCATCAGCAAGAGGGCTACTGGGTGGACGGGGTAAGAAGTGTACTGGAAAGATTAGGAATGGGTTATCTATGGGATAGGGACTTACGAGGAGAGGAAGGTAGGGTGTGCAAAAAAGTGTGTAGAAGGGTTAATGACGTAGAGTTGCAGGTGATAAGAGAAGAGTGCACCAGTAGGAGAACCTTAACGGAGTTCTGCGAAATAAGGAACTTTATGATCATAAAGCCTCAATGCCTAATGAAAAGAGAAATGAGAGGGATAATTTGGTGGTTAATGGGGGTGTATAAGAACAAAGCGTTGAGAGAAGTAGGAAAAGAGGACATTTGCCTGTTTTGTGGGAAGGTTATGGGTGCAGCGCACCTGATCAGGGAATGCAAGGAAATTAAAATGATAAGAGCAAAGTTTGTAGACAAAGCAGATCTAAACAGAATAGAAAATGAAAATGAGTATCACACTTTAATTAAATTACTAAAAAGGGAATGGGGGAAAGCAGGTCAATTAGCAAAATATTTTAATACCATCAGGGCAATGTGGAATAAGAAAGCGTCGGATGAGATTCAGAACAAAGATGCATGTAAATTAAGCATTCAAGTACAGGAGATGGCTTCCTAAGCTATAAATCTTGTTAAAGCCTAGGAGAGCCTATCTGTATTAACTAGGTAGCCTATACGATTACTACAGTACAGCCACATATTGCTGTCTGTAGATTTTTCCTTTGAGTTTGATGGTTTTTTTTCCTTACTACAAAACTTATCAGACTCTTACAGTCAGTAAGGGCTCGATAGGGAAATAAAAGTAATTCTTTCTGTGATGTGTCTCCCATGGAGAACTGCCTAAAAATGAAGAACACTGTGTCCACATTTATGATTAAGAAAGAACTTTGTGCAGTCTCCATCAGAAAAGTTGCCCAGTGATATTGTGAATGAAGATAACTACTGCAAAGCATTATTAAGTTTTGAAATAACGAGGAAGCTATGAAATGCCGAATGAACATTTGGTTTAATCATCTAACGCCATACTGTTAATTTATGTTATCTATGTGTTTATTGTCTGTATGTCACGATATGACTCTCGGAGTTAAAGTGACAATTAACAAGTAGATTTGGTTCATATAAATAAATAAATAATTGTAAGTAATATATTTCGAAACCATGTCGCGGGCCGGATTAGACTAGCTTAAGGGCCGCACTTTGCCCATGGCTGCATTAAAGGGTGTTTTTAACATTGAATTGCTCGCCTGAATGCCTAGAACTGAGGATTTTTAGCTGGCTATTATGTCAAAGAATCCCAGAAAATAAATAATTAATTATACCACGTTTCAATTTACTGGCACATAAGTTAGAGATTTGCTGATGACATGGTCATCTTGGCGACACGCCTGAGGATTTGAATGGTATGGACTCCGTCTTGAGGAAAGAATTCATGATGAAAATTAGGCAATGTAAAACAAAAATATTGGTATGCAGTCGCAATAAATCAGAAACCTCTATGAACATCAAATTGGCAGGGGAAAAAACTAAAGGAAGTAGGAGACTTCTGTTACTTAGGAAGCAAAATAACCAGTGATGGACGAAGCAAAGAGGATATAAAAAGTAGTGACTCAGGCAGGGAAAGCATTTCTACAGAAAAGGAATCTGTTGACATCGAATATAGATTTACGTATTAGGAAGACATTTTTGAAAACCTTTGTCTGGAGCGTCGCACTCTGGAAGTTTATTTATCGTATGGCTGTTAGTGCCGGGAGTGTCCGAGGACATGTTCGGCTCGCCTGAGTCTGTAGCTGCTTCCAGCGGACACCCAAAAGGGTGAGCTACAAGTTCCGTTCAATTTCAAGTAGTTACAACTTTCGCCACCAGATATCAATGATACCTAGTGGTGAACGTTGGAACTTTGATAGAGCGTTCTGACGAAATCTAACCTAACAAATTTTGCTTTACACAAGTTTAGTCTGTGAAAGGATCTTTTACATGCCATAAATCTATGACATGGGACCGCCGGCTTTACTTCCCCTCCGAAGGAAGGCATACTGAAGGATTTTTAACGCTCTTAAAAAATCCGACGACTTCGGCCGGGTTTGAACCCGCTATCTTGGGCATAGCAGTTCAGCATGCTACCGACTACGCCACCGAAGCCATGGAAGTGAAACTCGGACTATTGGTGCAGCAGAAAAGAGGAGAATTGAAGCGTTTGAAACGTGGTGTTACAGGAGAATGATGATGATCAGATGGGTAGATAGGGTTACAAACGAAGAGGTATTAAGACGACTGGGAGAGGAGAGCTACTGCTAATGAAGAGAAGAGATAGGTTGGTAGAACACGTACTATGACACCCAGAAATAGCAAGCTTAGTTATGGAAGGAAGGGTCGAGGACAAGAACTGTTGGGGTAGACCAAGGTTAGAGTATGTTAAACAGATTGCCTCGGATGTAGGGTGTGGTAGCTATGTAGAGATGAAACGATTAGCTCAGGACAGGGAGGCATGGAGAGCTCTATCAACCCAGTCAAAAGACTGAAGACTCAAACAACAACCAGTTAGAATGAAGGATTAGGGCATAAAGATGCTAGTGAGTCACACGCATAAATATTTTGAGGCAGTTTCGAGGGATAGGAAGGGAAAGTTGGAATCAAGCCATGTAGGCTCAGAAGAATTCTACGGTGAGTAAATTCTAAAGGAGCTCTCCAAAGTCCAGCCGTAAAGTGACTCTGTGTAAAGCACAAAAGCCAATCTTGACAGCTTTGATCACGACGCATTACGAAGGCTGGTGTTAGCAAAGGGGAAATTATTAGGAGCCTACAAGACTCCCTCGGGTTCACCAGTGGAGGAACGTTTTAAAAATGTGAGCTATGCAGGAAAAGAGAATCATTTTAGAAGGAATATAATCGAGGGTTTGGAAAAGATAGGCTTTGGACCCAATTTGTGGATTCATAAAATGCGTACTTTCATCAAATTGATCCCCTTTTACGATATCTGAATTGTGGAAATGAGTTTGTCAGTCCGTAACGGCGACTTCTAACCTGCGCCTCCATATTTAAGATTCCTCTCACATCTACTTTAGAACATTGTATTGGATTCTACCATTTATTCATATTGACAGACACCGTCTGAAACGCGTGGAGACGCTCATTTATGAACTTGCAAACGAACAACGAACTTTAAAACGAACAAAGTCAAACCGTGGATAAGAATGAGTTTTATCGTTTCACAATTAAATAACAATATATAGACTACTGTGACCTGTTTGCGATCTCTTGATGAATGCAGTACATTTGCATTTGTCTGTTGGCACAGGCTAGAGTAAAATGTGACTTTTCACCGATGTCTCAGTCTCACTCATGGCTGTGATTATATGGTAGCTACTGAGATATGGGTGGTGCTTAGTAATGATATTCAGGGCACAGTCAGTGCCTGTGGATGCTGTGAAAGGTTCTACTCATAGGGTTAGTACTGCTGTTCTGACTCAGTACGCTAGCGCTGCCTTGTTTTTTTTTTTGGGTGTCTACCCACATAACCTAACGGTGGTGCTTTCAAAGGATCCAACCAGCCTTCGGACTGACTACCTAACAGACAGATATCATACTGAAAGATACTGTGTGAGTTAGCCATGGTCGTTACGGCGTGGCTGCAGGCATAGATCACATCCGGGAGGCGAGTAGGTTCAAATCCCCCCACCGGCAACCTTGAAGATGGTCTTCCATGGGATCCTGGTAATATGTCAATATTTCCTTCCTTCCTTCCTAGGCCACCTCGTAGCGTAGTGGCTAGCTGTTTGGCTGTCGCCCCAGAGATCCGGTTAGATTCGCAGCTCTGCCAAGAAATTTAATTCTGGTCTGAGGGCTGGAACGGAGTACGCTCAGCCCCGTGAGGCCAAACTGAGAAGAGGGGGCTTGGATTTCAACCTCAGCCATCCTGGAAGTGGTTTTCCGTGGTTTCCCATTTCTACTCCATGTAAATGCCGGGAAGGTTCTTAGCTTAATGCCACGGCCATTTTCTTCCTAATCCCCTGCTTGCCACGGTGGGTGAGTGGTTATCGTGTCGGACTACGAACACAAGCATGAGGTTCGCTCGTGGCCGTGGTAAGTGATTTTTGAAAGGCGACAAAATCACGATACGCATGTCATACGATGTTGGAATGTTAAAGAACCCATTTGAATTCAGTAGGCCGTGCCCATAATGGCAAAATTAATCTCGGGATTTTCCCCAACTCAAAGTTCCTCCTTTCTATACTAGAAAGCGCTATTGTGTCAGAGAGCTTAGATATCTAACCTCCATGACTTTCATAGCGTTCTAAAGAACGACAAAATTCGACACGCAAGCTGCCCTCTGAGCGTCAAATAACAAAGCTTGCACCAGGTACCCGAGGCCATACGATATTATTATTAGCTTCGTGAGGTGAAACTGAGAAGAGATGGGTCCGATTTCAACGGTTTACCGTAGTTTCCCAATTCTACTCCAGGTAAATGCCGGGAAGGTTCTTATCTTAAGGCCACGGCCATCTTCTTCCTAATCCTCACCTGAATTACAAATACACACACTAATACAGTCATCACAATAATATTGGTTATCAGAAAAATTCCACATACACACACACCCAAATACACGGGGCAAATTGTCCACGACGTCACAAAGTCCCTAAATAATTAAGAAACAACTCCTTCCTTATGTTTCTCTTTTGTACCCTGCAGTTCTTTGTTAGTTTGTTTAGGCCTATTCGTTTTTCTCTTTCGTGTAGCTTGCCTTTGTTTCTTTGTCTGTCTGTCTCTCTCTCTCTCTATCATCCTGCATTTTAGTCTTGACGTTCTTTCCTTCTCTCTCCCTATCCTTCGTTTCTATCTTTCCTTTAATTATTTCCTTTTAGTTTCTCTCCCTATTATCCTACGTTTTTATTTTGTCTTTATTTCTCTCTCTGTATCATCTTTCGATTTGAGCTTATCTTTCTTTTTTTTCATCATTCGTTTCCTAGTTCCTTCCTACCTCCGTTACCTTCATTCACCTCCTCTACCTTTTCTTTTAGTTCTTTTCTTTCAGGAATTCTTTCTCCTTCCTACCCGTTAGTGTGAGAGTTTGTTTGCTAGCTGACATACTATCGAGCATTCATTTCCATTAATAGATTTGCAATTCGTGATTACCTGTTAACTGTTCAAACTCAAACTGTGCATATATTTACATTCCATTTGCTGCATATCAGTTGACTGCTCCCTTGGAATTGCATTTGGCGGATTCTAGCTGATGTTTTTCTAAATAGAACGCTCGCGTAGATGATTTATGACTTCATGCTCAACAAACAGGCTCTGAACCGGAAGAAACAGTATAATTATTTTCACAATTGCTTTGAACAACGCACTGATATGTACGAACGCTCGAAGAGTGTTTGACCCTGGAATGGTGGCCCTCAGCCTACCAGGATCACGGTTTTTTCCATGAGCTCGCAGAGCGCCACTACCTTCCCAAACACATTAACAATGTAATTGCAACACTCAGTTCCGTTCTGGTCGTTGTTGTTTCGAGTTGAATTTACTGTGAGCCAGTAGGACTTGGCGCGACCTGTACTATAACTTCAATTAGCTTCTTTGTAGAAATATGTCATATTTGTATTGCATTTCTATGACTTCTTTTCAGTAATGGCATCTAAGAAACGGAAATATAGATTTTTTAATTTTCCTAGAAATGCATTAACTTAATTCCATGTATTTTCATTGTTTCATAACTTTTGGTGAATAAGAGACTATTTACTAAGCAATTGTTTGCTGAACGTAATGAGATGTGAATTATCATGTTGGAAGCCATTTTCAGTGCTGGCTTAATTTACGAAATATATGCTTTTCGGTTGGTCAACACGATTGTACTCAATTAAATTGGTGTTAATCCCATGTAATTTTTTCCAGGATTACAGCATAACACCCAATATAATTAGGTACAATCATTTGACCAACTGAAAAGCATAAATGTCGTTAAATAAAACCACACATATTCACACAATTATTTTAAGAAGGAATCAGATATCAAAATAATAAATTCACATACATATTTAGCTCTAAATTTAGAAGATTGTTTAACTAATAACGAAGTCAGCCTATCAGACCCAGCGTGACTGGGTGCACGACCGGTGCAGGGTTAACAGTTCATGTACGAGTTAAGTTGGAGATAGGGGAATTTCTGTTAATGATGCCTTTTTCAATACTTTTTATCGTATGATTTTACTTGAAATCTACGGCGCTAATATATCGCTAATTTCCACTTACTATATTTTTCAAAGTTTCATTGCATCAGTATCATTTGGGTATAACACTGGATAGAACATTGTCATTCAAAGAATGCCTACGAATGACTTCTGCCAAAATGAGGACAAGAAACAACATCTTACGGAAATTATGTGGCACCACTTGGGGTGCCAATGCAACTACTCTCCGGTGCTCAGTTCTAGGTTTAGTTTATTCTGCTGCTGAGTATTGTGCTCCAGAGTGGATAAATAGTCCGCCTGATGACAGGAACAATTATGTCAACTCCTACACAATGGCTTCATATTCTCAGCCGCATCCCACCACCTCATTTGCGGCGATGCAACATTTTGATAAGAGAATATAGAAAGATCCAGACCAACAAACAACTACCTATCCATGGAGACATTGCTGATCTACATGTGAAACGATTACGTTCAAGACATCCACCTATCTACACAGCGGAGAATCATGCAACTAACAAATTCAACCTGACGGAGAGATGGTCTTCTGATGGGAACTCGTATGACGCTCCAGAGAGTTCAGTAATACCATGCATAACTGAAAAGGTGCCAGGGTTCACTCAGCCTAGAAAGACCTGGTCAAAATTAAATAGAATCCGGACCAATCACGGTGTATACGGGGATATCCTGTACAAGTGGAGGAAAAAATATTCATCATGTTACGAGTGCGGTGCTGAAAGACAGACTGTTCAGCACCTAGTTCAAGAACGCCCACAAACATCTTACAGTGGTGAATTCAGCGACTTCTTCCACAGGCACTTCATTACGTTTCAAAACTTGATGTCAAATTAAAAACAAGAAGTTCCGTAACGAACTAAAAAGCCTACTTTTCTTAAAATTTAAGATTCATGCCAATCTATATAGACCTATCTAGAAAAATAGCGAAATTAAGTTGGTAATATCGAAATTTCTAATTAGTTCGAAATATACCTGTAGCCTAATAGAACACTACTGTTGGCAGCCCTGGTGACTGAATATATTCTTAGTTCCAACTCTTAAGATACAGAATACAATATTTGGTTGAAGTCCAATGGATAGCATGGACGTTACATGCAGTTAGACATTGGATCTATCAGCGCGCGTAAAATCATGTTGGCAACAATGTCACGCATGCGTTGGTCAGAAATAATCTGAAATATTATGATATCTTGCTGTGCCAATTTTGGATGAAATCCATTTGTTAGTATAGAAGTTACATGTATTTGAAAATTTGACCTATCAACAGGCTTAGAGTCATGTTGGCAGCACTGACGTATATTAGTTTCTCATAATTAATCTAGAATGTTAGGTATTATACTTGTGCAAAGTTTGAAGCTGTTGGCTTACATACTTTCTGATATATTAATATTTGGGTAAAAAATAGAGACAGCATTTATTAACAGTTGGCAGCCCTGGTTGCTCTTAAGAATAAGCATAGTCAGATCTGTTATGGTACACATAGCACATAGGAAATTTGGTTGAAATCCAATTGATATTATAGAAGTTACATGTATTTAAAAATTGGTCTTATCAGCAGTCTTAGAATCATGTTGGTAGCACTGATGTACATAAGTTACTCCAAATTAATTTAGAATGTCAGGTACTATACGTGTGCATAGTTTAAAGCTGTCGGCTTGCATACTTTCTGATATATTGGTATTTGAATAAAAGAATAGAGATAAAATTTATTGACAGTTGGTAGCCCTGGTGGCTCGTACGAATACGCCCAGTCATATCTGTTTATGTGCACATATTACATACAAAATTTGGTTGAAATCCAATTGATAGTATAGAAGTTATATGCATTTAAAATTAGACCTATCAGCAGGCATAGAATCATTTTGGCAACACTGCCATGCATGGCCTCCTGGACATTTAACTGAAATATTATTATCTATACGTGTGCCAATTTTGAAATAGCTCCCTTTCATACCTTCCAAGCTATCCAACATGGAGCTCAAATTTCAATTGCGATTTTTCAGCAGTTGGTAGCACTGACATCATTTTCAAATATGGCCGTGAGATATTCAGGTATAGATCTTTACTCCTACCAAATTTCGTTTGGATTCCTGCAGCCGTTTAGGAGTTGATAGGGGGGGACACACACACAGCCAGACAGACAGACAGACAGACAGACAGACAGACAGACGGACAGACAGACAGACAGACAGACAGACAGACAGACAGACAGACAGACAGACAGACAGACAGACAGACAGACAGACAGACAGACAGACAGACAGACAGACAGACAGACAGACAGACAGACAGACAGACAGACATTTTTTCCCGATCTCATAAGACTACTTTTTCCTCATTTTTGCAAAATGGGAAAAGTAGGCTAATAATTTTCATGTATGCCATACGATAAATAAATCAATATCATGAGTGTAACAGTGAATTTACTGTGTTATATTCCCGAGAGGCTCACAGCCAGCCGAACATGGTTTGGCGACCACGGGACTCCAGCTGATCTTTCATCTATTCTCTCAACTTCTCTTGAACAAGTGGGTTGGCGACCACGGGACCCCTGCTTAGTCGGGCATTGCTTCCACTTACTTGTGCCGGGCTCCTCTCCGTCTTCTTTCCTGTCGACCTCTCTTGGTCAACTCTTGTTCTCTTCCGAACCCGATGGTATAAGGGTATCCGAGGCCTAGGGAGTCATTCACTTTCCCGCCTTCATTGGCCCTTCTCTCATCTTTCCTGATCCCACGTTCTCCTAGCGATCCGCCTTCATTTTCTTTTCATTATAATTCCTCTTCTCTTAACACTCCCGTCCTGTTTTTATGAATTGGCTCCCCATGACTATAAATTACATTTTGCGAGTTGTTTCCATTTGAGTTCCATTTTGTAAGTATTTTCAGTCTCACTTAATTTTCGTTATGGTTTCCATTTCATTGTCATTTTCGCTAATACCAGACCATTGGGGGCCGATAACCTAGATGTTAGGCCCCTTAAAACAACAATTATCATCATTATTATCATCTCTTGGTCAACTCTTATTGTCTCCCGACCGCGACAGTAATAGGGCATCTGAGGCGTAGGGTGTCTTTCATTCTCTTACCACTAGCTGCGTGGCACAGCGGTAACGTTCTCACCTCCAGTGTTCAAGGTTGCAGGATCGAATTCTGACGCAGTCAGTTGACATTTGAGGGTGCACGAATACGAGAGAGCCGTGACAGTATATTCACTGTCTGGCTAAAGATCCCCTTCGGGGCAATATTCCAGCACCCTGCCGTTTCTAAAAGACAGAGTAGTTAAGAGGGACATAAAACTAATCCCATTATATTATTATTTCACTACTTTAATTGGACCTTGTCGTTTATTTCCTGTTTCCCTCACGACTTGTAAGCTCTAGAGTTGGCGACCCTCAGGGTCGGGATACATTCAGCCTCGTGAGGCAAAACTGAGAAGAGCTGGGTTCGATTTCTACCTCAGCCATGTTGGAAGTGGTATTGCGTGGTTTCCCACTTCTACTCCAGGAAAATGCCAGATTAGTTCCTAACTGAAGGCCACGACCACCTCCTTCCCAATCTTCACCTAAATTACTAATGCACACGATACTACAGTCATCACAATGACACGGGTTATCAGACAATTTCTACACACACCCAAGTAATCGGGGCTAAATGACCATGTCCAAACCCCGCAATGTAAAAACAAACAAGTATGTATTCCTTTACTAGCAACCCACCCCGGCTTCGCCCGGGAACAGTTATGAATGCATTACGTGATAAGCGCTTTTTTTTTTCGATGTCAATGAACTACGACCAATATCCGTTTTACGTCTCAGCATGGTGGGTTAAAATCACTGACTGTACTATTAAATATAATATCATGGAGATGCATGTGCAACGAAATCTTGTCAGACGTAATTTAAGAATGGCGAGGTGCATGTAACACAAATCCCTCTTCCGTCCAACCTTACCTTGACTGTTTATTTTGCGGAACGAATAGTTCACAGGCAAAATGAAGAAACGCTGAGTTGCACTTCCAGGGAAACTCCAAACACAACCACTCTTCTCTGAAGTCTTAACTCAACACGACTCGACGGTGTGTTGCTGGCTGTGTCTGGGGTAATAGGCTCGTCCGCTAACTAGGCTGTAACTGGGACGACAGGCTCGCCACTATAGCTAGTTCGTAAACTGTTGCTTCAATAACTGAATGCAGATTGTTGGAAGAAATGAAAACGTAAAAATACTTATAGTGGGCAATGTATTGAAGATAGAGAAATGCTCTCGCGGACTCTTTTGTAGAACTATTCATGCTGAACAATTCTTACACACAGGGTATTGATATTTTTAACGGTTTGCCCAGTGTAGGCTTAAAAAAGCGCACAGACGCCAGGTTTTTGCGACATTTTCACGGAAAGCGTTACTGGTTGTCTTCGTTTGATCATAAATAAATTATTTTTTACAGAAACCTTCCTCGAGATATCCTCTACAGAATGGTGAAAACCGCATCAAAATCCATCCAGTGGTTCTCGAGATTACCCGTCACTTTGTATTATACTAAGTAGCGATGCAATTCCAAAATGCTACGCTCATATGGTTAGGCTGAGAGAGATAGTTAGTTAGTTGGTGTTGCTTTAAGGGGCGGAACAGCAAGGTCATATGCCCCTTAGGCTAAGATAAATGGCGATGAAATTTTAAAATTTGAATTGACATGCCAGAAAGAAACATTTGAGGAAGAAGTAGGCCTACCTGAGTTAGTTTTAATACAGTCAGTTTCTTCCGAATCATATTATTTTGTGATCGACTTTAATGTTGTGTTTGTCATTTTGCATACGGAGCGTGGTTAGAGGGGGGGGGGGGGGATAAATCACGAACATGCTGCCATATCAGGGCCCTGTTCTATTTTATCTCCCAATAGCGTGTCCAGCTTTAATGCTGTGTCCACAGCTGTGTCATATCGCCATCCAAGCTGCAAACAGCAGGGCTGCCAACATAAAGCAGGGTTACTGTGTGTAATCTTAGTCACATTCATAACTGGAAAGTCACAGAGTCTTACAAACTTAGCGTCCACTATTGGTTTTTGAACATACGCACCTATCTTAATATTAATCTGAATAAAATTCTATTTTATGCCTTTCATATTTTAGCAGCAATGCATACGTTCTTATGTCAGTTGTTGCTCTTCAATCGACCAAGACGAATATACCCAATGACTGGATGAGGTACAATGTTAATATTATAAGAATAATAAGTAAATAACACTCCTGGAATGCATTACATGTTTTAGTTATGATCACTGTTATAAAAAAGGAAGCTTGTAGTTTAACGTGACCGTTAATCTTGAGATCATGAGCCACGGGACCTCCTTTTAACGTGGAATCCGAACCACAGGACATGGCATTTCACTTCGAAAATCTCACGTGCATTGACCGGGAATCGAACCCGGACCGCCTTGGTGAGAGGCATACAGCTAGACCGCTGAGCCACCACGCCCTCCGATCACTGTTATAATGGGGCAATTTTAGGATTACGCGTTTCGACCTTTAGGTGGTCATCGTCAGATCCGGATCACTGTGTTGATGTTTAAATGTATATACAATGTTATCTAACTTCCAATTTTAAAAAAGTTTGATGCTTTTCAGTCGGTCAACAAGAATGTACCCAAAAGAGCTGGGTTATGCCCTAATCCTGAAAAAATTACATGAGATTAATAAATACACTAGGATGACCAGTTTCGATCGTCAAGCGATCATCATCAGATTTATTAATCTCATGTCATTTTTTTTCAGGATTAGGGCATAACCCAGCTCTTTTGGGTACATTCGTGTTGACCGACTGAAAAGCACCAAACTTTTTTTTACTAAGGCAACACTGAAAAATGGCTTCAAACCCCACAATGTAACTTCAAATAAGTACAGTGCGTTTATTGTTGATTATATTTCATTTCGCAGTTTGAATCTCGTTTTATATGGCTAGTTTGTTTTTTACCGGATGAGTTAGCCGTGGTCGTTTCAGCGTGGCTGCAGGAAGTCGCTCACATTCGGGAGGCGAGGAGGTTCGTATCCCTCCCGGCGGCAACCTTGAAGATGGTCTATTGTGGTTTACCATCTTCCTTTGTGTGTGTGTGTGTAGAATCTGTCTGATAACCGGTGTTAATTGTGATTCAAGTAAGGACTGCAGATATATAATACTCCATTGGGCGTGCGGTTTGCCGTATCGCGAGTGGGCACGTGGAGGACAGGAGTCCTCCACTTTGCTTTGCCATTTTACCCTATGAAATGTATATTTAGCGATCATGATTTTTTTGTTTTGGGTTAGGTAGGAATATATTTAATACATTTTTCATTAAAAAAGTGTATTCTACGAAATAATAAGTAGGAAATATACAATTATGGTAAATCAAACAAAAACGTGTATAAGTTTGCTAAGTTACCGTGTTATAAATGTTACAAAAATGTATATAAGTATATAATTTTTATGTTATAAATGAAAAATTATAAATATTAAATGCAGTTATTACTTTCTAGTCTGAAAATACAAATCGGTTTCCTAGTGTAAAAAATAAATGTACATACCTAATTTTCCATCTTAGTGAAGCATGCAAAACACAAACGGAATGTTGAAACTTTATAAACTTTAGCTTATTCACTGCACCTTGCACAAACATTTCTCATATGATCAGCACACACCCACCCATGACACTTCACACACGTTTTCTTTGAGGTCGTGTTCCTGGCTCTGCCGCAGAGGTTGCATCTTCCTTTCTCAGCGCCTCCTCGGGCTGCTGGTTGAGGTGGAACTTCTTCCCTCTCCAGTGTCAGCAGGATCCATCCTCTTGTCTTTGTTTCCTGTGGTATCATCTCCAAACTGATGAAAATGAAAATCCACAGCCTGCTTCCAGTCTCCGACCGGGTCAGGAATGGAATGAATGAAGCCCCCATCTAGCGGCGAGGATATGAACTGTGCCGGCTGCCGAGGCCTGACGCACTCCTCTGGGGCAATGATTAAATGAATGACAGATGAAATGATATGATAGTGGAGAGTGTTGCTGGAATGACATATTGACAGGGAAAACCGGAGTACCCGGAGAAAAACCTGTCTGCCTCCGTTTTGTCCAGCACAGATCTCACATGGAGTGACCGGGATTTGAACCACGGACTCAGCGGTGAGAGGCCGACGTGCTTCCGCCTAAGCCACGGAGGCTTCCCTCCAAACTGATACGATGTTTAATTTGTGGTCCAATCAGGGCGAAGGCCAGTTCTTTCAAGAAATCACAACGGCTTACAAAGCCGAGTTTTTTATTCGTTTTATAGATTACAAGAGCATTTACTCCTCCGACATTCAGAATATGAAAGAAGATTGTTAGTGGCCATCTTCTTGAGTTTCTCGCAGTGTCATATTGACGACACATTTTGTCCAGAATGTCACCGCCGTACTTTGTTTCATTGTAGGAAGTAATCATCATGGGTTTTAGCTCATCAACTGTACCAGGATCGATTGCCATGTTTTCATGCATAGTCGATATTGCCAAGACAGCCTTGTTCTTCTTCGGTACGTAAGACACCAATGTACAACTCTTTTGAAAGTCAAACAAAGTGCTTTCGACTTCTCTTGACTTATCAGGTAGAAAGTTTGGGGGAACTGCTGCTTTGTTCTTGCTCAGAGTAGCAATCATAGTTACTTTTTCTTCTTCCCGTAGCTTTAATGCCAAGGGCACAGATGCGAACCAATTGTCAGAGGTAATATTCCAATTGGTTCCTGAAATAGGCTGCACCAATCTCAAAACTAAGTCTGAGGTGTTGTTGCTTCTTCTAAAAGGGCCGTTTGGTTGCTTCCCTGCATACTCTTCAAGGTTTGTAGCATATAAGGTTGTTGTGGAGACCATAGCAAAGATCTTTATCCGATACTTCACAGGTTTACTAGGCATATACACCCGGAAGGGACAGTTTCCTCTAAATGCAACTAGCTCTTCATCAATGGTAAGATAGTCGGTTGGTTTTGTACCCGATACCTAGTTGAGGCTATCGGCTACGCCAGCAGACATTGAGCCGTAGTTGAGGTTTTGAGAAGAGTTAAGAAAAGATAGCGCTCAGATCGAGTCAAGAGGAATGTCAGGATGACGTAGTAGGTCTAGGATTTAGAAGGCACTGACATCTGTAAGCAGATGGAATTATGGATGGAATTATGAAGCTTTATTAAGATCTATATGGAACATGGTATTTAAACATCTTAGAAGAGGAGATATAACATGCATTATATGTGGTAATAATTTGAAGGAAGTCAGATAACCCTTAAGTTATTTTATAACTTAATAGCCGAGATGATGGGGGTTCGAGATTGTATTTGTGACGCAAGACCACGGTGGTGGGGAGGACGTCACGTGACCGCACCAAGCAGGTAAGGGTCGAGACAGTGCAGAGACTGTCAGTCTAGCTCTGTGAGCCAAGCAAGAGAGTCGAGCTGAGTAGCACACGCCAAGCGCATGGTACAGATCGCGTCGCGAACAGAAACTGTCACGGAAAGTGCAGGCGACAGTTTCAGCTTCACCGAGCAGCGAACAGAAACTGTCACGGAAAGTGCAGGGGACAGTTTCGGCTTCTCCGAGCGGCGAGCGACAAGTAGGTCAGTGGGCCGGTCGAACACCCGCAGCAAACAAGTATAGGAGGCCGGGGTTCTTAAAACAGCATTGCGAGTAGTTGGAGAACTTTATTCCAAGCTGCATTTCAACGCAGAACGGCATAGTATAGCGACATGGCGAGGCTAGCTTTATGCGGAGATGATTATAGCATTGCAGTTGAGCCGTGCGGGTTAATTCCCATTATTATACGCAAGCATTATAACAGAAGCTGAACTTCATCACTACGTTGAGTTGGAACGTTTATTCAGCATTTGAATTATACAAGATAGTTACGTGATACTGCAACTTTGAACTTCGAATGAACATAGTTTTTCTTAATGACATTACGACTATGCATTTCATAACGCAGTCCAAGTAACATTAACAATTTTAAGCAAACGGAATGTTGTAAGCATATGCACTTAGGAACATTAGCTCGTGCATTAATGCAAGTCAGTCTTAAGAAATGTTATGAATTACCGAGTATGAACACAGATACAGGGTGTTTCATAAACTTAGACACTCTGATAAAACAATTTTATTTTCTACAAGTAAAACTTAACCGCTGTGGAAATTGAACTTTCAACACTTAAACTGAACATTGTATAGAACAGTGGCGTAACGTAGAAGAGGAATAGGGGGTCCGCTGTTTCTATGAACTTTTTCGTGAGGATTTGGACAATATCCGCTATGGATAACCAGAAGTTTATCATGTCGGAGTAAACGCAGACAGAGACGCGATGGCACCACGGAGCGATGGATTCTATTCCTGACGAGAAGGAGGTCCACCAGCTGATTCACTTGGAGTTCGAAGGCAATCGTCATTGCATGGATGGAATGATATTCACGCCGATCTTTCGAGAAATTCATTACATAGGGAAAATCGACGATCTTTGAAATTTAATAACAGCTGATTATGAGAAGGTACTGTAAGAGTTATAACTTTCTGATACGATTATTTTCATGAATACTGGGCACACATGTATATTTTTCTAATAGAAGTGATACGATTGTTTAAGACATGGCTTTGACTTTATATGCTTCGAAATTTTGCTAGAATATGGCGTGACCATATGATATGGCAGGCATCATTATACGAAATTCTCACCATTGGTTGGCTTTATTAAGCAGATGTTTGGTCTTTTAGACATTTTTCCAGCAAGGATATTTTTCATGAATAGTTTTTTGTGTAACGAGTATTTCGAACTCGTGATGTGCAATTGATTATCTAAAATTACTTCGTCAGTTCATTGCATACTAGCGAGTGTGTATTATTCATCAGTAGGGATTTTTTCCATTGGATTGTTTGGAGATATTAAGATGTTATTCACTTTAGTGAATGAATATCGCTTTTATATGACAACTAGAGACTTGTTGATTCCTATCTGGTACATTCACTCATTTTAGTCTTCGAGATGGGGTCTTTCGTATTTATACGATTGTATGGTGGTTACTCATCTTACCCATCGTTTAGGGCACTATCATATTAGTCGACGGGGCAAGGTCTTTCGTATTTATACGATTGTACGGTGGTTACTCATCTTACTTGCCATTGAGGGACTCATTTTTATCATCCGAGTGTACATGAGATTGTAAGTGAATCAAACAAGGAACTACTAGTCACATATCAGTCGAACTTTTGTTAAATAAAGTAACGATAAATGTCAGCAGGGTTACATTTGTAATTCTTGTTTGCCAATCCAATATTTTGTTGCTATGTTTTTTGAGAGTAATTTCAGTTTAACAGCTGGTATAGCTGATGCTTATGATGATTTTTATAATTGTGTTTGATACCTTTGAGAAGGATTTAAAGTAATTGAATCTTGTAAGATGAATCATTAATGGTCAGATTTATTTAAAGGCAGATCAATATTGCAGATTTTGATATGAGAGGTTATAGCACATTGGTGTTTTTTTCTGTGATGTGAATTATGAGAATTGTAAGAGAATTTATGCTATTTGAAAGCAAATCTTGAATTACTAAGGTAATATTTTTCCAATTGTTTGAGAAGTTGTCTAGATGTGATCAGATTAATGACAGTTATTGGAGATTGTGTGCGTTGATAATTTGAAGCCAGTTATATATTTTTGTAGATCATGCAACATGGTTAAGTGAAGTTTGTGATAGGCATTTTGTGGAAGTTGCCAAGTGATAGTTGCAATGTTGCTAATGCATTTTAAGGCAGACATGAGGTTGTCGAACCCAGTCTAGCGTAATTGTTGAGATTCATGCTGTGTATGCTGAATATTTATGGAGTTTTGTGGAATAATTGTGGTATTCAAATGTGATATTTGAAGAATGGAGGATATATAATGTAGTTGAGGATAGTCAGATCCAACGTGATGTCGTGAAGGCAATAATATTTTTTGGCATGAAAATTAAATACGAGA
This sequence comes from Meconema thalassinum, assembly GCA_946902985.2. Taxonomy (NCBI): domain Eukaryota; kingdom Metazoa; phylum Arthropoda; class Insecta; order Orthoptera; family Tettigoniidae; genus Meconema; species Meconema thalassinum. The sequence goes on from OX336393.1 coordinate 50,117,515, forward strand.
TATAACTTGGAAGTAATAAAACTGTAAGAAAACGTTCTATAACCCATATTAAACAATTTGTTAGGAAATTAAACAAATAAATAAAGTAGATAAGACAAGATTTTCTGAGAATAATAATTAATGAAATAATAATCTGAAAATTAAGCATATTAATGATCTGACCTAATGAAATAAAAATCAGAATGACTAGATGAAATAATAAGAATCTAAATAACCAGAAGAGTAAAATTTAAATAAATTGATAAATTAAATTTTGGAATAAATCAATGAATTAAATAAATGGATGAATTAAAGATTGAATAAATAAACTGATTTAAATAAATTAATAGATGATTGGATAGATGATGAATAACTGAATTAGAAGGTGATAATTAATTAAAGAAGCTGATGATTAATGAATTTATATGGAATTAAAATAAATTTAATTGAGATATAATTTGAGGAATTGCAACTTGAGTTGAGAAATTAAACAATTTGTATTGATGATTTAAGACGATTTAATCTGAAGTAGATGATAAAATAAGGGTGTGTGAATAATTAGAAAGCATAATGAAGTGATGATAATAATTTTCATTTAAAAGATTTAATGGTGATGAGTTAATGATTCTGACAGGAATATGTTGAATTTTGAGATGAGAATTAATGTGAGAAATATTTAATTTTGATGATGATGATAATGATGACCAATGAGAAGTGAATTTTCTGTAATTCACAAACAAGTAATTATGAATGACAATGTAAATAGTGTAAATTAATTATTCGATGTTTAGGAGCATTTGACTAACGTGTTCAACATTTAAATTATGCCATGCAAGCCATAAATCGCGTGATATTTAAAATATGTGATTATAATATGTGTATGTTTAGACAGATTAATAACTTTTTCAAATCCACATTTATGATGTTAAATTAAAGAGAAATTAGGTCTCAGGTTTCACAAATGTCAGTGACGAAAGACATAGTGCTACAGTGATCCTGAGAACCCAAGAGAACTTTAGAGGTTTTTCTGTTTTATGTGGATGAAATCTTTTTGATTAGAAAAGAGATGGTTCGATTTTTGGACAATGACAATTTAACGTTGGCATTCGACCATACTCTCAGGTAGGAGGTATATTTAAAATGTCTGTCTGACTATCAAAGTGAAATAAATTTGTTTTTATCTTAGTTGTGATCTGATGATGATGTGATTTTCCTTTTTCTTTCCTTGTATTGAGTAAGGCTTAACCAGGAAAGGAGGTGGTTTGCTAGGAATTCAGTTGATGGCGCCCATTTATATTTGCATTTATTTTTATTAAACTTAAGCCCGTAACGACCCTAGAGATACTTTGTCTCGTGTTACCCAACTGCTTTTTCGATAACTCAGCTGAATTTCCGACACATTCCTTATTTGACTAGAGGTTCATTTAACTCCGCTCTGTCCTGGAACTCCAGGAATGCGGTGTAATAGCAGATGGGTCATCGCATCCCCAGGACGAACGGGTACAGAGAGAGAGAGAGAGAATTGCCTTTACCCACCTGTGGGGATTCGATTTTGCTTATTCTATGGAATCACATCAGATTTAGATTACTGAGAGATTGATCTCAAGTTCATTTAATTGTGTTACAAAATTTATTAAACTTAGTCAGACAATATACTTGTGTGCCCATTGCAGTGTTCATGTTAATCGTATTAGTATTATATCATGTTAGTTATAAGTCATTTTTCCTATACCCAAGTGAATGCAGGAATTGAGACATTGTGATATGTTGTTGTCTAACGTCTCTGAATAAAACGTCTATAGAAAATATAATTATGTTGCCGGAAGATTTAGCTAAGGTGTTAGGAGAGTTGCAGAGTGGTATGCCTGGTATTGCAGAAACTATTTCTAAAATGGAAACGGAAGTTAAAGAACAGATAAATAGTTCAGAAGCTATGCTAGAAGCTAAATGTAAAAAAATGAGCAAGCTTTACAGGCTAGTAACGAAGGCAATCTGAACGACAGTTTAAAGTCATTAGAGACCAGATTACAGTCAAATAGCAAAGATGAGTTGATGTTATTAGAGACTAGATTACAGTCAACTAGTGAAGATAATTTAAAGTCATTAGAGACTAGATTACAGACTAGTACTGAAGCTAACTTGAAGGATAGTTTTAAATCATTAGAAGAAAGATTACAGTCAAATAGTAAAGATGAGTTGATGTCATTGGAAACTAGATTACAGACTAGCACTGAAAATCATTTGAAAGCTAGTGAAGCTAACTTAAAGGATAGTTTTAAAACATTAGAAGAGAAATTACAAGCTCGTAGTGAAGAAACTAACACAGAGTTAGAAAACAAGTAACTAGATTAGAGAATAGATTAACTTTAAAGAATAATGAGATGCTTAAGACTTTACAATTAGATATAATTGCAGTAAATATGAAAGGAGAGGAAAATGTTCAAATATTAAGAAAGAATATTATTGAATTAGAAAGTAGGGGAGAAAAAAATATTCTTACTTTATGAACAGACGTTATGTCCATACAGAAAGACATTAAATCGGATGTATCGAAGTTGAGATTCGACATCGATGGTTTAGTGGCAGATGTAGGCAAAATTCAAGAGTGGTCTACCAAAGTATCTTTCGAGACTAAAATCAAAGGTCTAGAAATGAATCTAGGTAATGAGATTAAGGATTTAAAGTCAGTAATTGGGACCATTAAAGAGGATGTCTAAGGAGAGGTCAATTCTTATTTAAAATCATTAGAAAATCAATTGCAGAAAGATATTAGGAAGATGGACGATGATATAGAGCAAAAGGTTAATGAAAACTTAGCTTTATTCAAAAATAGAGTCGGTGCAATCGTGGAAGAACGGTATAGTGAGGTCGATGCCGAAGCAAAAGAAAAACGTGCAGGATTAGACGAGAAATTAATCGCAGGTATGGCGAACTTAGAAGCGAGATTTACGGAGAACAAGGAAGCGATGAAGATAGATTCAACTCTATTTAGGACAGATGTTGATCTGTTAAAGGAACAAGTCGCGTCAGTAAAGAATACATGCGAAGACAAGATTGACAAGTTGAAAAACGATTTAGACGAGAGTAACAAAACGCAGAATGTTACGTCGTTAGATGAGTTGAAGACTCAGGTCAAGACCGTAGAGAAATTGGCAGAAGATAGGATGACTAAACTAGAATCTATGATTAACAGTTTCACCAGTCAAAACACTACATCAGGGGAAACATCGATGAATCAGACAGCGATAGACCGCAGTATGGGTAATCAAGAAGTTAGCATGGGAGAAGACCGTCAAACGCAACCGAATGTGACATTCGAAAGGGCAAGTTCAACCCCTCAGGATAATCCTAGTTCAAATAGGAGTACGTTGGGTACAAGTGAACGATACTCAGGTCCAGTTACCATTATCAGAAATCTGGATGACAAGCCGAGGAAGTTTTCTGGAAACACAGGGGTCATACCAGTCGAATTTCTGTGAGATAGAGACTACATGGCGGAACATAGAGTAGCCAAGGAAAGAGAGCTAAGGATAGTCGAACGCGCCTTAGACGGGTCTGCGCTTACATGGTTTAGAGCATTCAGAAGCAATTTTGCGAATATGGAGCAATTTGCCATAGCATTCTTGAGGAGATTTTGGAGTGCCGAGGATCAACTGAACGTAAGAGCAGAAATGTACTCAAAGCGTTATTCTACGTCACATCCGACGCATTATGCCAATTATTTTACGTCACAGCTGGCTAAATTGCAATTTCTGATTCCTCCATTGCCTGAAGAAGAGCTTTTGCAAGCTATAGCGAGACAGTTACCGATTGAGGTACAGCGATCACTCATAGCATCGGGAGCAAACACACTTGAGCACTATGACGACATTTTACGGCGATTGGACTATACAAGCGCTCAAGTTACGCCTAGAAATACAAGAAACGACAATAGGAACACGCAAGAGGTGAATGCGGTAGTCGTTGATAACGCAGCTCAAACGGACAGAAGAGATTCCTGGGAAAACAGAAGGAACGAAGGAAATCGAGGAAACATCCGTAACGTTCGTGGAAATGATCGGTATAGAGGACCATATGAGAGGCCATACGATCAGGAAGCAAGAGATAGCCGATATAGACATTATGACCAGAATTCCAGATATCAAGATAGGAATCGATACAACAATAGATATCGTGGTAGAAATAACTGGAGCCAAGGTCAACAGTATAATATGAACGACAGGCAGGATGGCCGAAGAAACGATCCTAATGAAGGACGAGATAATCGTGAATACGAGAGGTCGAGGCAAGAAAATAGACAGCCTAGTGCACCACTCGAGGAGACAGTCAGAGATGTCAATCGAGCAAGCACGAGTGGCGAAGGAAAAAAAACGTCAAATTAACTCTAGAAAAAGATGCTAATCATTGGGAATCGATCATCATTGTCGAAACGTATCAGGTCAAGGACGAGGATTTAATCGAGGAGGAAGACATAGTACATCGAGGAAATAGACATGAATTGCCAGTTATCAGTGTGGAAGTCATGGGAAAGGAAATAAAGACACTTGTAGACACGGGGGCTATGGTGAGCTTGATATCCATAGGTTGCCTGGATGAGTTGAAATTGTCAGGAGAAATTACAATGTTGCCAACTGTTGTTAGCAAGATTCAAGGGGTGATCCCAGACAGGAGTATGAAATGTAAAAGTCAGGTACTTTTAGATGTTGGGATTGGAACCAGAAGTTTTGAACATATGTTCCTAGTAGTGGGTCAACTACATTTTGACATGATCCTAGGAGTGGATTTCTTAAGTGAAAGTGGCCTGATCATAGATATGCAGAGTAGGCGCATGTACTTTCCAGAAGGGGTCATGGAAAATCAGGAATCCGAGATGACATTCTTTAGAGAGAATATATTGGATGAGATAGTATGCAGCGTTGAAAGGTCTATAGAAGATAGAACTGGCATGACAAGTAAAATAAATCCAGAAATTAAGGAACAGTTTGATGAAGCAATTTCAGAATATGAGGACATATTCAATGACAAACCAGGTGTAATAGAAAATTTTACCTATAGCATCAAGTTGATGGATGACAAACCATACCATAAAAATTTATATCCCATTCCGGATAAATGGAAGGAGGAAGTTAGTATAATGATAAGCGATATGGAGAAAGATGGAATAATTAAGAAGATGCCAACTGCGTATTTGAATCCTTTAGCTGTTGTCAAGAAACCTAATGGTAAGCTGAGGATATGCCTAGATGCTAGAGACCTTAATGAAAGAGTTCTTCCTGAACACGACAGGCCACCTGTTATTCGTGAATTGTTACGCAGATTTAGAGGAAAGAGTTTCTTTTCGACTATCGATCTGACTAGTTCTTATTATCATGTAGAGCTAGCAGAAGACTGCAAACAATAGACAGGGTTCTTGTTTGACCATAAAACATATGTATTCAATAGGTTACCTTTTGGAGTGAAAAATAGTGGTCCGGTGATGATCCGAGCACTAGATGAAAATTTGTCAGATGCAGTTAAGGAGCATGTGGTGAGCTATATTGATGACCTGATTATAGCGTCTGAGACAGCGGAAGAACATATCAGGCACCTTCGAATGCTTTTTGAAGATCTTAGGAGGACGAACTTCAAGGTGAATTTCAATAAATGTCAGTTCTTTCATGAAGAAATTGAATTTCTTGGACATAGAATCGATGGAGATGGTTATAGGCCCAATCCAAAGAAGATCATGGCAATTTCAGAGTTTCCAACACCACGAAAGATTAAAGAGGTACGGCAGTTTTTAGGCATGTGTCAGTTCTTTTCAACACATTGTCCTGAATATACTGAAACGATGGCACCTCTGCAGGATTTACTAAGGAAGGGAAATCGATGTAAATGGGACGATAAATGCAATCAAGCGTTTTTAGCGGCTAAGAAAATGTTGATCCAAAATATCAAGCTTGAGTACCCAGATTTTACGAGAAGATTTTTTGTGGAGACAGACGCATCCAAAATAGGTATTAGTGGGATCCTATATCAGTTGGATGATGACAAGAAACATAGGTATTTAGCTTTCACCAGTCGCAAGCTCAGGAATTGTGAGAAGAATTACTATGCAACTGAGTTAGAGGCATTAGCAGTGGTTCATGCTCTTAAGACGTGGAAGAAGGTGTTGTTTGGACATGACATAACAGTGATCACAGATCATAAAGCCCTCCAATTTATTATGAAAACAGATTTAGCGAGTGACCGCATCACCAGATGGGCTCTATTCTTACAACAATTTAACCCAACTGTTGTACATAGACCGGGGAAATTAAATCTGTTAGCAGATGTGTTGAGCAGAAACCCTTGTGAGGAAGTAATTGTCAACCATATAAATTTGATTCAAGAGGATAATGGTACTCTAGAAAAGTTGAAGATGTTAGCGCAAACTAAGAAGAGATATGCACCTTTGCGAAGAATTTACCGTTTTTTGACACGCAGGATGGACAACGCTGATCCAGATTTTCAAAGAACTGAGATAGAGGCTAGAAAATACCATATTATGGGAGGTATTATATGCCAATATATCGACCAGGATCATACTAAACTTAGAGTAGTGATCCCACCCAAGCTTGTCAAAGCAGTTATTTGGATGATACACCGAACTGCAGCTCATGTAGGTGTAGACAAGACTTTGGCTCTCGCTCAAGAAACCTTCGTTTGGAGACAAATGGGACAAACGATTCGCGACGTCATAAAGACCTGTGACAGTTGTCAGCGAAGTAAATACTCATCTAAGTTAATGAAAGAGGTTCCTATATCAATATTACCCAGCAAGCCAAGAGAACTTTTCGCTACGGACATTTTCGGTCCGATTCCTCGTTCGACGAAAGGAAATCAGTTCGTTTTGGTAACAGTAGACGTATTTTCTAAATACGTATCTCTATGCCCTATCCAGAAAGCTACATCCAAGTACGTGATCAACAGATTAGAGAAAACAGTTATTCCGAGCATGGGGAAACCTGAAGTTTTGTTGAGTGACCATGGATCACAATTTACCAGTATGGAATTTTCTACTGCTATGGATCGTTTAGGAATAAGGCATGTGTTTAATTCTGTACGGTATCCAGAGGGAAATCCTGCCGAAATAATTATGCCGGAAATCAGTAAGATGTGTCGCTTATATGTGTCAAGGCAGCACCATAGATGGATGGAGGTGATACCCATCATTAGTCAATGCTTGAATTCCACAGTACATGAAAGCACAGGACAGATTCCGTCCATGCTTCATCATGGATTGAAACCGGATAGACCATGGGACCGAGTCGTGAGGGCACCAGTAGATCCTCAACCCACACAAGAAAGACGAGTCGAGATGGCAGGAGAGAGACTCAGGAGACAGGCGGAAAAGAGAGCCAGGAGACAGGCAGGAAGGAGGTTCCACGAGCCGTTTCAAGAAAATGACGAGGTGCTGATTAGGAAGCCAGTCACTTCGAACCTTCAACTGAAGATCTACCATAAATTTGCGCCATTGTACGCTGGTCCATTCCGTATTGAAGAAACGTACCGAAATAATAGCTACAAGATTGTCAGAATGGATACTGATGAAGTTGTAGGAACTTTTAATGCAGCTAGCATTAGAAAGTACCATCATGCTGATTAAGAGAATTGTAGAGATATCGTGTACATGTGTTATATATAGAATTCCTGAGAGTGTAATTTTTTTCTCAATCCTGATTTAAAAAAGGAGATGTACGGGAGAGATGTACCCGATACCTAGTTGAGGCTATCGGCTACGCCAGCAGACATTGAGCCGTAGTTGAGGTTTAGAGAAGAGTTAAGAAAAGATAGCGCTCAGATCGAGTCAAGAGGAATGTCAGGATGACGTAGTAGGTCTAGGATTTAGAAGGCACTGACATCTGTAAGCAGATGGAATTATGGATGGAATTATGAAGCTTTATTAAGATCTATATGGAACATGGTATTTAAACACCTTAGAAGAGGAGATATAACATGCATTATATGTGGTAATAATTTGAAGGAAGTCAGATAACCCTTAAGTTATTTTATAACTTAATAGCCGAGATGATGGGGGTTCGAGATTGTATTTGTGACGCAAGACCACGGTGGTGGGGAGGACGTCACGTGACCGCACCAAGCAGGTAAGGGTCGAGACAGTGCAGAGACTGTCAGTCTAGCTCTGTGAGCCAAGCAAGAGAGTCGAGCTGAGTAGCACACGCCAAGCGCATGGTACAGATCGCGTCGCGAACAGAAACTGTCACGGAAAGTGCAGGCGACAGTTTCAGCTTCACCGAGCAGCGAACAGAAACTGTCACGGAAAGTGCAGGGGACAGTTTCGGCTTCTCCGAGCAGCGAGCGACAAGTAGGTCAGTGGGCCGGTCGAACACCCGCAGCAAACAAGTATAGGAGGCCGGGGTTCTTAAAACAGCATTGCGAGTAGTTGGAGAACTTTATTCCAAGCTGCATTTCAACGCAGAACGGCATAGTATAGCGACATGGCGAGGCTAGCTTGATGCGGAGATGATTATAGCATTGCAGTAGAGCCGTGCGGGTTAATTCCCATTATTATACGCAAGCATTATAACAGAAGCTGAACTTCATCACTACGTTGAGTTGGAACGTTTATTCAGCATTTGAATTATACAAGATAGTTACGTGATACTGCAACTTTGAACTTCGAATGAACATAGTTTTTCTTAATGACATTACGACTATGCATTTCATAACGCAGTCCAAGTAACATTAACAATTTTAAGCAAACGGAATGTTGTAAGCATATGCACTTAGGAACATTAGCTCGTGCATTAATGCAAGTCAGTCTTAAGAAGTATTATGAATTACCGAGTATGAACACAGATACAGGGTGTTTCATAAACTTAGACACTCTGATAAAACAATTTTATTTTCTACAAGTAAAACTTAACCACTGTGGAAATTGAACTTTCAACACTTAAACTGAACATTGTATAGAACAGTGGCGTAACGTAGAAGAGGAATAGGGGGTCCGCTGTTTCTATGAACTTTTTCGTGAGGATTTGGACAATATCCGCTATGGATAACCAGAAGTTTATCATGTCGGAGTAAACGCAGACAGAGACGCGATGGCACCACGGAGCGATGGATTCGATTCCTGACGAGAAGGAGGTCCACCAGCTGATTCACTTGGGATTCGAAGGCAATCGTCATTGCATGGGTGGAATGATATTCATGCCGATCTTTCGAGAAATTCATTACATAGGGAAAATCGACGATCTTTGAAATTTAATAACAGCTGATTATGAGAAGGTACTGTAAGAGTTATAACTTTCTGATACGATTATTTTCATGAATACTGGGCACACATGTATATTTTTCTAATAGAAGTGATACGATTGTTTAAGACATGGCTTTGACTTTATATGCTTCGAAATTTTGCTAGAATATGGCGTGACCATATGATATGGCAGGCATCATTATACGAAATTCTCACCATTGGTTGGCTTTATTAAGCAGATGTTTGGTCTTTTAGACATTTTTCCAGCAAGGATATTTTTCATGAATAGTTTTTTGTGTAACGAGTATTTCGAACTCGTGATGTGCAATTGATTATCTAAAATTACTTCGTCAGTTCATTGCATACTAGCGAGTGTGTATTATTCATCAGTAGGGATTTTTTCCATTGGATTGTTTGGAGATATTAAGATGTTATTCACTTTAGTGAATGAATATCGCTTTTATATGACAACTAGAGACTTGTTGATTCCTATCTGGTACATTCACTCATTTTAGTCTTCGAGATGGGGTCTTTCGTATTTATACGATTGTATGGTGGTTACTCATCTTACCCATCGTTTAGGGCACTATCATATTAGTTGACGGTGCAAGTTCTTTCGTATTTATACGATTGTACGGTGGTTACTCATCTTACTTGCCATTGAGGGACTCATTTTTATCATCCGAGTGTACATGAGATTGTAAGTGAATCAAACAAGGAACTACTAGTCACATATCAGTCGAACTTTTGTTAAATAAAGTAACGATAAATGTCAGCAGGGTTACATTTGTAATTCTTGTTTGCCAATCCAATATTTTGTTGCTATGCTCTTTTGAGAGTAATTTCAGTTTAACAGCTGGTATAGCTGTTGCTTTTGATGATGTTTATAATTGTGTTGGATACCTTTGAGAAGGATTTAAAGTAATTGAATCTTGTAAGATGAATCATTAATGGTCAGATTTATTTTAAGGCAGATCAATATTGCAGATTTTGATATGAGAGGTTATAGCACATTGGTGTTTTTTTCTGTGATGTGAATTATGAGAATTGTAAGAGAATTTATGCTATTTGAAAGCAAATCTTGAATTACTAAGGTAATATTTTTCCAATTGTTTGAGAAGTTGTCTAGATGTGATCAGATTAATTACAGTTATTGGAGATTGTGTGCGTTGATAATTTGAAGCCAGTTATATATTTTTTGTAGATCATGCAACATGGTTAAGTGAAGTTTGTGATAGGCATTTTGTGGAAGTTGCCAAGTGATATTTGCAATGTTGCTAATGCATTTTAAGGCAGACATGAGGTTGTCGAACCCAGTCTAGCGTAATTGTTGAGATTCATGCTGTGTATGCTGAATATTTATGGAGTTTTGTGGAATAATTGTGGTATTCAAATGTGATATTTGAAGAATGGAGGATATATAATGTAGTTGTGGATAGTCAGATCCAACGTGATGTCGTGAAGGCAATAATATTTTTTGGCATGAAAATTAAATACGAGATATAACTTGGAAGTAATAAAACTGTAAGACAACGTTCTATAACCCATATTAAACAATTTGTTAGGATATTAAACAAATAAATAAAGTAGATAAGACAAGATTTTCTGAGAATAATAATTAATGAAATAATAATCTGAAAATTAAGCATATTAATGATCTGACCTAATGAAATAAAAATCAGAATGACTAGATGAAATAATAAGAATCTAAATAACCAGAAGAGTAAAATTTAAATAAATTGATAAATTAAATTTTGGAATAAATCAATGAATTAAATAAATGGATGAATTAAAGATTGAATAAATAAACTGATTTAAATAAATTAATAGATGATTGGATAGATGATGAATAACTGAATTAGAGGGTGATAATTAATTAAAGAAGCTGATGATTAATGAATTTATATGGAATTAAAATAAATTTAATTGAGATATAATTTGAGGAATTGCAACTTGAGTTGAGGAATTAAACAATTTGTATTGATGATTTAAGACGATTTAATCTGAAGTAGATGATAAAATAAGGGTGTGTGAATAATTAGAAAGCATAATGAAGTGATGATAATAATTTTCATTTAAATGATTTAATGGTGATGAGTTAATGATTCTGACAGGAATATGTTGAATTTTGAGATGAGAATTGATGTGAGAAATATTTAATTTTGATGATGATGATAATGATGACCAAGGAGAAGTGAATTTTCTGTAATTCACAACAAGTAATTATGAATGACAATGTAAATAGTGTAAATTAATTATTCGATGTTTAGGAGCATTTGACTAACGTGTTCAACATTTAAATTATGCCATGCAAGCCATAAATCGCGTGATATTTAAAATATGTGATTATAATATGTGTATGTTTAGACAGATTAATAACTTTTTCAAATCCACATTTATGATGTTAAATTAAAGAGAAATTAGGTCTCAGGTTTCACAAATGTCAGTGACGAAAGACATAGTGCTACAGTGATCCTGAGAACCCAAGAGAACTTTAGAGATTTTTCTGTTTTATGTGGATGAAATCTTTTTGATTAGAAAAGAGATGGTTCGATTTTTGGACAATGACAATTTAACGTTGGCATTCGACCATACTCTCAGGTAGGAGGTATATTTAAAATGTCTGTCTGACTATCAAAGTGAAATAAATTTGTTTTTATCTTAGTTGTGATCTGATGATGATGTGATTTTCCTTTTTCTTTCCTTGTATTGAGTAAGGCTTAACCAGGAAAGGAGGTGGTTTGCTAGGAATTCAGTTGATGGCGCCCATTTATATTTGCATTTATTTTTATTAAACTTAAGCCCGTAACGACCCTAGAGATATTTTGTCTCGTGTTACCCAACTGCTTTTTCGATAACTCAGCTGAATTTCCGACACATTCCTTATTTGACTAGAGGTTCATTTAACTCCGCTCTGTTCTGGAACTCCAGGAATGCGGTGTAATAGCAGATGGGTCATCGCATCCCCAGGACGAACGGGTACAGTTTATATGCATTCTTGCAATTGAGCACGAACATCTCAAAGATTTCTCGAAAAGCAGCTAGTTAGTCAACAGATTTTCTTCGATCTCGGTTGTGTACGTTATCAAATCTCAGACAACGTAAAAGAAATCGAAACCTCTTTGCGCCCATGGTTACATAAACATCCTCTACTCCCCTGCCGTGTGAATTAACCCACATTTCAAATACGTTTCTTCTTCCTGCCTTCAAAACCCCAGCAAGATATAAAATACCAATCAATGCACGAATTTCTCGGGAATCAGTGGGCCTGGCATCCCTTTCTCTGACAAACCGAGGGCGAATTTTAGTTATGTAAATGTTAGTACAATCAACTATTTTTTCACCATTTCATCATCAATAATACACTGTAAAGCAGCTTCTGGAGTGATAGCATTATTTCACAGAACCTTGAGATCCTGGGCGATAAAAATCTGGAATACTGTTATGTCTGGGTGTACGAGAAGTCTGGGCAACTTGAGGTTCCAAGTACCACTTTGATATGCGATATTTTCCCATATAAACTCTGGGTTGACGTAAGGAGCAGGAGGGACTGCTTCTTCTACCACTTCCATTTCCTCGGATTCGTCAGGATCATCAGTCGGGTCATCTTCTGCATTGATTTCATTTTCTCTACTCTCTGTGTGGTATTCCAAGTGGTCTTCTCGTTCATCTTCATCCTCTAGAACACTCTCGTTATCCTCAGTCTCATCTAGTACCTGTTCACGGTCACTTTCACTTGTCATTATTGTTGTTTTCACACATAAACTATTTCAATTAAACCGCTATGACGTTCAAAACTATGAAATAATGTAAAATACCACAGCAATATCTGAAAAAATCTGTAACGCCAATAGGCGCGCGGAGGACAAATGCCCTCCACTACTGCACAGCGCAAATAAACACGAGGTATGACGACAATAGGCGAGCATAAAAGCTGATAATGCACTGACGGGCAGAGGGTGAGTCGGGAGAAAGGTATATGACCGCTCAAGGTCACAAGTGTTGCCAACCCTTGTAGTCACACAAAACAAAATCACTGGAGGACCCCTGTACTCCGCGCACTCGCAGGAGTGTTAATTTTTTCAAGTAGTTCCTACTTTTGTCGCCAAACGTCACCGTCAACAACGAACTAGTTCAGAATTCAGTTACCAGATGCCACCGCAGTCGGCTCTTGACGACGAACGTAAGAACCTAAGAACGGTAGTCAAATGTTTAACCAATATATAATTGAGCTTCACACAGGTGTAATTAGTGGAAGATTCTTTAACATGCCATAACTCTATGACATGGGACCGCCGGCTTTACTTCCCCTCCAAAGGAAGGCATACTGAGTATATTGGTTTTCATGGCCAGTGAATTAAAACTCAGCAATGTTTCTAGGTTCGTGCCGTATCTTGTGTGGGGTTTCACCTAGGACACCAAGCTGTCTCATCAGCGAGCTCTTGATGTCTGTGCCCGGACCCCCACAGAAGTAGCGAACTGTGCGATACCTCCCTTTATATAAAGCGCACCTGCGCCTCTTAACTGCGAGAGCTAAAAGCTCAAGCTTCCTTCACCTCCCCATAAAGGCTTCCAAAAAGATGGTGTATTTGCTTTCACGGCCAGTACCACTAGGCAGACTACGGGGTCTACAAGCCGGTTATAGTAAAGAAAACATACGTTAAATATACGGAGAGATTTTAACATTTTCATACATTTGAAGCCGTTCTCAGACATACACATTTACAGTGTAATGGTCATAATCCAATCCTGAAACCTGCTCTTGGCCAACAAGTTCCCAACAGAAGTCTCTTGATGCTCACACATCGTGCCGCACTGTGAGACTCTGGTATAACACTGACGACCCTCTTCGTTTCGAACGTGGACATCAGCTTCACATAAGCTTGCCAACTTCACTTCACTTCGTAGTGACCATAATCTCATCCTCGAACCTGTTCTTGACCAAGAAGTTCCTCAAATAACTTACATACCTTATCGCACAAACACAAGTTCCGTTCTTTGTCTTGAACGTGGACGTTAGCTTCACACAGGGCTACAAATTCTTCCACTATTCACTTTGTAGTTACCATAATCTGATCCTCGAACCTGTTTTTGGCCAGCAAGTTCCTCAGGTAAGTCTCCTGACGCGCACCTATCTTGTCGCACTGTGACGCTCTGACGTAGCGCAGAGGCGTCTCTTCATCTCGAACGTGAACATCAGCTCCACACAGGGCTGCCAACTCCTCGACGCTCAACTCAGGATATCGGCACAAGCTGAGTATTTGTAGATTAGGGAATAACCGCTTTCCTCTCTTACGACTTTGTAGAATTCCTGCCAGTGTGTTCTTTAATATCCTGGGAGACTCCAGGAAGATACCTTCCAGTGGACTGCCGTTTGAAGATTTACCAGTGCGCTTGCCTGAAACAGTACAATTGAGTTCAAGAAGAGGACAAGTCTGTGGCGGACCCTAGTGTACGAACTCAACATTGCTGTAGGCTATATAAACTTAAAACTCTTTGGATGTTTCAATTTGCTATGTGAAACTTCTTCCATTTTTGTCTTTGCCTTTTGTCGATTGTTACATTTCTTCTAAGAAAAAACTGTTTCTCGTGTTGAAATAAACATATTTATGGATCTCTACAATTAAACACCTAAAACCATATGTGGTAGTAGGGCGTGGTTTCACTATTTATACCCAACGTGGTGAATTAAGCTTCAACTTGAAGGAAGCATACCTTTATGTTTTTCTTTCAGATCGGTGGGATTCTCACTGAAATCCGCGCGAGTTCTGCTTCGTTCCCTGCTGAAGTTGACGCAGGATTAGTGTTGTCGCCGGTGTTATTCATATTTACACTTCACTAACCAAACATGTGTTTCGTGCCGTTGAATATCACGTCGGGGTCACCAGTATGGTATTAGGTGGTTAATTGTAAAGATCCGTAAATATGTTTATTGAAACACGAGGAACAGCTTTTACTTAGAAGAGATGTAACAATTGACAAAAGGCAAAAGCAAAAAAGGAAGAAGTTTCACATAGCAAATTGAAACATCCAAAGAGTTTTAAGTTTATATAGCCTACAGTAATGTTGAGTTCGTACACTAGGGTCCGCCACAAGTCAATCAGCAATCATTTTGAGAAAACAAGCAAAAGCTTTATAAATTGCAAATTTTTGCAGTAATATTAATTACTTTTGGACATTTGGGCTCCGTATATCATTGTATACATAGCTTTGATATTGGTTATTTGCGAGTGCATCTACATAGAGCACATCTTGTTTATAACGCAGAACAATAGTTTTCAGTGCAGTTTGTAGATATTGCAAAATTCAGATAAGTTGATTGGTTGGTTCCTCAGTTCAGGGGCTGTGACAACGCGGTCATGTAGCCCCGTGTACTTTGGGTGTGTGTGTAGAATCTGTCTGATAACCGGTGTTAATTGTGATGACTGTATTAGTGTGTGTTATCTGTGATTCAGGTAAGGACTGCAGACGATCAATTTTAAGTAGTTCCCACTTTTGCTAAAAAAAAATGCTACCGACCACGACACCTATTTGTGAACTTGGTACTAGATCCCATCGCAACCAGCACCTGGCGACGAACGTCGACAAGAAAGTATACAGATATATAACTGACTGTGGTTTTGGGGTCATGGAAGGATGTGAAACTCGAAGATATGTGGAACTTTTTCGAAAGTCGTGACATGTCCCCCATTACAATAGGTACCTCTCTCATGAAATCTATCTAAAACACTTGAAACTTAAATACAGATGGACTTGATAATAATTGTAAAATCCAAACCTATACATTTAGCCCTATACATATAAAAGCAACAGAGCAGGAAAGGGATTTTATCATTTTAAATGATATAGTCGACTTTGTCGTCGCGTTACGGCAACGTCACGAAATGTACCGAGAATGCACTGAGGTGTGTGACGTCATAGTGCGATGTAGCAGCCGAGTACCAAGAAGGCAGTGCGAGAACAATGTTTCAAGAAGGCAGTGCGAGAACAATCAAGTAGGCAGTGAAGAAACTAAATAGAATTTTGAAACTCTGTTCTCGTACTGCCTTCTTGGTACTCGGCTGCTAGCATTTAAAATGATATAAAGTCCAATCTTTCAGACTGTCTCTTTTTCTTATCAGTAGTCGATGAAACACTGTATTATGAGCGACTTTAGCGAGCGTACTTATTCGTGTCCCGAAGATAAAATCTCTTTGATTTTAATGTACTGTCCGTCCACCAGCTTAAGGTCCGTGGCAGGAATGCAACGAGTCAGCCGGAGACAGCTGGCCTCTGTGCGAACGACAAGTGCCAACCTACTACTGACCCGTAGGCCTACGATTTCACAATTTAAACTAAACGAAAGTAGTAGTGAGTAACCATAGCGTGAATAACATCGGTGCTGAGTTGGCAATACCTGCAGTGGCACGTCCACTCAATCAACGCAGCTGGAATGTCTCTCCTCTCCCCTTCAGTCCCCTAAGACCATGAGCTGGTGGATGGACAGTACTTGTGTCCCCTAGATATCTCAATTAATTCGAAATTAATTAAAGTGATTTTCGAAATATGATTAAAAATGAGTTTAAAGACATACTTTTCTTTTCCTTGGTCCTGAACGCAGCCCCAAGAGTTGCCGGCCAGAAACACTGTGGTAGTGCATGATCCCAGCTGAAATCATCGCCGTCAGCGTAGAAGATTAGCCGTAGTCTGGTCAGAGCCAAAGAATCACAGCGGTAGTTGTTGCAAGTTGGTGGAGAGAAATATCCACAGCCGCTTAGCACCAGATTGTGTAGGTTAGGACAACGCGATAAGATCACGTGTACATCCACAAACTCGATCACCTGTAACATACAAGAACACTAGACTAGACTGTGTAGGTTAGGACAACGCGATAAGATCATGTGTACATCCACAAACTCGATCACCTGTAACATACAAGAACACTAGACTAGACTGTGTAGGTTGGGACAACGCGATAAGATCACGTGTACCTCCACAAAGTCGATCACCTGTAACATACAAGAACACTAGGCTAGACTGTGTAGGTTAGGACAACGCAATAAGATCACGTGTACATTCACAAACTCGATCACCTGTAACATACAAGAACACTAGACTAGACTGTGTAGGTTAGGACAACGCGATAAGATCACGTGTACCTCCACAAACTCGATCACCTGTAACATACAAGAACACTAGACTAGACTGTGTAGGTTAGGACAAAGCGATAAGATCACGTGTACCTCCACAAACTCGATCACCTGTAACATACAAGAACACTAGACTAGACTGTGTTGGTTAGGACAACGCGATAAGATCACGTGTACATCCACAAACTCGATCACCTGTAGCATACAAGAACACTAGACTGTGTAGGTTAGGACAACGCGATAAGATCACGTGTACCTCCACAAAGTCGATCACCTGTAACATACAAGAACACTCGACTAGACTGTGTTGGTTAGGACAACGCGATAAGATCACGTGTACATCCACAAACTCGATCACCTGTAGCATACAAGAACACTAGACTAGACTGTGTAGGTTAGGACAACGCGATAAGATCACGTGTACCTCCACAAAGCCGATCACCTGTAACATACCAGAACACTTGACTAGACTGTGTAGATTAGGACAACGCGATAAGATCACGTGTACCTCCACAAACTCGATCACCTGTAACATACAAGAACACTAGACTAGACTGTGTAGGTTAGGACAACGCGATAAGATCACGTGTACCTCCACAAACTCGATCACCTGTAGCATACAAGAACACTAGACTGTGTAGGTTAGGACAACGCGATAAGATCACGTGTACCTCCACAAACTCGATCACCTGTAGCATACAAGAACACTAGACTGTGTAGGTTAGGACAACGCGATAAGATCACGTGTACCTCCACAAACTCGATCACCTGTAGCATACAAGAACACTAGACTGTGTAGGTTAGGACAACGCGATAAGATCACGTGTACCTCCACAAACTCGATCACCTGTAGCATACAAGAACACTAGACTGTGTAGGTTAGGACAACGCGATAAGATCACGTGTACCTCCACAAACTCGATCACCTGTAACATACAAGAACACTAGACTAGACTGTGTAGGTTAGGACAACGCGATAAGATCACGTGTACCTCCACAAACTCGATCACCTGTAGCATACAAGAACACTAGACTGTGTAGGTTAGGACAACGCGATAAGATCACGTGTACATCCACAAACTCGATCACCTGTAACATACAAGAACACTAGACTTGAGCGTGTAAGGTTACGACATCGCAACAAGATCACTGTCGATGTAGGTTCTTTGTGACTTCGTGGTCATGTAGCCCCATGTACTTGGGTGTGCGTGGAATCAGTGTCATTATGATGGCTGTACTTCTGTATGTATTTTGTAATTCGGTCTCGGATTGGGCAGGAGTCGGCCGAGACTTTAATAATTACGTCCTGTCCCGGTACTTTACTGAGGGTGGAAACGGGAATGGCTATGGTGAGCTACGGACTCACCAATTTTCGCCCATTTTCATTTTATGAAAAAAAAATTAGCCTTATGAAATCATCTTTTGACCGTGTATGTGTATGGGTGTGCGTATGGGCGTGTGTCTCCCCATAATAACGTATAAACGGCTGGAGCGATTTCAATGAAACTCAGTAAGGTCATAGTACAATTTCGGCCTACTGCGTCTGGGCCCTTCAAGTTTTATTACGTCTCACGAATCCAACATGGCTGTGCGAAACGTTTCACCGGCATTCTATATCTCCGAAACTATTACGGATATCACCCCGAAATTTTGTACGGTCGTAAAGGACACATACTAGAAGTTCGCCTATGAGACTTTCGAAAACCTACAAAATGAACATGGCAGCCAAACGAAGTTGAAACCTTTAAATTGACTTTTCTCGCGATTTAACCATCTGAACGCAATGATACTTGGTACGGTAAATGCTTATATACATTTTAATTCACTGGCATCTAATTTAATTCAATTGTTTTTATAAAAAAAAAGCTTGTAGTTTAACGTGACCGTTAATCTCGCGATCATGAGCCACGGGACCTCCTTTTTACGTGGAATCCGAACCACAGGACATGGCATTTCACAATGAAAATCTCACATGCATTGACCGGGAATCGAAATTGTTTTTATAACCACAAGATGACAGCTGTGCAAAATTTTTAAATCTGATTTTTTATTTCTTGCGTCCTAACCATGCGATGATGTTTGAATAAACCTACACAAAGATATTCATGTAATAAAACAAAACCCTACGACCTACCACTCCAACATGGCTACCATCTGAAATATTTAGACAGTTCTCAATTTGTACGAATCTATTACAGCAATCAAATTGAAATTTTGTATGTCGATAGAGCAAGGATGCGCCACAGAAATGTAAAGGGATCATACACAAGACTTAGTTTGTGCCGATCCTAACGTATGGATCAGAATGTTGGGTGATGAGGAAGAGAGATACAGTATAAGCAGAATAGAAGTAGTGGAAATGAAGTTTCAGAGGAGTCGTATAGGTGTAACTAGAATGGACAGAGTCAGAAATGATAGATTCTGAGAGATATTAAAGGAAGAACCCCTACAGGATAGGATTGAAAAATCAGGGCTACAGTGGTATGGACACGTGAAAAGAATGGGAGAAGAGAGAATACCACGGAAATTATTGGAAATGGAGTGGAAGAAAAAAGAAGAGACCTAGAGGAAGACCAAGGGATATGTGGATAAAGGGCGTGAAGAAATGTGTCGAGAGAAAAGAAGTGAATTGGACAACAGTGACAGAAGAGAAGTGGTGGATGGACAGAAAACAATGGAGAGACTTGTGCTCCAAGCAGACCCAACCGGCGTTTGTAAACTGCTCTAGTTGTTGTTGTTGTTGATGATGATGATGATGATGATGATGATGATAGAGGTAATTAACATAAGTAGGATATATGAAAATAGGCTGTATAGTTCTTCACGGAACTACTTGTTCCGTTTTGCACAAAGAGTCTGAGCATTCATACCCCATTCCAACCCTTAGAGCAGAATTTAATTTCTTGGCAGAGTCAGGAATCAAAGCCAGACCTGCGCGGTTTTCAAACCAAACTGTCTTCAAGAACTAGACGGTGGGCTCTTCTCACCTTGAGCTCCAAGCACACCAAGGAGCGCCCCCCGTGCGCCTCCAGAATGGGAGCTATGTCAGTGAAGTCCAGCAGAGTTCTCTCGCCGCTCGAGACACATACCACACTCAGTTCACACAGGTGTTTTAGGTCTAGCAGCGGCGCCAAGACGTCGTGCGGCGTCGAGCAGTCGTAGCGAACTCTGATGTAGCGAGCGTCTGGACACAGTCGTACTGCCAACTGAAGTACATTCGATGGCAGCACTGCTTCCGGCGACATTCGGCATCGCACCTGTGGACAGATCAAACACAACTCTGACTTGTAAATTCCCAAGGTAATTCTCACACAATGACCACGTTGGGGGGAGGCTGCATCAAGTCTGCAGAATGGAGGTTCGAATCCCTGCGCTCACAGTGGCTATCCAGACTGTGGATTTGCTCGTTTTTTCTTCACTCGCCATCCACTCAAATGCCGGGTTAAAAGCTTCTTTGAAATCCCGTGACACCTTCGCTATTCTTGTCCTCAGTTCAGCTACACACACTACTACATCATTCTTCAAAGAGAAGAAGATGATGCTGATTGTCATTTCAAAGGGGATAACATCTAGGTTATCGGTGCCTAAAGGTTTGGATGATCGTGAAAATGTTGAAATGAAGAACTACAACTGAGGCTATCTAAGAAGTAACTGAAGGGTCGATGGGAAGAAAGGGGAATGTCACTCAAAATGTAAAACCGAGATATCAGCGCGATCTGGTAGGCCTCATTGCGAAGACATTCCTTCAGGCAACGGTATAAAAATTGTCCAGATTCCTCCCGGAACTACAGGGAAAATACAGCCATTGGATAAGTTTTTCTTCCGGCAAGGGAAAGCTTTGTATCGCCGTTCAACAGACATTGTGTCGGCTTGTGAAGACGTTCAGTTTGATGTACGGTATATCAGAGATACAGCGTACTGAAAATGCAATCCTTCATTCATTTTCAATTTTCTTCCTCACAGTTCAAGGACATGGTTAAATATTCGTGGTTTGCAACCAATTACACAACGGAGTGACCTTCCGAGTTCGAAGTGCCTTCAAATAAGTAAGGAAAACTGTGAAGAACAATGTGGCCTCAAAGTGCACATTCGTTGTGCATGGTGCCAAAAATATTGCTGTTGTTATCATGCGATTAACGAACCTCATTTATGTTTCACATTCGTTCCCTAACAGTGAAGTGTCCTTGGCGCGTGGTAGGCTGCCAGTTCGTTCTCGCTCTCTCCAGCACAACTGCAACTCCACTCCGCTGTGCGCCGCACGAGCCAGCAAGATGCAAGGTTTGTCCAGTAGCTGCGTTGTCACACGGATTTTGTATCAACATTTCGATACCTTCCATTTCTAAATGGGAGCTAATTTTTTGTACATCGCCAATTTATGGTTTCCTCATCATCTCTACGAAATATCATTGTCGGTTTCGATATGACCGTATGGACAGTTCCCTTGTAAGAACAATGAGGGTCGTGAAGAAATGACCTTTCAATTTGACGCGTACATATAAGTAATGAAACTATGAAACTTGTTCCCTGAACATTTTACATTATTTGACATCCCCCACTTTTTCCTGAACCCTTCAAATAGGCCTACTAATTTAGAACTATTTTACGCAATGAAAGACGAAAAAAAACTAATAAAGGAAGAAGGGAAATAAACGGAAGGGAAAAGGAATGCCGGGTTTGATTCCCGGCTCTGCCAAGAAATTTTAATTCTTGTCCGAGACTTAGACTTAGACTCGTGATAAGAGACTGTTTCGAGTCTCATCTCGGCCATACTGGAAGTAGTTTTCTGTGATATCCCACTTCTTCTTCTTCTTCAGGAAAATGCCGGGATGGTACCTAAATTAAAGCCACGGCCGCCTCCTTTCCAATCCTCTTCTGAATTATACAACTACACACACTAATACAGACTTCACAGTAACACAGGTTATCAGACACCCAAGTACAAGGGGCTACATGACAACGATGTCACAAAGCCCCTCAATGAATCAACAACATACGGTTGATGAACTTGTGGTTTGAGCACAAGACGCGCCTCGTATGGAGGTATGTTTTTTACCAAATTTCATAAAGATCCGATAATACGTTTGGTCGTAATTTAATGTTGAGTTTTGACCATTTGAGTGGCCACCATTGAGGTTTGGTAAAGATAGTGGCAATATAAAATTTTACACTGAGGTGCCCTTTGCTAGTGCTACCTCTGTACCAAAATTCGTTCAATTCAGTTTTATCATGGTTGAATTGATAGAGGGGGGACAGACATACACACACACGAACATACACACACTCACAGACACACAATTGTTTGGCCCTGTGTAGATCTCATGAGTGTACTTTCATTTTTTGCAAAAATCAAAAGTAGGCCAAACACGGACCCAGCTCATGTGTTCCTCAGAATCTTTATTTTCGACAATTTCCAGAAATTCCTTATGGGAAACGTTGTAAGACCACAGGGAAGAAAACAATACTAAGTAGGGTGATAAAAAATATATAAAATTATTTTGAAACAAGTAGTTCCATGAAGAACTATACAGCCTATTTTAATATATCCTACGTATATTAATTGCATCTATCATCATACAAAATTTCAGTTTGATTGCTCTAATAGATTCGTAGATATTGAGAACCGACTAAATATTGCGGATGATCGTCATGTTGGATTTTTATATATGTTGGTCTTAGAGATATGTACTGTTACATGAAGATTATTGTGTACGTGTAGTATTCAAACTTCAATCGCATGATTAGGACACAAGAAGTAAAAATGAGATTTCAAAATTCCGCACAGCTGCCATCTATGGTTATGGAAACAATTGAAAAAAATAGATGCCAGTGGATTAACATTTGTAAAAGGATTTACTGTACCAAGTGTCACTGCACTCGGATGGTTAAATTGCTAGAAACGAATATGTGAATATTTATACTTCGCGTTGCCACCATTTTGGATTTGTGATCACCAGGTTATTGAAAGTCCTATAGGTGAACTTATGTTCATAGCCTCTATGAACATCAAAAAAATTCAGTTTGATTTCTGTAATAGATTCGTAGATATTGAGATCCATCTACATAATTCGGATGGTCGCCATGTTGGATTGTTATATGTAAGGCCATAGAGTCATGTACCATTAAAGGAAAATTAATGAGTAGGTTCATTATTCAAACTTTCACTTCGATCGCATGATTACGACACAAGAAATAAAAACTTAATTTTAAAATTCGCACAGCCGCCATCTTGAGGTTATGTAATCAATTGAACAAAGTTAGATGTCGGTGCATTACAATGTGTATAAACATATACTGTACCAAGTTTTATTGCGTTTGGTTGGTTAAATCGCGAGAAACGTCTATTTAAATGTCGCAACTTCGCTTGGCCGCCCTGTCGGTTTTGTAGTTACCAGGTTTTCAAAAGTTACAGGGTGATATCGGTAAAAGTTTCGGAGATATTGAATGCTGGTGAAATATTTCGCACAGCCGCCATGTTGGATTGGTGAGACGTACCAAATTTGAAGGGCACGGTCGGGGTAGTCTGGAATAGTGCTATGAACTTACCGAGTTTCATTGAAATCGCTCCAGCCGTTTAGAAGTTATTAGGGGTGGGATTGGGGCACACACCATCACACACGCACACACACACACACACACACACAGACTCACGGACGAAAGGTGATCTCATAAATGAAAATAGGCAAAAAGCAATTGTGACAATTTTAAATTCTCTATTAGGTTCTAATAATAGAGCCTCCGTGGCTCAGGCGGCAGCACGCCGGCCTCTCACCGCTGGGTCCGTGGTTCAAATCCCGGTCACTCCATGTGAGATCTGTGCTGGACAAAACGGAGGCAGACAGGTTTTTCTCCGGGTACTCCGGTTTTCCCTGTCACAATTTCATTCCAGCAACACTCTCCACTATCATTTCATTCCATCTGTCATTCATTTAATCATTGCCCCAGAGGAGTGTGACAGGCTTCGGCAGCCGGCACATTTCATATCCTCGCCGCTAGATAGGGGCTTCATTCATTCCATTCCTGACCCGGTCGGAGACTGGAAACAGGCTGTGGATTTTCATTTTCATTAGGTTCTAATAATATCACATCTCGGTACTTGAATTGAATCACTGTCTTTATGAGCTGAGTTGTGACAGTTTTCCAGGACGCAGACTTGATTAAAGGAAGTTACATTCTCCAAATAACAAAAAATGCATTTCTTTTTACATGTAGCAGTTGCGATATATTGATTGACTCATGAACGTAGTTAATGGGCGTAAGAATGCGGCGTTTGGCGCGATATTAGTTATTACATACTTTATCGTTGGAATATGAAAATGAATTAATGCTGAACATTCCTAACGAACAAAGTTGAGTGAATTGTTTCTCGGACGCGAGCAATACGCAAAGTTTTCACACCGCAAAGCACTCAACATAAGCCTCGCAAGAAGCAACGCGATTACTTTGCAGTTTTGCGTGCTAAGTTCAGAAGTTGTTCGCTCCAGGTCTTGTTATATGAGTTTAGTCTGACGTCATTCGTGTTCCAACAGAGTGTTATGTAATTAAATAAAACTTTATGTAAAGTTTTGTATTGTAAATGGAAAACGCATTGCCACGTTTTTGTGGCTGAATAATGTAACAACGTCCCAGCTAACCATTAAAAGTGGTCTACTGTTTCTCTCTTATAAATGTCGCAGAGAGACTGTGGAGGCTTTATAAAGACTGACTGGCATAGCTCAGTGCGTTAAAGTACAACACATTATATAGGCTGTTTATTTGTAACTCTTCAGTCGGTATGTAACGACACTCCTAGAAAAAACTTACATGTAGGCTATTAATTAGATTATCACAAATAATGGGGCAGTTTAGGATTACGCGTTTCGACTCTCAAGTGGCCATTATCAGATCAACATCATCGCTGTGTAAATTTTAATTATAATTTTATTGATCAATTACGACAATTAATTATTTAGTTTAAATTTTAATTTTAAATAGTGTAAATTTTAATTTTCATCTTATTAATTAATTATTTATTTAGTGTAAATGTTAACCTTAACACAGTGATCAGGATCTAATGATGGCCACTTGAGGGTCGAAACGCGCAATCCTAAATTGACCATTAAGTGTGAAAACTATAGTACATTATGCAACGAGCCTATAATGGCTATAATTAAGACACGAGTATTTTTATAGAACGAGCGTATGCGAGTTTAATAATTTCCATACGAGTGTCTTAATTACCATTATAGGCGAGTTGCATACGACTGTTTATGTTCGACGATAATTATAACTTTATTATATGTTTTAACATAAATATTCATAAATATCTGTTCAGTCACTACAGTAGAATGTTGTGATCGGGTGCTGCGGTGGGTAGTATATCTCTCTTGTCCAAGCTCTCTGGACAACCGACGCATGCGCTCTGTGTGCTTCAATGCCATATGTTC
The DNA here is from genome assembly GCA_946902985.2 of Meconema thalassinum. Lineage (NCBI taxonomy): Eukaryota > Metazoa > Arthropoda > Insecta > Orthoptera > Tettigoniidae > Meconema > Meconema thalassinum. The sequence goes on from OX336393.1 coordinate 50,143,284, forward strand.
AGATTGCGCACCAGTATTTAGTAAAACTGTCACTGAAGTCATGACAAAACCACGCGCTGTGTAGAAAATGGTTTTGGGGATATTAAGGTACCGGTACAGTGCCATTTCTTGTCTCATATTCGCCAGTTTATTTACACGAACATATGGACGGTGCGTATTCCATGTCGGTAATTTATTATAGTTCGATGTTGTGTTTATGTCCGACATGTTGGATTTTCAGTGCATGCACGAAGGTATCGTTACCTAATTGGTCAATGAACGAGCTCTGATTGGCTGGAGAAACAGAATCGTAATGAAAAACGGTGTTATAATGACCATCATTATGATACAGTTTTCTAACACATAATAGTGAGGGTCGAACATAAACTAATATATGTAATTTTTCCAGGAGTGTGTTTACATATTCATATCTTGTACCCCGCCCATTCATCGGGCACAATCGTGTTGACCGACTGAACAGCTACAAATGACAATTTTAAATAGGCAGTACTTCAAAAAGCTCGCTACGGTAGAAGGTAACGATTCAAAATGGTTTCACACTTATACACATAAAAAGTACTAACTACAACAAACGTAACATTCACAAAAGTGTAATGGTCTTACAGAATAAAAAGTCCCTCTCGGCGTTTAGCAAACGACTATCAATGAATGTAAATCTTGATCTCTGATTGGTTGGAGAAACTGTATCATTATGAAACTTGAACTATAATGAGCTTCATCAAGAACGGCTTCGATGGTGTAGTAAGTAGCATAGATTTATGGCATGTAAAAGAACCTTCCACAAACTACAATTGTGTGAAGCTAAATTTGTAGGTTAGGTTTGATTAACGCTCTATTAAGTTCCAACGCTCGTCGCCAGGTGCCGGTTGTGGTGGCATCTAGTAGCCAAGTTGTCGGCTTGGAGGCTGCAATAATAATAATAATAATAATAATTAATAATATAATATTAATAATCATTGACATATGGGTGACAGAACAACTACCGGAGGACTGGATGGTAGCTCCATCCTTTACATAAGAAAGGAAATATTAAAAATGTAAACAACTATCGTGGTACAGTGGAACTTGGATAATTCGAACCTCAAGGGACCAGTAAAATAAATCGAATTGTCCAAAAATTCGAATTAAGAATTTTCTTTGAAAAGGGAGAAGCCTCCGTGGTTTAGGCGGCAGCACGCCGGCCTCTCACCGCTGGGTCCGTGGTTCAAATCCCGGTCACTCCATGTGAGATCTGTGCTGGACAAAACGGAGGAGGACAGGTTTTTATCCGGGTACTCCGGTTTTCCCTGTCAAAATTTCATTCCAGCAACACTCTCCACTATCATTTCATTTCATCTGTCATTCATTTAAACATTGCCCCAGAGGAGTGCGTCAGGCCTCGGCAGCCGGCACAGTCCATATCCTCGCCGCTAGATGGGGGCTTCATTCATTCCAATCCTGACCCGGTCGGAGACTGGAAGCAGGCTGTGGATGTCCATTTCTTTGAAAAGGGTAGAGAAAATATATTGTATTACGTTTACATAATGATTTACGTTTAACAAAGCAGATTAACACACAGCGGCACTTTATAAAGACTGTATCGTGAATAACCTCAAAAGTTTCAAATGAAAAATAAAACCAAAATGTACTATTCACCTATTTAACGACAGTAGTAATCCAGCAATGTAGTTAAGTCTCAGACAAATCTACTGTTTTTCAAAATAGTTTGAGATTTTTACCTCTTTCCTACAATTAAGTTTCTCAGCCATCACAAAAGAATCTAAACAAGAAGTTCCGTGACGAACTAAAGAGCCTACTTTTCTTAAAATTTAAGATTCATGCCAATGATTAATCGATATGGATCTATCTAGAATAATGACGAAATTAAGTTGGTAATATCGAAATTTCTAATTAGTTCGAAATACTGTATACCTGGCATAATGTAGCCTAATAGAGAACTACAGTTGGCAGCCCTGGTGACTGAATATATTCTTAGTTCCATCTCTTAAGGTACAGAATACAGAATTTGGTTGGAGTCCAATGAATAGCATGGACGTTACATGCAGTTAAACATTGGATCTAACAGCGCGCGTAAAATCATGTTGGCAACAGTGTCATGCATGTATTGGTCAGAAATAATCTGAAATAATATGATCTATTGTTGTGCCAATTTTGAATGAAATCCATTAGTTAGTATAGAAGTTACATGCATTTTAAAATTGGACCTATAAGCAGGCTTAGAATCATGTTGGCAGCACTGACGTATATTAGTTACTCCAAAGTAATCTAGAATGCCAGGTACAATACGTGTGCAAAGTTTAGAGCTATTGGCTTGCATTCTTTCTGATATATTGATATTAGGGTAACAAAAATAGAGACCGCATTTATTAACAGTTGGCAGCCCTGGTTGCTCTTAAGAATACGCATAGTCATAGCTGTTGTGGTACACATAGCACATACGAAATTTGGTTGAAATCCAAATGATAGTATGGAAGTTACATGTATTTAAATTTGGACCTCTCAGCAGGCTTAGAATCATGTTGGTAGCACTGACGTATATAAGTTACTCCAAATTAATATAGAATGTCAGGTACTATACGTGTGCATAGTTTAAAGCTGTCGGCTTGCATACTTTCTCATATATATTGATATTTGGATAAAATAAATTAAGAGCATTTTTTAACAGTTGGCAGCACTGGTGATTCATAAGAATACGTTCAGTCATATCTGGTTATGTACACATACAACATAGGAAATTTGGTTGAATTCTAATTGATTGTGTAGAAGTTATATGCATTTAAATATTGGACCTATCAGTAGGCTTATAATCATTTTGGCAACACTGCCATGTATATGGAAATTAAACTGCAATATTATTATCTATATGTGTGCCGATTTTGAAATAGCTCCCATTCATACCTTCCAAGATATCCAACATGGAGCTCAAATTTCAATTGCGATTTTTCAGCAGTTGGTAGCACTGACATCATTTTCAAATATGGCCGTGAGATATTCAGGTATAGATCTTTTCTACCAAATTTTATTTCGATTGCTCCAGACGTTTAGGAGTTGATAGGGGGACACACACACACAGCCTGACAGACAGACAGACAGACAGACAGACAGACAGACAGAAGGACAGACAGACAGACAGACAGACAAACAGACAGACAGACACACATTTTCCCGGATCGATCTCATAAGACTACTTTTTCCTCATTTTTGCAATTTGTGAAAATTAGGCTAAAAATTTAAGGAACGGAAAACAGAACCACTTACACCATTTCTAATAATAAAAAAGTCCTCTCGGCACGCCGGAAGGCGGAGGTAGATTTCACCGGACAAACTTGGGGATAGGCGAAAATAGGCAGAATATGCAGGTTTTCGTAGAAGGATCAGACCTCATTTATTGCGAGAAGATATTTTATAATTGGAGCTTAATTAACTTTGTTTTTCGTCATTTTATGCTTATTTTAAACATTTTATTGTCTTATGGGAACGGTAACTTTCTTGTCATTTGGGGTCCATTTTTAGCCTACTTTTCACATTTTGCAAAAATGAGGAAAAAGTAGACTTATGAGATCGATCCGGGAAAATGTGTGTCTGTCTGTCTGTCTGTCTGTCTGTCCTTCTGTCTGTCTGTCTGGCTGTGTGTGTGTGTGTCCCCCTATCAACTCCTAAACGGCTGCAGCAATCAAAACCAAATTTAGTATGAGTAAAGATGTGCACCGGAATAGCTCACGTCCATATTTGAAAATGATGTCAGTGCTACCAACTGCTGAAAAAACGCACTAGAAATTTGAGCTCCATGTTGGATATCTTGCAAGGTATGCATGAGAGCTATTCCAAAATTGGCACACATGTAGATAATACTATTCCAGTTTAATTTGCAGGAGGCCAACCATGACAGTGTTGCCAAAATAATTTTAAGCCTTCTGATAGGTCCAATGTTTAAATGCATATAACTTCTACACTATCAATTGGATTTCAACCAAATTTTGTATGTAATATCTGTACATAAACAGATATGACTGGGCGTATTCTTAAGAGCCACCAGGGCTGCCAACTGTTAATAATTGCTCTCTCTATTTTTTTTTATCCAAATACCAATATATCAGAAAGTATGCAAGCCAACAGTTTTAAACTATGCACACGTATATTCTGACATTTTAGATTAATTTGGAGTAACTTATATATGTTAGTTCTACCAACATGATTGTAAGCCTGTTGATAGTACCAATTTTTAAATACATGTAACTTCTATACTATCAGTTGGATTTCAACCAAATTTCGTATGTGATATGTGTACCATAACGGATATGACTATAAGTATTGTTAAGAGCAATCAGGGCTGCCAACTGTTAATAAATGCTGTCTATATTCTTTTTACCCTAATATCAATATATCAGAAAGTATGCAAGCCAACAGCTCTAAACTTTGCACACGTATAGCACCTGACATTCTAGATTAATTTGGAGTAATAATTACAAGGCAGTGCTGCCAACATGATTCTATGCCTGCTGATATGTCCAATTGAAAAATACATGTAACTTCTATACTAACAAATGGATTTCATCCAAAATTGGCACAACAAGATATCATAATAATTCAGAATATTTCTGACCAGCACATGCATGGTATTGTTGGCAACATGCTCTTACGCGCGCTGATAGATCCAGTGTCTAACTGCATGTAACGTCCATTGGACTTCAACCAAATTTTGTATTCTGTACCTTAAGAGGTGGAACTAAGAATATATTCAGTCACCAGGGCTGCCAACTTTAGTGCTCTATTAGGCTACATTATACCAGGTATATTTTGAACTAATTAGATATTTCGATATTACCAACTTAATTTCGTCATTATTCTAGATAGGTTCATATACTGCAGAATAATCATTGGCATGAAAAGTAGGCTGTATAGTTCTTCACGGAACTTCTTGTTATACTTGTGGTTACACTGTCCTTATGCAAGGTTTCGACACTGATGTGTGACTATGTAACGGTCTGTTACTTCTTCACGCAAAATTATATCTCCCGCAGAGATTTTGGTTGGTTGCTCAGTTTAGGGGCTGCGACAACGCGGCCATGTAACCCCGTGTACTTAGGGATGGCTGTATTAGTCTGTAATTCAGGTAAAGACTGCAGACGGTCAATTTCAAGCAGTAGTTCCTAATGTTGCTACCGGGTACTACCGTCAACGACACCTAGCTGTGAACTTGGCTTCTAGATGCCACCGCAACCAGCAACTCGCAACGAACGTTGAAACTTCCCCTCCAAAGGAAAGCATACTGAGGGATTTTTAGCACTCTTAGAAAATCCGACGACATCGGCCGACTTTGAATTCGCGACCTTGGGCATAGACATTCAGCATGCTACCAGTTACGTCACCGAAGCCGCTTCACACTTAGTCAGATGAAAATCTGAATCTGATCTCGTGCAAGTCCGTTATCTTGGCAAAGTCTGATGGCTCATCCCTCATCAATTTTGTAGTGTTGCCATGGCAACCTCTGATAGCTCTTGGCATTTTCTTATAATTCCGAAATCATTTTTCTCATCCCTTGGCGTAATGGTGGGTCATATCAAAAATTCTTTCAGACAAACGTTTTAGGTATTTATTAGGGGAATATTGTCCATTTTGTACGGTTTTGATATTGTGCCTATTAAGAGAGATATGATTAATGTTTCCCGAAAAACCCACTCTTTCCCACCCCTTTGGTCAATGGTTGGTGCTATAAGAAAGCTCTTCAAACATAAATTTTTGGGCTTTATCCGACACATAGTATGAACGTTGAACGGATTCGATATGTCACATATTAAGAGAGTTATAGCAATATTACACTTTTTCGAAAAAAGCCCCCCATTTTCACCCCCTTCGTCCGATATAGCCCAGTAACGAACTCGACCGAAATGTTATAGGTATACATATTCGGTAAAAAAATCAAAGTGATTGGTGCTAAATTACGGCAGTTATCGTGTCCACAAGAAACTGATATATATATAGATACATAAATTATATATAAACTTTTGAACTGATGGTGGTTTTGGGGTCTGGGGGATGTGAAACGCGAAGATATGTCGAAATTTTCCGGAAGTCGAAACATGGTAGCCTACCCATTGCAATAGTTAGATTTCTAATGAAATCTACCTCTGGTTGGTTCCTCAGTTTAGGGGCTGCGACAACGCGGTCATCTAACCCCGTGTACTTTGGGTGAGTGTAGAATCTGTCTGATAAACGGTGTGAATTGTAATGGCTGTAGTAGTCTTAATTCAGGTAAGGACTGCAGACGGTCAATTTCAAGCAGTAGTTCCTAATGTTGCTACCAGGTACTACCTTCAACGACACCTAGCTGTGAACTTGGCTACTAGATGCCACCCCAACCAGCAACTCGCAACGAACGTTGGAACTTCCCCTCCGAAGGAATGCATACTGAGGGATTTTAGCTCTCTTAGAAAATCCGACGACTTCGGCCGGCTTTGAAACCGCGACCTTGGGCATAGACATTCTGCATGCTACCAGTTACGTCACCGAAGCCGCTTCCCACTTAGACGAAAATACTGAATCTGATCTCGTGCAAGTGCGTTGTCATGGCAACGTCTGATGGCTCATCCCTCATCAATTTAGTAGTGTTGCCATGGCAACCTCTGATAGCTCTTGGCATTTTCTTATAATTCCGGAATCATTTTTCTCATCCCTTGGCGTAATGGTGGGTCATATCAAAAATTCTTTCAGACTAAAGTTTTAAGTAATTATTAGGGGAATATTGTACATTTTGTACAATTTTGATATTGTGCCTATTAAGAGAGATATGATTAATGTTTCCCGAAAAACCCACTTTTTCTTACCCCTTTGGTCAATGGTTGGTGCTATAAAAAAACTCTTCAAACATAAATTTTTGGGCTTTATCCGACACATAGTATGAACGTTGAACGGAATCGATATGTCACATATTAAGAGAGTTATAGCAATATTACACTTTTTCGAAAAAAAGCCCCCCATTTTCACCCCCTTCGACCGATTTAGCCCAGTAACGAACTCGACCGAAATTTTATAGGTATACATATTCGGTAAAAAAATCAAAGTGATTGGTGCTAAATTACGGCAATTATCGTGTCCACAAGAAACTGATAGATATATTGCACCCTTCAATAAAGCATGGTTTCGTCGAGAGTCGTCTACGGGGTCGTGTTCAGTCCTGACTGCGTTACACAGCAAAGTTCGCTTAAAACAACATGCTCTAATGAATAGAAAGGTTCATGACAGAGGCTATACTAGAAATAAAATGAATAACAAGTAGAATAAAAGAAATTTAATGACTGAAAGGTATATGCATAATAATAATAATATTAATAAATAAAAACAAATCCTCCCTGACTTTCACCCCCTTAATAAATAATAATAATAATAATAATAACACTGAGTGGTAGGAACTCGCTCGTCACAACAAAACAATGTGAATGCAGCTTCACATAAATTATAAAATCATAACATAAGCATTTGAGCGGTAACAACGCACTCGTCACAACATATGGATACAAGTCCATTTTTCTCTGGTCAAGAAGTTATATAATGTGTGGTGTACTGTTCGTTAATAAGAAACTGAGTACTGATGCGAGTCCGTTTACAACTGAAACAGACATGTTGCTTACGGAGTGCATCTTTTAAATCACACTACGGCTATGGGACCCACCCTTAATTAATACACTACAACTACTACTGACACATGCAAGATCTAATAATATAAACAAAATTCTTACTGGTGCAGGAGCACACGGAATAAAAAAAAAGAGCATGCCAGAAATAGGCCCAAAAATGCTCTCATCAACTTGGGAACATAGCTCCGCGCACCCTAACTTGACTCGGGTCAAGAACGCATCAAAATAAACACACCGAAAATTGAACCAACAACAACAAAATACAAGCCTAAAGGCTGAAAAATTATGTTTACATTTATATGAAACGCCAGACAAACACGAATTTCGGTGGCTACCTTACAATTATGGACAGCTCCCATTTAATCAAGCAATACTCATTATAACCGATCAGGTTTTGTGAATTTAAACAACATCATAAATTGCAGTACAGGAAGCAGATCTGTTACTAATGACAAGACACGTTATCTGATTGAGCTCCCCCCCCCCCCCACTTGTATGAGTCACGCTGTCCTACAAATACCTCTCTCAGTCTGGCAAGCTAGGTGCAGTTTCCCTCTGGAAAAGTCAACAAATCTCACGCATCCCCTGGATGGCGAGAAACAAATATATACCACGAGTTCAGCCTCGTGAGGTCATGAACTGGGTTGACGTGGAGCAAGTCAGAATAATCACCATGATATATTCTCGCTAGCACATCATAAAAATCACATACGCACCCATAGCTTGGACTGAATCTCAAACACACTCACTCTGGGTCGGCTCAAACAGATCAACAATACTGCGTCCATTGACACATTAACAAAAATACACAACAAAAACTCGGGTGCAAATTGCCATCCCGTTCAAATCTGCTGGAAAGCAACTATCAAAATAATCTTGATCCGTCATAAAATTCTACTCACAAATAATCTTTTACCCTCCAAATTCTATTTTTAATCTCAAAATTAATTCAGTTCCATTTTTGTTGTAAGGCAAATCTCCGAATAATAATGCTTGACCGCGATTTACGCAAGCGAGATCGAGCATCGGCTGCGCGTCTCCGCGTAAAGTTAAACCAAATACAATCACAAAATATATAAAATTACGCAACGCTCGGCTAGTCCCATATTTAATGTGTCAGTAAAACAAAAACTAATAATCTACATTACCAAGCAAGCAAACAAATATTTACAAAAATATCCCATAACACCGTAGCTGATTTAATAAATAAATAAATTTATTTGGTACTCAATCCTTTAAAACAGCGCCAAGAATACGTCTGCAGCCATCTCCTTTAAGATGTTTATCTGGTCATTGACATCTTCAGGCAAACGTCCTGCTGGTTCCCAGATCCATCCTCGTTCTTGGACGACATCACGTGCTGAATTAAATAAAGTTTTGTCAGATACACACACGATATAATTCCTACTATATTCACCTATCAAGTACTAAATTCCTTGACAGTCTATTTGGTGAATTACTTCGATGAACTGGTCCTACTGATAGTGCTGGGACTATAAATAAATCACTGAAGTTATACTTATAATTTGACGACATTGTTCCATGGTCACAAACATGAAAATCTGCAGAGTATAAATGTTCCGTCCTCAGACGTACAAAAATTAGTAATACGTTCCGTCCTCAGACGAACAAAAATTAGGAATCGTTCCGTCCTCAGACGAACAAAAATTAGTATTGATCCTCGAAGCATCTTGGATCCTTATAAATGACACTGACTAGGGTAGGTGTGGAAGGGGATCTATTAAAAATATTCCATAATAACTATCAGACTAGCATGCGATCGGTATCATTGAGTTCGTAGCAGTGTGGAGGTTACGATTATGCTGTAGCCGGCTTGAATCGATCGTGGGATTAATCTGTAGATAACTCCCGCGTTAATCTATCCGTGCGCGTTCCCAAGCCGAGTTCCCGCTAAGACAAGGCGTCTTGATATTATTGGCCTAGACTCTTGTATGTCTTTGCGCGTTTTTGCAAACATTTCTGCCGTAGGGAGTGGTTCACATGATGATAGACCAATTACCTTGTAGCATTCGAATTCTTCCTTGGCGCCAATCTTCCTAGCAACAAGCCATAGTGTGCGTCCCCAAGCCAACATTCGCGCTAAAAGTTGCACCTGCTCTATGTCTCAAGAATATAAACGCATCCTCCTAAAATACCACAGGAGCTTAAACCATTGTGTCCTCTCGGCCACTGATTTCTCAATATTTTCCCAACAGCGTCTGGCTCTCATATCTGTTGTCTGTATAAATGTATCAAAAGACGATGAATAATTATTAGAATCCTTTATATAGCCTGCGGATAAAGGGTTCACAACCGCCCTGCATGGAAAAAATCGGACATAACAAATAGTCGAATTTTTTACAAATACATAACATCTGTAATCCATTTCTGCCAATCCTAGAGAAATCTCCCTCTCATCAGTCTACTCTAGCCGCCACTGTCGTTGGAGTCACAACACGTGCTCGTGTTTACATCCAGCTTCTTCATTCATTTAGACATTCCGCCAACCAGCCTGCTTGACTGATCGCCTAAGGCTAGTATCTCCCCTTTCCAGTGCCGTTATCTCTCTCGCTCGCTCTCCCGCTGTGTCGTCACCGTCAGAGCTCATTAGTGTCTGACCAACGCAGACTGTTCTCTACTTCCTCGTTCTACTGACGTACTCACAGACCCACGTATAGTTGAATGTGCAAAAAGGACGTCCATATATTCAATTTGCAGCATTATTTCTGCGTTCCCAAGTTTCATTAGTATAATACAACTTTAAATTCGCCGCGTTATAGACAGACATTGTACCTGTATTTAATTCTTTCACTCTGTATGCGTTTTTACCCAGATTCCGTACAATACAGAAGGGGTCCTCTCCATTTCCTCCGTTCTGCTACCATCCTCTTCTTCTCCTCCACGCTGTCGTCTTCTTCTAGTATTGACTCTTTTTCCGTATCGCACCGGTGTTTCTCTTCCCTACCGGGCTACGTTCTCTTGTACTCCTTACTGGCAAGCTTCGTTCGTCTTCCTGGCTGGCTGGTATATTTTCTTCCTCTCCAATTTCTTCCTTAAAGGTGTCAGGATTCGACCTCCTATTAATGGCACGTTCCCAATGTCCTTGTTCGTCCCCTCCATTAGCGTGTAGTTCTTCCAGGTAGCGCTGCGATTCGGCGTGCCTGTCATTCCAATCATTTCTATAATTCTGATAGTTCCCCTGGTTCTGATATCTTCTCACGCCACTGTCGATTATCATTATTGTTATTTTCATAACGTCTGTAGGGTCCCTCATTTCTCCTATTATTTCTCCATTGTTGGTATGCTCGCTGCTGATATCTATTGTTGCCCTGTGTCCGTCTATCATTGTTATTTTCATGACGCTGGTGTGACCTATTTTCGTCACCCTCCTGACTTCGTCTTGGTATTGTTGACACACTTGTATTTGTGGCCTGCGACCTGGTGTGTATTTGTGTGGGTTTAACCACCTCCGTTGTGTTTACAAGTTCCAGCTGTCGTCCCCCTCTTTGCTGCACGTGAGATGTTGTCTCGTCAATCTGACGTAAGATTTGTTCGGCTCGAACCGCTGTGTCCACGTTTGCTGCTACTAAAACCTGCTGAACATTTACTGGCAACTGCCGTGCAATCGTCATAACCAGATCTGATTCTTCTAAAGGATGATCCAGATCCCGAAATTTTCACAATTGTAGCGAAAAGAAATCTGAATATTTTGTCTGCTGAGTCGACTGATATTTTCTTGAATAAAGTTCCATTCTGAGACTTTGTTGTAGAGAAGCCGACCAGTACTTTTTAAGGAACGCAATCTTAAAATCATCTATCCCTCCGAAAGTATACTTGAAGCTCAAGAACCACGCAAGTACATTTCCCGAAGGAAATCGTTCCATCAGTCTTAAACGACGCGCGGGAGGCATATTATTATCATTAAAATAGTGATCCATCTCTTTAAGATACGCCTTCGGTGTGACACCAGAATTTTCTGTGAATTTATTAGGTTTAAATTCATTTGATCGAATTACTTGTACGACTTGAGGGTGCTGATAGCCATGTTGAGGGGTAGAAGTTCCTCCAACGTTGTTGTGAAATCCCTCTGTGCTAGTCGTTAGTGGGCTCCCTGTCATTCCGTGCCCATTCTCCGCGCTAATTGCCCTCTGGCTCGTTGAGTCAACTTCCTTATCTGCGTGCTCTGTCTGAAATAACGTGTTCTGTCCTAATGAGCGCAACTCTGCTTTAATGATTCTGTCCGACTGTTCTTTCATTTTATTCTTGATTTCTTCCTCAAGTACTTTAATGCGCGTATGATTTTCACCTACGGTCTTTATAATAGTTAGCCGTTCTTCTTTAGAGTCGCAGCTCATCTTGCGCCAATCCTTTCTGATGCTATCTTTTATCGCTCCTAATTTTTCTTCCATCTGCTGTTTCGTGTCCTGCTGATTCGATTCTATCTTCTCAAGGCTAACTTCTAGACGTAGATTATTCTCATCTATCGTACTCTTTAAATTATCCTGGTCCGATTCTAGGTTTTGCCATCGCTCTGCTGATTGTATTTCTAATTTATCCATGTCCTTTATTAAGCCCGTGATGCTTTCATTTACTGCTGACAATTGTCCCTGGATAAACGTAGAATCCTCCTCCATTTTATCAAACCGCTTTTCAAGACCATCCTGTGCCGTTTTAACCTCACTGTTATTTACCGTGCATGCTAATTCTATCTGAGCTAGTTTTGCTAATACAATTTCGTCCAAATCATTTAATTTACGGTTGAAGGTATCCTCTAATTTTTGTATCTGACCTAGCTGTTCGTCATTATTCTTACTTACATCAAGCGCGAATTGAACCATCTGCTGTGTAGTGTATTCTTTCATCTCTGCAGATAATGTGGCTAGCTGACTCGTATTTCGACTTTCTTGCGCTTCTAACTGTTTGTTTATATTTTCATTTACTTGCGCTTGTAAGGAGTTACCCTGTTCAATTAATTTAATTTCTAATGACTCACTCTGCTCGGCTAATTGTGATTTTATAGTGTCAATCATTTGAGCCTGGAATGACTCACTCTGTTCAGATAATTTTGCATTCTGTTCAGATAATTGTGCATTCTGTTCAGATATCTTAGTGTCCAATTTTTCACTCTGTTCCGCTAATTGTGATTTTATAGTGTCATTCATTTGAGCCTGGAATGACTCATTTTGTTCAGATAATTGTGTATTCTGTTCAGATAATTTACTGTCTAATCTTTCACTTTGTTCTCTTAATAGTTTCTGGTTTCGTGCCGTAGCACTCTCAATAATCGCCTGGATCTCTGCGACCGTCGCCATTTTCACACACAAAAATATATATAGCACTGAGAAGACAGGAGGATGGCATGCAAATGTCTCCCTGACACACACATATATAATTCTTGACATACATTTACTTCATTTGACCACATTCAGTTCATTTAAACTTATTCCCTTTACTCCCGTAAATCAATCATCACTGAATGGTTCTAATTTTACTTAATAAATTTTTAACCCCGCACACATTCAGTCATAAATTACTATCCAGATCTGATGTTAACACTGACTAATTAACAAAGTATTAATTGTCATTTAAGGCTACCAGCCTCCTAACATATTCATGAGTTTGACTTTCTAAACAAATCTAATTTTATATTTAATCAATGGGCGCCCGATTTCACGTACATTATTTTACTAATTACATCAATAAACAAAACGTGAATCGTATTTTAACTTGCAAACTCGTGATTCTACTGTATATTCCATTTTCTTGGCGGTCTTTCTCTTCGCCGTATTTACGTTAACTAATCACTTCCGGTGATCTCAAACAGTCAAAAACAGCGAAACACCCCATGTAGGGTAACAGCTTGTTTATGATCCGCTAGAAAAGCCCAAAATAACGAAACGCTCCACGGTATGACACCAGCTTATCTATGCTGTCTAACCCCCGTGTTCTAGCAGTTAACTAGCAACGAACTAGCCCCACTTGGCGCGCCAGCTTGTCTATGCACCCTTCAATAAAGCATGGTTTCGTCGAGAGTCGTCTACGGGTTCGTGTTCAGTCCTGACTGCGTTACACAGCAATGTTCGCTTAAAACAACATGCTCTAATGAATAGAAAGGTTCATGACAGAGGGTATACTAGAAATAAAATGAATAGCAAGTAGAATAAAAGAAATTTAATGACTGAAAGGTATATGCATAATAATAATAATATTAATAAATAAAAACAAATCCTCCCTGACTTTCACCCCCTTAATAAATAATAATAATAACACTGAGCGGTAGGAACTCGCTCGTCACAACAAGACAATGTGAATGCAGCTTCACATAAATTATAAAATCATAACATAAGCATTTGAGCGGTAAGAACTCACTCGTCACAACATATGGATACAAGTCCATTTTTCTCTGGTCAAGAAGTTATATAATGTGTGGTGTACTGTTCGTTAATAAGAAACTGAGTACTGATGCGAGTCCGTTTACAACTGAAACAGACATGTTGCTTACGGAGTGCATCTTTTAAATCACACTACGGCTATGTGACCCACCCTTAATTAATACACTACAACTACTACTGACACATGCAAGATCTAATAATATAAACAAATGAAGAATCTCCCTGAGATTCTTACTGGTGCAGGAGCACACGGAATAAAAAAAAGAGCATGCCAGAAATAGGCCCAAAAAGGCTCTCATCAACTTGGGAACATAGCTCCGCGCACCCTAACTTGACACGGGTCAAGAACGCATCAAAATAAACACACCGAAAATTGAACCAACAACAACAAAATACAAGCCTAAAGGCTGAAAAATTATGTTTACATTTATATGAAACGCCAGACAAACACGAATTTCGGTGGCTACCTTACAATTATGGACAGCTCCCATTTAATCAAGCAATACTCATTATAACCGATCAGGTTTTGTGAATTTAAACAACATCATAAATTGCAGTACAGGAAGCAGATCTGTTACTAATGACAAGACACGTTATCTGATTGAGCTCCCCCCCCCCAACTTGTATGAGTCACGCTGTCCTACAAATACCTCTCTCAGTCTGGCAAGCTAGGTGCAGTTTCCCTCTGGAAAAGTCAACAAATCTCACGCATCCCCTGGATGGCGAGAAACAAATATATACCACGAGTTCAGCCTCGTGAGGTCATGAACTGGGTTGACGTGGAGCAAGTCAGAATAATCACCATGATATATTCTCGCTAGCACATCATAAAAATCACATACGCACCCATAGCTTGGACTGAATCTCAAACACACTCACTCTGGGTCGGCTCAAACAGATCAACAATACTGCGTCCATTGACACATTAACAAAAATACACAACAAAAACTCGGGTGCAAAGTGCCATCCCGTTCAAATCTGCTGGAAAGCAACTATCAAAATAATCCTGATCCGTCATAAAATTCTACTCACAAATAATCTTTTACCCTCCAAATTCTATTTTTAATCTCAAAATTAATTCAGTTCCATTTTTGTTGTAAGGCAAATCTCCGAATAATAATGCTTGACCGCGATTTACGCATGCGAGATCGAGCATCGGCTGCGCGTCTCCGCGTAAAGTTAAACCAAATACAATCACAAAATATATAAAATTACGCAACGCTCGGCTAGTCCCATATTTAATGTGTCAGTAAAACAAAAACTAATAATCTACATTACCAAGCAAGCAAACAAATATTTACAAAAATATCCCATAACACCGTAGCTGATTTAATAAATAAATAAATTTATTTGGTACTCAATCCTTTAAAACAGCGCCAAGAATACGTCTGCAGCCATCTCCTTTAAGATGTTTATCTGGTCATTGACATCTTCAGGCAAACGTCCTGCTGGTTCCCAGATCCATCCTCGTTCTTGGACGACATCACGTGCTGAATTAAATAAAGTTTTGTCAGATACACACACGATATAATTCCTACTATATTCACCTATCAAGTACTAAATTCCTTGACAGTCTATTTGGTGAATTACTTCGATGAACTGGTCCTACTGATAGTGCTTGGACTATAAATAAATCACTGAAGTTATACTTATAATTTGACGACACTGTTCCATGTTCACAAACATGAAAATCTGCAGAGTATGAATGTTCCGTCCTCAGACGTACAAAAATTAGTAATACGTTCCGTCCTCAGACGAACAAAAATTAGGAATCGTTCCGTCCTCAGACGAACAAAAATTAGTATTGATCCTCGAAGCATCTTGGATCCTTATAAATGACACTGACTAGGGTAGGTGTGGAAGGGGATATATTAAAAAATATTCCATAATAACTATCAGACTTGCATGCGATCGGTATCATTGAGTTCGTAGCAGTGTGGAGGTGACGATTATGCTGTGGCCGGCTTGAATCGATCGTGGGATTAATCTGTAGATAACTCCCGCGTTAATCTACCCGTGCGCGTTCCCAAGCCGAGTTCCCGCTAAGACAAGGCGTCTTGATATTATTGGCCTAGACTCTTGTATGTCTTTGCGCGTTTTTACAAACATTTCTGCCGTAGGGAGTGGTTCACATGATGATAGACCAATTACCTTGTAGCATTCGAATTCTTCCTTGGCGCCAATCTTCCTAGCAACAAGCCATAGTGTGCGTCCCCAAGCCAACATTCGCGCTAAAAGTTGCACCTGCTCTATGTCTCAAGAATATAAACGCATCCTCCTAAAATACCACAGGAGCTTAAACCATTGTGTCCTCTCGGCCACTGATTTCTCAATATTTTCCCAACAGCGTCTGGCTCTCATATCTGTTGTCTGTATAAATGTATCAAAAGACGATGAATAATTATTAGAATCCTTTATATAGCCTGCGGATAAAGGGTTCAATATATATATATATATACATACATAAATTATATATAAACTTTTGAACTGACGGTGGCTTTGGGGTCTGGGGGATGTTAAACGCGAAGATATGTCGAAATTTTCCGGAAGTCGAAACATGGTACCCATAGCAATAGTTAGCTTTCTATTGAAATCTACCTCTGGTTGGTTCCTCAGTTTAGGGGCTGCGACAACGCGGTCATCTAACCCCGTGTACTTTGGGTGAGTGTAGAATCTGTCTGATAAACGGTGTGAATTGTAATGGCTGTATTTTTCTTAATTCAGGTAAGGACTGCAGACGGTCAATTTCAATAAGTACTTCCTTATGTTGCTACCAGGTACTACCGTCAACGACACCTAGCTGTGAACTTGGCTACTAGATGCCACCCCAACCAGCAATTCGCAAAGAACGTTGAAATATTGAAATATCGAGATTCTTCAGTGTCCTACTGTGACCATAATTTAAAGGACTAGCGGACCGACGTTCCCTTTCCCCAGCAGGCAATACAATTAGTTCCGGCAAGCTGCACAAGATGGCCGCTCGATTCAGTGGGCCAACCCACTTCTCTCATCTGCTGTCAAGGTCAAGTTTGTTTAAAATTGCATTACAGCAGGGATACGCTAAGTGTTGTTCCTAAGTAATTGAGTCATTTAATTATTTAACACCTATCATTAGGGTGTATCGGGCTCAACTGGCTCCTTATTAACATTCATGGCTGGAGATGGATTCCTGTGATAGCCTTGCCGTTTTATGGTGACTACTAGTGGCTTTTGGACGCGCATCATAATGAGAATCCAGTAATCTCACCAGCAGCTGTCACAATTATAACATGAGGAAATCTGCGTTTCCTGAACGACGAATATGATTCTTACCTCTCAGGGTAGATCATTTACACACATGCTCACGGAGTCTCAACGGACATCACTCGTGGCCATAATTCATGCAAGCGTTGGATACAGACAGGCTCTGTCCAATTCGCTGCGAATAATAGAGTATGCACAAGGGCGATACTACTCGTAGATTAGCCAACTTCTCACCTAACGCGCAAGCTATATTAGTTTGGTCCCCGCAATTATTATTTACGTAAATCACTGGATTCTACGTTAATTCTGCACGCTTATATGCGGCTCAAACAATACTTCACATAGATGACTCAATTATTAAGGCACCCGCGTTCTCTCTGTAATAATACTTAAGCCAAAGCTTTAAATAGCTCCTAATAACAATGTATAAATTTACTGGCTTACATTACTTTAATGGTCCTCAAATATAATCCTAAGGATTGACCATATCAAATATTCATTCAACACATCATTGACACTGAAAAACACTCGTATCTCGCTATATTCCACGTTACTTTCTTACTGTTTACCAAAATACAGTATCTTTATATTAGACATGACACACTTTGAACATTATTTAGGCCAAAAATGCCTATTACTTTACCGTTGCCGACCCCAGATTATTATTATTATTATTATTATTATCATTTAATGTTATCGTTACATTCATCACTATTTTCGGCCTGCATGGCCCTAAACAAATCACCTTCCAAGCCATATTCTTCAAGACGAGTGGTGAAAACTCGTTCAATAAGTGACTGTGACATCTTAGTCTCAACGTGATAAATCGTTATATGGTGAACTATTTATTTATAACAACATTGTAAATTGGTACTCACTTTTTATTTTCGCTGGATGGTACCAGCCTTTCAGCTTCAGGCCTACCATGACGCTTGATTTAAGCCATCATGTTATATTTTTCACAACACTTAATTTCACACATTTCCCACATGATAAACATACTCTTATCAGTGGCCTCTTTCACATTTACACAATGCATATTAATCACTGTACACATGAACACTTTTAAATCACTATTACACAATTTATGTACACTTATTCACTATTTCACAGGTTGAAACTTACTCGGACTCTTCCTACGCCTGATCTCAGAGATGCGATGCAATTACGCCAACCGCTGGTCTCCGTGAAAGTTTAACAGCGTTTACGGACGTTCGATCCTCGTCACCTGCAATATCGTTCAGCTCACTGTCCAGATTAGGTGGCAATGATTCCCAAGCTCCCATCATTGTAGTGATCCTGATGATAATGTCATATACAATTCTGACAATACCTCCCGGTATATGAAATGTTCAAAAACATTATAAGTTCCTTTTTCGCTGTGGCGAATTTATATTTGCGTCAGATAATAGATAAATATCTGTATTAAATTACTTCGACGCACTTCATGATTACTTATGAAGCTGTACGACTTGTTTCATTGTTCTTCAACGGCTGGGCGTTGATACTTTAACATTTTGCGCGCTTACTGGCAGCGTATTAGTTACGTGTAAACAGACTGAAGACAACAAGACAACTCAAGACGACTGTAGACGACTGGCTTGGCCTGCACTGTTCCCTCCTTATAAAGGTTTCTCGTAAAAACTAGTCCACCGGACATGTGGCTGCGACTCCTTCCTTGAAATAATACCTTTTCAGCCGAAATGACATATACACCTTGTTTCTTTAAGTGTGGAGGTTTCATAAACGTTCGCGTGCCGGCGATCGCTTCGGCCAATTAATTACAATTAATTGCCTTAGTCCAGCGCGTCAGGACGCCACAATGGTGATTCCCCCTTGACTGGTCACCAAATCACTCCTCTTGAGTGTAGGCTCGGTAGTAATGCGTTCATTTAGAGCTATAGGCCTTAATTTAGGTGTAAAATCATTCCTAAATTATCTCTCCTAAAATATATTCACCTGGGTGTACATTTCACTCCATTTTAATGCTCCACTTGGCTGTAATTAATTTCCGTGGGCATTCATCCCTACCCTAGGTTTCATCGTTGTCAGGCGGAGAATACCCGGGTCATTAATTTTGAGCTGTCTCCTCGCTCCAGACGAAATTAGATCCCTTGGCGTCTATGGTCTCCACCCATTTTCCAACTGCAATTAGTAAAAACGTCAACTGGCCTGCTCTCGTTCCTGTAGGCTTCGAAAACGTATATTTGCTTGCATTTGCTTCCAATTCTTTATCTTAAAACTGCTATGATATTCACATACAGGCCGTGAAATCATGCTACATTATTATATCTCATTATTTAACACATTGCTCTTCGGGTTCCCTAAAACTGTTCCTCCTCAGAGATCAATGGTTCGATTCCCGTTAGAGTCATGTGCCTGGTCTTCTCAGATAGGACCTGAGTTCGATGCCATTCTGACGTGACCAGTTGGGCACAATACATACATAAATTATATATAAACTTTTGAACTGACGGTGGTTTTGGGGTCTGGGGGATGTGAAACGCGAAGATATGTCGAAATTTTCCGGAAGTCGAAACATTGGACCCATTGCAATAGTTAGCTTTCTAATGAAATCTACCTCTGGTTGGTTCCTCAGTTTAGGGGCTGCGACAACGCGGTCATCTAACCCCGTGTACTTTGGGTGAGTGTAGAATCTGTCTGATAAACGGTGTGAATTGTAATGGCTGTATTTGTCTTAATTCAGGTAAGGACTGCAGACGGTCAATTTCAAGCAGTAGTTCCTAGTGTTGCTACCAGGTACTACCGTCAACGACATCTAGCTGTGAACTTGGCTGCTAGATGCCACCCCAACCAGCAACTCGCAACGAACATTGGAACATCCCCTCCAAAGGAAAGCATACTGAGGGATTTTAGCGCTCTTAGAAAATCCGACGACTTCGGCCGGCTTTGAAACCGCGACCTTGGGCATAGACATTCAGCATGCCACCAGTTACGTCACCGAAGCCGCTTCCCACTTAGTCAGATGGAAATACTGAATCTAATCTCGTGCAAGTGCGTTGTCATGGTAACAATGATGGCTCATCCCTCATCAATTTAGTAGTGTTGCCATGGCAACCTCTGATAGCTCTTGGCATTTTCTTATAATTCCGAAATCATTTTTCTCATCCCTTGGCGTAATGGTGGGTCATATCAAAAATTCTTTCAGACAAAAGTTTTAGGTAATTATTAGGGGAATATTGTCCATTTCGTACGGTTTTGATATTGTGCCTATTAAGAGAGATATGATTAATGTTTCCCGAAAAACCCACTTTTTCCCACCCCTTTGGTCAATGGTTGGTGCTATAAGAAAACTCTTCCAACATAAATTTTTGGGCTTTATCCGACACATAGTATGAACGTTGAACGGATTCGATATGTCACATATTAAGAGAGTTATAGCAATATTTCACTTTTTCGAAAAAAAAAACCCATTTTCACCCCTTCGACCGATTTAGCCCAGTAACGAACTCGACCGAGATTTTATAGGTATACATATTCGGTAAAAAATTCAAAGTAATTGGTGCAAAATTACGGCAGTTATCGTGTCCACAAGAAACTGATTTACATATATATATATATATATATATATATATATATATACATAAATTATATATAAACTTTTGAACTGACGGTGGTTTTGGGGTCTGGGGGATGTGAAACGCGAAGATATGTCGAAATTTTCTGGAAGTCGAAACATGGTACCCATTGCAATAGTTAGATTTCTAATGAAATCTACCTAGAAAACGCATAAGTTCTGTGATGTGGTTTGTTGCTTGGGCTGTACTCGGAACAGTTGTTTCGGGAACTGACCCAACTTTTTGGCTTCCGATCGGCTTCTTACCCGTAAAATGTTCGAATTATCCAAAATATACTCTAATTCGAATTAACCATGATTTTTTAGCATTGATTGTATATGAAATGCTAGGGACCAAGAGGAAATTCGAATTATAGAAGTTCGAATTAGCCACGATCCACTGTATCTCATGACTCCCAGTAGCGTACACGATTCTATCGTTATGCATCCTAGAACGATTACAACAACAAGTTGAACGTTCGCTTGGCCGATCAGCAGCAGAGCAGATCCACAATCGTAAGGCTATATTAAGATATTGTTACGTGCCACCCCCTAGTGGCACTTTTGTTAACTGGATTACGGTGGGGGTACAAAGCACAACACCAATTACTGCTTAAAGAAATAATTAACTTTATTGTGGCCAGAAAATTACATTAGTCAGCAAATACAAGCAATTAGGAGCCTTATTCCAGTTTCCTCAAGTCTCTTCCTTGAGCGCTCTTGGCCCTTCCACTTGTCAACAAACCACAGAAGTTAATCCTGCCGCTAATGAGCCTAGTGGCCTTGACAGAACTACATGCAACTTCTTCCTAATGTGCGCCTACTACAGTACTTACGACCACTTGCTGCGCGCTGATCACAAGCTGGGAGTAACAATGTCACTGGATTTCGTAACTCGCACAGCACTTCGTCACCACACTTCTGTCGCACAAGATAATCGCTCGCACTAGCTCGTAACACAACAACGGCCACTGCTTCACGGGTCACTCTTATATAGCAGGCCGGTGACTCAAATTCTTGTAGATCCATCCAGGGTCCACGGCTTCTCGAGGTTTCCATCGCTGGTCCAGTCACGAATATTCTGGACTATCCCTTTGTCTGTAGTAGCCCTGTTGCATAAGGCGCGCGCAATACAGGAGGCAGGCCACAGCCCAGCCCTGGGGCAGTTGTGACTCAGCGGCGAGTGATGACACAAACTCACAGCCGTAACAATATCATATGCTGAGAGGTCGAACATAAGTGTGTAACTTTTGTAGACTTCGGAAAGGCATACGACTGCATTGATCGCCATGTGTTGCAGAAATGGGAGTTGAAGAATTACTGCTAGCGGGAATACGAGCAACCCTGACAAATACTATCTCCAAAATTAAAATGGGTGTTAGACAGGGAGATGGACTTTCACCCCTCTTGTTCAACTGCGTACTGGAGAAAGTAATACTGCAGTGGCGTCAGATAGGCCTACTACGAGACAGAAACTTGTTCCGACAGTTAAGGATTGGGACGAAGAACGGGGTGGAAATCAACTGCTTAGCTTTTGCGGATGATATAGCCATACTGACCGAAAGATTTGAAACTGCAACAGACGAAATCAATGTGCTGAAGGAGGTAGCAGACCAAACAGGCTTGCGGATATACTTTAAAAATACGGAAGTAATGTCAAACATTAAAGACTACACGACCCAACTGAACACCGAATATGGAACAATAAACCGTGTGCATACGTTTAAATACGTGGGTGAGGGGCTCCAATCAAACGGACAAGATACAGAGGCCATAGCGGCAAGAGCAGAAAAACTGGAGGTAGCTTTTCAAACCACCCGGAAGATATATAACAAACACCGGTATCGCTCTGAGCGTCAGAATGCACTATCCTCTCTCAGAAATGTGCGCTTGCTAAGTTAGAGCAAAGAGAGAGAAACACACTTCGTCCAAACTACAAAAACGGGATCTACGTAAGAAAAACCAGGCAAGAAATCTATTCTAAGATAGAGAAGATCACGGACACAATGCACAAACGCAGGGCTCGCTTCTACGGTCACTTGCGACGGATGGACGACTCTAGATGGACAAAACGTATATTTAACAATTTCGACTCAAAACCAAACCAACAGTTACCTGGTACGTTAACGCAAAGAAATACCTCCAAGAAATGGGCCTACGACCATATGACGCGCAAAAACGAGACCTTTCCCGAACAAGCATCGTGACTTTTGGGACTTTCCGAGATGAGAAATGGACAACCGGTGCAAAGAGGTCGGATGAACGCCGTGCTCGTCACATCAAGTTAATGAAAACCTACTGGATCAATCGTAAATTGAATACACGCCAGAATGTATAGTGAAACTTATCGTGGTCCCTAGTTGGCCGATTAGCGAGTAATAAACACTAATTAGTAATTATTGAAGCGTTTGAAATGTGGTGTTACAGGAGAATGATGAAGATCAGATGGTAGATAGGGTTACAAACGAAGACGTTTCAAGACGTGTGGGAGAGGAGAGATGTTTTTGGTAACTACTAATGAAGAGAAGAGATAGGTTGGTAGGACACATACTAAGCCACCCAGGAATTGCAAGCATAGTTGGAAGGAAGGGTCGAGGACAAGAACTGTATGGGTAGAGCAAGGTTAAACAGATTGCCTCGGATGTAGGGTGTGGTAGTTATGTAGAGATGAAACGATTAGCTCAGGACAGGGAGGCATGTAAAGCTGCATACAACCAGTCAAAAGACTGAGGACTCAAAAACAACAACAGTAATTAATGTATTTGAATCGCAGCCAGTGGCCATAGCTGGGTTGGTTCCCCATCAAGTTCAATTTCAAGTAGTTCCAACTTTGGCTATCAGAGATGGCACTGACATCTAGCAGCGAGCGTTAGAACTTCATAGCGCATTTCTAACCAATAACCTACACATTTAGCTACACACTACCTCGCCGGCTTTACTTCCCCTCCGAAGGAAGGCATGCTGAAGGATTTTAACGCTCTTAAAAATCTGACGACTTCGGCCGGGTTTGAACCCGCGATCTTGGGCATAATAGTTCAGCATGCTACCGACTACGCCACCGAAGCCCCCTTAATGTATTGGTAACAGGGATGGATTATTGGAGGAGGGCGGCAAGAAAATCGAGATTGCATAAAATTAGAAATACGAGAATCAGAGAAATTAGGCTGGTTTGAAAAAATGTACTAGAAGTGGCTGAAGAACGAAGATTACAATGGTTTGGACATGTGAAAATGATGCAGAATAGTAGAATTCCAAATTTAATGTTTACAGTTGCAAACGGAAATGGGGTAAACCAGGAGAACAATGGATGGATGGTGTAAAGAGAAACATGGTTACCAGAGGCGTAACCGAGAAACATGCTGAAGGAGGATGTAGAGTAGAATATTTTTTGTGTTGATGGAAAACTACGGCATTGTAGAATATTCCTAATAAATAATAATAATAATAATAATAATAATAATAATAATAATAATAATGAAAATCCACAGCCTGCTTCCAGTCTCCGACCGGGTCAGGGAATAGAATGAATGAAGCCCCCATCTAGCGGCGAGGATATGAACTGTGCCGGCTGCTGAAGCCTGTCGCACTCCTCTGAGGCAATGAGTAAATAAATGACAGATGAAATGACAGTGGAGAGTGTTGCTGGAATGAAATTTGTGACAGGGAAAACCGGAGTACCCGAAGAAAAACCTGTCTGCCTCCGCTTTGTCCAGCACAAATCTCACATCGAGTGACCGGCATTTAAACCACCTACCCAGTAATGAGAGGCCGGCGTGCTGCCGTATAAGCCATGGAGGCACCAATGATAATATAAATAATAATAATAATTATAATAATAATAATAACGACAATCCGCTTGAGTGCCTGCTTTGAATGGTGGTGTTGTCTCTTAGTGTGTCATGAGTGTTTGTGTATACCCCAGGGGAAACATCTAGTAGGACGTGGGTTGGCGACCACGGGGCCCCAGCTGAGTCCGGCATTGCTTCCACTTACTTGTGTCGGGCTCCTCTCCGTCTTATTTCCTGTCGACCTCACTTGGTCAACTCTAGTTCTCTTCCGTCCCCGACGGTATTACGGTATCCGAGGCCTAGGGCCTTAATTGGCCCTTGTCTCATCTGATACCCTTCTTCTGTGAGTTGTCAGCCTTCTTTTTATTTTCCTGTTACCTCCTGCCTTGTGCTCAAGGCACTCAAGGAGGCAAGGCATTTCTTTTCCTCCTGTCCTTGATTTACCTTGTTCTCCTTTTGTTTTCCATTTCTTCTGGTATGTGAGTTAGTAGCTAGTTTTAGTTATAGTTTACATTTCATAATCATCTCCTCCTTCTGGTGCACCCTAGATATTGCTACACCCTCAGGGGCTCACGGCTGGTGAGTTCGTGAGTTGGCGACCCCGAGGGATTCCTGAGCTGGGTCTGTTTTTTTTTTCCTTTTATCCATTACCTGTGGGGAGGACCCTCTCCTCTTTCGCTTTGCTATCTGCCTTTTAAGGCTCTCTTCCTTCCAAGTCCCTCAATCCGCGTTCTTCGGGGGTTGAGGGCGTCACGATCACCCAAACCATTAGGGGCCGATAACCTAGATGTTAGGCCCCTTAAAACAACAACTATCATCATCATCAGTGTTTATGTACTGTACCACATGGGAGAAGTCCACGTCCAAGTTGTGCAGCCTGTACCGCGGTAAGGACTCGTGCTCTCGCCACTGCTCGCCGTGCATCAAGTGCAGCGCCGAGACAAGCTGGTAGTGGCGCAGCAGGCGGAGCTGGGGAAGCTGGCGGAGTATGACGGCCAAGTCAGTAGCGGTCACTTGAACTGTTCCCAGGTGTAGCTCTTCGAGACGTATCTTCTCTGGACCACTCAGATCTCCTGGGACCAGCCGGCTCTCTCGACTGATGTGCAGGGCGCTGCAGAACAGAAACACTGTTAAATGGTACCTCTATACCATCCATGTTAAATTTCCAAAGTTAGTGCTCTGTTTTCTCATAAACTACCCTGCATGAATCTTACTATATTTTGGTGTAATTATAGAACAATACATTCTTCAGCTATTGACATTTCGTTTGTTAATATTGGACTTAAAATAGTTTTTTTTTAATTGCCTTCTTTACCTTAAATGTATACAATGAACTGCCTAGTAACTCAGCCTTGTTTACAGGTAGGACTTGGAAAAAATGTCCGTTGTTACTAAGTTAGCCCCTCTATATTGTGTTACAATTTCAAGTTCTTGTGATTTATAGTTACTGACAAAATGGGGCATTAGCATGGAATAAGTCATTTCAGGGAAAATTGAACTTAGAGATGATGCTTGCATTTAAAACATCCCTGTACCATAGAGCTCTTCACACATTTTAGGTCTTTCCAGAGATGCTAGAGGAAAAATAATACTCAGAAAGAACAGACTCCACACTACCGAATTCAGGCAAAAAGAAAAATTGCATTTTCCCGCCAAACTAGGGTACAGTCTCCCCTAAACCAAATAGAGGGAAATCCGCATAGCCACAAAGCCAGCCCCGAGAACCAGCCAGCATACGAGCCATGACCCAATGAAGTATTACACAACAAATCAATACACAGCACTGATAGATCCAATGTAACATTTCATTTCTGGTATATACATATTTTTAAATGAGAGGAGTTAATGAGAGATGAAATGAATGAAGATGAAACTGGGCTAGGAAGTGGCCGTGGCCTGTCAGAAAGTACCGTCCCAGCATTTGCCTAGAGTTGAAAATGGGAAACCACAGGAAACCATTTCAAGGACGGTGGGGCTCAAACCCTTGTCTACGGAGTCCACTGAGGGCAATACAATCTGAACTGACCATTTGACAACAATCACATACTCATATAAGCAAGCAAATTTTGAGGTCATTCTCCACTATCAGTATCTTACAAACTTCACATCGCCCCGCGACCCTGGAACAGCGAGGTATTATAGGTAACAACTAGAGGCATGATTTTTTCGCATTAATGATAATCGTGTCAAAAAGTATTTTGAAGCGATTTTGCGATATCTTTACGAATCATACGTTTCTGGTTAATACAGTCAGGATATTACGTTCGCGAATTAAAGCGATAAGACCATCTCAAAGTGAAATTCAATTATTTCGTGATGAGCCCGAAATTACAGGGAAATCTGTAGTGAAAAACGAGCTAGAAATTTTGTTTCAAGATTATGTATGAGAAGAAAGAGAGGAGCGAACAATGATTCAACAAGTTGAAATAATTCAGTCACTGCTAGCATTAAAATTAATGCAAAATCAGGAATATAATACAATAAAATTGGATGCTTACTAATAATTTATACATCTACCATTCATATAAATAATTCAGAACTACAATAATGAAACAATTAATGATTAATTTTAGATTTTCATTAAAGCGAAATTAAAGCGACACAGCAATATTTTCCGAAATAACGCGAAAATTAGTATCCTTCTCGCGAAATCGTACAAAAATTAGTGCGAAAAAATATACATCTCACTATAACTAACAAATATTGACTATTTGTATTATTTCAACTGCAAATAAAGAAGTGTACATATTGTAAATATTATCAACCATACTTTTAGATGTAAATTTAATAGTGTAATGGATCTGATGATGATCGCTTGACAATCGAAACTGATCATCCAAATGTATTTATTAATTTCATGACATTTTTCAGGATTGGGAAATAACCCATCACAATCGTGTTGACCGACTGAAAAACATCAAATTTCAATTTGTAAGGCAACACTGAAAATTGGCGTCCGATAACCTAGATGTTACGCCCCTTAAAACAACAGTTATCATCATCATCAACACTCAAAATGCTTCAAACACGATAATGTTCATTTAGTTTTAACCCTTTGACTTTCAAAGTAGCGATCTGTCGTTACGTCCTGTTCGTCAGGGTAACGATCCATCGTTACCGGAATTTATTATTGATTATTTCATTATTTTACGCTTGATAGCAGTAATTTTCAGAGAATATAAAGAAGGCTTTTTAACTCCCTTTTATATTCCGCGGGAACCTCTGGCAATCTGTATTTATATTAATTCTTAGAGTCTGAAATAGGTGGTCACAGAGTTTCGTGTCTAGTTTACATCGTGGTTGGTGGCAAATTTTTCTCAGTTTTCGTTGGAAACTTTGGAATCTTGATATTTACCATGTTATCAAATAAAATACAGTTTCTTTTAACATGAGTAGTAGACTTGACAAGTGAATTCCATTTCCCAAAATTATTCCAAAAAATTTAAAATCTGAAATTATTTATTTATTTTTCTTTAACATTGAGATCATATGAATCAGAACAAGAAGCTATTAACCAATTTGATCAGTTAAAAGAAACGGCAAAAAAGCGGGCTTACAGATTTCGTTGGTAAAAACAGAGATGTTGACAAGTGATCAGAAATACATTAAGAAAATGATAAAAACAAATTATGAGAGCATCAGGGTCACTGACCGATTTAAATATCTTGGAGAAATAATTAGTAGCAATGGAACGGATAAATTGGCAATTGAGAACAAAAAAGGGAAATTGGAAAGATTAAATTTTTGTGCAAAAATATATACAATAAAAAGAACCTGTCTATCAATGCAAAATTACGACATTTTAATGCAGTTGTTAGACCAGTCATCTTGTACGGCATGGAAACTACAAATATAACCGGAATGAAGAATTTGCTCAAGATAGAAAGAAGAATTTTAAGAAGGATTTATGGTCCTAGGAAAACACAGGAAGGTTATAGACTGAGATCCAATGCAGGAATTTATAGTAAAATCGACAACCTTCAAGTGATGATCAGTAAACGGCGACTTCAGTTCTACGGACATATGGTCCGCATGGATTGCTCAAGGTTAAACAAACAATTTTTTGATAAAATCTGGAACTATAAAGGGCAAGGAGGCTATGTAAAACAAATGAAAGAACTTCAAAAATTCAAAATTCCTGAAAAAGATTGTCTAAATCGAATAGAGGACAGAAAAAAATTGGCCTCAAAATCCTTGACGGGGAGAAGAAGAATCTCAACAGAGGAGAATGGACTGCTGAGAAGAGCTGCGCAATCGACCAGGATGAAAGACTTCTGGAAGAGAAAGAAGGAAACTAGACCTATAAAGAAGTGATATTTGCGTGGTCCTTGTTGGCCTGTCCGCGGTGTATATATTGAGATCATATGGCTCAGACACATCACTTATTTTCAGTACACTCTATGTATATAATGTTTTATTTTAATATCTTTATTGGTCTCTCTTCCATCTTATTTTGAAAGAAGTGTGTGCACAGCAAGGCAAATAAGGTTGACAGTTTTCACACATCCATCAGATGAGCGCTTGAAAGTGAAAGGGTTAATATTTTTTGTCATGTTTAGTATTCCGGGCCGTCAGCACGCATTCTTGAGCGAGGCTGAAGCCTGGTGAGCTCACAGCCCACAAGGACCATAACGGTGATGCATGTACGGTGTAATGTTTATGTGCTCAGTTGTACAACTATCGTTATATTTGTGATATGTACCTGTACAACAATGTTTGCTCTAGTAATGTGTGTGCCTTGTATTTCACAACGCAACAAGTGTGTGTGTGAAGCCTGATTTATCAAACAAGCAGTGTAATTAATGTAGACCAAGTCTGAAGGGCTTTAACATTATGCCTCCTGACTCGCGGTCATATTCAAACTGATATTCAACGATATTTACAGGCAACTACATTGAAACCATTCACAAGTACAGATATGTAGATAGATTATTGTCAGGGGTCCGTGGTTCAAATCCCGGTCACTCCATGTGAGATCTGTACTGGAAAAAACGGAGGCAGACAGGTTTTTCTCCGGGTACTCCGGTTTTCCCTGTCAAAATTTCATTCCAGCAACACTCTCCACTATCATTTCATTTCATCTGTCATTCATTTAATCATTGCCCCAGAGGAGTGCGTCAGGCCTCGGCAGCCGGCACAGTTCATATCCTCGCCGTTAGATGGGGGCTTCATTCAATCCATTCCTGGCCCGGTCGGAGGCTGGAAGCAGGCTGTGGATTTTCATTTCATTGTCAGGAGTATTTAGAACTAGCAAACACAGAATATATCCCACAAACGAGACAAACAGAGACACTTGGGAATGCGACCTCAGGCAAAGAAGGGGAAAGATATGCTTGGTTCGTTAGTTTAGGGGCTGCGACAACGCGGTCATGTAGCCCCGTGTACTTTGGGTGTATGTAGAATTTGTCTGAAAACCGGTGATAATCGTGATGGCTGTATTAGTGTGTATTATCTGTGATTCAGGTAGAACGACTGCAGACGATTAATTTTTTCAAGTAGTTCCTACGTTTCAAATGCTACCGTCCACGACACCTAGCTGCGGACGTGGCTACTAAATGCCATCACAGTCAGCACTTGGTGGCGAAAGTTGGAACTAATATAGCGTTATCAAACTAAACTACAAATTTTAACTTCCTCAAGTGTAGTTAGTGGAAATTTCTTTTTCATGCCAAAAATCTATGACATGGGACCGCCGGCTTTACTTCCCTCCAAAGGAGGTATACTGAGGGATTTTTAAAGCTCTTAAAAATCCAACGACTTCGGCCGGGTTTGAACCCGTGATCTTGGGCATAGAAGCATAGCATGCTAGCAACTACGCCACCGAAGCCTCTAGATAGCTAGGGGCCAGGCCCAAAAGGGAAATCCCCCCTCTGTTCAAATCGGAGAGTGAATCATGATAGACACTGGATAAGAAATATTTCCACATTGCCCAGATGTCAATCTACGCTGACCAGGGTATCATTGTATAACGAAACATGTACGAGGGCAGATCAAAAAATAAGTTGCACTTCCCAGTTTATTACACCACCTATACAACAGCAACACGCCTATAACGACACACAATGTAACGTCACTTTTCCACATAGTTTCCAAGAGGCTCCAAACATTTCTGCGAACGAACAACCAACTTGTCGATGACGGATGGATACAAAGTTCATCCAGCGTTCTGCAAAAACACGGAGCCAGTGGCCTTCACCTCCTCATCGGTCTGGAAACGTCGACCACCGAGCTCCATTTTGAGCTTAACGAACAGATGAAAGTCACATGGCGCTAGGTCAGGACTGTAGGGTGGTTCTTGACACACCTCACACTTGAACGCAGCAGCCGTTCGCTTGTTTGGCGGGCCTAGTGAGGTGTTGCGTTGCCGGGAAATGGCGCTCTCCCCAAACACAACACTAATTTCACGATGAATGTCCGCAATTCTTCCTTTTGGCCCATATGAATCGGATTGTCACACGCATCTCATATTTGGAGTAAACGTCCAGTCGACGCGCCATTGCATTTGACCGCTATTCACACCATACAAGACGAGACACCACAGCGACCTGCCTAACAGATGTGTGGGCAGTGTCTGTCCCTTTCTCCGCTGTGCCCAGGTTTGCGACACACAGCGCGCTGCTGCAGCGCGTTAGTGCAACTAACCTTTTGATCCACCTTCGTACGTATTAATTTAGTTATTAAACTTTTTTCTAGTGTGTGACAACGCGGGTCTTATAATTTGAGATTGATAGATAAGAAGCAATGAAGGAACAGATTTAAAAAATTACCAAATGGAAGATATTGTTCGGCTAATATAATCCAAAAGGCTACGCTGGCTGGGTCCCATTGAAAGAACGGGAGACACATGAACACCTTATCAAGCCAGAATAGAAGGAAGATGGCAGGATTAATGAGCAGGGAAAGTTAAGGCTAGTTGGTTGGTTCCTTAGTTTAGGGGCTGTGACAAGGCGGTCATGTAGCCCCGTGTACTTTGGGTGTGAGTAGAATATTGTCTGATAACCGGTGTTAATTGTGATGGCTGTATTAGTGTGTGTTATCCGTCTTAATTCAAGTAAGAACTGCAGACAATAATTTCAGGTACTTTTGCTACCGAATGCTACCGTTCACGACACCTACCTTGCAGACTTGGCTAGTAGATGGCATAGCAGTCAGCACCTGGCAGCGAACGTTGGAACTAATAGAGCGTTATTAATTATAACCTACGCATTTTGGCTTCACACAAGTGTATTTAGTGGAAGGTTCTCTTTCATTCCATAAATCTATGACTTGGGACCGTCGGCTTTACCTCCGCTCCGAAGGAAGGCATACTGAGTGAATTTTAACGTTCGTAAAAAATCCGACGACTTCAGTGGGGTTTGAACCCGCGACACAGAGGCACAGCATGCTGCCAAGTACGCCACCGAAGGCACCAATTGTTAAGGGTAACTAGCGATTTATAAATATACGACCTTGGAGACGATCTACTGAAGATAGGGTCGATTGAAATCTGTTGCTGGGAAGACATTGGTCTGTAGTGCCGGAAGAAGGTCAGTGCCTTCTCCACCCACCTGAAGAGCTCTGCCGCTTCGGGCAGCCACGCTCCGGGCTTGGCAGCGATATTCTGCAGCGCCGGAGCTCGACGACGTCTGTAGAATAGTTCACCATCGAAATCGAGTGTGATAAGTTTCTTCGGCAGCCACGACGAGAAGGTCTCGGAGTCGAAGTTCTTCCACCTCGTGACGAGGGCGCTGTACACATTCTACGACAGAACACAATATTAGACGACATTCCAATAAGAAATTCAATAAACAGTAACCATTCGTAGAATATCTCTTTTACTATTTATCAGTTTACATTGTACTTAGAAAGCAAAATAACCAGTGATGGACGAAGCAAAGAGGATATAAAAAGTATCTTAGCACACACAAGGAAAGCATATCTACATAAACGGAATCTGTTGATATCGAATATAGATTTAAGTATTAGGAAGTCATTTTGAAGTGTCTGGAGTGTGGCGCTCTATGGAAGTGAAACTTGGACTGTTCGAGCAGTAGAAAAGAGGAGAATGGAAGCATTTGAAATGTGGTGTTATAGGAGAATGATGAAGATCAGATGGGTAGATAGGGTTGCAAACGAAGAGGTATTAAGACGAGTGGGTGAAGAGAGATATTTCTGGCTACTGCTAATGAAGAGAATAGTTAGGTTGGTAGGACACATACTAAGACACCCATGAATAGCAAGCTTAGTTATGGAAGGAAGGGTCGAGTATAAGAACTGTAGAGGTAGACCAAAGTTACAATATGTTACACAGATTGGGTCGGATGTAGGGTGTGGTTGCTATGTAGAGATGAAACGATTAGCTGAGGACATGGAAGCATGGAGGGCTGCATCAAACCAGTGCAAATACTGAAGACTCAAACAACTACAACATTTAACACCTCGTGATGTAGTGGCGAAAATTCTTTGCGTCACCCCTGAGGTCTAGGTTTGTATCCCGGCTCTGCCAAAAGAAAAGACTTCTGGTCTGATGACTGGAACGGGGTACACTTAGCCTCGTGAGGCAAAACTGAGTTGAAGTGAGTTCGATTCCTACCTCTGCTATCCTCTAACCTTGGTCTACCCCTTCAGTTCTTGTCCTCTACCCTTCCGTTCATAACTAAGCTTGCTACCCCGTTCAACTTCAGACAGCAATACCAGCTGTACATATCACAAATGAAATGAAAGCTGAACTCAACACGTCAAATATTTGAATCCTTATGCTGAGTTATATTCGTGTTTCTAATTTACATTTTATTTAAGTTCTGTTTAGATATGCTACCTAAATGATTTCTTACATCCTTTTAAATGCTCATTGCAAAATCAATATTATAGTAATAATTATAGTAATTATCATCATCATCATCACATCATCATTATTTTCTGTTTTATTAGTGTTTGTATTTCGCTATTAATTTCTTACTTTAGAATATTTAATGAATTAACATAATTTTTCCTCCGCCATGCTTACGTGCAATTACATGTATTGTGATTGGATCTCAAATGTATTCCTGTTAGATATAAGTACCATTGTTAAGTTCTGCAAATAATGTAAAAATGTATTAAGTGTAAAATCTGGTTAGGTGGAAGAGAGGGCCCAATGGCCCTATGGGACACCGAAAACCACATTTTAAGGCCCTAAAATCAACAGTTTCAAAGATATTCGCAGAAAACTATCCTCGCTCTGATAAACTGATGAACTAATGGCAAGTCCGTTTCCATGGCAACACTACCTAAAGGTATGACATCCGATTTTCTATATATTCCTGTAGGAGGCAATGCCAATCCATTTATTATCTTTTTCAAGATATATATAAACACAATAAGAACAGGGTAGCGCGCCTGCCTCTCATACGGAGGCCCCGGGTTCGATTCCCGGCTCCGTTAGAGATTTTAGACACTGACGTGAGGGCTGCAACGAGGTGCACTCAGCTTCGTGAGGACAAGATTTACGGCCGAGGGGACACGATGCACTGACCACGCGTCACCACAATATCTGCAGGCCAAATGGCTGGGAAGCGGTCGCAGGGTAGGCCTAAGCCATTCATGGTCTGTAGTGCCAGGGGTAAAAAAATAGGGAAAGCGCCTTCTAATACCACCTTTAATTTATAAACACCATAGTAGCGGCTACTAAATAAAGGTAGCGATATAGCTACGTTCAATTTCATAAACACTGGGCTCACAAATCCCGTATAGTTAAGTACAAATATCAGTCTGGTCGTTATTTCAGTAGTAACAAAGCTCTATGGCGGCTATTGCCGTTTCCATAACACTTAAGGCATCCCGCCGTCACATACCTCAATACGAACCAGTCTATTTTACTGAAAAGAATTTCTACGAGCGAGTATCCACTCCGGCAAAAACCACACTCACTACCTTTTCCAAAATTTACACAAAGCATGATTTTTAAAGCACTCTTCTGTATGTTGAGGTACAGAGATATACCACATGGAAAGATACAATAAAATGTTGGTAAATCTGAGTTCAAGGAACTGCTGTTCAGAATAGGCCTTCTGTTAAATCTGCAGAAGCTTTCGGTGCAGATTATGTGGCCCATGTTCGTAACATGCAACGTTTTCCTTTGACAATGCATCTACACCATGTGCGAGGGCAACGCATTTCAAAGATCTCGAAAACACAATAATCAGGAAATTGGAGAAAAATTTAAAGTGGGAGCGAAGATTCAAGGAGAAATAATTTCATCTCTGAGATTTGCTGATGACATCATCATCTTGGCCGATACGCCAGAGGATTTGAATGAGTTTTTGAATGGTATGGACTCTGTCTTGAGGAAATAATCCATGATGAAAATCAATAAATGTAAAACAACATTATTGGAATGCAGCCGAAATAAATCAGAAACCTCTATGGACATCAAATTGGCAGGTGAAACGCTACGAGAAGGAGGAGACCTCTGTTTCTTAGGAAGCAAAATATCCAGTGATGGACGAAGCAAAGAGGATATAAAAAGTAGTTTGGCTCAGGCAAGGAAAGCATTTCTACAGAAAAGGAATCTGTTGACATCGAGAATATATTTAGGTATTAGGAAGTCATTTTTGAAAGCTTTTGTCTGGAGCGTGACACTATAAGGAAGTGAAATTTGGGCTAATGATGTAGCAGAAAAGAGGGGAATTGAAGCGTTTGAAATGTGGTGTTACAGGAGAATGATGACGATCAGATGGGTATAAGGGTACCAAATGAAGAGGTATTAAGACTAGTGGGAGAGGAGAGATGTTACTGGCGACTGCTAATGAAGAGAAGTGATAGGTTGGTAGGACACATATTAAGACACCCGGGAATAGCAAGCTTGGTTATGGATGGAAGGGTCGAGGACAAGAACTGTAGGGGTAGACCAGGGTTAAACAGATTGCCTCGGATGTAGTGTGTGGTAGCTATGTAGTGAATCCGAGGGGGTCATGCTGACTGGTATCGAAAGTGGATCTCGGAGATAAGTTGAGCTCAGAAGGAAGGTTCCACTAGGGAACGAACCCGAGATCTGTTGAGGGAGTTTCGTTGTAAAAACCCCTAGAGGAAAGTACATGTCTAATCACTGGTGTGATATCAGTTGATACTGGCATTATTTAGTGAAATAATGCAGGGGAAATGAGCGGAATACAGCATTAGTGGACTACATGGAGTAGGCTATGCTGGACTTGGAACACAGAAGTTCCAGAGTTGGACAGTTTACTAATAGCCCCAGAATTGTGGGAGGAGACTCATGGAGCCCTGTCAATCTCGTTGACCTACTTAAGTCGTCTGCAAGAGGTCGGGGGGTTGAATAATGACTCAGTTCTTCCCCGTTTGAGAATAAAACCGAGAAGAGAGGGGAGAGATCCCAAGTAAAATCATTGATTACTCGTGATTGGAGCAACGCAATGACATGAGAGTTGCACACAGGTGAATCTTTAGCCAGGAGGCTAATTTTAGAGCCATTAAACTGCGAAATCAAGGCATATTTAATGGAGTGCGTAAGAACACAGGACTAGGGGTGTTCGCGGCATGGTTTGACTATGTCACCGGGGATTTCCACTGGAAACCGCGTCCTCACACTATGGCAAAAGCAATTAATATTAATTAATTGGCTGATCGATCCTTCAGCACGCAGATAGTTTTGGGACCGGTGAAGAAAAAGGAACCCGATGAGCATTGTTTCGAGACCAGAATCATCCTGGGAGAGGAGTTGATATAGCGCGGGAATTCTAGGTCTACTTTTTCGTGTGAAACGGATATAAGGGTGTGGACCCAGTCAGGAGGGCAGTTGATGGAACTTGCAGTTTTGGAACAGACTGGAGCGCGGAACGTATGTCGCTCTGGCTCAGGAAAGGACGCTCACGCAAAGATTTGAACATTTTAGTGTTAATCATTATATTCGCCGTGCAGTGTAATGCACCAAGTGAGAATATAATCATGCATGGTCATGAAGTAATAATAAGTACGGTAATCAACGAACTTTATTGTGTGAAACGCGTATTACCGAAGTCAAGGAAGGAGGCCCGGACTTCAACTTGGGAATCCGTGCAGTAAAACTTTTAGAAGGCTTTTATTAAGGACAGTCGTGCTGCATGTATATAGGCGGCAGTACGAGCAATTGTTAATGTTCACATAGGAAGTGCCGTGTGATATAAGTTGCAGAACATTGAAAGTAATAATTTATGTAAAGACTATGTACAATGTTAAGCGCAGTGTGTAATTTATGGATTGGTTATACATGTCTTATTACGTCGGAATGCGCTGGGAGAAACTTTATGAAGCATTTGGTGAAATGTCTTAAGAATACCAAATAGTAACGCTCAGGAGAAAAGTAAGCATCTTTATGCAAAGCAGGAAGTTTATCGAAGGATAATTGATAGACTGTTGGTGAATCCGTAGGCAGATGATCCAGACTTTCAATCAGGAGTTGGTAGGAGCATGGAGGATGCCGTTAATACCTGTAATTCTGATATTTTGCCAGGGAATTTCAATCAATGAAAAGTGTAAAAAGTGACGTGTGTTATGTAGAAATCATATGTGAAATATCTTTTAAATTAATGGTATAATAAGTGCCATAAAGTGTCATGTGTTTTGGAAGCAATAGCTTCATCATAGAAATGGAAAGTGCTGTGTGCTTGGTGAAGGAAATGTATTATAAAATGTGTATATTCAGTATGCAAATGTCGCGCTAACTCTGCAAATGGCAGGCGACATTGGAGAATATGAGTGGTTGGAGCCACCATGATAAGCCGAAATGTGAGTACCCCACAAATTATGATTATATAGAAGTATAGCCCACTGCATGTAATGTGATTTCAGAATTATAAATATGCCAGTAAGAATCAGTAGTAGGAGATAGACCCTCCAGGTTTAATTGTTGTTGTGTTGATTTTAGTAGCGTTGAGATGTTGTTATACATCAGTGAGTGGATTAATCGTTACCACTATTAATAAAATGGCAAATCAGTTATGTAAACTTAACGTAACGAACACGGATGTTCGATTTTTAAGATGGTTATGTTGTGTCGGATTATGGTAATTTATGTCAGTAATAATAATAATAATAATAATAATAATAATAATAATAATCATAAATAATAAAAGGTATGAATGAATACATCAGGTAAAATGTTGTAAGCAAGACATATTTACGCTAGTTGGAAGACTTATCGATCTAAGCAGTAAGATTACATTAAGGGATGAGAAAAGAGTTTAATATCAGAATATATTGTGTTAATGGGAATATAATTATGCAAGGAAATGGAAGAGCTTTCTAGTGAATTGAATTTGCAGCTTGTGTAAAAGCTTATAGAGTAATTGATAGATTTCTCTTAATAATTAAAGGACGAAGATCATAACATTAGGTCAGGGAGCCAGGTAATCTATTCGACGTATGAAATCTCGTATAGCCGTGGGCATACTGAGATATGTACTTTGTGCCAGAGTGTATTTAGTGATTGGACCCTAACTCTGATGATGGATATGGAATGGTCCGTGTTCGAATCCTGTGATAGGTGAGAGGAGAACAATGGACACCTCTGCACCCTATCTGATCGCCCGAGAACTTATTATTGAGTGATTCGGCTCTTGTGAAGCGAATCTTATGGACGGCAGCATGTGGCTGACCGCATCATTTATTAAGATACCGGTTATCCAGATCGACCAATGTTTTTATGAATCTCGTGCCTTCATGTTGAAATGGACCTATTGGTGCCAGTTATTATTATATCCTCAGGGTAGGAATAAATGGTAAGCTCATCCAGTACCTATTTGCATACCATTCAGTTTAAATCCATTGGGATATGTGCGTCATTGTGACCACGGTATTGTCTTTAAAATCGTACTACTGCTTGGGGAGATATAAGCCATGAGGCAGGAAAGCGGGGGACGGTTTACTGCGGTAACCTCACTCCACTCCATTGTATACAAGCCGCTCGGAAGGGGGCTGAGCTGTCAAGCGAACCGTGAAAGTTAAGGTTTAACAAAAGGGCAGATTTAAGACCCTGTTAGTAACATGAAAGGAAACATTGTTATATTGAGTAATGAAGTCATGTGGTTTAGGAACACATTGGTAATTATAGATCACCCTGATGGTTTAAGATTTTAGCAATCTAACGAATGGTTGGAAGTTGCATTTTTACTGTCACTGACACGGATTTCAGAAGTTGGGCACTTGACGCCACAGGCTACGCTCGCAAGGGTAGCTTAATAATACCATCCGACACAGCGATAACGAAAGTTTTGAAGATGAAATCACAACGGCATGCAGTGGAACTATAAATAGAGAGAAGTGTAGGGGATATTTACATAATTCTGGAGTTGCACGGAGATTTGATGTGCAACACCTGAATAGGCTAATGCATGAAAAGCATTTGGTGGGAAGAGAGAGACCAAACACACACGGTACACATAATTGTCAAAGTAAGACAAGGTTTAAGAAACAAGTAATTTTGTGAAATTAAAGAAGTCTCATTAGATGACAGAAGAGTAAAAGTACAGTTTTGTTTATGAAAGTTGTATGTGCATCAGCGCACTAGAGTGAAGTCAATATAAGGGTAAAGGTTTGAGTAATGATATGAGTTTATTATGATGATATTATGTTAATATTAGTGGATTGTGGAAGTAATTTTTGTTTGATTTTGTTTTATGTTTGTTGGGATTGTTTTTATTTGTTTGAAACCATGATTTTAGTACTGAATTAAAGTCTTTAGAATAGAGTTGTGCCTTATCATTGTAGAGTTGATACCTTTTAGACTCAAATCCAAAATATGCAACTGCTCAATGGGGGAACGGTACACGCCTGAGACCTGACGCTAGCTGGAGGCGGAAGCATATTTTCCATGGAGATTACTCACATGGGTACATGGAAATTGATGTCCTGTACAGTGATTTGAGCTATAGGTACAACTAAAGTCGGTCTAGATTTAGTGCACACAACTCTATTAAAGTAACGAGCAACATGAATTAGGGGATGACCGCGCCTAACCTTTGCTAAGCTCCGATACAAACAATATAAATTTTGATAAACACCTTAATTACCATGATCCAGGTAACATGGGGCGATATTATTCTATCGTGGAATCGCCTCAGTAGTGCAATATGTATATCTTGGCATTGCAAGACCTGATCTCTATTTAATTTATCATGGCAAACCTCTCCTATACATTTCATTTATCATGGCGCTGGTATTTGGGCCGGTTTTAGATACAGGTCACCATAGGCGCAGAGGTGTATTAATTTATCATGGCGCCCAACGTGGGGATAAAAGCATGTGTTCTTCATTCATTTATCGTGGCGCCCAAGTTTGTGGAGCTTATGGGATTTAGGGAAACCCCATAGATTTTTTATGGTATTTCATGGGGAAAACCATAGTATTTTTTTTTTTGCCTCAAACTGTGTTTGAGTGATTTTTGAGTTCAGTAGGCTTTTGATGTAACGCAGAATCTTTCTATTGAGAAGAGAATTACCCAAGGGTACGAGTGCTACATACCCAATCCACAATTTATCATAAAATTCACAGGTTTAGTACAATCTTACAATATGTGTACAGTGTTTTGTGTCTCTCTTCAAAACGTATCCACACATGTTTCCAGGAAGCCTGCCTGCATCTCAAAGTGTATTGTTGTGAGAATGTCTGGTACAGAGGAGTTTCTGCAGGTGATTGCAGGGTTGAAACAGCATTTTGATGCTGTGAATGAACAGAATAAGCTGGAAGCCAAGGCTTTCCAGGATGGAATAAACACTCGGTTAGATGCCAATCAGCTGGCAATTAATGCAAATCAGGTTGCAATGAATGAAAACAAAGAAACGAGCAGAGAAACTGAATTTTTTGTACGTAGTTGAAAATACAGTGTAATACATGTGAACCTATTTTATTTTTATTTACAGACCAATATTTTAAATTATTATTTCATTGTAATCCTATGCGATAATGCAGTATTTCCTTTTAGTGTCATTTGTCTTATTAATACTCACCCTTTGTAAAACGGAAACCTGTGAAAACCGAAAAATAAATCCGGAACTATCACGTTTACGCAGGTTTACTATATAAGACTAATATTGTTGTTATAGGCTCACAGAAGCAAAAGTGTCGCAACTTGGAAATACTGTAGGTCACTTACTTACTTATTTACTTACTTACTTAGTTGGCCACTCACACCGTAGTGGTAGTGGGTCTTTGGCCTCGCCAACAGCCTCCTCCACCTTATTCGGTCCAGGTATTCTTCTCCGGTTAGTCCCATCCTGCTCATGTCCCCTCTGACCCCATCCATCCATCTCAGCCTTGGTCCTCCCTTTGGTCTTTTGCCTCTGATGTCTTCTTCCACCACCTGCCTGGTTATCTGACCTTCTCGACGCATTACGGTCCATACCACATCATCCTCCTCTCTTTAATCACTGCCACAATGTCCAGCGATTTGTACAATTCCTGAAGTTCTAGGTTTTTCCTTTTCCGCCACTCTCCTTCATCTTTCGCTGGCCCAAAAATCTCTCTCAGCACAGTATTCTCAAATGTCAGGAGTTTTCTTTCTGTCTTTTGGGCCAGAGTCCAGGTCCCTGCTCCGTATAGAACCACTGGTTGTATTACAGTCCTGTAGATCCTTATCCTCGCATGTCTCGATAGAAGCCGCGGCATGAGCAGCTTTCGAACTGCAAACCTTGACCGATTTCCTGCTTGAATTCTAGCAATTATTTCCTGGTCTGTCTCATTACATTCGCAGAGTACTGCCCCCAGATATTTAAATGCTTTTAACCTTTCAAAGATTTCTCCATCCACATCTAAGGGTCTGTTATTGTTCTCTCATCTCACTTCAAGGTATTTGGTCTTTTCCATGTTCATCTTTAGCCTACACTAATTGCTTCTTCCATTAAAACTGTAGGTCATCTAGACACTTAAAACTGTAGGCAGATAATGCGGTTAGTTCCCATTGATCGACTTCGTAGGGTGTCAGGGAAAAGAATAAGTAGGCCTAAAACACTTCTAATGCGATGTCTAAAAACAAGAGTCGAAGTGGCGACGTATTTATGAAACATTACCGAGTTCGCGGAGTCTCAAACCCACAACCTGTTGCAGAGCTGTACGAGATTTCTATGTTTGGCCAGCAGCCACTACCGAGATAAGGCTATTATACAATCTGCATAATGGCAACATGGCCGCTGACCATTAAACTACACAATCATTTAGGCTGGAATGGCACTGAGCTTGCATGTCTAACTGCCGTGTTGCATAATAACGCAACAGCCAACATACGAGCGAATGTATCACAAATAGAATGCAGCCTTGGAAATCCGACTGGGATGCAGCCAGGCTATCTCCGAACTTGGAACTCGAAACGTAAACCGTCCTTGACGTATTCTCCTATTTTAAATACCGGTACGGTGCATTTTAACGATGATGATGATAATTGTTGTTTTAAGGGGCCTAACATCAAGGTTATCGCCCCCTAATTGTCTGGGTGATAGCGAAAATGACAATGAAATTGAAACCATAACGAAAATTAAGCTAGACTGAAAATACTTACAAAATGGAACTCAGATTGAAACGACTCACAAAATGTAGAGTGGAAATACTTGAAAAAATGAAAATCCACAGCCTGCTTCCAGTCACCGACCGGATAAGGAATGGAATGAATGAAGCCCCCATCTAGCGGCGAGGATATGAACTGTGCCGGCTGCCGAGGCCTGACGCACTCCTCTGGGGCAATGATTAAATGAATGACAGATGAAATGAAATGACAGTGGAGAGTGTTGCTGGAATGAAATTGTGACAGGGAAAACCGGAGTACCCGGAGAAAAACCTGTCTGCCTCCGTTTTGTCCAGCACAGATCTCACATGGAGTGACCGGGATTTGAATCACGGACCCAGCGGTGAGAGGCCGGCGTGCTGCCGCCTAAGCCACGGAGGCAGTGGAAATACTTACAAAAGGTAATTTAGAAGGAAAATACTCACAAATGGAATAGTTTGAAAAATACGTACAAAATGCAATTGAGATTCAAAATATTTACAAAATGCAATTGAGATTCAAAATATTTACAAAATGCAATTGAAATTGAAAATGCTTACAAAATGTAATTTATATTCAAATTACTCACAAAAAGCAATTGGGAATCAAAGTACATGCATAATTCCCTCCACACAAAATTCGATTTAGATTTAAAATGTGGTTTAGGTTGAAAAGAAGGAAGATTGTAGTTTTACGTGACCGTTACCACCAAAAGTGTTCCAAAGCCGCAGCAGCCATCTTGCACGTTTTAGTAAACCTTCTTTAGTTCTGCGTTTCAATACAATAACAGCTTCAGCCGCCCTCTTGCTTATATAAAGTCTGTTGCGCATCCATTATGATACCTTCTCCATAGTTTCTTTGCTACATGCTAGTAAATCATGGTGCAGATAATTATATACCAATACACGTACATCTGTGAAGTTTCTTAGGAATGCTGCAATCACTTCTCCTTCCAACAGCACATCATAATTACACCAGTTCACATATAAACGGTCCCAATCACGATCTCTGCACTCGTTACAAGATATGGTCATAGAATTTGAGGCGTCTCTTGCGTACGGCGTCAGTAGTTACGGAATAGAGGTCCACTGTTCTCCTCTTATCCATATAAAATATAGGCTATCTTTATTATTCAATATAATCGCCACTCACTACTCCATAAAACTATCTTCCACTGTTCCACAGACCAATGATGTCTCGTTTACATAACTCTAAGAGATATCGCGCATTCATTCCTTTCATCAGTGGCTTATGGGCGGTAGCATGACCATGAAACTGAGTCCTATCGCCTCTTGAAGAATCCCACCCAGCGACTCACAACTTGGATGACGTGGGTCGGCAACCACGGGACCCCATCTGAGTCCGGCATTGCTTCCACTTGTGCCGGGCTCCTCACTATTATCTTTCCTATTGACCTCCCTTGGTCAACTCTTGTTTTTTCCGACCTCGACGGTATTAGGGTATCCGAGGCCAAGGGAGTCTTTCACTTTCCCGCTTTAATTGGCCCTTGTCTCTTCTTTCTTGATCCCTCATTCTTCGAGTTCAGACCTCTTGTTTTCTTTTCATTGTATCTCCTGCCTTCTCCACACGACCCTCGAGGAGGCAGGGTGTGTGTAGCCCTACCACTTATGGTGCACCCTGGATTGTGCTACACCCTCAAGGGCTCACGTCTGGTGAGTTCGGGAGTTGGCGACCCCGTGGCCTTCCTGAGGTGGGTCTGGTTTTTCTACTTTTTTTCCATTGGCTTTGGGGCAGTACCTTTCCTCTTTCCTCTCTGCCTTTC
The DNA here is from genome assembly GCA_946902985.2 of Meconema thalassinum. Taxonomy (NCBI): domain Eukaryota; kingdom Metazoa; phylum Arthropoda; class Insecta; order Orthoptera; family Tettigoniidae; genus Meconema; species Meconema thalassinum. The sequence continues at coordinate 50,187,186 of OX336393.1, forward strand.
TTGGCTCTCCTTCCTTCCAAGTCCCTTCAATTCTCATTCTTCGAGGGTTGAGGGCATTTCCTTTCCTCCTGTCTTTCATTTACTTTCTTCTCCTTTTTGTCTCCCATTTCGTCTTCTAGTTTGTAAGTGAGCAGTTAGTTTTACTTGTACTGTAGGTTTCATTTGATCATCTTTCGTTTTCACTATCACCCAAACCATTAGGGGCTGATAACCTATATGTAAGGTCCCTTAAAACAACAATTATCATCATCATCATCATCATCATCATCATCATCATCATCATCATCATCATCTTTAAAAATCGTTCTGTCTCTCACCTCTGAAACGAACGTCATCTGCAACAGCAGACAATAACCCTTGACGATTACGTCGTTCAGCACGCTTTTGAGTTTTGCGGTCCCTATCGGTAATTTCATTGGCCTCTGAGAGCGTTGATTGACTTCAGCTTTCGTTATGTTTCCACTTTACAGCAGAGGATGTGAGCATTTTATCAATCCCCTGTGAAATCTGTTGACGGAATGCCCCAGCTTGCGAACCCCTACAATCATGCCGTACGTTCACCGGGGTGTCCAGGGACTTTTGGCTACATAGTGAATCTTGAACAGATTTGCGGGTGTTACATTTGGCTTATTTACAAAAACACAGACAATTAGCTTGATCAAATTATTGCCACATCGTTACAACGTATTCTCATATGAGTGAACCTACTAATTACCATTCGTAGGTCCGCTGTTTTAACTAAAATACTTACTTTACATTTCTTGGATATGAATGTGAGCAGTTCCTTGTCCCACATGACGACAGCGTACTCTATTCTTGGGGTAAAATACACGAGCCAGTCGTAGTTCCAAACACTGGCACTCTCAGCTCTCTTGCCACGGATACCTCTACTGTAGGCGTGGAGTAGCATATCCTCCACAACTCTTCCAGCTGAAATAAATACACGAGAAAGTAGTAGTTACAAACGCTAGCTCTCTCAGCTCTCTTGCTACGGATTCCTCTAGGCATGGAGTAACATATCCTCCACAACTCTACCAGCTCAAATAAATACACGAGAATGTAGTAGCTCCAAATACTAACTCTCTCAGCTCTCTTGCTACGGATTCCTCTAGGCATGGAGTAACATATCCTCCACAACTCTACCAGCTCAAATAAATACACGAGAATGTAGTAGCTCCAAATACTAACTCTCTCAGCTCTCTTGATACGGATTCCTCTAGGCATGGAGCAACATATCCTCCACAACTCTACCAGCTCAAATAAATACACGAGAATGTAGTAGCTCCAAATACTAACTCTCTCAGCTCTCTTGATACGGATTTCTCTAGGCATGGAGTAACATATCCTCCACAACTCTACCAGCTCAAATAAATACACGAGAATGTAGTAGCTCCAAATACTAACTCTCTCAGCTCTCTTGATACGGATTCCTCTAGGCATGGAGTAACATATCCTCCACAACTCTATCAGCTCAAATAAATACACGAGAATGTAGTAGCTCCAAATACTAACTCTCTCAGCTCTCTTGCTACGGATTCCTCTAGGCATGGAGTAACATATCCTCCACAACTCTATCAGCTCAAATAAATACACGAGAATGTAGTAGCTCCAAATACTAACTCTCTCAGCTCTCTTGCTACGGATTCCTCTAGGCATGGAGTAACATATCCTCCACAACTATATCAGCTCAAATAAATACACGAGAATGTAGTAGCTCCAAATACTAACTCTCTCAGCTCTCTTGCTACGGATTCCTCTAGGCATGGAGTAACATATCCGCCACAACTCTACCAGCTCAAATAAATACACGAGAATGTAGTAGCTCCAAATACTAACTCTCTCAGCTCTCTTGATACGGATTCCTCTAGGCATGGAGTAACATATCCTCCACAACTCTATCAGCTCAAATAAATACACGAGAATGTAGTAGCTCCAAATACTAACTCTCTCAGCTCTCTTGCTACGGATTCCTCTAGGCATGGAGTAACATATCCTCCACAACTCTATCAGCTCAAATAAATACACGAGAATGTAGTACCTCCAAATACTAACTCTCTCAGCTCTCTTGCTACGGATTCCTCTAGGCATGGAGTAACATATCCTCCACAACTCTATCAGCTCAAATAAATACACGAGAATGTAGTAGCTCCAAATACTAACTCTCTTAACTCTCTTGCTACGGATTCCTCTAGGCATGGAGTAACATATCCTCCACAACTCTATCAGCTCAAATAAATACACGAGAATGTAGTACCTCCAAATACTAACTCTCTCAGCTCTCTTGCTACGGATTCCTCTAGGCATGGAGTAACATATCCTCCACAACTCTATCAGCTCAAATAAATACACGAGAATGTAGTACCTCCAAATACTAACTCTCTCAGCTCTCTTGCTACGGATTCCTCTAGGCATGGAGTAACATATCCTCCACAACTCTACCAGCTGAAATAAATACACGAGAAAGTAGTAGTTCCAAACACTAGCTCTCTTAACTCTCTTGCCATTGATACCCCTACTGTAGGCGTGGAATTCCATGTACAGTACTCCACAACTCTGCCAGCTTAAATAAATACACGAGAAATACATAGTTTCAATTAATAGCTCTCGTGTCACACACGTCTGTTATGCGCGAGGAGTAACATATCTTCTACAACTCTCCCAGCTGAAATACAGTAAATACACGAGAATGTTGTTGTTCCAAATACTAGCTCTCTCAGTTCTTTTGCTGTGGATACCTCTACTGCAGGCGTGGAGTAGCATATCCTTCACACGTCGCCCAGCTGAATCAAGTACACGGCCTGGAAAAAAATAATTCTTGGATTTTGATGTGTTCACTGGCCTTATTTCCTGTAAATATACTTAAGTGATGTAGTCAATAATCACAAATAATCATTCATAACTGCATAATAGTGAAATAATCCATTCATAAATGAAACTGAAATGCACCGAGTATATTATTATTAGATGTGAATGTTGTTGATTTTTATTATGAGAGCGAAATGTGTTAGTACCGAAATTGGTTGAACCCCAATCACCGAGAGAAAACTCTGCCTATCCATTTACCACTATGTTATTTTATACTGGTTTGTGTGATGAAGCAGGCGTTGTCAGGAGTATCATAGAGAAATTATAGCGTTAACATAAATTGAAATATCACTATAATTTGCAGGAGGAGTTTCACTGTTTTGTGAAGAATCACTTTGCTGGTAAAAAGTACATTTTGCACATGAGGGACTGGTTACCTGCTCTATCTAGTGGCCCCTTAGCATTCGGATCCTCAAGGTCGTATCTCCGTCCCAGCCTCATGTAGAGTGGACACAGCTGGTCCATGCAGATGACGGTGAGCCGCGGTGGTGAGCTTAGGACAACCATGGTGTCGCTCTGGTATACTGTGCCTGAAATATTGGACACAGATTCAATAATAATAATACTAATAATAAAACTAAATCACTACCACACATTCTCCCAGAGGCACTCTATTTGATTAAGACGTCATCGTTAACCATCAACATCAAAGACATTGAGAAGATAGAACGGCAGATACTGAGGAAACTATTTGCACCAAAGCTTTAGGACGGAATCTGGTTGAGGAAAAGCTCAGAAGGACTGTATTCACTGACTAAACGATACGCCTCACTTGCACAGAAAATACTCATGAAATTCTACGGACATATAGCTCGAATGGACAACTCCCGACTGTCTAAGAAAATCTTCCTCATAGTCAATGGCACCCGACAAACCAAAGTACGCTGGGCAGCAGACACCCAACAGGACCTCAATGAAACCAACATTGACCCAATAACAATGACACGGACTGCATATAGACAGAAAGTAAATCCATATAAGTTTCCACCCTAATTCCCTACAAAAAGGAAGACAGGCAAAAAGCGAAAAGATGAGAAGTTTTGAGAAGAACAAGAAGACCAATGCTAAATAATGATTCTATGTGCTCCTTAGAGGGCCAAAACGTATTATACTGTTGATATAAAATAAAACGGAGCTGCAGAGCAGTGGAGGATACGAAATGAAAGAAAGAAGAGGTTCTCTGAGGAAAAGTAGAGATTGACGAGAAAGCCTTAGGTTCTATCTGGTCCATAGTTGACCAAATTTGGAAGAAAAAAAGAAGAGAAGAAGAAATCCATATTTATTTATTTATTTATTTATTTATTTATTTATTTCATTACCTACTAACTTACTGATTAAATTATTTATTTAGTTAGTAATTTCTTTCTTTCTTTCTTTCTTTCTTTATTTATTTATTTATATTTGTATTTACTTCTTTTATTGTCGTGTTGGAAGCCATTTTTCAGTGTTGCCTTTGTAATTGAAATTAATGCTTTTCAGTTTGTCCAAACGATTGTACCCAATTGTAATGGGTGTTTCCCAAAACCTGTAAGAAATATACCTGAGATTAATCAATCAATTCACTTATAATTACACTATTACTAGAGTTAATAAATAAATGTGCATACTATAAATACCATCTCCCACATGCAGATTTAACAGCCTAAGTGAAAAGGATCTGAGGATAATCGCTTGACGATCAAAACTAGTCATCCAAGTGAATTTATTCATTTATGTGTCGACTGAAAAGCATTCATTTCGCTTATTTATTTATTTGATTATTTATTTAAGTTTTATTTATTTATTTAATCATTTATTTATTATGTCTTTATTTATGTATTTATGCATTTATTTAATTATTTATTTATTTATATATTTATTCATTTATTTATTTATTTAATTATTTATTGATTTATTATTTAATTAATTATTTATTTATTATTATTTATTTATTTATGTATTTATTTACTTATTTATGTATTTATTATGTATTTTATTTATTTAATTATTTAAATATTATTTATTTATTTATTTATTTATTTATTTATTTATTTATTTATTTATTTATTTATTTATTTATTATTTCCTGATTTCGTGATTTCCTGCAATGTTGGTGTGCCAAAGCAGTATTTCAGTCTCAGTATATAATACTGTAGGTTTAAATATTCAGTTCACGGTTTGCTCCATTAATAAAAAAATACTGCTTATTTTAGTTCACATTTCACATATTTTACTTGGGCTATAACACTGGGGATGAGCGAATCTAATATTCTATCCACAACGCAAGTCTCATATAGAATAATGTAATTTTTGTAGTGATATATTTTTACTTTCTTGGGCGTGGAAACTCGTAACAATGGTTGTGATAGGCGATAACTCTGACTGCAAGGAATAAAAAAAGCCGGAGATGATTGCTGGGTATTGGATATTTTATTGGAAAAGAGAGCGAACACATAGGGCTTAGTGGTGAGGCTTTACGACCAATCGTTAACTGCCCAACTTTTATTCGCGTGTATTAAGTGTTGAGCCGACAAATCAGTACAGCACTGGGTGGCTCGCAAAGTGGCTGCGATAGCTAAACTTGCTAAGGAGAGTGGGATCAAACCCCAAACCTTTCCATTTTCAACTCCTGGTAAGTGCTGGAATCGCGGGAATTTTAAAGTTCATCTTGGACAGAATTCATAACGAATGTTCAAGATTGTCCTGATGTAATAATAATCATAAAGCAAAACAAAATACACAAAGTTAACTCATTTAAGTATTTAGGTGAATGGATAACTATCAACAACAATGAGAAAAACAGCTTAGAGGTCCGAGCAAAGAAAATGAACGTAGCATTTCAGATCACCAGAAATGTATACAAGAAGGAGGCATTATCATGGGACACTAAAATTAAACATTACAATTCTGTGGTAAACACTAAAGTTAATGCGGAAAGGTGACATACACAAAATCATGCTCATGAAACGAAGATTGGTTTGATGCATCCTTGTCCCAAGGAAAACAGAAACAGACCACGACCTGAAAGGAAATATACACCCATGTGGAGAACATAATTCACACCACGCGCAAACGACGAATGTCACTTTTGGGCATTTAAATAGAAAGAATAATGACAGGCTAACAAAACAAATGTTTAATACAATTTTATAACTTCAAGTTCAACCAGCGTGGCTTATACAAACATTAAAGGATCTTAAGGAAGACGACATTGATATTACAGATACATATAATAGGAATATATTTCGGGACTTAATTCAAGAAAGTGATCTTCAGGAAGAAACGTGAAAGACAAAGAAAGCAACCACGGAACATTGAACAGCTCCGAAAGTAGAAATCAGAGAGGATGAAGCGAATTAGGGCAGAGAGAAATACGACACGTGGCAAGATTTTATATATTGATTTTACGTGCTCAGTAATAGTGCTATTCGATTAAATGAATAAATAATAATAATAATGTTTGAAAATTATACAAGCTGTAAATTGTTTTAAAACCAACATCAATGCAATATCATAGTTTTATGCTAGCTTTAGTGACATTAATCAAGGCTGATGAAGAGTGTAAAAAACATAATTAGGCACCGAAACATGTACCAATTGTGATTCATTGAATACGAAACAAAATTGAAAGTATTGACTAGGCGGTAATTTTGTATAATTTTCAAACATTATATAATTTATATGCTGGAACGCTACCTTCTTATTTGCTACTGCCGCATTCTTCCAGCTGACGAGGTCAGGAAGACGTACATTGGTGCATGTGTTCGCATTCACGTCTAAAGGTGAATTCAGGGATTTCAAATATACAATATTTTACAGAAACTTTTGATTGAACTGCTACCTTTTATTGTCGACATTGTTCAAATATGTTATTCTCTGTCTGGAGCATTCTCCGTAAAGGACAAAGTATAGGATCAACATAATTATGTCGGATTTAAAGGTGGTAGGGAGGTTTGTAAATTATTTCGAGGAAATAATTCTATGGAATATTTTTCTTTCGTGTAAGTAAACTTTTTAAATCATGTTTTATAACCGTAATATTTCATAAATAAATTTTTTAACCATAATGATACATTCGTAGGCAACAACTATAAAAATTTGCCATCCAAACCTGAAAAGAGACAGGACATATTTAAGGTTGTAAACACCAGTTGCCTTGTGTCTTCCAATTTAGTTTTTCAAGTATACTGTATGAAGTGCAGATGGGGCATTCGATAGTACATTATGCAACGAGCCTATAATGGCAATACTTAAGAAACGAGTATATTTATAAAACTCGCTTCACTCGTTTTATAATTTCGATACGAGTGTTTATGTTCGCGATAATTATAACTGTATTTCATTTTATGTTCGAACAGAAATATCTGTCGAGATTCAGTCGCTTGAATTTAGTGATCGGAGTACAAGCATTGAGTTTTCTGTCTCTGCTATACAAGTTCTCTGAAGGGGCAGATGACCTCTTAGTTCCGCCACTTAAGACAACAATAACTAACTAACAAGTTCTCCGATCCACGTATGCGCTCTGTCTGCTTGGCAATGACATATGTTTACAGCCTGCCGATCTGCACCATGACGTTCTAGTGTGCTTATAATAACAGCAGCATTCACTAAAATTGTCGGCGAAATCGTACGAATGCAATGCCCTTTGCAGAAATTGGAGTTGCGGATATTAACGGACAGTTCTATTTATTTTGCAATATTCTGCAGTTTGTTTATGGAAATACAGGGAGCGGCAAAAATATCTGACGATTTTTAAATCACAACAACACAAACATTTTAAATGATACAATCTCTTTTATTACTTATAACAGCAAGGTGTACATGTCAATTAATGGAAAACATGAAAGAACAATAGATTTTAACTTTTAAGATTTGAAGATAACGTCTTTCAAATGATGCCCATCTTTTGCCATGCATTCTTCCAGTCTTGCACTGAAGCTTTGCATAGTCATTAGGCTTCAACTGCTGGACAATAACCATTGTATACGTACGAAAATGCAAATCGAAACGCAATATTCGTCTCACTGTTCGATCAGACATTTGCAAAGCAGCAGCTTGTTTACGAGCCGGCTGCCATGGACATGTTTCCACAGCTTGTCTCACTCGCTCAACATTTTCTGGTTTCCTGGCTGACCTTGGACGGCCTGTCGACGTACGTTTTAAGGCTGAACCTGTAGCTCTAAAATTACTCACCCATAACAAAATTGTGTTACGAGATGGAACGCGTCCTCTTCGACCCATATTAAAGTGTTGACGGAACTGACGCTGAGTAACGACGCAGGACTCACCACTTTTAAAAAATGCCTCGACAACAAACGCACGTTGTTCACTTGTCCACAGCTCCATGGCTGCTGAAATGGCATCACGTAGGCTCATCATCGCGCCAATCCCCTCTACCCCCCCCCCCCCCCCCCCCCACCACTAACTCGCTCAGCCGTACAACGACATAAACCGTCAGATCTTTTTGCCGCATGGCATGATTTAATAAAAAGTGTATTATTCATCTTGAGAAAATAACTCTTGTATATACTTTATTAAATGTACAGGTGCTAAAAAATAAAAATTATTTGAAATAAATAAAGGGGCCCCAAAAATCTGAGGGACTTGGGCCTCATTTTACCTTAATCCGGCACTGGCTGTAACGGGTACACTCAGCCTCGTGGGGGAAGAATTAAAAAGGGGTGGGTTCGATTCCTACCTCATCCTGGTTGTCATTTAAATGTAATATTTTTTTAAAATTATAATTGTAAATAATGTACTGTAATTTAAGATAGTAATTTTCCAACGATGTATGTAATAATTAATAAATAAATATTAATTAACTACAGACAGAGAGACTCACCGATTGTTGTTGTTGTTGTTGTTGTTGTTGTTGTTTGAGTCTTCAGTCTTTGATGCAGCTCTCCATGCCTCCCTGTCCTGAGCTAATCGTTTCATCTCTACATAGCTACCACACCCTACATCCGAGGCAATCTGTTTAACATATCCTAACCTTGGTCTACCCTTACAGTTCTTGTCCTCGACCCTTCCATCTATAACAAAGATTGCCATTCCTGGGTGTCTTAGTATGTGTACTACCAACCTATCTATTCTCTATCTCTTCTCTTCGCCAGAAACACCTCTCCTTTCCCACTCGTCCTAATACCTCTTCGTTTGTAAACCTATCTACCCACCTGATCTTCATCATTCTCCTGTAACACCACATTTCAAACGCTTCAATTCTCCTCTTTTCTGCTGCACCAATAGTGCAAGTTTCACTTCCATAGAGCACTACACTCCAGACAAAGGCTTTCAAAAATGACTTCCTAATACCTAAATCTATATTCGATGTCAGCAGATTCCTTTTTTGTAGAAATGCTTTCTTTGCCTGAGTCAACCTACTTTTTATATCCTCTTTGCATCGTCCATCACTGGTTATTCTGCTTCCTAAGTAACAGAAGTCTCCTACTTCCTTCAGCTTTTCACCTGCCAATTTGATCTCCATAGAGGTTTCTGATTTATTTCGGCTGCATTCCAGTATTTTTGTTTTACATTTATTAATTTTCATCATGAATTCTTTCCGTAAGACGGAGTCCATACCATTCAAAAACTCATTCAAATCCTCAGGCTTGTCGGCCAAGATGACGATGTCATCAGCAAATCTCAGAGTTGAAATTATTTCTCCTTGAATCTTCACTCCCACTTTAAATTTTTCTCTAATTTCCTTCAATGCTTGTTCAATGTAAAGATTGAAAAGTATGGGTGATAAGTTGCAGCCTTGCCTTACACCTTTCTGAATACCAGCTTCTCTCTCATGTCCTTCAACTCGAATGACTGCTGTCTGGTTTCTGTATAGATTGTATATCACCCTCCTATCCCTGTACTTTATTCCAATCGATTTCAAAATGTCAAACAATTTAGTCCAATCAACGTTATCAAAAGCCTTTTCTATGTCTACAAAAGCCATGAACGTTCTCTTATCTTTCCTTATTGTACCTTCCAAAATCAGCCTATGACTTATTACAGCTTCCCTTGTTCCTACATTTCTCCTAAAACCAAACTGGTCTTCACCCAACTCCATTTCTACCTGGCTTTCAATCCTCTTGTAAATTATTCTAGACAGGATCTTTGAAGCATGAGTAATCAAGCTGATTGTACGGTAATCTTCACATCTGTCAGCTCCCACTTTCTTTGGTATAGGGATGATTACATTCGTCTTGAAATCAGAGGGTACCTCACCTGTCTCATAAATCCTACACACCAAGTGAAATAACCTGATCAGACCTTCATCTCCTATGCAGCGTAGCAACTCAATCGGTATATCATCCATGCCTGGTGCTTTGTTCCTGCTTAAGTCTTCCAAAGCTCTATCAAATTCTGGTCTCAATATTAAATCTCCTTTCGCATCCTCATCAATTTCCTCCTCCCTTTACATTACATGATTCTCAATCTCCTTTCCCTTATACAAACTCTCTATGTAAGCTTTCCATCTCTCAACCTTTTCTTCCCTATCTGTTAGAGGCTTTCCATTTGTGTCCTTAATATTACAGCACTTAGTCTTCTTTTCCCCAAAGGTATTCTTAATCCTTCGATAAGCTGTGTCTACTTTTCCTGATTTCAGACAATTTTCTATACCTGCACATTTCTCTTTCAACCATTCTTCTTTCGCTTCCTTGCACTTCTTGTTAACCTCATTTCTCAGACGTCTGTATTCTGCTTTCCCCTCTTCATCTCTTAGATTCTTGTGTTTCCGCCTTTCATCCATAAATTCTAGTATATCCTGAGTGATCCACGGTTTTCTACCTATTCTTTCTTTCCTACCAATGTTTTCTTCTGCGGATTTTGTTATTTCATTCTTCAAAAGTGCCCACTCGTCTGCAATTGAAGTTTGTTTAGGGTTTTTCATTAGTCCTTCCTTTATACTCTTCTTGAATCTTTCGTTTACATCCTTCTCTTTCAGTCTGTCTATTGCCCACCTTTTTGGCTTTTGACTTTTCTTCAGTTTCTTCAACTTTAATCTGCATTTCATTATAACCAGATTGTGGTCAGAGTTTATGACAGCACCAGGATATGTTTTACAATCCAAAATCTGGTTTCGAAACCTCTGCTTGACCATAATGAAGTCGATTTGGTAACGCCCTGTATCTCCTGGTCTCATCCATGTGTATATTCTTCTATTGTGGTTATTGAATAAGGTGTTAGCTATGACCAACTCATGCTCGGTGCAGAATTCTACCAGTCTGCTTCCTCGATCATTCCTTTTACCTAATCCGAAATCTCCTACTATCTTCCCTTCTCTCCCTTTTCCTACCACAGCATTCCAATCTCCCATTACTATAACATTTTCATCACCCTTGATATACCTCAGAATTTCGTCTATTTCTTCGTAGACCTTTTCAACATCCTCATCATCAGCTTGACTGGTAGGCATATAGACTTGTACCACTGTGGTGCAGGTAGGTTTAGTATTGATTTTTGCTACAATAATCCGTTCACTATATTGCTCATAATATTCCACCCGCTGTCCAAGTTTCCTACTCAATATGAGGCCAACCCCTGCTTGGCCATCGTTTGATTTAGTGCTAATGACCCTATAGTCTCCTGACCCAAATTCCTGATCTTCCTGCCAGCGCATTTCACTAATCCCAACCAAATCCAACCTCAACCTATCCATTTCCCTTTCTAAGTTTTCTAACCTTCCACTTCCTAGCAGACTTCTAACATTCCACGCTCCGATCCGTAGAATGTCAGATTTCCTCTTTGTCACTTCTGTGATGTTAACCCTCTCTCGAGTAGTCCCCACCCGGAGATCCGAACGGGGGACTAGTTTACCTCCGGATTGAAATTTTACAAGGGAGGAGGCCATCATCACATGTAATTATGCAAAGAGAGGTGCATATCCTCGGGAATAGCATACGGCTGTAGTTTCCCGTTGCTTTCAGCCGTGCAGCAGGACGCAGTGTAGCCATTATTTGGCTTATATTATCAATATCTTAACCGTCTATAAGACTAGTAAAGAATTGATTTATTCTGAAAGGGAGTAGCAGCCTTAAAGCAGTAAAGAGCAATTCCTACTAACAAAAATACTAACCTTCTACCTTACTAACAATTAAATACCAAAAATCTACTAACGAAAAAAATACTCAAGTTCCACCAACAACAAATACTACCACTTAAACAGTCTGTCACCAGGCAGACTCACATGCACCCTCACACATCACAGTCTACTGAAACAATGAACTATAACTAATAAACAATGCAACTGCTACCAGACACACTCACACACCAGTATTCACCCAAGTATTCACCTAGATAGACCCTGAGATATATTTTCTCGTGCTGATCTGATTTCGGTATTTTACAAAATGTGGTCGTTTGATCTCGGTCCAAACGGGCACAATATATTATGGCAGTATATATCCTATTACAGTAAAACAGCTCTATCAATATGTCAACAATGCCTCAAAAGCCGTCGCCGTCGCCTGTGCGTACGTATCTAGTTATTGCGGTCCGAACATAGTCCGTGTGTCTCAGGTCTCATTGCTGCCACAGTGTAGTGGTGTTGGGGGAGAGAGCGCTAGTCTGACTGCCTAGTGCACCCCGAGCGCGGCCGCGCTCTCGGAGCGCAATGACTGGATGGCCTTGCAGTATACAAAGACTACCTCAAATGACATGGATCAAAAAACCAATTTCTAGCCCCAATCTTAAAACACAAAAGATCCCGTAAGTCTCGCCGATATGATCAGAAAACGCAGACTAACTTTTTACGGGCACATACACTTATAGAGAACAAGCTGTACCCGGCATGCGTTGCAATGCCAATCAAAAGAAGTGTTGACATTGTAATTTTGTTTCTTGAGGTGCTTTTGGATACACAATATTTTCTTCAATTTCCGTTTACTGCCTCTAAGCTATCGTAAAATGGATTTACTAATTTAGAAATATTTGTGAGAGCGTACGCAACAACTCACCAAAGTTTCATCGCAATCGGATAAATTGTATATGAACGCAGAAGGAACTTTGTTGAAACGCTTCGCGCGTCGTCACTCATTTGTTGCATCTACTCGTGCGCTACCTATTGTAAAATGTATTTACTAAGTCGAAAACCTTCCTTGGCGTACACACAACACATCATCAATGTTTCATCGCAATCGGATGAATGGCATATGCACGCATACGGGATTTTGTTTAAACGATTCACGCGCCGTCACTCATTTGTTGAATCAACTCGTACGCTACCTATTGTACAATGCATTTACTAATTCAGACCCCCTTACCTGTAGTGTGCACAACAACTCACCCTAGTTTCATCACAATCGGAGGAATTGTATATGAACGCAGATAGAACTTTGTTGAAACGATTCGTGCGCCGTCACTCATTTGTTGAAACTACTCGTGTGCTACCTGTTATACAATGGACTTACTAAATTAGAAACGTTCCCTGCAATGTACACAATAATTTACTCAAGTTTCGTCGCATTCTGATGAATGGTATATGAACGCATAAGGGATTTTATTTACACGATTTGAGCGCCGTCACACATTTGTTTAATCTACCCGTGCGGTACCTATTGTACAATGGATTCACTAAGTCAAAAACCTTCCCTGCTGTGTGCACAAAAAACTCACCCAAGTTTCATCGCAATTGGATGATTTGTATATGAACGCATACGGAACTTGGTTGAAACTCTTCGGGCGTCGTCACTCATTTGTTGAATCTACTCGTGCGCTATCAATTGTAAAATGGAATTACTAAGCCAGAAACCTTCCATGGAGTGTACACAACATTTCACCCAAGTTTCATCGCTATCGGACGAATGGTATACGAATGCATACGGGACTTTGTTAACGCTTTGCGTGTCGTCACTCATTTGTTGAATCTACTCGTGCGCCATCTACTGTGAAATGTATTTACTAAGTTAGAAAGCTTCACATAACTGTACACAACGTCTCACCCAAGTTTTATCGCTATCGGACGAATGATATATGAACACATACGGGACTTTGTTGAAATGCTTCGCGCGTCGTCGTTCATTTGTTGAATCTACTCCTGCGCTACCTATTGTAAAATGGATTTACTAAGCCAGAAACCATCCTTGGAGTGTACTCAACATTTCACCCAAGTTTCAGCGCAATCGGATGAGTGGTATATGAACGCATAGGAGACATACCCACAGACAGACAAACTATCACGTAACATTGATTTTTATATATATAGATAGATAGATAGATGAACAACAACAGACTTACAAAGAAGATCTTTGATGTAGTAAACAGCTCAAACAGGAAAACTAATTGGTATCGTGAAACAGAGGAAGACTTAAGGCAGGTGGGGAACGACAGGCAAATGTTTGGAGACAGAGGAGAATTCAGAAACAAAACAAGTAGTTCCGTGAAGAACTATATAGCCTATTTTCATATATCCTGCTCATGTTAATTGCCTCTATCAACATACAAAATGTCAGTTTAATTGCAATAACAGATTCGTAGATATTGAGAACCGTCTAAATATTTCAGATGGTCGCCAGGTTGGATTTTTATTTTTGTACTATTACATTAAGACTATTGTGTACGTGTGGTATTCAAACTTCAATCGCATGATTAGAACACAAGAAGTAAAAACGAGATTTTAAAATTACGCACAGCAGCCATCTTGTGATTATGCAAACAATTGAAATAAATTAGATGCCAGTGGATCAACATTTGTGTAAGCATTTAACGTGCAACGTTTCACGGCACTCGGATAGTTAATTCGCGAGAAACGTCCATTTACATATTTATAATTCGCGTCGCCGCCATGTTGGATTTGTGATCACCAGGTTACTGAAATCCCTATAGGTGAACTTATGTTCATAGCTTCTATGAACATAAAAACATTCAGTTCGATTGATGTAAGAGATTTTTAGATTTTGAGAATTGTCAAAATATTTCGGAAGCTCGCCATTTAGGATTGTTATATGTATAGGCCATAGAGTTATGTACCATTCAAGGACAATTATTGCCTAGGTTCATTATTCAAACTTTCACTTCGATCGCATGATTACGACACATGAAATAAAAACATAATTTTAAAATTTCGCACAGCCGCCATCTTGAGGTAATGTAAACAATTGAATTAAATGAGATGGCAGTGCATTACAATCTGCAAAATCTTTTACTGTACCACATTTCACTGCGCTCAGAGAGTTAAATCACGAGAAAAGTCTATTAAAATATTTCAAATTCGCTTGGTCGCCATGTTCGTTTTGTACTTTACAGGTTTATGAAATATACATAGATAAACTTGTATCAGTACCCTTTATCACCGTACAAAATTGCAGGGTGATATCTGTAATAGTTTCGGAGATATAGAATGTCAGTGAAATATTTCGCACAGCCGCCATTTTGAGGTTATGTAAATAATTGACCTAAATTAGATGCCAGTGCAATACAATATGTAAAATCATTTACTGTACCACATTTCACTGCGCTCAGAGAGTTAAATCACGAGAAAAGTCTATGAAAATATTTCAAATTCGCTTTGTCGCCATGTTCGTTTTGTACTTTACAGGTTTATGAAATATACATAGGTAAACTTGTATCAGTACCCTTTATCACCGTACAAAATTGCAGGGTGATATCTGTAATAGTTTCGGAGATATAGGATGTCAGTGAAATATTTTGCACAGCCGCCATTTTGAGGTTATGTATACAATTGAACTAAATTAGACTCCAGTGCTTTACAATGTGTATTAACAATTGCTGTACCCAGTTTCATTGCGTTTGGGTAGTTAAATCGCGAGAAAATTCTATTTAAAAGTCTCAACTTCGCTTGGCCGCCATGTTGGCTTTGTAGTCACCAGGTTTTTGAAAGTCTCATAGGTGAACTTCTAGTAGTGCCCTTTATTACCGTACACAATTACAGCGCGATATTGGTAATAGTTTCGGAGATATTGAATGCTAGTGAAATATTTCGCACAGCCGCCATGTTGGATTGGTGAGACGTAACAAAATTTGAAGGGCACGGTCGAGGTCGCCGGGAGTACCGCCATGAACTTTCCGAGTTTCATTGAAATCGCTCCAGCCGTTTAGATTTTATTAGGTGGACACACACACACACCTCACACACACACACACACGGACAAAAGGTGATCTCATAAGCCTATTTTTTCAAAATTGAAAATAGGCTAATTAAGAATACAACATTTAAAACAAATGAAAAAATGAAGACAAGATCATTGTGGACAGGACAACGGAAATAGGTGCACAGTTAAAAAGGATGAAGAGATTTGGGAAGAGAAGAGGAAGAAAGGAGAGAAGTGAAAATTGTGTCATCATGAGATATTTAAGTTCAAACACTGTCCATAAGGGCAAATATGATATGATGATAATAATAGTCTAATAATAATAATAATAGTGTAATAATAATAATACATATTAATAAACATGAATTGTTGTTTTCTCTTTATTGTCCCATAGATGTACAACTTAACCAGACAATGCGACTGATTACGGGCTGTATACGTAGCACACCCACTATATGGTTACCTGTTCTAAGTAACATCCAACCTCCAGCTCTTCGAAGATCAGAGGCTCTCCTGAAGATCTGGAAAACCATTCAGAAGAACCCCCAGCTACCCATACATACTGATGTAGCAAAAGCAGGCAATCAACGGTTGAAGTCAAGAAAACCTCCTTGGCGCTCTGCAGTACTCCTTGAAGACTCTTCATTTAACATCTCAGAAGCATGGAAAACTATGTGGGAAGAATCATCAGTATTCAATGCACATCTGATTGAAAACCCTTCCAACCGGGTAGAAGGTTTCAAACTCCCCAGACGCCAATGGAGAATTATTAACCGGATCCGTACAGGACAAGGCAAATGTGGATTCCTGCTTCACAAATGGGGTTGGGTTACTTCTGCTAACTGCGATTGTGGAGCTACCTTGAAAACCATCGGACATATTGTTGGTGAATGTCCGCAACGAGCGTTCCAAGGATCAGTAGGTGACATACACCATGCATCTTCTGAGGCACTTCAGTGGATTGATGGCCTGGACATAGAAGTTTAGAACTTGTGTTTATGACTTTGTATATAACTGTATATATAACTTGATATGTAGTGTATATTTTAACTCTGTATCATCATACGATAAATAATAATTCCTAAATTACTGTATATCTCAATAATAATTATAATAATAATAATAATAATAATAATAATAAAGCATTTGCCAATGACCTGGCACTTCTATCTGATTCAACAGAAACATCAGTGAAACAACTCAATATTCTCGGACAAGAAGCAGCGAAGATAGGACTGCAAGTGTCATTTGAGTAAACACAATACATCACGAATATCAGTGAATCACCTCATGAACTACTTCTAGAAGAGGGAAGGATCAAGAAAACCAACAAATTCAAGTACTTGAGTGAATGGTTGGAACCCAATCTCTCCGAAGGAATAGCATTATCAACTCGAGTAAATAAGCTAGAACTGTCATACCGACTGACTAAGAATATCTACAACAAGAAGTGTCTCTCCCGCAACACGAAAATGAAGCACTATCAAACGGTCATCCGCCCTGAAGCTTTATATGCTTCTGAATGCCTCATATTAAACAGGAAAGGGCTCACGGACAAACTAGAAATCCATGAGAGGAAGATAATGAGGAAGATATTGGGACCAATCAAGGAAGGGAGTAAATATATTAGACGGCCCAACCAGACGTTCTATAGTTACTCAGAAAGAATTGATGATGATTGAGAAGGCGGTTTAGGACGTGGACCATAGAGACCTAAGTCGAGTTGACTCACACCTTAAGAACTAGATGGAGAATCGATTACTAAAAAATTACTACACTCTTCGAGTAAAGGTTGTAGACAAAATTTTAATCACATAAAGACATAACAAAGGGGACGTGAGTAGCGCATGAAATGGTAAATGAGGGGTGAGGGGGCTGTAAATAAAAGTATACAAATTAGCAAGAGGTAAACATAAAAATAAAACACACACAATGAAAAGACTATCAAAAGGGAGAGCAGGGAAACTTGACCCTAGTTAGATTGGAGATCGTAGCGAAATTACCATTTGTGACTTCAATGGGAAAGCTAATTAAAATAAATAAGAAATAATACGTTCGTCCCACCACAGGCTGATTACAGAAAGTAACCAGAAGAGATATTCAAAAAGCATATGAAGTCGTACCAACCAAGAACAAAACCCCTTAAATGAACTAAAATATGTCTCACAAACAAGTACTCCAGTAAACAGATAACTATCGGTCAAAACATCATCCACTTACTACAGTATAACACGACGACGACGACCATAAAGAAAGGAAAGAAAAACATACACAACCCTTAAGAGAAACAATTTACAACTCCTCAAAACTAAACAGCAACTGACTTCATAAACTCTCTGAATAAATCTTCTTCTCGGACGAAAGTATGAGATTCAATCATCTTGCCGAAAGTAAATGAGCATCAATGACAGTCCCCGGGTACTTGCCACAAACACACATATCACAAACCGCAAGAATAATCGATACACCTCATTTAATAAAAGTAAAGAGTACGCACGTTGTTTCCCGACCGAAAGCAACAAACACAAACCCAAAAATTACCCTCAACTTTCGGTCAAGGTCCCACTTAAACAAGACGTTAACCCACCCTTAACCACATGTCTAGAAACGTGATTATACCATGAAAAGCTTTTCGACACAAACCAATGAATATGTCAGCCCAGTCCTTAAGGAAAATAAGAAAACCTAGTCGGTTATCCTTAAGGTTGCACGAATGACTGACATCTCAAAAGAAACACAATAACCCTTAATACATAAACAAATAAAATATTGATGAGCGTTTCGACTATCAGACAAGGACAGAAAGTCATCTGAAGCACAAACACACACCCTCCTCTTCGAGGCCCAAAATACGCGAACTAACTTAAAATACTAACCCCTCAAAAATCTTGTAACATCCCATACTATTACAAGGAGTAGACGTTAGTAAGAAATACCTCCCAAACTACAATCACGTTTCATGACGAACAATGAGAAAAATACGGCAGAAAAATAACACCAATCAAACAAATCAACAACAATTACGGCAATAAACCAAAATTAATAAAAACCCAAACAACAACGCGTTTCCTCTCCACGCTATGTATACAAAGGGGAGGACAATAGACAAGTAAGTAACCAAAAGAATTACAATCTCCAATCTAACTTAAATACCGCAGGAACTAGGGACATACTATCACCAAAGGATGGGAGGACATGACACTATTTGCTTAACTGCATATTACCCTTCACTCTTTGATGATAGGCTTCAAGATAAAATGACACTTAGCTTTGAATACGACGTTCTGGATGTTCTCGATGATATAACATTTTAATAACAATTCCATTTTCCTGTCCTTTTAAGTTGTGGTATCAATAGCCATAATCCCGTCATGTCCCATCGATCGTTTCCAAATCCGGTAGATATATTCATAATTAGACAACAGCATCTTTAAGCAGACCAAACGGTAGTAGAAGTTATGTCTTCGACCCTCACTTCTTCTCTTTTTCAACACGATTCTCTCGACATAACAATAACTGCAGTCGAGTTCCACAGAGCCAGAGCACAAACTCCACAGCGGGCGCGTTTTATTTACTCCAGAACAGGTTGCGCTTCAAATATAAACCTACAGATGGCAGACTATACAACAACCCGTATCTCATCGGTCCGTTAATAACGTAGTAACGGATCAATGATGATGACAATTGTTGTTTTAAGGGACCCAACATCTAGGTTATCGGCCCCTGGTGAAAGAATTACAGACGTGGCCAGGAAGAGACGTCTAACATTTTATGGACACGTCTCCAGGATGCATCCAACCAGGCTGACCAACCAGCTACTCCCATACTGGCAGAGAAGGAAGACCAAGTCACCATGGCTGACAGAAGTACACAAAGATCTGCTGGAACTGGGAGTTACGAAAAAGGACATAAAAGATCGAAAGTCTCTCAGGAGTAAATTAAAGCAAATAAAGTTCCAGGTAAAACCCCCAAGGAAGAAGACAGGTGCCCTCCGGACAAGGAGAGAAAAGAACAACACAGCCAGAGGATGCGTGACTACACAGAATTTTATTCACACAGTGTGTACCGGGTAAAACAAATAACAACCATCCTGACAGGGGCGCAAATTCAATGCTTACCATGGGCTTCCGAATACCTAGATAAGCCTCTGTTCAATTATTTGTTATTTGTGCCATTATTTAACAATGAAACCAGAAACTACATATTTTGTGTTGGGTGTGAAGTGGTATTGTGCTATGTAGTCCCAGCAATTGATCTGAGAGCGGAATGTGTCTGTCTTCTTAGGAACAAAGATAAAGACGAGCATTGTTTGAGTCAATAAAGCGAACCTCGGGCCAGGAGAATTGGAATTGGTCGTCTCTGGATTTACAAGAATTCCGTGGTGACGCCACGCCTGAGGCACGCGGGCCCAATTGAAACAGTTGAATCCCTTGACACTCCAATTACACGCCGGATATCAGACCTGATTGGTGCGCTTCACATATTCAATGTGCCTACGTGAATAAGGGGAACTCTAATGAAACTGCTTCTCCGCCTTTATCTGGATGGCCGTAAATTCTTCTCAATCGTCACCAATTCAATTCAAACGGGCAAAGACCAAACCATTCACGCGTTTACCTCATTGACGGTGGTGTTTTTTAATCTGACCAAGTAGCCTACCTCCAGGGGTTCAAGACTGAGATTGGCTGTGCCTCTATCCCCTCGGCGGCTTCTATGCCAAAGGTCGTCGGTTCAAACCTGGCCGAAGTCTTCCATTTTTTAAGAGCGTCAAAAATTCCTCAGTATGCCTTCCTTCGGAGGGAAAGTACAGCCGGCGGCGGTCCCATGTAATAGATTTATGGCTTGAAAAAAAGAACCTTCTACTAACTACACCTGTGTGAAGCAGAAATTTGTAGTTTAGAATTGATAACGCTCTATTAGTTCCAACGTTAGCCGCCATGTGCTGACTGAGATGCCAACAATTAGCCAAATCCACAAGCTAGGTGTCGTAGACGGTAGTATTTGGTAGCGAAAGTAGGAACTATTTGAAAATATTGTTTGCAGTCCTTACTTGAATTAAAACAGATAACACACATTAATACTGCCATCACAATTAATACCGGTTATCAGACAGATTCTACACACGCCCAAAGTACACGGGAATACATGGCCGCGTTGTCGCAGCCCCTAAACTAAGGAACCAACCAACCAAACTCTATTCCCTTGTGATATCGGCCCAAGATGCTGTAGCTTAGGCTAACAAAAGGGGAGTGGTGTAGAACTGATCATCTTCCATGTATAATAACTAGAGGCCACATTTTCAGGCATAGTACGATAGACTGCAAACACCATAAGAGCAGTTTAGTGCAGGCATGACGTAGAAAAGAAGTTCCTCCTAGTAAAATTGCATTTTGGTTAGTCGTTAGTCAAAAAAATGAAAAATAATGGATTACGGTTAAAATGCGTAGAAATTGAAAATAAAAATTTCCAGCAGTAATTAATTCAAAATGCCTGAATTACTCTGACCTGATGTGAAGTTTCATGTTTGATGGGGTTATAAGCATTTTGTTTTTCAAATAATAGAACGTTGAGAAAAAAACAAATATTAAATGTTGTTTTTCCCGGAAATGAATGTTATTCTTTTATTTAGACATGAATTAATAATTCATGATATCTTCGAAATAACGTTCCTAAACTACTTTTAATTCAAATGTATTTCTAAGTGAATGAAATGCCAATATTTCTTGCTAATGCCTGATCATAATACCTCTGTCTCTAACGCGATTTCTCTCTCTTTGTTTCAGGTGAGAATGAGTCCGCCTCCAGTGATGAGCATCTGGACTGTACAGCAGGTATCTTGCATGCTGATCTAATTTCATGCAGACATTCGTCTAACCCAGAGGTCGTCAAACTTGGGGGTGCGCAGAGAGTGATAAAAGGGGGAGCTTGGCTCTGATTAAAATATTTACACTGGTCAAAAAAGGTTTGCATATTGCTGATGGAAATTGTTGGAACGACTGACCGTCTCCAGTCGCTGACAAATAATTCTTAGAAGCAACCAGTCACCTTGCTTCTCTTCTGATTCTCCTTCCTTCCAAGTCCCTCAATCCTCATTCTTCGAGGGTTGAGGACATTTCCTTTCCTCCTGTCCATTATTTGCCTTTATTTGTTTACCATATCTTCTTCTAGTATGTAAGACAGTAGTTAGTATTAGTTATAGTTTGCATTACATTTTCATCTCATCTTTCACTATCACCCCAACCATTAGGGGCCGATAACCTAAATGTTAGGCCCCTTAAAACAACAATTATTATCATCATCATTTTTATGTCATAAATCTATGATATGGGACCGCCGGCTTTACTTCCCCTCCGAAGGAAAACATACTGAGGGATTTTTAACGCTCTTACAAATCCGACGACTTCGGCCGGGTTTCAACCCGTGACCTCAGCATGTTACCAACTACGCCACCAAAGCCGCCGTACCCACTTGTAATGGGAGGTTCCCTAATACTGAAAACAAATTACATGAAACCAGTAAATACACTTGGATTACCAGTGTCGATCGTCAATCGAATATCATCAGATCCTTTACACTTAGGCTATTAAATCTGTCCACACGTATGGGTTATGATATTCACTTATTTAGTTGCTTCAAGTTCGCAAGCTTAGTGTGATTATGTGATTGTTATTAAATTGTCAGGTTATTGTGCACTTAGCTGTTTGATGAGTGTGGTCCACATCCGCGCAGCTGCACCTGTCACCTCCGGCTGCCTGCACTGAAATTTAAGTTTTTTTTTTTCAGTGTATGCTATCTCTTAACCTATTTGCTCTATCTCCCGCATTCCTAACTGCGTGTGTTTTGTCGAGCAATGTGAGATATGTGCGTTGCTAAGTCCAGAACATCCTAATATGGTGTATGTTACTTGACTCTGGACATGAACAACTGTTAAAGGCCAGTTTCCATTCTCGCCACGCATGAGCAAATCAGTCCTATAAGCGCTATTGAGAATGTCCTAGATCCTTGAATATTGTCATTAATGCCGGCCTTGGTTTATTGAAGATATGGTACCAAGTACATCCTGATCCAGCAATACGTTTCCCTATGTTGCTCCCTGCAACGATATATTGTTCCTCGTTTCCAATGCGGGGCGTTTACTAGAAGTGTGAAGAGAGGTGAATTCTCCATAAAAGTGTGTTTTATATACAGTTACCCCCACCTAATCTAATTTGGCAAAAGCGTGTTGACCAACAGAAAAGTACAAATTGTTAGTTTGTATTGGCAGCACTGAAAGAAATGGCTTCCGAAGTTCACACGCTTGATTTTGGTTCAAAGGACCCCGGCTGGAACATGGATGGCTAATTACCTTCGCTCTGGGTCTGAGCGTTCGTGACGCCTTCATCATCCATTTCATCCTAATCACAACGTGCTGGTCACTCCGGAGACCACACGCCATTATAGTTATTGTTAAAAATTAAATCCACAGCCTGCTTCCAGTCGACCGACCGGGTCACGGAATGGAATGAATGAAGCCCCCATCTAGCGGCGAGGATATGAACTGTGACGGCTGCCGAAGCCTGTCGCACTCCCCTGGGGCAATGATTAAATGAGTGACATACGAAATGACATGATAGTGGAAGAGTGTTGCTGGAATGAAATTGTGACAGGGAAAACCGGAGTACCCGGAGATAAAACTGTCTGCCTCCACTTTGTCCAGCACAAATGTCGCATGGAGTGACCGGTATTTGAACCACGGATTCAGCAGTGATAGGCCGGCGTGCTGCCACGGAGGCTTCTGTTAAGAGTAAAACGGTGAAATATGATAAATGAATCCAAATCGCTCCAAGTTGCTAGATCTGACAACTCAGCTTTCTAGGGGCGGTATTACCGAGCTTGTACCTGTAATTACCAGAGGTGATGTGATACTACATCTCGGCCACGCACACTTTACGATGCTTTCGTTTGAAAGTCGCGACAAGACTGCGGCTTGTCGGCTGAGGTAGGTCAGGCCCCCTTCCGCTAGTACACACAGGTCCGCACCAACTGGCTACCGGCACGAGAAACACAGCAGTACATGGATACCTCATTACGAGACGAACATCAAATATAGTTTCTCTAAGCCATATACAGTGACTACAAGCCTCATTTTCTTTGTATCTTGGTAACCCCAAACACTCTATATTGGAGTATTTATTTCAACGATAGGCTATCATTTCACAGTAAGTAACTTTCACAATTTAACATTCGAGTACATTTATTTTATTACATACATGTTATATTGTTCGTTTTAGCCTATTTTTATTTATGAAAAAAAAATAGACTTATGAGATCACCTTTTGTCCGTGTGTCTGTCTGTGTGTGCGTGTGGGATTCATGTGTGTGTCCCCCTTAATAACATCTAAACGGCTGGAGCGATTTCAATGAAACTCGGTAAGTTCATAGCACTATTCTGGATGACCCCGACCAGGCCCTTTTGTTACGTCTCACCAATCCAACATGGTGGCTGTGCGAAATATTTCACCAGCATTCAATATCTCCGAAACTATTACCGATATCAACCTGGAATTTTGTACGGTGATAAAGGGAACTACTAGAAGTTCACCTATGTGAAAACCCGGTAACTACAAAACCAACATGGCGGCCAACGTTCTCTCTACAATAATTTTCTACCTGGCAAATACATATCAACCATTATTTATAACCTAACTTATTTCAGCATATGTATTTTCACATCTTCATCTCTTCAATTCTACGCTGTTTTTATCAAGACTTTTTCATGTTTCTCTTAACACCTTTTGTAACAGATCTGGTTTTTGAAATCTTACATTGTGAGCTTTTGGAACAAAAATATTTTTAGTATCCTCTGTTTTGGAAAAATTGTATTAAGTGTATGTTGTTGCACATTTACTTATCCTATACTACGCTGAGGAAGGTTACAATGTCACTGAAACCGATACGGTTTTAATGTACAACTAATTGAAACCCGTCAAAACATGATGGACAATGAACAAAATATTTACTGAAGAAATTTCCTATGTAAGTTGCATTCTTTGTACGATTACTTTTTGGCACTATTGCAACTTTTAGGGCGTCAAAACATTGCACTCTCGACATTGCAACATACTGCTGACAAAAAATCTCACATCGAGTGACCGGGATTTCAACCACGGACCCAGCGCACAGTGGGTCAAAATCGAAATCTAGGGGGGACAAAATTATATTTGCGTTTTAATCATGAATTTGGAGTGAAAGCAACGTATATAATGTGTTTACTTCTTAATAAACATCATTTAAGACCTTCTGTAACGTAATCTTGATTACGGTACAAATTATTATTATTATTTTTAAAGTCATTGTGTAATTATTATTATTATTATTATTGAAATATCAAAGTTATATCGTTTTATTCACCCATTAATATCAAGGGAGGGGCCATACCATATTCACGTCATTACCATAGTCATATATAATATTGTCAAGTGCTTAGATTAAGAAACAGGGTTTTTATAGAGGTCTAGGGCTGTTTTATTAGTTAAATTGTAAAGACAGGACGGGCATGGTTGGAAGAAGTTACGGACGGTGAAGCAACATATTGCAAGAAAATGTATTTCTGGAACGAAGCCACGCTGACTGGAGACAAGGGCTTGGAGAAAGATTTCGGCGGAATATATAGATGCGCAACGAGAGGAATAGCGGGTTCTGAGTGGAATATTTGAAGTACGCGGGCCTGTATTCCCGCTCGGAGAAGTTTTAGCGTCGCTTGAGGACTGAGAAATGCTTTGCTATAATTGGTCTGATGGGTCGCGGGCAAATTTATGCCGCGAAACATCGGGACCATTCAGAGTGTATAAAAGCCCAGCGCGACTTCAGCACTGGCTATTCTGTAGATTCTATTCTGTCATTCACTTATTCGAGCACGCACTCACTCATTGACTTTGTGAGTAGTAGACTCTGCCAGTCCCTCAGTAAGATGGGACTTAGTGAATTCAATTAGCCTGGTTTGTTCAAATTTGCTTACCATGGTGATCAAACTCAGAAACAAGCAGCAGCAGCAGCAGCAACAACAACAACAACAACGAGAAGAAGAAAACATATGTTTTCAAAGGTCAATAAACGTGTGTTGGCGTAAGATCTCAAATTAGACTGCAAGCAGACCAACGAGATGGACTTTGAACCACAAGGCACCAGGTATGTGGACCGAGTTATTATCAACACAGAAGATCAGCGCTAGCGAGAAGACAGTCAATATTGCCCCGCAATTAGGGAATATTAATGCACATATTGTACACAGCTCGAAACCTCAGATCAAATGTTAATAATTTTGTTGTAAATAAACCAGTATTAGTTAAAATGTCTTGTTCATTGGGAGTTGAATGTATAGGATAGTTGGAATGCAAAGAGTATCTCATAGAGCAAGTTTATTGCCCTACGCTCCGATGATAGATCTTGGCTCAAGGAAGGGAGCGGCCGTGGCTAAATAAAATTTTAATGTGTTATCTCTACGATAACTGGCGCCCAGTAAATCTAAATTAATAAAGTGTATGTCGTCTGTCTAGACAGGCCAATGCTAAATAAGAACGATGAGGTGGTTTTAAGGAGTCTTGAGTGTAATATCTGTAGAAACGTTATAAACGATCGCCCAACTTGTAGAGCGATATCCAACGACGAAGGTAGCCGTTACAAATGGCACAACCAACGTGGGACTACGAAATATCGTACTGAA
The DNA here is from genome assembly GCA_946902985.2 of Meconema thalassinum. NCBI lineage: Eukaryota > Metazoa > Arthropoda > Insecta > Orthoptera > Tettigoniidae > Meconema > Meconema thalassinum. The sequence continues at coordinate 50,213,775 of OX336393.1, forward strand.
GTGAATGGATATTATGTATAAATCCAGTTTATTTCAAGTATGTTAAAGTTTAAAGTTGTTTTCATGTACGATATAAACGAGTTCTCTTTGCATTCATTCCGAGTTTTTCAATAAAGAGGCATATATCAAGTTAGGGAACTACGGTTATAAATTAGGAGTGTTCCTTTGATGAGTTGTTTTTTTTGGGTAATGAGTAACGGGGATAATTTGGGGAACATAAATTTGAGAAACCGTAGTATTATAAGATCAGTTAAAATGTCGAAATTAGATGTGCAGGGTACCAATGATGAGATGTCAAAAGTAAGCGAAAATCAGGAAACTGAGGAAAATGAACAAGACGGGGCTACAAACATCCAGATTAATGAGGGGGAGAATCCTTCCTGGCTTCGAAACCTGACGATGCTGATAACAGAACAGAACAGAAACATAGATATTAAGTTAGGCGAGCAAAGTGCAAAGTTAGCTGAACAGAGTAAGAAGCAAGAGGAACAAAGTAAGAAATTTGACGTGCGTAGCGATCAATTAGAAAAAGCAATAGATCATAAGTTAGCTGAGCAGAGTAAGAAGCAAGAGGAACAAAGTAAGAAATTTGACGTGCGTAGCGATCAATTAGAAAAAGCAATAGATCATAAGTTAGCTGAGCAGAGTAAGAAGCAAGAGGAACAAAGTAAGAAATTTGACGTGTGTAGTGATCAATTAGAAAAAGCAATAGATCTTAAGTTCACTGAGCAGAGTAAGAAGCTAGATGAACAAGGTAAGAGGTTTGATGAAGCCACAGAAAACTTCAATAGACAAATTAAAGAAGTAGGCCGAGAATTTCACAATAAGTTAGAAAACAGGATTAGGGAGGTGGAGGAATCATGGTCACTTAAGGTTGACGCCAGAATGCAACAAGTGTCGGAGCGAGTTGACAAAATTGACGAGGAAGTGAAAATTGAATGTAGTAAGGTTAGGGTTGACTTAGAAGGTGAAGTCAACAGCATGAAGGTCAAGTGTGATAATAATATTGCTAAAATAGGTCATTTAGAAAATAAAGTAGAGAGCGATAATCAAGAAATTAGGGAAGAGGTTAACAGTAAATTTAACAGTATCAGTGAAGAAGTAGCGAGTAAGACAGATAAAATGGAGGAGAAATTGCAGAGATGTCAGAAGCAAATAGCAACAAATAGCGGTAATGTACAAATAGGAAATTTAAGTAGATTTCTAACTGAAGAGGCAGATTTGCCAGTATTCACAGGCAAGGCATATAACCCAATGGAATTCTTAAAAACAGTAGAAAAGAAGTTCGCTAAAGATTTAGAAGAGGGGATCGTTCAATGGGAACAAGTACTTGAGATGCTAGATAAATCTTTTGTTAGGGATTCAAGGTCATGGTTCAGTGTGTATAAATACCAGATGACTAGTTTTAGAAAATTTAAAGAGAAGTTCATAGCCAAGTACTGGAATGAAAATGTGCAAGAAAGAGAAAGATGTAACATTATTTTTGGGAAGTACCAAAGGAGAGATGGTGTTTCGTACACAGAGTATTTCTTAGCGCATGTACTTATGTGCCAGAATTTAGAAGGTTTAGAGACTGAATCACAGGTAATTAAAACATTATTAAGGCATTTTCCTCATATAATTAAAGAAGCATTCTTCATGCAGAATATTACTACTATTGACGGGTTCGAGAAGCTATTGGAAAACTTTGACTCTCTTGAAAATAGTAGGACCGAACGCAAGCCAATAAGTATAGGAGATAATTTCGGGCAGGGTGAGAGAGAGAGGGGAAGAGAACAAGGCAGGAATGCGAATTACGAAAGACGACTTGACAATGGGGGACGCACAGCAAATACGAGGAACGAGAATTTGAACAGAGTAGGGGAAGGTACTAGGCCAGACAGACGTACAGGTCAACAACAACAATCTACATCAGGGGCAGGTAGGCCTAATTTAAACGAATAACGGGTTGCAGTGAGGTCAACAGACAGCCCGAAGTGATTGCAGTTCAATGTCCTAGGAATATTGAGTATTTAGGAGATTTTAATATAGATGTTAGAGAAGAACTGCTTTATGACCTAAATGGTGGAAATTTAGACAATATTGAGAATGAGATTATGTCACCAGTAATTAAACTTAATGTGTGGGGTAAAGAAGTTGATGTTTTATTGGACAGTGGAAGCGAAAACTCTTGTATAAATTTAAGATTTTTGGAAGATGTAATGAGAGAAGGTATTCATGTTGATATAATTCCAGTTAAGTCCACTTTCATTGTCACAGCTGTAGGTAGTAGGTCTCAGAAAATATGTAAGCAAGTCGCAGTTCCAATTAACATTAGTGAGTTAGTTAAATTTCAGCCCTGTTTGGCAGTTCCAAATTTATTATATCCGGTGATTCTTGGTGCGGAATGGTTATCATTATAGCAAGTTAAATTAGATTTTCATTTTGGCAGGATATGTTTATTTTGGCAGGATAAAGAAGTTCAGGTTACGTATAAGGTGTCTAAGACTGACAAGCAGATGAAAGTGTGTATGTTTGAGGAAGAAAGCAACGTGGTTGTGAGTGATGAGTTTCCTGAAGTAAATGAGGTAGACCGCGGAGATGCTAGTGAGAGCAAAGTTTTTAAGGTGTGTCAGGTTGCAATGGAGTCTGAACTTGAGAGTAGGATCCATGATGCATTGTCACAGTGTAAGCTGGATGATGAGCAAGGTCATCAGTTACATGAGGTATTAATAAAATATAAGGAAATTTTCAGCTCAAAACCCGGAGCAACACACTTATATGAGCATAGTTTTGTCGTTAAAGACACAAGTAGTTTCGTAGGGCCTAGGTATCCTGTCGCAACTAAATATATGAAAGCCGTCGAAGAACAGATAGAATTAATGTTGGAAAACGACATAATTGAGCCTTCAGCTAGCCATTGTTTAAATCCATTAGTTGTAGTAGCCAAGAAAGACAATTCAGTGAGACTGTGCATAGACGGCAGAATGTTAAATACTAGGGTCGAAAGCGACCAGCTGAGAACTGAAGCAGTGGAGGATTTAGTTCAACGTTTTCAGGGGCGGAATTGGTTCTCAACAGTAGATTTTAGTAGTTGTTGCTCAACGTTAGTGAGGAAATTAGGTAGGACACTAGGTAGTTATTTCAGGTATGTATTGTTGACTCATGTGACGTTATTCAGGCTAGCCAGTGTTTTGTTGAGAGGTAGGAAGTACATGGAAGTTTGTAGCAACGATTGTTACGTAAGCCGTTGCCATCTTGTGCATTGGAAGGGAAAATGTCAAAGTTGTTTTTATTGTTTACTGGACCTTATGTCGTTTCCAAGAGGATAGGAAAGAATGCCTACTTGTTGAAAGATCAGGAAAATTGTGTCATAGGTACATATAATATTTACAATCTGAGGAAATATCTTAGAAAAGAGCAAGTGCAGCAAGAAGGGCAGACTGCCGTGTGTTTATAATTAGAGTCGTGTCGTGGCTCTAAGGAATTGGTGGAAGTGAGATAAATCACTTGTGTTGCGTGAAACAAGAAGCAATATATATTGTGTTCTGTTATTGTAAGGGACTACAAGAACAAATGTAGCATGTAAATCCTGTATGACTGCACAGGACAATCAGAATGTTTAATGTAACATTGCAAGAAGAGTGCAGATCAATCAAGGAAAATGAAAAGGGTATAATCATTATGTTTGTAATTTGAAGGGTCATATATGTATATTCAGTGTATTTCCTGTTAAGTTTTAAAGGGAAGATTTGTGATTTCATCATTCATTACATTCTTTATGAAACCATGGGGACGTTTTGTAACGTAATCTTGATTACGGTACAAATTATTATTATTATTTTTAAAGTCATTGTGTAATTATTATTATTATTATTATTGAAATATCAAAGTTATATCGTTTTATTCACCCATTAATATCAAGGGAGGGGCCATACCATATTCACGTCATTACCATAGTCATATATAATATTGTCAAGTGCTTAGATTAAGAAACAGGGTTTTTATAGAGGTCTAGGGCTGTTTTATTAGTTAAATTGTAAAGACAGGACGGGCATGGTTGGAAGAAGTTACGGACGGTGAAGCAACATATTGCAAGAAAATGTATTTCTGGAACGAAGCCACGCTGACTGGAGACAAGGGCTTGGAGAAAGATTTCGGCGGAATATATAGATGCGCAACGAGAGGAATAGCGGGTTCTGAGTGGAATATTTGAAGTACGCGGGCCTGTATTCCCGCTCGGAGAAGTTTTAGCGTCGCTTGAGGACTGAGAAATGCTTTGCTATAATTGGTCTGATGGGTCGCGGGCAAATTTATGCCGCGAAACATCGGGACCATTCAGAGTGTATAAAAGCCCAGCGCGACTTCAGCACTGGCTATTCTATAGAGTCTATTCTGTCATTCACTTATTCGAGCACGCACTCACTCATTGACTTTGTGAGTAGTAGACTCTGCCAGTCCCTCAGTAAGATGGGACTTAGTGAATTCAATTAGCCTGGTTTGTTCAAATTTGCTTACCATGGTGATCAAACTCAGAAACAAGCAGCAGCAGCAGCAGCAACAACAACAACAACAACGAGAAGAAGAAAACATATGTTTTCAAAGGTCAATAAACGTGTGTTGGCGTAAGATCTCAAATTAGACTGCAAGCAGACCAACGAGATGGACTTTGAACCACAAGGCACCAGGTATGTGGACCGAGTTATTATCAACACAGAAGATCAGCGCTAGCGAGAAGACAGTCAATATTGCCCCGCAATTAGGGAATATTAATGCACATATTGTACACAGCTCGAAACCTCAGATCAAATGTTAATAATTTTGTTGTAAATAAACCAGTATTAGTTAAAATGTCTTGTTCATTGGGAGTTGAATGTATAGGATAGTTGGAATGCAAAGAGTATCTCATAGAGCAAGTTTATTGCCCTACGCTCCGATGATAGATCTTGGCTCAAGGAAGGGAGCGGCCGTGGCTAAATAAAATTTTAATGTGTTATCTCTACGATAACTGGCGCCCAGTAAATCTAAATTAATAAAGTGTATGTCGTCTGTCTAGACAGGCCAATGCTAAATAAGAACGATGAGGTGGTTTTAAGGAGTCTTGAGTGTAATATCTGTAGAAACGTTATAAACGATCGCCCAACTTGTAGAGCGATATCCAACGACGAAGGTAGCCGTTACACTTCTTTAAGCTTCGTCTACACATGCAAGAAATTGTCTATGACTAGGAGTTCGATAGAGCATTCAGTTATCTCTTCATAACAATTTTCTACCCCTAATTTACTTTTAACAAAGTCATAAAATTCCACTTTTGACATAATCGTCGAAACCAGTGCTTCAAACAGTAGTAAACGTGTGAGAACTGGTTGCGCGGCATCATCTAAAACGTAAAATAACTAAGTAAGTTGCAAAAAGATGCAAAAAATCTCATAACAGGCGTAAATTACAAGACATTATCTACATTTTAACATTAAGCAGAAAGTGACGCAGAGTGACGCGACATACTAAAAATCAAAGTGAAAATATTATTTTAAAAATACTAGTTAAACATTACATAATGCAAATATTGCTAAAATTACGTAACAATTACGCCCATTAATAACTGAAACACGTTACAAAGATCATACCTTCAGCTGCATGTTCCATCTTAAAGCATCACACTAACCACAAAGACAACCATACCACAGCCACTTACATTCACCCTCCAATTCAGACCGCTCGAACAGTGGTGACAGATTTACACTAAGATGCGTTTATTTCCCAGAATAGTGAGCGGCAATTATATGAGAATGCAGTAGAAGTAATAAATTTTGATTTTCAATTATGAAAATAAATAATTTTGTCCTCCTTGATTTCGATTTTGACCCACTGTGGAGCGGTGAGAGTGCGGCGTGCTTCCCAAGAGATAAAATAAGGTATGAATATGATATATTGTCGTAATAAAAGAAACTTTTCCGGTGCAGCAGTGACAATTCAAATTGAAATCAACTTCAAATGACTCCCAGAAAGGTGTGAGAATCATAAATAATATATTTTCAATAATCTGCCTTGTGAAAGTTATGAAAAGCGAGGAGTACCTACTCTCAACAATTAATGAATCTTCCACTCCTTCATAATTCTTATAAATAACTATTACATTGAAACACGGTGGACATCCGCCATGTCTGTCATTAACCAAGCTGGTTCTGCGCATGCGCTAGAGCCAGTAATTTTGCATTTTTGTTTATAAATTTAAAAATATATGGTAACATATTTGTTTATTTTAAAGACACTCTGCCAATATACAGGCCAAGGGCTTTCGTCAGAGTGCATTACGAAGTGAATCGGTTCAATCGTTCTGTCAATCTCGAGGTAACAAAAATCAGCTTACTGTTTTAAATATATAGATAGATAAACACCAAATTGAAGAACTTGGGCTTATTGCAGCAAAAGTAGGACTTCAAATTTCTTTTGAAAAGACTGAAATAATGGCATCCTTTTATGTGGAAACACAAGCAATTACATTGATTAACAATAAAGAAATTAAAGTTGTACATAAATTTAAATATTTAGGGGAGATTATAACATGGAATTTGAATGAGAAAACGTCAATCGAAAATAGATCAACAAAGTTAAGACAAGCGCAATATATTACTTGGTCTAGTTACAAAAAATAATCACTCTCCTTAAATGCCAAATTACGACATAACGAATCAGTTATTAAACCGGAAGCAATATATGCTTGTGAAACCCTTTTCAAGTTAAACACTCGATCAGTTACTGATACATTACAGAAGACTGATAGAAGAATTCTCAGAACTATAATTAATAAAAAAACATCAGGTGGATGGTCAATGGCGTCCATTACCAAATGAAGTGGTTTATAAAGAAACTGAGTCTATAGTCGATACTATGCGAAAAAGGCGAATTGCTTTTTTTTGGTCATATCTCACGCCTGCCGGATACCAGACAATTAAAAGTATTACTTAATTATTTTTTCAAAAGTAAAACAAAGAACTCTTGGTTTATGGAAATTCAAAATGATCTGGATGAACTCGGCTTGACAATGTCCCAAATTGCTAACAAAGATGAGAAGAATATCTTGAAAAACAAGAACATCCGACTTCCCTTAAAAAACCTTTACCCGCAAAACTTACACCATAAGCGATGCAGAGAGAGCGGCAAGGTCGACTAGAATGAAAATGTTTTGGGAAAAGAAGAAAAATAAGAAGCTGACTCTTTAGTATTGTTTTTGAGACATGTATATACTTGTTTTGGTTAAGTGCTCCAATGAGGGCGTAACATATGTAAAAAAAAATATAGATAGATATATTGACATAAGGTAATAAATAGTTTATTATAATTAATAGGTCAATAAGTAATCGGGCTATCGTGGTCATTATTATGTCATTTAATTACTAGTCTATCTATATTATTAGGGGTGCAGCCTCCTCGGATGGACTGTGCGCCAGTTGGTTCGCTACCGACTGTACCGGAGCACAATCGATACCCGGCTGTTCTATGGACACGAGAGGTACGTGCTGGTACGGAGTACATTTCTTCCTGGAAGACTGACGAAATGGTGCACATTAAATTCGTCGCGTTGAGTGGCGCAGTGAGCCTTAAAAACTCATGATAACGTGTTTCATCTCGGTTCAGTCCGATTACTTCTAGAGCGACGATCTCGTGACAGTCGATATACAGGCACATTATCGTGGCACTCCGATAGGTCCAAAGCCACTGCCTTTGAAGGGCTTGTTCAATCTTTATGATTATTCTAAATCTTCTTCCTTCTTCCATTTCGGTCTGATATGGACCTTGTGAAATAACTTCATCATGAATTTCTCTCTTTTCTTGATTTTAGGATTTTCCAATTTTTCTTCATCCTTTAACTGTAATAATTCCCTCTTTGATCTGTCCAAACAGTTGAGTGCTTTGCGCCCTTTTCCTAAAAATCCCTCAATTTTCTACTGTTATTTCGGAAAGTAACACTGTCTGGAAAGTACTCTTTTGTGATGTTAATTCCCGTTAAATCCCCTTTCACTTCAATGAAGCAACTAATTTGAGTTTTGAGATTTTTGTCAGCATGGTCAAATATTATTTTGTAGTCAATGTTCGTTCGGACCGAAGTGGCCATAAAGAGAAATTGTTCTCATTCTTAGAGCATCTGATTATTTTTCAGGTTGGATGTAAATTTTTTATTACCTTTTTGAATCCAAGTATTCCCAACCTTCCTTTGTCCAAGTAGCCTGCTTTCCTTTCTTCGATTTCTATTCTAAAAAAAAAGGAAATTCGACTGCATAAAACCATTCCGATTTTATGACAGTTTTGTAATGCATTTTTGTTTGTTTTTACTGAGGGTGATTTTTTGTTGTAAATATTCTTCGTGTATTGACAAGGCAATTCTATTTTTGAACTCTAGTTTGCTTGCTTCTTTATCTAGACAGTTTGGCTATAGTATTTCAAAGAGGTACTTACATGTATTATTATTATTATTTTATTTTTTAATTTTTTATATTCGTTTCGGTATTGTATGGACCACGTTATTTCAACTGCCTTTTCCCTCGTTCTTTCACATTGGCCCAGTATTCGCGCATTCTTCTTCGGTGAGCTTCCTTTCGTTCTTCGGTCCACTTCTTACCGGTTTTCAATATAGGTTTTGGCTGAAAACTCTATATTTCCCCACGTTTCTTCTTCAAAGAGTCACGTTCCAAGATGTCCTCATGTGATATCGCCAGTTGTTGTAGGTATTTTTCCACCTCTGTAAACCAGATCCCTTTGGTTTTCTTTCCCACAAAGTAGGCACAGATTTGATCGGACAATCTCCCGGAGTTCATTCGTGTTAAATGGTCATAAAAGGAGAGTCTTCTTTTGCGAATGGTGTCCGTTATTCTCTCCACATTATTATTATTATTATTATTATTATTATTATTATTATTATTGTTCAATCATTCATTTCGTATCGGCCATCTATGGAACACGTCATTCCAACTGTCTCATTCATCGGGCTTTTCCCAGTTCGCCCGCATTCGTTCTGTGTGGGTTTCCTTCCTTTCTTGGGTCCAAACCTTTCCCGTTTTCAGCCTCGGTTTTTCTTGGAAACCTTGGCATGCTTGAAGTTTCCTCTTCAGTGGAATGCGCGCCTGAATGTCAGTTGATGTAATCCCCACTTCTCTATCCAGGCGCATTTGGTTTTCCTCTCCTGAAAGTAAGTAATGATGCGGTTATCCGCATCCGCCCCGCATCGGCACTACTTTTATCCGAATCCGCTGGTATTGCAATAATTATTTTAATTTAGGCCTATTAGATAAACCCAGGCTGTGTGTGAATCGCAAGACAGTGTTGACTGAGTTTTGCCCCTCTGAGTGACGGCAAGTGAAACAGCGAGTGGCTAATTATAGCTCGTACTTAGTCGTCGGATATACCCACGCAGGCAAGCACAGGTATAGAGTCCTTTTTTTTTCATAAACCAACACTGAGGGTATTTCCATGACAGACTTCTCTCACTTCTCTGTTATTCTCATACTGATACGCTCTACCCCTAGTGGCAAGTTCGATAATTGGTTCAAAGTAGGTAAAACACAACACAAATGGTCCTTTAAAGAGATATTAGCTTTATTGCAGGTCAGAAAGTTACACCACACAATAAGCAATTATAAACAGTTAGCGGTCATTCTGGATGTTTGCTCCCTTATGGAGGACACCCGCCCTTTCACTTGCTCACGCAGTTAATCCCTCACTAATGAGACCAGTGTCCTCGGTAGAAATAGCTACAATACTTCCTTGAGTACACAAGCTACAGTTATTTACGATAGTCTGGCACTCACTGTTCTTGAATACACACTGTTTCGCAATTCGCATATAACCGTAACACCTCTATCGCACTGGTAAGAACACACTCCTCAAAACTCAGTCCGTCCCTCGCTGGCCAGGTCGCTTTATATAGCGGGGCTGGTGACTCAATGGATGTTTCCAGAGAAGACCAGGATTCACGGTTACTCGAGAATTCCATTACCGGGTGGGCCGCGAAGGTTCGAGGCGGTCTCTTTGTTACTGCCTTGTCTTCTTGTTGCGCAAATCGCTGGTTAACACAGAGCTGTGAATCACGCGAGGAGGTGATGAAGCAACCGCGCAGCCGTAACAATACAATCCACGCAAAATCAAACAGGAAAATAACAAGAAACCTGAAAGACGCAGATCTTAGTAAAAACTAAAATCATTTTAAAAAGATCCAGTTCAACATTGTATTCTAAAAACTATCCGCAAATTTACTCTAAACAATATCTGCAGCATATCCGCTATCCGCACAGCCATGCAAACTATATCCGCATGGTGAAAAAAATTGCGGATATCCACGGATATCCGCATCCGCGCAAGTAGATCTATCTCACTGGGCTCATTCGCATCACATGTCCATAGAAGTGAATCCTTCTTTTCCGGATTGTGTCGGTTATCTTCTCCACATGAGTGTACAGTTCGTGGTTATGCCGTCTTCTATATTACTCATTGTCTTTGACCGGACCCAAGATCTTTCACAAATTGTCCTTCCTTTGGCCTCCATTTCTTTTGATCAAGTCTTTTTTGTTCATAGTGAGGCATTCGGAAGTGTATAGCCTACGGACCGATTTTTTTTTTTTTTTTTTTTTTTAGGGGAAGAAATTCATTTACGCACAGAGTGTCGGGCTCCTGCTACTGAGTAGCAGACTACCGACTAAAACTCCCCCTTTACTTCTGAACACTAGCCTGGAACTGTTTAGCACATTACTTCAGGCTGGAGTCATTTTATATTTGCCCGTAGGGCACTCTTCCGTAATGAATTATCTTCAGTGGCGATCCAGATCCGTCTTCTTTGTTCGGAGGATATCTTCAACAAAACTTGCTACAAGTTTCCAATGTTCTTCATTTTGTAGCATTACCGCAACAATATTGTCAGGAGATATCTCTACATCAATTTCATCTTGAAGAGACTGCCTACTTTGGACCCACCGTCCACAAGAGAAGAAGGTGTGATTAGCACTATCTACCTCATTAACACAGTAGATACAATCTGGTGAATCCACTTTCCCCATCTTCTTAAGATAAGAACAGAAGTACCCATGGCCAGTCAAGAACTGAGTGAGATAATAACCAACCTCACCATGTTTCCTCTCTGTCCAAACCTGCACCTGGGGTATCATTCTCCTAGTCCACTGGCTTCGGTGTCCTTGCTCCCATTTGATCTGCCAATTGTGAAAGGTTTGTGCTCTTGCTGTTCGTCTTGCATTTTGTAAACTTACTTCCGATTTCCTCCAGTAAATGTACTTGCGTTCTTTCGCTAGAAAAAAAAATTGGAATTATCCCAGCAATAACAAGAACTGTTTCTTCAGAGACCGTGCGATAAGCAGATGCCACGCGTAAAGCACCCCGCCTCTGCACTTGTGCTAGTGACTTTCTATAAATTTCCTTATCCAGGGCATCCGCCCATATATCCGCTCCATACAGCAGAACTGAATGGATGGCTGTCATCAGTAATCTCCTCTTACTAGATTTTGGCCCACCAACATTGGCCATTAGCCGACTGAGAGACGTTACTCCTCTTGCCGCCTTATCCGCAGTCCGTCTAATTTGTTCTCCAAAATTCAATTTATTGTCGATCATGAGGCCCAGATATTTTGCTGCTGGCCGCGTCTCTACTTGTATGTCTCCTACCTGTATTGGGAGTATTGTCTAAATTCTCTTCTTTGTTAGGACTACAATTTCTGTCTTACTAAGTGCTAGAGACAGACCATGTTCCTCCATCCAACTATTGATTGTACGCATTACCATATTGAGTCGCAACTGTGCCTGCTCGACACTTCTTCCTGCTACAAGAGCAGCAACATCATCTGCATAACCTACTAGGATAGTTTCATCAGGAACTTCAGATCTCAGCAAGCTATCATATGTGATATTCCATAGATCTGGTCCTAAAATCGAACCCTGTGCTGCTCCGGCTGAGACCCGTACCCCGCGTTGTCCTTCTGTCGTGTTATAAATCAACGAACGATCTTTCAAGTAGGAATTTATCATCCGTAAGAGATAATTTGGAACATGAAATGTATTCTCCAACGCATTCAGCATGTCACTCCACTTGACAGAGTTGAATGCATTTCTTACGTCAAGAGTAACAAAGAGAACCACACGACGAGAGTGGTGATTGTAATTCTCCGCCCGCTGGACAGCTGAAACAATTTCTTGTATCGCATCCAGGGTCGATCTTCCTGTTCGAAATCCATATTGTCTTGGTGATAAGTCGCCCGCTGCCATGATCGCTTGGCGCAACCTGACCCTCAGAAGCTTCTCAAAGAGCTTCCCTGTTGTATCGAGCATACACAGAGGGTGGTATGGTGATTGTAAATCCGGGTCTCCCTTACCCTTATTAATGAGCGCCAGACGACAGACCTTCCAGCAGATGCTGAACACTCCTGCTTTTAGACACTCGTTGAACATTCGTAATATTAATTGTGGATGTAACTCGATTATTAATTTGAGAATCTCATTAGAGATGCCGTCAGGACCAGGGGATTTTTTGCTTCGCAGAGACTGAGTAGCCCTACTCAACTCATCCTCAATAAAAAGAGGAATTTCAACATCTACATCGAAATTCTGCTCAGGGATTGTTGGATGTGTTGGGAAAAGAGTTTGGACAATAATGGCCATACTGTTTGCATCCATGACGCACGGTGTTCTTTGTGACCCTCGTAGTTCCGCCCCTTAAAACAACAATAACTAACTAACTAACTAAGCTTCTTTCTGACAATTTTATAACCCAATCCCCATGGATCAGTGTCAATATCCTCACATAGCTTCCTAGAGCTCTCAGCTTTGCTTTGATTCATGGTTTTCCGAAGTAGCTTCTTTGCATCTCTATGTTCGGCTGATAAGGCATTGGCATCATCCAGATTTCTTGTCCGTTGTGCAGCACGTCGGAGTCTAAGGCAATTCCGCCTCAATTCTGCAATTTCATGTGTCCACCAATATGCAGGGCTCTTCCGATGGTGTGATCTTAAACTTGGCATTGAGGTATCACAAGCCAATGTAAAAAGATTCATAGTTGAGGAAACGAGATTCTCAACATCAGCCTCTCCGTCAGGCTCCATATCCTCAATTAGTTCTACACCACTGGCTAACGCCTCCTTAAATGCATCAAGATGGATCTTATTCAAATTCCATCTCCGTTGTTTCTGAGTAGATAAGTTCTTCCCACTTATATTACTGCACACATCAATATTAATATACTGATGATCTCTACCAGTGTAGTCTTCTATAACCTTCCATTCCTTGATGTGTGGTACTAACGTCTCAGAAGCCATGGAGATATCCGGAATGGTCTCTGTATAACCCGGACGCCGAAAGGTTGACACTGCGCCTATATTTAAGATCAAAAGCCCTATCCTTGATGCCATTTCCAGAATGAACTTACCTCGGGAATTGGTATGTGGCATACCCCATTCCACTGCCCTGGCATTGAAATCCCCAGCTACAATGATTGCTCCAGTTGTATTAAGAATGGCATCTTCCAGAGAGTTGACTTTCTGACGAAATTTTCCCATTGTTTCATTTGGAGTAAGATAGACACTAAAATAGGTGACTCCTCTACTCTTTAACCAAACGAATCCGTTCCCGCTCCCATGTTCTTTAATTGGAATTTTTCCAGGGTCTAAGATCCAAATAGCAGAGGTGCCTAATTGATCTCTAAGCCAGAGAGGTGACTCCTTATCTTGGTACTGTTCACTAATTAACAGCAGATCAGCTTGTTTCTCGGCAGCTAGCTGGTACAACAGATGATGGGCTGTTCTACTCCTTTCTATATTAGCTTGTAGAACTCGGATCATTTTCGTTTCAGGTACGTCGCTTTCTCCAGGGCCTCTCGGAACACCTTACATTGGCCTGATCCGGCCACATGACACAAATCCTGCTGATAATAATAATAATAATAATAATAATAATAATAATAATAATATCGTATGGCCTCGGGTGCAGGGTGCAAGCTTTGTTATTTGACGCCCAGAGGGCAGCTTGCATGTCGAATTTTGTTATTCCTTGGAGCGCTACGAATGTCAAAGAGGTTACATATCTAAGCTTCTTCACACTATAGCGCTTTCTAGTAGAGAAAGGAGGGACTTCTGTGTTGCCTGGAAATCCCGAGATTAATTTAATTTTGCCATTATGAACACGGCCTACTGTATTCTGATGGGTTCTTTAACAAGCCAACAATGTATGACATGCGTGTCGTGACTTTTTGTCGCCAACCTTTCAAAAATCAATTACCTTGGCCTGGAGCGAGCCTGCAAGCTTGGGGTTGGTAGTCTGTCACGATAACCACTCACCCACCGTGGCAATAATGTTTCAGCTTTGCGTTGAAGGATATTGACCATTTATTATAGACACCCTTGGTTGAATGGTAAGCCATTGCCATTTTGCTCATGCGCGATGCGCAGCCGTCTTTTTCTGATACATTGGGTGTTATCATTTCTACTCGCTTGATTTTTCCTTCTTCCATTACACGTTGCTTGGGCGCCGCGCCGGTTCAATATTGGTTTCCTCAAAGAAGAACTCTTTTGCCCTAAGCTAATGTATCTGTTCTGTCTCTAATGAGTCAGGAAATATGGCCAGATCATTGGCAAAGGCAGATAATCGAGTGAAAGGTTCATGTTTCTGTATCCCTCTCTGACTCCACCTGCAACTCCCTGTTTATTCAATACGCCACTCATGGATAACCTTTTCGAGGGCACGGTTGAAGATTAAAGGTGAGAGACCATCTCCTTGCCATGGCAAGTTTTGAAGTTAAGCACTTCGTAAGCTTTATATTAGGCAAGATACGATTTCAGTGCAGTGACTTCATTGGTTTTATGATCTTTATATTACTGGTGAAGTATTGAGGAATTAAGTGTTCCTACTGCTGATTCCAACAAAGGTGTTCTGAACTGTTGCTGTCGTACCGAACCGGTACCATACATTTGTGTCTTCTATAACATTTAAAGTACCACCGTGAGGCGTCCATGAAAGTGTTTATCGACCTAGTTCATAAGACTTTTGACATACCGTAAATCATATTAGGCGTAAATGTTTCAATCTTTCTTTATGGTGCACCATAAAAGATTCAATTCTAAGGGAATTTTTAGTGCTACGCAAACAAAATATTCTTGTATCGTTCTGTCATAGCGGCTGATAAAGGGGCCTATAATAATATTTAGGCCTCGAAACATGTCACATTAATGACCACCCAGTGATCTTTATTAATAAAGTATTGATTAGGCGGAAACTTCATGCTGTTTAGACTAATTAGTTTATCAATACGGAACCAGAATGAACCTGTTAAGTTCAAAAATTGCCTTAATCCTGTATCAATTTCAAATAGTATTTATTTACATAGTTTAGGAATATGTATGACTTTAGTCATTATTCTAAATTTTCCCGTACTGATTATGATATGTTACACAAATATCCACTTTACAATACAAAACTTGTATAAAATTGTACACATTGTTAATAAAAGTAAAAAACTTTACGTGTTAGGAAACATCGAAAATCACATCGCCCAAAAAACAGACCCCATAAATAACTTGAACGAATTAACTTTCAACGACAACGTTTTTAGCCTACTTTCGATTTCTTCAAAAAATGAAAGTAGACCTATGAGATCAACACAGGGCGAAAAAAAAGTGTGTGTGTGGGAGTGTGTGTGTGTGTGAGTGAGTGTATGTACTCGGAATGTCTGTTCCCCCCCCCCCCCCCCTATCAATTCGAACACGGTGAACGCGAATTGAAAGAAATTTGGTACAAAGGTAGCACTAGCAAAGGACACCTCAGTGTCATGTTTTATATCGCCGCCATCTTGACGGAAACGTAATGGCGGCCACACAAATGTTCAAAGCTTAAATCAAATTACGACTAACCTAATCATCCGATCTCTACCAAATTTTGCAACAACATACCTTTATGGGGGGAGCATCCTTTGACCAAACTAATAGGTCATTAGCCTAATAGTTTGCGGATGGCGGCCATCTAAAGTGAAAATCGATTCCCCCTATTAATTCGAACACGGTGAAACCGAATGGAACGAAATTTGGTACAGAGGTAATACTAGCAAAGGGCACCTCAGTGTCATGTTTTATATTGCCGCCATCTTGACGGAAACGTAATGGCGGCCACACAAATGTTCAAAGCTTAAATAAAATTACGACTAACATAATCATCCGATCTATACCAAATTCTGCAAAAACATACCTTTATGGAGGGAGCATCCTTCGACCAATCTAATAGGTCATTAGCCTAATAGTTTGCGGATGGCGGCCATCTTTGTGTCAAAATCGATTCCCCCTATTAATTCGAACACGGTGAAACCGAATGGAAAGAAATTTGGTACAGAGGTAGCACTAGCAAAGGGCACCTCAGTGTCATGTTTTATATCGCCGTCATCTTGACGGAAACGTAATGGCGGCCACACAAATGTTAAAAGCTAAAATGTAATTACGACCAACCTAATAATCTAGTTGCTACCAAATTTTGCAACAACATATCTATATGTGGGAAGCATATTCTGACCAAACTGCAAGATCATTCGCCCAATAGTTTGCAGATGGTGGCCAAGTATGTGTGCAAATCGATTCCTCCTATCAATTCAAACACGGTGAAACCGAATTGAACGAAATATGGTACAGAGATAGCACTATCAAAGGGCACCTCAGTGCCATGTTTTATATCGCCGCCATCTTGACGGAAACGGAATGACGGCCACCCAAATGTTAAAAGCTTAAATCAAATTACGACTATCCTAATAATTTGGTTTGCAACAACATGCCTTTTTGTGGAAAGCATCTTATGACTGACTACAAGGTCATCAGCCCAATGGTTTGCTAATAGCGGCCATGTATGTGTGCAAATCCATTCCCCATATCAATTCAAACACGGTGAAACCGAATTGAATGATTTTTTTTACAGAGGTAGCACTACCAAAGGGCACCTCATATTCATGTTAATATCCGTATAGCAAGCACGTTGTATTTCAACAAGCTACTAGAACCAACATTCAATTATACTCCTTGAAAAGGACAAAGAGTTATAACAATACCCATGCATTTAGGAGAAAGTAGGCTATATGTTCTTTACTGAACATCTTGTTTTTAACACGATCTCAATATTAAGGCGAAAAGTCCGAGATAAACAGGAAGCGTCCCTCCCCCCTCCATAACGTAAGTATCTGACGTATGTTATGCTTCCCCCTCCCCGCGACCCTTTACCTCACACTCGCAGTACCAAGGCCAGTGATCAAAGGCAGACTAGCAACGACGGACATAAACACAGTTGCTGTATATCTTTCAATGTGTGAGGTGATAGTTCATGGTCTCCAAACTGCGGTATGTAGACATTTGGTCATTTATACGTGGGTTATGTTATAGTTTACATTTTCATATTTTCAATTATCTTTCCGCTTTACAGGTTGTTGAACACAATTTGCAAAAGTATTGAACAATCAACTTCCATTTACCCGTTGCTACATGGACTACTTATACACGATTCTTTTACAAGACGCTTGTACAATGGGGTAAGATTTTTGCCCAATCAGAGTCATCAGTTCAGGTTTCCAAGTAGGAACTGTAGATTGTCAGGAACTTTTTTATTGTTACAGGCCCCTTGTTTAGAAATGATTTCATCGACGATGGGCCCATAATTCTGAGTTTTTGTACATAGTTAAATTATTTAAGCATTTTATGTCCATTTGTTTTAATCATCATGACGATGTAAAAAAAATACAAATTTTTATTGTGAGATCAAACCGTAGACTGTTTTATGACAATTATTAGTGTGTTTGACTGAAGAAGACTCATAGAGCCGAAACATGTATTAAAGTGTATAAGGACATTGAGTGATATAAAAAAAAGTTTTGTATTGTAAAGTGGATATTTGTGTAACATACATAGTTTAGACCCAAAGGATCACATTAAGCAAATTATGATCTGTTACTGCTTGTTCTTCCAAAACTCCTTCATCATCTCACTGTGTCAAACTCCACGTTCCTCCGTCCATCCTTTCCTGGTCTTCTTGGTCGATCTTCATGTGTGGCTTCCCAACTGTGGATCTTATGTCATTTCATCGTCTGTGTCTATTGGTGTGATGTTTAGCACTTTCGAGATCAATTTGGACTTGGGTAACCCAGACTGTTGTCACTAAGTTTCCGTAAGTAAGTCAAAATATTTTTTGTTAGTCGGTCGTCATTGAGTTTCATAATGTGGCCGTAGAATCACAGTCGTTGCTCGCGGAAATCCGGCTCGATGTTGGAGTATCTATCTGTGACTGTGCGTGATTGCAGACGATATCCATCATATGTGAGTTTTTAAGGCCCAATATGTTCCAGATGATTTTTCTTCAGCCTTCTTGATGTTCTCGATATTTCCTTTGTAGTTGAGGTTTAGGGTCTCGCTGGCGTAGAGTGTCTCAGGTTTGATGACAGTCGTGTAGTGTTGAATTTTGTTGTAGATGCTCAGGCATATCTTTTTGTAAATATTCGCTATTTTTCCGTATGCTTTCCGCAAATTATGTTCACGAGTGTTTTGCGCTACTCTTTCCATACCTGTAGGTTATTATTATTCTCGTATCAGAAACATACATTTTAAACTTATAACACAGTTATTATATTATCTTTGCCCAAATCTTGGCCACTTCCAGTGCACTCTGTGCTCCCCAACGAAGATCTTCTTCCTTGCAGGATGCTGGGCACAGTCGACACTCAGTCATATGGTGAACAGTCTGGTCTTCTCCACAATCACATTGAATATCATCCTGGTCATCCATTTTCGATACCTGTACGTTCAATAATTTCACCCAAATACTTGAATTGATTAACCCTGTTTATCGTACCAAACTCCGTGATTAAATGTTGTGCTTGAATGTGTTTTGTCCATATAAACTCGGTCTTTGTGAAGGAAATTTGTAGTCTGACCTTTTCAGCACATTCTTTTAAGACCTTAATCTGAAGAATTGCCATTCGTTCATCTGCGGAGAGGATTGCAAGATCATTCGCGAAAGCGAAGCATGTCACGTTGATATTATCCATTTGCCTTTTTAGCATGACGGGCTTCCAGGTGTTCCGACTCCTCAATTCGTTTCTCCATTCTCTGATGACCTTCTCTAGAACGATATTAAAGAATAGAGGGGAGAGCCCATCACCCTGCCGTACACCTGTCCCGATGAGGAAAGGTTCAGATACTTCACCAAGGAATTTGACTTTGGAAGTTGTTTCAGATAGGGTCTGCTGGATGAGGTGCCATGTTTATTATTATTCATACATATTGAGGGTATTTGACCAACTCTGTGATTATTTTGAAATGCCTTTCAACACCTGCTATCATCATAGCTCACTGTATACGTGATTACAGTGTCGAGAGCGGAGTTGAGACATCCCATGACGACAGACAGACATATGGACTCACATTTCTCGGCAAGCTCCCCACTTAGCGCTGATAACTCGCACCTTGGGGACACACATTTATCTAGAGAACTCTAGCTAATAGACTCGAACCCAGGCACAGCTTAGTCACCAGCCAGTGATGTAGTGGTACCAGGAGAGCGATACACATGGGCCGTACTACCCCCCCCCCCCCCCCTTAAGCTCTCATCGCTGTGAGTAAAATGTGTGTCATATTATTGAACCGCGCAGTGCAGCTTTCCAACAGTGCACGCTATCATTCGATTATCCGAATAATTAGAATATTCACAAATTCAAATTCATTTTTAGCCTACTTTTCACATTTTGCAAAAATGAGGAAAAAGTAGACTTACGAGATTGATGCTGGAAAATGTCTGTCTGTCTGTCTGTGTGTGTGTCCCCGCCTATCAACTCTTAAACGGCTGCTGCATTCGAAACCAAATTTGGTATGAGTAAAGATCTATACCGGAACATATCAATGTCATACTTGAAAATGATGTCAGTGCTACCAACTGCTGAAAAATCGCAATTGAGATTTGAGCTCCATGTTGGATATCTAGGAATGTATACATGGGTGCTATTCCGAAATTGGCACACATATAGATAATAATACTTCCGTTTGATTTCCAGAAGACCATACATGACAGTGTTGCCAAAATGATTCTAAACCAACTGATAGGACCAATTAATATTAAATACATGTAACTTCTATTATTATCAATTGGATTTCAACCAAATTTCGTATGTGCTATGTGTACCATAACAGATATGATTATGCGTATTCTTAAGAGCAATTAGGGCTGCCAACTGTTAAGAAATGCTGTTTATATTTTTTACTCTAATATCAATATATCAGAAAGTATGCAAGCCAACAACTCTAAACGTTGCACGCGTATAGTATCTGACATTCTAGATTAATTTGGAGTAACTAATATATGTCAGTGCTGCCAACATGATTCTAAGCCTGCAGATAAGTCCAATTTTTAAATACGAGTAACTTCTATACTAGCAAATGGATTTCATCCAAAATTGGCACAACAAGAGATCATAATATTTCAGATTATTTCTGACCAACACATCCATGACATTGTTGCCAACATGATTTTACGCGCACTGATAGATCCAATGTCTAACTGCATGTAACGTCCATGCTATCCATTGGACTTCAACCAAATATTATATTCTGTAGCTTAAGAGATGGAAGTAAGAATATATTCAGTCACCAGGGCTGCCAACTGTAGTGCTCTATTAGGCTACATTATGCCAGGTATATTTCGAACTAATAAGAAATGTCGATATTACCAACTTAATATCGTCATTATTCTAGATAGGTCCATCTAGATTAATCATTGGCATGAATCTTAAATTTTAAGAAAGGTAGGCTCTTTAGTTCGTCACGAAACTTCTTGTTTGACTATCGGAATGTTCGAACAATGCAGAATTTCGAATACTTCGGTTGTTCTAATTATTCGAACATTCGAAATAGTCAACTACGAGGGCTGTTTTATCTTTTAAAGTTCCGATGGACTGTATAAAAATAACAGATTGACATACCAAACTGATTTTACTACTAAATGTTTGCTTGTTTTATTCTTATGTCGCAACATAATCGCCAAAACGATTGAAACATTTCTCGTTTCGTTACACCAGCTTTCCAAGCCATCGGCAAAATATTTTGTCGCCACTGATGTGGGTACGTCTGGAATGTCTCCTGAAGTGTTTCCTCTCTGGCGAGGCGTTGCCACCGAACCATAACTTTAATTCTCGAAAAAGGTGAAAATTGTTCACGACCGCACTGTGCCAACGTTACGATAGACATTTTTAAAGAATTCAAGTGAGAAGTTTTGGACCATCTGCCGTTTAGTCCAAACCAGCACTGAATGATTTCCCGCATGGCAATGCTCTAATGTGAAACGTTGGCAGCTACCGTATAGGTCTCTCAGGAAATTTTTGTACGTTCATTAGGGTTCTTAATGCTGGTGTAGGCCATTGTGAACAATTTTTTCGTTAAAACCAATACCCTGTAGGATTTATGCCATTTTTTACTAGATAATTGTTGTGTTTTCTCAAATGCCTTCCTTTTTCGTCTATTGTTATCCATTATGTATATGTAACCATAAAATTTCCTTCTCCCTTTTCTGATGAAATCTGTAATTTTAAGCCTACTTTTCACATTTTGCAAAAATGAGGAAAAAGTAGACTTATGAGATCAATCCGGGAAAATGTGTGTCTGTCTGTCTATCCGTCTGTCTGGCTGTGTGTGTGTCCACCCCTATCAACTCCTAAACGGCCGCAGCAGTCGAAACCAAATTTAGTATGAGTAAAGATGTGTACCGGAATATCTCAAGCCCATATTTGAAAATGGTGTCAGTGCTACCAACTGCTGAAAACACGCCCTAGAAATTTGAGCTCCATGTCGGATATCTTGGAAGGTATGCATGGGACCTATTCCAAAATTGGCACACATGTAGATAATACTATTTTAGTTTAATTTCCAGGAGGTCATACATAACAGCGTTGCCAAAACAATTTTAAGCCTTCTGATATGTCCATTTTTAAATGCATTTAACCTCTACACTATAAATCGTATTTCAACCAAATTTTGTATGTAATATGTGTACATAAACAGATATGACTGGGCCTATTCTTAAGAGCCACCAGGGCTGCCAACTGTTAATAAATGCTCTCTCTATTTTTTTTTTTTTTTCAAATAACAATATAAATGAAAGTATGCAAGCCGACAGCTTTAAACTATGCACACGTATAGTTCCTGACATTTTAGATTGATTTGGAGTAACTTATATACGTCAGTTCTACCAACATGATTCTAAGCCTGCTGATAGGACCAATTTTTAAATACATGTAACTTGTACTGTATACTATCAGTTGGATTTCAACCAAATTTCGTATGTGCTATGTGTAACATAGCAGATAAGTATTCTTAGGAGCAATCAGGGCCACCAACTGTTAATAAATGCAGTCTATATTTTATTACCCTAATATCAATATATCAGAAAGTATGCAAGCGAACAGCTCTATATTTTGCACACGTATAGCACTTTACATTCTAGATTATTTTGCAGTAATTAATGTAAGTCAGTGCTGCCATCATGATTCTATGCCTGCTGATAGGTCTAATTTTAAAATACATGTAACTTCTATACTAAAAAATGGATTTCATCCAAAATTGGCACAACAAGATATCATAATATTTCCGATTATTTCTAACCAGCACACCCATGACATTGTTACCAACATGCTTTTACGCATGCTGATAGATCCAATGTCTAACTGCATGTAACGTCCTTTGGACTTCAACCAAATTTTGTATTCTGAACCTTAAAAGAAGGAACTAATAATATATTCAGTCTCCAGGGCTGCCAACTGTAGTGCTCTTTTAGGCAACATTGTACCTGGTATATTTCGAACTAATTAGACATTTCGATATTACCAACTTAATTTTGTAATTATTGTAGATAAGTTCATATGCCCTTTGGCGCAAATGTGCATCTTTTCACTGATCTGAACCAATTTTATGTTTTGTACCTACCTTTTAGAATTCTGCAGGTGACACTGTCTAATTGAAATTTGAACAGCCCTCTCCATTCCCTAGATTTAGGCCATTTGGAACACGGACGAAATATTGAAAAGCACTATGTGGTGAAAAAATAGACTATTACTCTCTCAGGGGCTCGGGACAACCGAAGTTTTCTGAATTGCTTCGATTATTTTCCTACAGCGCTATGCGGCAAAATACGATTGTTCTCTACTTCTCTAACAGCCAATGAGATATAGGCAGCGTCTTTTATTTCACTGACTCCTCTTTCTATTCATATTTTTCAATTATTTAGTAAATTACATAGCCTATTCATTATTATCATTATCATTCGGGGAAAATGACCTGGACGTTAGGTCCACTTTACTACTTATCACTACCACAAATATCCATGTACTAGTATTATATCAAACGCTAAAACCAGAGGGAGTTAAAAGATGTGGTTTGTACCAAAATCTTCCAAATCTTCTCAATAGTACAGGAAAAATATTGAATTTAATAAAAAGTCAACGGAAATATATTTATTTGCTTATAAAGTGCTTTTAAACAAATAAACAAGACGATAGTCCCTGTAATGCAGCCGAAATAAATCAGAAACCTCTATGGACATCAAATTAGCAGGTGAAAAACTAAAGGAAGTTGTAGACTTCTGTTACTTAGGAAGCAAAATAACCAGTGATGGACGAAGCAAAGAGGATATAAAAAGTAGGTTAGCTCAGGCATGGAAAGCATTTCTACAGATAAGAAATCTGTTGACATCGAATATAGATTTAGGTGTTAGGAAGTCATTTTTGAAGGCCTTTGTCTGGTGCGTGGCGCTCTATGGAAGTGAAACTTGGACTATTGGTGCAGTAGAAAAGAGGAGAATTGGAGCGTTTGAAATGTGGTGTTACAGGAGAATGGTGAAGATCAGATGGGTAGATAGGGTTACAAACGAAGAGGTATTAAGACGAGTGGGAGAGGAGAGATGTTTCTGGCGACTGCTAATGAAGAGAAGAGATAGATTCGTAGGACACAGACTAAGACACCCAGGAATAGCAAGCTTAGTTATGGAAGGAAGGGTCGAGGACAAGAACTGTAGGGGTAGACCAAGGTTAGAATATGTTAAACAGATTGCCTCGAACGTCGCGTAAGGTAGCTATGTAGAGATGAAACGATTAGCTCAGGACAAGGTGGTGTGACGAGCTGCATCAAACTAGTCAAAAGACTGAAGACTCAAACAACAACAGTCCCTGGCATCGTGTACAGCCCGCATAGCACTAGTGCAAGGCGGGTAGTCTATACACAAGGGGCGCACACAACCCATTATTCGCGAGTTCTCGCACGGGTCCGCTAGTTATTATTATTATTATTATTATTATTATTATTATTATTATTATTGTAGTTTATTATTGTATTGTGTGAAAATGGCCGATAGCCACTGTCTAACACGGCCCAGCGCTCCTTCTTCTAAACGACCCTAATGTAGCGACACAGCTTGCGCTAGCGAGTTCAATCCGCTTACGGTAAATTAAGCATCACGTGAGTCTTTTCAGACCTGAGAAGATTACAGCCAGACACTTGTGTGCTTAGGGATTGGGTTGATACTGCTAAACGAAACCTCGTGCACATGGTGTTACAAATATATGGCACCATGCTTTCAGTTTGTCTGGCGAGAGAATATCTGTCATTGTGGGGATGATGTGTAGCCGACATGGATGTACAACCAGAGAAAGCGCTAGTGTCGCTAAGCAGTCGGTAGTGGCCCTCTTGCTATGGTTGCTCGGGCTAGGTTACCAATATTACAAACTCCTTTGTGTTCCATTCTTTTGCTTTTATTTTCAAAGTGACACCTTTGAATATATTATGTTGAGGCCAGAAAAGAATTGCCATCCAATTCTGGTGTCTGTACAATTACTTTTTATTTCTGTATTTTAGCCAATTTTCATCATTTATGAAAAAAATATTCGAGCATTACAGTAGTCGCATATGATGAGTAACATGTGACATGTTATCCTACTATGTGTGTCCCGGGGGCGCAAATCCCTAGTTGAGAGTGAACTCTGTTGGTCATTGAAATAACTACTTGTAAAACTCCACTGCCAAATCCTGACCGTAATAAATGAATCATAATTGTTATTTGCCGTGGCGGAAACAATCCACTGCCTACTTGATGCGAGCTGCGCTCTATACCGGCCAGTTAGTGAACCCATGCAAGCGATGTTATTGAAAATGGCCTCGTTTTGCCGATCAATTCCCTGCCAAGTATAGGCGCGATTAAAAATTAGGTGTGCTGAAGGAATATTAAATGTGTTTCTCCCAGTGATATGTTTAGACCAACGAAGTTTCAATATTATTGTTAGTAGTCGGCGTTAATATACTGAATTCCTACGGTGTTTGGAATGTTTGTTGATGTGATATAGATTGCACATAGCCACATGGCCGACAGTACATCGAGTGCTTACATTAAATAAGAATAATGCAAAGGTATGAAGATTTAATAAATCATAATTGTTTTCAGCAAATATGATAAAATAAATATTTTCACACCAAAGATCGACAACTTGAAGATGATTACTTGTAGAGATATCTTAAATGGGGTCTGCAAACCTTGAACTAAACCGTATGTGATGTACATTCGCCATAGCCACATGGTCTACAGTACGTCGTTGTACCGATATCCGCCATCACGCGCGCTCATTGTTTCCGTCCCATGCACTTCCGTCCCATCCGTTTCCGTCCCATCCACTTCCGTCCATTTTCCAAAATCACTCCCACAAAATGTCCAGCTACCGAGTGGAAAGATGTTACACATCAAAATAGGCTGATGAAATCACCCCTATTGTCCGTATGTGTGTACGTGTGTATGTCCTCAACCGCCTCCCACCCCCGCAAAAAACATCTAAACGGCTGGAGCAATTTCAATGAAAGTCGGTAAGGACATAGTACTATTTCGTCCGACCCCGACCACGCCCTTCAAATTTTCAAATTTTAGTACGTATCAATAATCAAACATGGCTGCCGTGCGAAATATTTCACCGGCATTCTATATCTCCGAAATTATTACTGATATCACTCTGAAATTTTGTACGGTAATAAAGAGCACTGCTAGACCTCCATCTATGTAACTTTCAAAAATCAGTTAAGTACAAAACGAACATGGTGGCCAAGCGAAGCGAAGTTGAAACATTTAAATAGACGTTTCCCGCGATTTAGCCTTCCAAGCGCAGTGACACATGGTACAGCAAATGTTTATACACATTGTAATGCACTGACATCTAATTTATTTCAATTGTGCGAAAGTTTAAAATCTCGTTCTTGTATATCTTGTGTCCTAAACATGCGATTTATTTTGAATAATATACCTACACAATAATCTTCATCTAATAGTGCATTACTCTATGGCCTACATAAGAAATCCAACATGGCAACCATCCGAAATATTTACACGGTTCTCAATATCTACGAATCTATTACATCATTCAAACTGAAATTTTGTATGTTCATACAGACAATTAATATAAGTAGGATATATGAAAATAGGCTATTCAGTTCTTCACAGAACTACTTGTTTGTATTATTCAACTTTATTTTAATTGTATTTAATGTATAGTCTTTAGTTTTTCGCTTTTACTGAATTTATCAGTCTCATGCAGCCTAAGTATTTTCAGAATTAGGGAAAATTGCATAACAATTGGACACAATCATGTTGACCTTCGTTTCAGTAGATGAATAACTAAATAACTAAATAAATAACCAACTATAATTACCGTAGCTTATTTCAATACATTTTTTTCCCGACAGACGTTGAGACGAATCACACGAGATCTGCAAAGGAGGTACCTTGGACTCTCTTATATGCAGATGATGTCGCACTTGCTGATATCACCAGAACAGGCCTGCAGCGTCAAGTTGAAAATTGGAACAGTCGCCTCTCACAATAAGGCCTTGGACTAAATAAAATAAAACTGAATACCTGGAAATCATTCCCAGCATTGGCTCCATCCAAGATAATGGAGAGACAATAATGGAGACCATAAGCTCTGACATAGCCGGTCCCAAGCCCGGTTGAGAAAGGAGGAGGGAGTCTGGTTACACCCTGTAGAGATCTAAATTGACAACAGTAGCACAGGGAGTAGCGACGAACATCAAATCGTGAAGTAAACAGAAGGTGGGCACAGACGTAAGGGGACACCTCCCACAGTGGGCCAATAACCCGCGTCTCCGAAAAAACCTTATTACTGAAACTGCAACAGTTAAGAACCGGACGGATTAAAAGACGACGATCTTTAGCATGAAACACGTTACAAAAATTGGATGTTGGAACATACGAACTTTGCGGCAAACAGGAAGACTGAAGAGAGGTTGGTTGGTTGGTTCTTAAGTTTAGGGGCAGTACTTTGGGTGTGCGTAGAATCTGTCTGATAACCGGTGTTCATTGTGATGACTGTATTAGTGTGTGTTATCTGTTTTTTAATTTAAGTACAGCAACTTAGAATTTTTCAAATAGTTCCTACTTTTGCCGCCAAGCGCCACCGTCAACGACTACTAATCCAAGTTCAGAACTTAGCTACTAGACGCCACCGCAGACGGCTCTTGGCAACGAACGTAGAAACCTAAGAGCGTTGTTTACATTCTTAACCTATCCAATTTAGCTTCACACAGGTGCAATTAGTGGAAGGTTCTTTAACATGCCATAAATCTATGACATGGGACCGCCGGCTTTACTTCCCCTCCGAAGGAAGGCATACTGAGGGATTTTTAACGCTCTTAAAAATCCGACGGCTTCGGCCGGGTGTGAACCCGCTATCTTGGGCATAGAAGATCAGCATGCTACCGACTACGTCACCGAAGCCGCCACACTGAAAAGAGAAAGAAGCACTTAGATGGAACCCGCAAGGAACAAGAAAAAGGGGAAGACCTAAGGTGACCTGGAAAAGAAACGTGGAGGAATAGATAAGGGAAGAAGGCGAATCCCCAGCAGATCTACAACAGATTGCCAGGGCAAGTGACCAACGGAGGATCTTTGTTGCAGCCCTTTGCTCCGAAAGGCGAAACAGGACATAAGCTAGGTCAAGTAAGTCATAAGCTTTAGGTATTTAGGATCTCGACAGCAGTTTGATGGTGGGATAAGTGATGAAGTGCGCAGTAGAATCAATGTATTGTTACGGCTGTGAGTTTGTGTCATCAGTCGCCGCGTGAGTCACAACTGCCCCAGGGCTGGGCTGTGCCCTGCCTCCTGTATTGCGCGCGCCTTATGCAACAGGGCTACTAGGACAAAGGGATAGTCCAGAACATTCGTGACTGGACCAGCGCTGGAAACCTCGAGAAGCCGTGGACTCTGGATGGATCTAGAAGCATTTATTGAGTCACCGGCCGGCTATATAAGAGTGACCCGTCAAGCAGTGGTTGTTGTTGTGTTTTACGAGCTAGTGTGAGCGATTATCGTGAGCGACAGAAGTGTGGTGACTTGCGAAACCCCTAGTGGAGCGGGGAAGTGAGACTCCTACAGAGGAACTGTGTTTTGAGCGAGTGAAGCTGATTCTCTTGACACCGAGGAAGTGATTGTGGTGCTTGTGAAACAGTGAGTGACAGAGCTAGTGCAGCTATTTCGAGCTAGCGTACGGGGCCACCTCATTACGAGGGATTAACTGTGGTCTGTTGACTAGTGAAAGGGGAAGTATTCTCGACTTGAGGAAACTGGAGTAAGCAAATAATTGCTATTTGCTGTTGAGTAGTGTATATTTCTGGCCACAATAAAGTTAATTATTTCTTTAAGCAGTAATTGGTGTTGTGCTTCCTACCCACCGTAATCCAGTTAACAAAAGTGCCACTAGGGGTGGCACGTAACAACTGGTGTCAGAAGCCGGATTACGAACTCAAGCACAACACCTGACGGTCCTGGTTTCAAAACCCGAGCAGGTCATTTTCTCTAATTTTCCTGTGAGTGCATGCCCCTTACAAGACAAACATCTAAAATGGAAGAGCAATTCGCAGCATTGCTAGAAAAGTTAAATGGCATGGAAACCAAGATGGAAGACGGCCAGAAGAAATTAGCCAAGGACCTGAAGGATGACCTGAAGAAGATGGAAGACGGCCAGAAGAAGATGGAGGACGGCCAGAAGAAGATGGAGGACGGCCAGAAGAAGATGGAGGACGGCCAGAAGAAGTTAGCCGAGTACCTAACTGCCAAACTAGAAGACGGCCAGAAGAAGTTAGCTGAGGACCTAACGGCCAAACTAGAAGACGGCCAGAAGAAGATGGAAGACGGTCAAAATAAGCTAGCGGAGGACCTGAAGCGGATAGAGGACGGCCAGAAGAAGATGGAAGACGGTCAGAATAAGTTGACACAGGACCTGAAGAAATTAGAACTGGGTCTGCATGAGGAAGTCACGGCAGTGGAAAAGAAGTTCGACGCCTTACAAAAGGAAGTTGCCGAGCTACGCCGACGCCCGCTGACGGGGGTGGAAGAGAGATTCAACGCTCTACAAAAGGAATTTGCTGAGCTGCGCCGACACCCGCCGACAGGGATGGAAGATAGATTCAAAGCCCTACAAGAGGAAGTCGCCGAGCTGCGCCGACGCCCGCCGACCGGGGTGGATGAGAGAGTCAAAGCCCTACAAGAGGAAGTTGCCGAACTGCGCCAACGCCCACTCACGGGGGTGGAAGAGAAATTCAACGCTCTTCAAGAGGAAGTTGCCGAGCTGCGCCGACGCCCGCCCACAGGTACACCGGGGACATCAGGAACGGGACAGAGCAGAGTGACGCCCCCAACCTTCGACGGAAAGGTCCCGTGGAGCACCTACTTACGTCAGTTCGAGGCGGCCTGTTCCATAAATAACTGGAACAACACAGAAAAGGCTACAGTTCTCATTGTAGCGCTGAGAGGTGACGCCCTTAACGTCCTTCAAGCCATCCCGACTAGATCCCAGGACTACGCTTCCCTGATCGCCCATATGGAGTCCCGATATGGAGATAGCCATCTTCAGCAGGCCTATCAGATGCAGCTCCGGACCCGGGTACAGAAGAACGCGGAAACCCTGCAGGAGTTCGAGATGGACATCGCACGCCTCGTAAGGCTCGCCTACCCAACAGCGCCAGCCGACTTTCTGGAGCAGATAGCGACGCAGACTTTCACTGACGGGCTACGGGACTCGGACACTCAACAGGCGCTGCGTCTCGCGCGCAATAAGACCCTGGCAGATGCGCTGAGCCACGCACTTGAGTTCGAGACGGCAAAACAGGCATCCAGAATGCACGCGCGGGTGCGTCAAGTGGACGTCGACGAACCAGTAAAAGCCAACGAGACCAAGCCCCTGGCCGACGAATTAATGGAGGCGCTAAGCCGTTTCTTCGATAGTCGCGGCACCACCAGCAACGACACAGCCGGAAGGCAACCGGAGAGGCGGCCCGGAAGAGGACTACCGACCTGCTGGACCTGCGGTAAGAAAGGCCACCTGAGCAAGGACTGCGGTGATCGCCGCCGCCGAGGGTATCCGACGGGAAATCAGTCGTCTGAAAACCGCGCGACCCAGGGAAACGAGTATTAGCCAGCCTTGGGGGGCAAAGGTTGGCTTGTGACAGTCGTCTAGCCCCAGCAGTCCAAGTGCGTGTGACGAAGTTACAGAGGGACAATAGCAGCCTGATGGTCGACGGAGTCGTCAACGGAGTGAGCTGGCCCATGCTGATCGACACGGGAGCGTCAAGGACCATCGTCAGTCCCACCGTGATCCCGAAGTGGAGAGTTCAAACCACACAAAGGAACCTCCAGCTAATAACCGCGACCGGAGAGACCGCACCGGTACATGGCGAAGCATCACTGGAGTTCGTCATTGGTCGACGGGCGATAAAGCATCCAGTGCTTGTGGCTGACGTATCAAATGAAGTGATCATCGGACTGGACTTCCTGGACCAGAACAACATCATCTTCGATCTGAGTACCAACACTCTGCACTTCGGAGGTGAGGAACTTGCTTTGCAACCTGCGCACGAGTCCATCAGCGCACGACGAGTAAGGCTGAGAGAAGACGTCATCGTTCCCGCCAAGACGGAGGTCAGCGCTGCCGTAATTGTCGACGGAACTGCCGAGGGAGTGGCGGCTGTCATCGAACCAAAATATGAGGACATCCAGACAAAAGGATTGCTAGTTGCCAAGACTCTCATCAACACGACGTCTCGGCCGTACGTCCGCCTGTCCAACCTGAACGACTACGACATTACGGTTCACCGGGACACCAACCTAGGAGTCTGCGAGCCCGTTACCTGGATTGCCCGCATCACAGACACGACAGACAGACACCTGCAGACGGACAACCGAAGAAGACGCACACTGCCAGAAGAACTACAGAAGCTGTACCAAGGATCCCAGGACCATTTAGACGAGGAACAATCACGCCAACTTCAGGACCTGCTACGCGAATTCCAGGATGTCTTCTCCGTGGGGAGCAAAGACTTCGGCAGGACAAGCTTGGTCCAGCACAGAATCGACGTTGGGGACAGTGCACCGATTAGGGCCCCATTCCGACGTGTCCCGCTCGCCAAGCAAGCCGAAGTCGACCGGATGGTAGAAGAGATGAAGGAGCAAGGGGTGATCGAGCCATCACATAGTCCTTGGAGTTCTCCGGTCGTGCTTGTGAGGAAGAAGGACGGTTCCACCAGGTTCTGCGTGGACTACAAGCGGGTAAACGACGTCACGAAGAAGGACAGCTACCCTCTACCCCGGATCGACGATACGCTGGATACCATATCAGGGTCAAGGTGGTTCTCCACCTTGGATTTGAAGAGTGGCTACTGGCAGGTGGAGGTCCACCCTAAGGACCGCGAGAAAACGGCGTTCTCTGTGGGCAGGGAGCTCTGGCAGTTCACCGTCATGCCATTCGGTCTGTGCAACGCCCCTGCGACCTTCGAAAGGCTAATGGAGTCCATTCTGAGGGGACTACACTGGAAGACCTGCCTGGTCTACCTAGACGACGTCATCGTTCTGGGGAGAAGCTTCGAGGAGCACTACAGCAACCTGAAGGAGATCTTGTTGAAGCTACGGGCTGCCCAGCTGAAGTTGAGCCCCAAGAAGTGTCAGCTCTTCCAGAAGCGGGTCCAGTACCTTGGGCATATCGTCTCCGAGGAAGGGGTGCGCACCGACCCAGAGAAGACCGTAGCTGTGAGGGAGTGGCCAGTTCCGAAGGACAAGTCCCAACTACGAAGCTTCTTGGGACTCTGCACTTATTACCGTCGCTTCGTGAGGGGATTCGCCGACATCGCCAAACGTTTACGTCGACTGACTGAGAAGGACCAACTCTTCACGTGGACAGCAGAATGCCACAGTGCCTTCGAACAACTCAAGCAGGCTCTGTGCACCGCGCCTATTCTGGCCTACCCCAGACCTGGAACAAGGTTTATCGTCGATACCGATGCCAGCGACTTTGGCATAGGGGGAATCCTGTCGCAGGTAGTGGACGGCGAGGAGAGAGTAGTGGCCTACTTCAGCAAGGTCTTGTCAAAGCCAGAAAGGAACTACTGCGTCACCAGGAAGGAGCTGCTCGCCATCGTGAAGACCATTGAACACTTCCACAAGTACCTGTACGGGCAAGAATTTCTCATCAGGACCGACCATGCATCCCTGCGGTGGCTACTGAACTTCAAGCAGCCCGAGGGTCAACTCGCGCGGTGGTTAGAGAGGCTTCAACAGTACAACTTTGAGATTCAGCACAGGAAAGGCCAACTGCATTCTAACGCCGACGCCCTGTCACGAAGACCGTGCCCCGAAGACTGCACCTTCTGTGCCCGAAGGGAGGAGAACACCGGGATACTGTGCCGATGGACTACTGTGGAACTTCAAGGGAACTGGAGCCGCGAATCTTTCACGCGGGCACAAGCAGAAGATGATGACCTGGGACTGATAGCCGAATGGAAGAGGGCCTGTGTCCCCAGACCCGGGTGGAACATTGTGAGTGACTGCAGCCCAAAGTTTAAGTCCTACTGGGCACAGTGGGACTCGCTGATTGTGAGGGATGGCCTCGTCTGCCGTACCTGGGAGAGCACCGACGGGAAGACATCTCGGGAACAAGTCATCGTTCCAAAGGCTATGACGGAGGAAGTCCTGAAGGAAGTTCATGGAGGATCATCTGGTGGACACCTAGGGATAAAGAAGACCCTGGAGAAGCTGAGAGAGCGGTTCTACTGGATCAGATGCCGAACAGACGTGGAGAACTACTGCGCGAGGTGCCACGATTGCGCAGCCAGCAAGGGCCCAGGACGAAGACGACGGGGTCCACTGAAGACCTACAACGTAGGCGGCCCCATGGAGAGAGTGGCCATCGATGTTGCTGGGCCATTCCCGTTAAGCGAGGCAGGGAACCGCTACATATTAGTCGTCAGCGACTACTTTACCAAATGGCCGGAGGCGTATGCGCTCCCTAACCAAGAAGCCGCGACGATTGCAGAGACCCTGGTGAAGGAATTCGTCAGCCGGTACGGAGTACCCCTGGAGCTGCACTCCGACCAAGGGAGGAACTTCGAGTCGCAGGTGTTCCAGAACCTATGCCAGCTGCTGGGAATCCGGAAGACAAGGACAACGCCGCTACACCCTCAGTCCGACGGGATGGTAGAGCGATTCAATCGCACCATCGAGAACCATCTCCGAATAGTCGTCAGCGAGCACCAGAGGGATTGGGACAAGCATCTTCCACTATTTCTCCTGGCCTACCGCGCCGCCGTGCATGAAGCCACCGGGTGCACACCAGCCCGGGCCATGTTTGGGAGGGAGCTCCGTCTACCTGTCGATCTTGCCTTCGGCCGACCTGGGAATGAACCGATCCCGGTAAGCCAGTATTGTCAAGAACTGGTCGACCAACTGGAGGACGTACACGCGTTCACGAGGAGGAAACTATGGATCGAGACCGACCGAATGAAGACCCGATACGACCAGCAGACGGATGCCGGAGGATTCCACGAGAACGACCTGGTCTGGCTCTTCAACCCATTACGGAAGAAAGGCCTGTCACCCAAACTGCAGAAGTCCTGGGAGGGCCCGTACCGAGTCGTGAAACGAATCAACGATGTCGTCTACAGGATCCAGTGGAGCCCGAGGGCAAAGATGAAGATCGTGCACCGAGATCGCCTGGCAGCCTACGGTGGGACACAGACTTACCAATGATTGATCGGGACGATCAGCCTTTTTAGGAAGTGGGTGGTGTTACGGCTGTGAGTTTGTGTCATCAGTCGCCGCGTGAGTCACAACTGCCCCGGGGCTGGGCTGTGCCCTGCCTCCTGTATTGCGCGCGCCTTATGCAACAGGGCTACTAGGACAAAGGGATAGTCCAGAGCATTCGTGACTGGACCAGCGCTGGAAACCTCGAGAAGCCGTGGACTCTGGATGGATCTAGAAGCATTTATTGAGTCACCGGCCGGCTATATAAGAGTGACCCGTCAAGCAGTGGTTGTTGTTGTGTTTTACGAGCTAGTGTGAGCGATTATCGTGAGCGACAGAAGTGTGGTGACTTGCGAAACCCCTAGTGGAGCGGGGAAGTGAGACTCCTACAGAGGAACTGTGTTTTGAGCGAGTGAAGCTGATTCTCTTGACACCGAGGAAGTGATTGTGGTGCTTGTGAAACAGTGAGTGACAGAGCTAGTGCAGCTATTTCGAGCTAGCGTACGGGGCCACCTCATTACGAGGGATTAACTGTGGTCTGTTGACTAGTGAAAGGGGAAGTATTCTCGACTTGAGGAAACTGGAGTAAGCAAATAATTGCTATTTGCTGTTGAGTAGTGTATATTTCTGGCCACAATAAAGTTAATTATTTCTTTAAGCAGTAATTGGTGTTGTGCTTCCTACCCACCGTAATCCAGTTAACAAAAGTGCCACTAGGGGTGGCACGTAACAGTATCATGGTTGAGATGGAGGGAAGTCACAGGCGTGCTCTGCCACAGAAGGATGCCACTCAATCTGAAGTCCAAAATGTACCGTATGGTGGTACGTCCTGTTGCTGTATACCGTGTTGAATTTCGGCCATCTGACAAAGCTACGGAGTGCCAATTCCACAGTATGGAAATGTGTATGCTCCGTTGGCCTATGGGCATCACACGCATGCATCATGTCAAAAACAACACCGTTCACCAGCAAATGGGCGTCGCACCGACCACTGAGAAGATCTTGGGAAAAGCGGCTCTTCTTCTCTTGTAGACGGTGGATCCAAAATAGACAGTCTCTTCAAGAGCACATTGAGCTAGAGATATCTCCTGACAATATTGTTGCGGTTATGCTAAAAAATGAAGAAAATTGAAAGCTGGTAGCAAGTTTTGTTGAAAATATACTCCAAACGAAGAAGACAAATCTGGACCGCAATTGAAGATAATTCACTATGAAGGAAAGCCCTACGAACAAAGATAAAATGGCTCTAGCCTTAAGTAATGTGATAAACGGTTACAGGCAAGTGTTCAGAAGGTCCCCCAGGGGCTCACATCTAGTGGTACGTTGGTTGGCGACCACGGGACCACAGCTGAGTCCGGCATTGCTTCCACTTACTTGTGCCGGACTCATCACCGTCTTCATTCCTGTCGACCTGCCTTGGTTAACTCGTGTTCTTTTCCGACTCCGACGGTATTAGGGTATCCGAGGCCTAGGGAGTCATTCACTTCCCCGCCTTATTTGGCCATTGTCTCATCTTAATTAGCTCCCCATGTATCTATGATACTTACTTACTTTACTTTCCGTGTCCGGGAGACACACTAAATTCTTCCTTTCCAGAACTCTGCAGCTCTTATCCCTCGGTCTGTGGCCAACATAAGGTCTTCCTAGCTGCAGGTTTCATTAAGATCTTTGCACGTGAGCAGGTGTTGTGGAGTCTGGATTTCTCCACAGACACATCGTGGATCTTCTGCATAGCCCCACTTCACAAGGTTGCTACGACACTTAGGCACTCCTGTTCTCATCCGGTTTAAGGACCTCCAGGTGGTATAAGGCAAATGACTACAACTGCTCAGTTCTTCTTTAGGGGTAAACCCCTCTGGTACTATTTGTTTCCAGGGTGACACACGCCAGACGTCTGGCTTGGTATGGAGGGGTACTGTTCTCTTATTAAAACTCTTCCTGGATCTTAGGCGAGGAGTGGTCACCTTGTGGTTGAACATAGAATGTCTGGGATCTGTTTCAAGCTTTTGTCTCTCTTTCTCTGCTGCCACCCTGCGTCGAATAACTGGAGGTGCAATGCCAGCGAGAGGGTAGATCTTCTGCACTGGAGTAGGTCTCAGACATCCAGTGACAATACGCGTGGACTCGTTAAGAGCTATATCCACTTGCTTGGTATGGGCAGATGCTCCCCACACTGATGATCCGTACTCTCCTGCTGCGAAGCAAAGTCCCAATGCTGTTGAACGTAGAACCTGAGGGCTCGCTCCCCACGTTGAACCCATCAAATTCCACATTATACTATTCCTTGAGCTGATCTTGCACTTCAATTCTCTACAATGTTTGTATCTATGATGATAATGATAATTGTTGTTTTAAGGGGCCTAACATCGAGGTTATCGGCCACAGCCCCGTGTATATAAATTCCATTTAGTGATTTTTTTTTGCATCTACACACCATTTTGTAGGTGTTTTCAATCTTCGTTGCATTTTGTAAGTCTTTTCGATCTAAATTGCATTTTGCGAGTGTGCATTTTGTAAGTATTGGCA
This sequence comes from Meconema thalassinum, assembly GCA_946902985.2. NCBI lineage: Eukaryota > Metazoa > Arthropoda > Insecta > Orthoptera > Tettigoniidae > Meconema > Meconema thalassinum. The sequence continues at coordinate 50,250,387 of OX336393.1, forward strand.
ATCTAAATGGCATTTTAGTAAGTCTTTATAGGGTGGATGGGACTATTGTGAGTATTTTGAAATTTGATTGCATTTTGTATTTTCAATCTAAACCGCTTTTTGCAAGTATTTTCAATGTAAATTGCATTTTGTATGGTGGGCATTTTGCATGTATTTTGATTTTCAATTCCATTTTGCGGGTATTTTGAATCTAAATTACATTTTATAAGTATTTTCAAACTAAATTGCATTTTGTAAGTATTGTCCATCCAATTGAGTAGTTTGAATCTACCGTGCATTTTGTAAGCATTTTCAATTTCAATTGCACTTTTTGAGTATTTGGAATCTGAAATGCGTGTTTTTCAATCTCAATTGCTTTGTGTATTTTCAATTTCAATTACATTTTGTAAGTATTTTGAACCTTAATTGCATTTTGTACGTATTTTCAATCTCATTTGAATTTTGTAAGTATTTTGAATTTTACTTGCATTTTGTAAGTAAAGTATTTCGACTGAACATTGCATTTTGTACGTATTTTTAACTTAACCTACATTTTGTGCGCATTTTTAGCCTACTTTCGATTTTTGCAAAAAATGAAAGTAGACTTATGAGATCAACACAGGGCGAAAAAAGTGTGTCTGTCTGTGTGTGTGTATGTGTGTGTGTGTGAGTCTGTGTGTGTGTGTGTGTCTGTGTGTCTGTGTGTGTGTGTGTGAGTGTGTGTACTCTGAATGTCTGTCCCCCCCTATTAATTCGAACACGGTGAATGCGAATTGAACGAAATTTGGTACAAAGGTAGCACTAGCAAAGGACACCTCAGTGTCATGTTTTATATCGCCGCCATCTTGAGGGAAACGTAATGGCGGCCACACAAATGTTCAAACTTAAATCAAATTACGACTAACCTAATCATCCGATCTCTACCAAATTTTGCAACAACATACCTTTATGGGGGGAGCATCCTTTGACCAAACCAATAGGCCAGCAGCGTAATAGTTTGCGGATGGCGGCCATCTTTGTGTGAAAATCGATTCCCCCTATTAATTCGAACACGGTGCAACCGAATGGAACGAAATTTGGTACAGAGGTAGTACTAACAAAAGGCACCTTAGTGTCATGTTTTATAACGCCGCCATCTTGACGGAAACGTAATGGCGGCCACACAAATGTTCAAAGCTTAAATCAAATTACGACTAACCTAATCATCCGATCTCTACCAAACTTTGCAACAACATTCCTTTATGGAGGGAGCATCCTTTGACCAATCTACTAGGTTATTAGCCTAACAGTTTGCGGATGGCGGCCATATTTATGTCAAAATTGATTCCCCCAATTAATTCGAACACGGTGGAACCGAATGAACGAAATTTGGTACAGAGGTAGCACTAGCAAAGGGCACCTCAGTGTCATGTTTTATATCGCCGCCATCTTGACAGAAACGTAATGGCGGCCACACAAATGTTCAAAGCTTAAGTTAAATTACGACTAACATAACCATCCGATCTCTACCAAACTTTGCAACAACATTCCTTTATGGAGGGAGCATCCTTTGACAAATCTAATAGGTTATTAGCCTAATAGTTTGCGGGTGGCGGCCATCTTTATGTCAACATTGATCCCCCTATTAATTCGAACACGGTGGAACCGAATGGAACGAAATTTGGTACAGAGGTAGCACTAGCAAAGGGCATCTCAGGGTCATGATTTATATCGCCGCCATATTGACAGAAACGTAATGGCGGCCACACAAATGTTTAAAGCTTAAATCAAATAACGACTAACATAACCATCCGATCTCTACCAAACTTTGCAACAACATACCTTTATGGAGGGAGCATCCTTTGACCAATCTAATAGGCCATTAGCCTAATAGTTTGCGGATGGTGGCCATCTTTATGTCAAAATTGATTCCCCCTATTAATTCGAACACGGTGGAACCGAATGAACGAAATTTGGTACAGAGGTAGCACTAGCAAAGGGCACCTCAGTGTCATGTTTTATATCACCGCTATCTTGACGGAAACGTAATCGCGGCCACCCAAATGTTAAAAGCTAAAATGTAATTACGACCAACCTAATAATCTAGTCTCTACCAAATTTTGCAACACCATATATTAATGTGGGAAACATATTCAGACCAAACTGCAAGAACATCAGCCCAATAATTTGCAGACGGTGGCCAAGTATGTGTGCAAATCGATTCCCCCTATCAATTCAAACACGGTGAAACCGAATTGAACTAAATTTGGTACAGAGGTAGCACTAGCAAAGGGCACCTCATATTCATGTTTAATATCCCTATAGCACGTTGTATTTCAACAAGCTACTACAACCAACATTCAATTATACTCCTTGAAAAGGACAAAGAGTTATAACAATACCCATGCATTTAGGAGAAAGTAGGCTATATGTTCTTTACTGAACATCTTGTTTAATCTATTCCTTTTGCGAGTATTTTCGTTCTAAATTCCCTTTTATAAGTATTGCCGCTTTCCTTTTTGTGCGTAGTTTCAATCTGAGTTCCTTTTTGTAAGTATTTTCCTTCTCACTTAATTATCGTTCTGGTTTCGACTTCATTGTTATTTTCGCCATCACCCAGACCATTAGGGGCCGATAACCTAGATGTTAGGCCCCTTAAAACAACAATTATCATCATCATTATCATGATCATCATCATCAACATGTTCAGAAGTAACGGGAAGAGTTTTAGTCGATAGTCTGCCACTCAGGAGCCCCACACTACGGTATGTGCGTGAATGCATTTCTTCCCCTAAAGAAAATATATTATTATTATAGGTACATAATGACAACAAAAGAAAATAAGATATGTCAAGTTGTAAGTTTCAAGTACCTTGGTGAGATAATCCAACCTAACGGACTCGACAAAGAAGGAAATCATGAGAAAGCCAGAAAAATGGTGCTTTCCAACTTACGAAACGCACATTCAACAGGAAAGCGATTTCTATTAGGACTAAACTACGACAATATCAAACAGTAATTCAACCAGAATGTCTGTATGCTTCGGAATGCCTAGGACTAACAACTAAAAAAGACCTTGAAGAAATTGAAGAAAAAAAGGAACGAATAATTTTAAGAAAAATTCTCGACAAAAATAAATGTGCTGACACATACTGATTACGCAGTAACAAAGAAGTATACAAAACATGCACCATAATCTCAGATACCATACGAAAACGAAGGGTTAATTTCTTTGGACATGTTTCAAGAATGCCTGAAGACAGACTCACTAAGATTTTTTTTTCCACTTCAACAAGCCCAATGGAATAGGCAACTCTTATGAAATGTGGTTTGCTAACACTAAGGAGGATCTACAAGAAATGAACATCATTGATCAAGACATCCGCAACAGAACCGCTTTCAGAAATAATATACACACATTTGAGGGGTTCCTGGAGCCAGAAACAGCGACCGAGAAGAAACAACTTTGGACAGCTGAATAATAAGAAGCTGTGAGCAAGAGAATGGAGGAATACTGGCGACAAAGAGAACTGAAAGCATAAAGAGTTATTTACGTGGTCCTTGGTTAGCCACAATCGATTATGATGATAAGAAGGCAGACAACAAATGGCCGGCACTGTCCATGTAGGCCTAATCCGTCGTAAACTTTCTAATGAGAGTCTAAGCCAAACTTTATTCAATAGGATGGCCCTGTCCCAGTTTATTAGGGAAGTTTTTCCCTCAAGCCTTGTGGATTCTCCTTGCACTTAGAAGTGAGCTTTAAGTCCGAGCCATTTAACAGCGAACATGCATGGCCATATAACTCACGTGCACCCCATTGGCTGCTAGCTCTACACATGCTTCATAGCGCCAAGCCAGATGAAAGACGAACATGCATCTTCCCAACGCTACAGGCCCCCGTAACTTACGCCAACTCGTCTGCAAACTTTTTATCATTCTCCAATTCGTTCATGCAGGACCCTAGTAGAGGCGTACATATCATCAGATGAACATTATGGAGAGATATGTTCACTAGAGGGGGACATCGCAGCGAGACGTCTCTAACTCAAGTCGCTTTAAATCTGAAAGGGATTTTCGTAGCATAAAATACATTATTTCGCGCAAAGGCACAGAAGAGAAGAATGGGCTACAGCAAGCCAGGCCATTTCACTGGTTTTCTGAGTCACGAGTGTTCACATTGGAGGAAGGAGTCAGACCAGTGGTTCGTGGCCGCCAACATCTAAGTTTCTAAAAGTATTCGGTGTGAGTTCTTCCTTCCAGTGATAACTTCAGCCCCAGGTATACGTTTGTTATACATGGGTGTTCATTTGTTCTTGTCTTGCGTCCAGTATAATGGTAGAGATATATAGGATGTAACGAAAAGGTGCGGCACAAATTGCAGGACACATTCCTGACACGTAGACGAAGCCATTATGTTATATGAACATGGGTCCGGAAACGCGTTGTTTCCATGTTACACCTCATTGTCTCTAACTCATTAAGCATGGGAACACATAAGAACAGAACGTTAGAATCGTGGGGAACATGAGCTCTTGGTTACGTTGTCTATATCGTAGGCGCACCGCCAGTGGTTTGTTTTACATAGCCCTGTTGCCATGCGACTTAGGAGATGTGTCTTTAGCTGTGCGACAAAACGTGTGTTTCATGTACGTTGGAGCACCTCCTCATTTTAGTACTAATATCCGCTGGCTTCTAAATAACAGATTTGGTGACAAATGGATAGGTAGAGGTGGACCAATTGCTTGGCCTCCACGCTCTCCGGACCTAAAATCACTGAACTTTATTTGTGAGGGCATTTGAAAGCTCGTGTGTATCGAACCCCAGTACAACATGTTCAGAGTCTCCGTGCCCGTATTATGGAAGGCTACGAAACCATACGCTGTACTCCAGGCATACATCAGCGCATCCGAGATTCACTACGACAGTGGGTTGATGCACGGAGGGCATATTGAACATCTCCTGTGAGAAAGAGTTGCATGTGGTATGCTAGCATAAGCTTAAAAGGCGCATGGACGGCAGGTTTCTCTTCGACTCGATTCACTGATATAGTTACTGCTCGGTTTCCTATGGTCATAAATGAATGTTTTTTTTACAGAAAACTTCCTCAAGATATCCTTTACAAAATGGTGTAAACCGCATCAAAATCCATCCAGTGGTTCTCGAGATTACCCGTTACATCCAAGAATCGGGGACTTTCTTTTATACTATGAAGATATACCGCACGTGAAAGTTCTTAAATAGACAAATTAACGCCAGGGTGAACTCTAGAGAAGAACGTATTACAGCTGTTCCCACATACAGGGTGTGTACAATAAGTATCAAGACTAAGGTCATAACTTACATTTTATTGTAGTGATTTGTACAGGGAGTTAGTTTTCTTCAGAATAGGTCCCTCCTGCATCAATACATGGCTGTGTCCATTGCTTATACGCGCCCTGTAAGTCAGCAACCGCAAAGCTGTTGTCCAAGCCACTTGGACCGCTGCAGTCGCTCCGAAAGCCAAAATCCGGCAGACTGTTGGGGCAGAGTTGTGTTGACTCCCTCGCAATCAGACAATCATTGTCGTGATGGAGCATCCATGTATCGGCGATGTCCCTTTGGACGCGACGGACTCTGAATTTGATGGCAACGTGATGCTCGATGGCTCCCACATTGCCACTTCACGCACGGTGTACACACTTGTGAGGAACTGAGCTGGTTCTCGGGACGCGTGTGACATGTCCCGCCACACCCCTGCCCATTGGCTGGAGAGATATTCAGTCCTGATACTTCTGGGACCAACTCTGTATACTGTAGGTATGATAATAATATCGTATGGCCTCGGGTGCCGGGTGCAAGCTTTGTAATTTGACACCCAAAGGGTAGCTTGCATGTCGAAATTCGTTGTTCCTTGAATCACCATGAAAGTCAAGGAGGTTAGATATCTAAGCTACTTGAACACTATAGCGCTTTCTAGTAGAGAAATGAGGAACTTTGTGTTGGCGGAAACTCCCGAGATTAATTCTGCGACGGCCTACTGAATTCAAATGGGTTCTTTGACATGCCAACATCGTATGACATGAGTGTCGTATTTTTTCCGCCTTGCAAAAATCACTTACCATGGCCAGGAGTGAACCTGCAATCTTGGGGTTAGTAGACCGACACTCTATCCACTCAACCACCGTGGCAAGCATACTGTAGGTGACATCACTACACTAGTGTGAGGGAGTGAGTGCCAAGGGAACAATACGGGTGTTCAGACAAATTCATTCCACATTCAAGTACATGATGACCAGGATTTCCTCACCGTCTAATCAAGTAACAACAGGTAACTCGTCGATACACAAGCATTTGCACGAGCGAATAATACAGGGTGTTTGAAAAAGAACTCCCTAGTTTTAATGTGTCCTAGAATCTGTACAAAGTGACATGCACTATTCTAGTTTGTGGTGTGTGATTCATCAAGTCTCCAAGTTTGGCTCCTCTACAGTTGGCAGGTTTGCTTGACCTTGAGACGGCCCCAGTGCTGTTTGTTCCCTCAGTTCAGTCCAGGAGTGCACGCAGTACAGAGCAACACAGTAGCAATGTGTACTCCACAACAGAAAGCGCGGTGTGCTATTTGGTTTGGGAAAACGGAGTCAGTTATAACAGTGCAACGTAATTTTAGACGTCAGTATGGTGGTGAACCACCTACAGCAAAAACTATCCGTCATTGGCTAAAGTCTTTGAAAGAAACCGGTAGAGTTTTAAAAGCAAAATCACCAGGTAGACCGAGAACTTCTGAAGATGTTGTTAGTAGTGTGGTAAGGGGGGAGCTGGACCACTTCTTATTGAGCCACCCTCGTATTTGCCCCGAACTTGATATCTCGCTAACCAAACATGGGATTAGAACATACAGGGTGTCCTAGCACTGCTAGTAATGCCCCCTACTTTCCTATAGGCTCTTTATTTGATTAAAAGACCAAAACTAAAAGGTCATTCGCGAGTAGTGGGGTAGTGTTGGTTTCCTGAAGTCGCGCTCGTGCTTGAATATGTATGCCTATGTTGGGAAAGGGTTATGTGGTGGGGGAGGAGTAGGGTCGAGTGAGGGGTCGTTTAGATGGTATTTTTTCCGCTCTAGATGATGGTGAGGTTATTTTTTAAAAATGGATGGAATTGGGAAACGCCATTTGGGGTAAACATGTTGTTTTTTGACATTTTGGCGATGAATGTTTTTTTATACGCATGCGCACTTGAGGAGTTTTGTAAGAGGGCGGGTTTTTTAAATGATGATTTATTAATGAGTGTTTTTAATATGTATTGAAATAAACCATAAAAACTAATAGGTCATCGGCTTTTGACTATCTCGCTAACCAATAATCGGATTTAAACCTATGAGGTGTCGTAGGACTCGTGGTGAACTCTCCTTTTCCATGGACGGGGTATATCCATACCAAAATAAAAACGTGGTAAGGGGGTGGGGAGCTGCACTACTTAGGAAGTTGTGAGCCCCCGCGACCTTGGAATGGAAGATTCATGCTAGGAGGGCGTGCTTGGATTCGTTTTTTTCGTCTCGTTGTGCTCTTTACGGGAATGTAGGTGTCGAAAAGGTGAAGTTAGGGTTTTGGGTCAAAACGTGCGTTTTTCACATTTTTGCCGATTTTTGGAAAACGGGCCATGCTAGGAGGGCGTGCTTGGATTCGTTTTTTTCGTCTCGTTGTGCTCTTTACGGGAATGTAGGTGTCGAAAAGGTGAAGTTAGGGTTTTGGGTCAAAAAATGCGTTTTTCACATTTTTCTCGATTTTTGGAAAACGGGCCATGCTAGGAGGGCGTGCTTGGATTCGTTTTTTTTCGTCTCGTTATGCTCTTTACGGGAATGTAGGTGTCGAAAAGGTGAACTTAGGGTTTTGGGTCAAAACATGCGTTTTTCACATTTTTGCTGATTTTTGGAAAACGGGCCATGCTAGGAGGGCGTGCTTGGATTCGTTTTTTTCGTCTCGTTGTGCTCTTTACGGGAATGTAGGTGTCGAAAAGGTGAACTTAGGGTTTTGGGTCAAAACATGCGTTTTTCACATTTTTGCCGATTTTTGGAAAACGGGTCATGCTAGGAGGGCGTGCTTGGATTCGTTTTTTTCGTCTCGTTGTGCTCTTTACGGGGATATAGATATGGAATAGGTTAAAAGCTGGAAACATGGTTTTTTTATATAATTAAATATGGTTTTATTACAAAAAATTATGTTTATTGACCCATGAATTATACGTGGAAGGAAAACCTAACCACTTTACAAAATATTTTGCACCTTTGACCTTAATTACTCGTTCAATGAGATAATCGTTGGGATATAATGTTTTTTGCACTTCTTCATAATAGAATCGTCCCTGAATGGGTTGACCGCTCTGATCTTCTAAGAGATACGTCACTGGTTGACCTAGCTTGACTTGGCGAATTTTAAAAATTTCTGTCGACCATTGTGGAGTATACGATTTTGAAAACACACTTCTATGTTTACTAATGCGAACAAAATCTCCAATTTTAAGGCGATGTCGCCTTGGGTCTACCCTTTTTATAGGGTTAAACAGTCTATTGAGTCTGGGTAGGTTCTTGGTGACGAGGCGAGGTTTCATGCCGATGGTGGAATGAATGGTGTTGTTGTAGCGAGACACAAGTTGAGGTAACCAGTCTATCCATCGATAGGAACCATGTATTGTAAACTCTTTCCACATATAACTTTTTAATGTTCGATTGAACCGCTCGACCACACTGGCTTTGAGATTGCTATAGGTGGTATAATGGTGAATATCCTTAGATTTGAGAAAACTGGAGAAATCCTTGTTGAAAAATTCTTTCCCCTGGTCGGTTTGTAACAAGTGAGGTTGACGTTTTGATTGTTCAATAATATGTTGAAAGGCCTTTGTGACTAAGATACCAGTTTTATTTTTTACTGGTTGAACAAAAGCCATTTTGGAATAGACATCAATGACAGTCAACATATAGCGTACACCGTCGTTAACGTTAGAATAAGGTATCATTTCAACCAGGTCTGCCTGCCAAAGGTCATCGATTCCTTTGGAAATGACACGACGACGTTCATAAATGCGTCGGGCTGGTTTATGCAATTCATGAGCAATGCCCACTTTGATGGGGGATGGCTTATAAGATAATTTTAGCATTTCGGAGTTGTTGTTCAACGTCGGCGATTTCCGCCTCATGTCCAGTGTGACCAGCTTGTTTTGATGCATGAAGCAAGTATAAGCGCTCTACTAACTGATTGGGATTATTCCAAAAGGTTTTATCTAGGTAGGGTTTTAATTTCTTAAACCTTACACCAGAGGCAGAGTGATGTTTTTGCTTACCAAAGATGTTTGCAATGATGGTTTTATATTTTTGGGATATATTGGCATTGACCTGCTGAGAGGATTTATAGTTTCTTTTGTGAGCGTTGGTGACTAATAAAATGGATTTATATTTAGCAAGGTCCTCGGACGTAAAATCTTGTGTCGAGGGGGTGCGAGAAAATAGCAGCTTTAACAGACCTGGTGTTAATTTATAGTTGATCTTTTTAATGACAGCTTTCGTACGAGCAAATTTAATGGATGAATCCCCAATTTTAAAACTATCATTCTCATAGCGAACACCATACGTGGTATCTGTCTTTCCAATAAATAGAAGGGTCAAATACGGTTCCAGGGTTGCCCCATAATGTTTGATTAAAATGTTTTTGAGTTGAGCTTTATTTTGAGGGGTTGCCAAGACTTGTGAAAACGGAGACGATGTGGAGGAAGACGGTGTTGCCGATATGACGGAAGATTTTTGTTTTGTTTTTAGAAACTGTTGAAGGGGTGACGATTTCTTTTTTCTTTCAGGACTAAATACGCTTTCGCTGTCACTTTCACTTTGTTCATGCTCTTCTTCTTCTTCCTTTTCATGTTCTTGATGTTCTTGTTCACTAACATTAGAGGAGGAGGAAGAGGAGGATTTTACCTGTCGTGTGGATTCTGTTTGAGTAAATTTTGAACTTGTTATGGGTTTGGTTTGAGAGGTAGCAGCAGCAGCAGCAGTAGCAGCAGAAGCATTAGGTTTAAATCTCATGGGATCAACCGATGATGGAGCATGTTTTATCATGGGTAAAGGATTGACGTTTTTTAAACGTTGCAATTCACGAAATTTATGTCGAATCGTATTTCGTGCCTCAATAATACGCTGCATGATTTGAACATGTTTCTTGTACCCTATGGCGTTCGCCATGGTAAAGGTAAAGACACACTAACAGGAAATGTCCAGCCCTAGGTCTTTTTAAACAGAAATAAAATGATCAAAACCCAAGCGATAACGTCCCTCACATCGTTCACTCTGTTTATTTATGACCAAACAGGCATGGGGATGATGGTTCCAACACGAAGCACACAATTGCGTGAAAGCTGTAAAGGACATATCTGGATTCACATGATCTTGAAAAATATGATAGAGATTTCTAGAGTCTTGGCGAAAGAGAACGATGAGATTGGCATTGTCACGAATCAACTGTTTGGGGATTTTGGAATAGGTCTGAGCCAGATAAAAACAATCCACTTGTTTATGGCGTCCCATACTAAAATACTCTTGAATAATGGCCTGTCGTTGAGTGGCAATATCATCAAAAATTATAATGGAATCTGGTTGAATGCGGTCTGGTTGAATGACATCTTGAGGTGAGGTGAATGTAAAATAGCCCATGGCTTCTTTATTTAACGAAGACATAATTTGTTCCAGATACACGTACAGAGGCTGGTACAAGGATTTGGCAAAAATATAAATATTTTGAAATCGTAGGCCATGAGGTGCGGTAATAATGTTCAGCAAAACATTGGTCTTTCCACAACCCGAAGGCCCTACCATAATACATCGAACGGTAGATGGGAATAGGGTGCCATGACGTTTAGGTTCGCACACGGACAGTGATAGCTCTGAAACCAAATCAGAGACGGGCAAAGCATGGGGTTGTTTCATTAATTCCATTGTGTCGATGACTGAGTTTTTTTCATGTGTGTATAAGGTTTATATATATAGGCAAACGGTGAGTAAGATAGGTTAGTTAACGTCTATCACCATGGACGTGTTTGGGAGAGCTCGTGTAACCATGGCCACGGCCGCCTCTTTGTCAAAACAGTCACGAGAGGTGGCAACAAAAAGCTATGTCGATCGCAAAGTGCAAAGTGTCTATCACATGGCCCCGAGACTAACCGCTGAGGGCTATTCAGCCAATCATCATCGTATTATTGATGTGCAAGAGCCTCGAGACGAAAATGATGTCTGCACGAAACGTTATGTGACCTATCAAATGAAAAGGCTTTATAAATTTGTCCCATCTGTATTTTTAGTGTACCTGTCAAATCAAAAACTGGACAATGACGAAAACCATTCCCCACCACCACTACCACTGGTGAATGATGATCTTACCTATATGCTTGCTTCCGGTTTAAGTCGTTATCGACTGCATTATGATGGTGTCATTCATATTAAATATGCCATGCCTGATGAGAAACATTTAAAAATACAACTAAACGGTGATAGAGTGTTGGCCCACAACCATCAAAGAGTAAATGTGGGAGATGAATTATCCTTTCATCTTATGCTTACGTTTGAGGAAAAGGAAGCTGGGAAAACGGTGAATGATTTCCCGCTTTATATAGAATTGGAATATAGTGCTATGAAATAAGGTTCTCTACGTTAGTTGTTATCGAATGTTTGCTGTGAAAGGTTCACCAAGTAGCAGCATGGTGAAAAAAAGATATGCTATGAACATGAAAAAATCAAATCTCAAAAAGAGAAAAAAGCCAGGTCGGGAACCAAGTCGATCTGCCTCACACCCAGTGTTAAAACGTAAAAAAACTAAAAAAAATCTAAAAAGAGTGGCTATCGAAAAAGCTTTACAAGCGGTGCGATTGTCTACAGCTCCGAAATCGCAGCATTATGTATCGATAAAAAGAAAAGAAAGAAAGCAAAAACGTGGGCGAGTCATTCCTGTTGCTAAGCGTGGGGGTTTTTTGCCGGCTTTATTTGCAGGGTTGGCAGCTTTGGGGTCCCTTTTGGGTGGTGCCAGCGCTGTAGCGAAAACCATAAAAGCCGTCGAGCAAGGCAAGCAACAACTCAAAGAAAGCGAGCGACACAATAAAACGTTAGAAGCCATTGCGATGGGAGCTAGAAATGGCAACCCTTTAAAGCCAGTCTTTTATCCACAAGGTAATGGCCTACCGTCTAAGGAAAAAAAAAATGTCCATCTTCATCGATAAGCGCTTAAGCCAACTGCCTCGTCATGCCATGACCCATGAAGAAGTGGAAAGCTATGCCAAACAACTAAAGATTTCTCATTTTCGAGGTGTATTTATGCGAAATGAATTACCTAAAGCACCGTGGAAAGAAGAACGAGCCATGATGAATTTAGATGATGATGCAGGCCCAGGAACCCATTTTGTAGCCTATGTGAAACAAGGTTCCACAGTATGGTACTTTGACAGTTATGGAAATTTACCACCCCCGATCGAGTTGATACGTTATTTGGGAAACCGGGTAAAGATATTCTATAATGTGAATCGTCAACAAACCTTTGACAGTCAAGAGTGTGGCCGTTTGAGTTTACATTTTTTATATAAGAGGTCGCGTTAAGCCATCAGTTTCATCATTATGAATGTCAACGCCAAGACCTTTACCGTGCACAGTCGCGGGCCTGAAGTGTCCCTGGATTTTTTCCCTCCCATTGAATTGCATCCCGAACAATCCTATGTGCTAGGATTAATTTCTTTGGAAAGTTACAACAGAATTTACAATATTCAAGTGGATATTAATGACAAATTTTATTATGATGATTATATGTTGACACTACCCCCTGGAGGTTATACTATAGACGATGTGCATTTGGCCATTAGCGTGTCGATGATAAAACAATTTGGTGTCAAACCATTTGCGGATGGGACACACAAATTTGAACTTACAGCCAATACAATAACTCATCGCTGTCGTATTTTCTCTACGTTTAACATTGACTTTGAAACACGAGTTCATTCTATTGGTCCTTTATTAGGATTTAAACCAAGAGTGTTGGCAGCTCAGCAACCCCATGAATCAGATTATCCAGTGAAATTCATCGAGGACCATCACATTTCTGTAACTTGCAATATTATTAGAGACGTATTTACGAATCAAGAACAAAGCCATTCCCTGTATGATTTTATTGTCACCTCTCCTTGCGGCTATATTATTCGTGAAAACCCTTCAGTGGTTCTCTATCATCCTGTGTGTGTCAGTGATATTAGTAATATTACCTTACGCTTAGTGAATAGAAACCAACAACTGATTGCTTTGGACGCCAACACCCCTGTGACCTACAAGTTGGTTTTAAAGACGCTATGAAATTTATCTATAAAGCAACAACAACGTCTACGAGCTCGGTTAGTTGCCCGCCGTGTATGAAACGGTTGACACGGGTAAACCGACAACGCTTACAACGCCTTGGTTATACGCTACACCCCAATCATGAACAAAGAGCTGTTGCAAGTGTTAAATCCCATACAAGTGGAAGATGGCGTCGTGCGCATTGATATGCATTCCTATCAACCTCAAGCAACAGGTCTGAATAACAATGACGAGATTCAATTCATAATTAACAATCAAGATATTTTTACTCTACCTCATGAAAGTGTCCTTCAAATTGAGGGTAAATTAATGAAAGCAGATGGCAGTACGCCCACAACATCTGCGTTGGCGAATCATGGTTTGGCTTTTCTGTTTTCTGAAGTACGTTATGTGATAAATGATATTGTCATAGATATGACTCGAAATGTGGGCATGACTAGTCTTATGAAATTATATCCATCCTATAGCGAGGAGGAAAGTAAAACGCTTTCTATGGCAGGATGGTGTCCCAACAGTAGCAATAACTGGCTAGTTCATACCGATGGCACTTTTACAGGCTTCCTACCCTTAAAATTACTCCTTGGCTTTGCCGAAGATCACAAGCGTATTATTTTAAACGCAAGACAAAGTTTGTATCTGGTGAGAGACCGCAGTGATTATAATGCACTGAAAGGAGCCTCTGACCAAGTGATAGACTCAAAAATTCAACTGCTTCGATTACTATGGAAAGTGCCCCATGTGACGCTATCGGATCGTAAAAAGCTAAGCATGTTAAATTTGGTGCAAAAAGATAAAGCCTTGCCTATCGCCTTTCGAAGTTGGTGTCTGCATGAATACCCCTTGCTACCTACCACTGACACTCATAGTTGGAGTGTCAAATCGGCTCGCTCTACCGAGAGACCCCTCTATGTTATTATTGGTTTTCAAACCAATAGAAAATACCAACAAAGCAAAGATGTCACCTTGTTTGATCACATTCACTTGAGAAATATACGACTATTTTTAAATAATGTTTGCTTTCCCTATGAGGGGTTGGAACTCAATTTTTCAAAAAATAAGTTTGGTCCCCTTTATGACATGTTCGCTAAATTTCAATCGTCTTATTATGAAAAACAGGATTGTCCTATGTTGTCGCCACAAGGGTTTAAAGCAAAAGCACCACTGATTGTTTTCGACTGTTCGTATCTAGAAGAATCTATGAAAATCACCACCATTGATTTAAGGGTAGATTTTGAAACACAAGAAAATGTCCCAGACCATACCAGTGCCTACTGTTTGATTATTCATGCTAGACAAGTGAAATATCATCCTTTGTCCAATTATGTCACCAGCATGTAAGCCATCTGTGGTCGAATGAAAACAAAAAAAGATCATCATTCATAGGATTGATGATAAGCGTCTGCATGCACAGTATCTGTTGCGCTCTGGCACTGTGCGCACATACGACAACAACAAACATCATGTGTCCCTCAATAAGCAACAGCAACAACAACAACAACAACAACGTGACAGACAAACCATGGAATTTAAAATGTGAATTTAATCGTTTGAAAACTTTTGAAGCATGGACAGTTCCCTTTATGGATTGTGGAGAATTGGCTGCGAGCGGATTTTATTACTTAAAACGTGGGGATGTGGTCAAGTGTATTTTTTGCAACATTGAAATTGGAAACTGGGAAATAGGGGATCGAGCCTTTAGCGATCATCAGCGATGGAGTCCATCCTGCCCTTACCTCAATCGCTATGATGTGGGCAATATTCCATGGAGTTTGAATTATCCGGTTATTGTACCAGACCCTACAAAACTAGGAGATACCTGTGGACCGTATGTGCAAACTATTCATTTGAATGCTGTTCCAAATTAAGCCAACACACTTGTTTGTAATAAAAGTGTAAGTTTTTTTTTGTTATGAATAAAACCTCAAAAAATATTTAGCTGTTGTTCAATTCATTTGTTTATTTTTTTCCCTAAAGTCCTTTGACTTTGCCATGTTAAACCATGGCATGGGTTAGTTGTTGATTAGACGTCAATGAGGTAACAAGTAAAAATAAAAAAAGAATGATGCGTACACTCATCGTGGATTGTCAGGGGTTTAAAATTGCAGACAACAAATTTATATTTAAGGAAGTCGCTTTTATCGATTGTAGTACGTTTTGGGTGTCTAACCCTATTCATTTGGTGTTTAAACCTCCCTATGCTTTCGAGTTGCTTAGTGAAAAAGATAAAAAACAGAGCCAATGGATTGAAAATCATTTGCAGTTAGCATGGAACCAGGGTGATATTTCTTACAAGTATCTTGACATTGTCATGAAAGCCCATTTGTCCTCGGCCAATGTCTTATTTGTTAAAGGGAGTGAAAAATGCCAGTGGCTTCAACCATTTCTACCCTCTCACTGTCAATGTATTGACCTTTTTGATCTGGGTTGTCCATCCCTGAAAACGCTCATGGACACTTGTCCTTGCGACAATATTCAGAATAAAGCCTTAGCGCATGCATGGCAATTGTTTCATTGGCTCACCACGAGTGCATGTTGGGAGTTGTTCAATAAAATTAAAACTGAAAGTGTATCGTCCAATGATAGCAGTGAGACGTGTACACGTGAGGTGAAAACATCTACGTTATAGACATGGACGCCACTACAATCGACAAGGCTATTGGAAAGTTCTTTGTGTGCAAGAAAAAACTGATTAGCTTTACACAACATGAATTATTAGCACTACCTAAATCATTTCTTTTTTATGTTGCTGCCAACGCTGTCAAAGAAATTTGGGAAAAGGCGCCTGCCGAGTGGACTAACGACTCTGTATTGAGTGAACTACAACCATGCAGTCATTTTTCCCATCACAAGCAATTAACCATGGCAAAAATACCTTCCATTCGACAGTGTGCCACATGCCAATTAATGAAATTATATCATGGTCATAAAACTCAGTGTAAAGACATTGTTTCATCATTCCATGACTGTCATGCGGAAAACAACCACCACCTACCATGCTCGTCAGGAGCTGCCGACAAACAACAACAGCAAGAACAAGAACAAGAACAAGAAGAAGAAGAACAACAAAAAAAGTGTTTTTCACCGATTGAAACCTCTATGTCCCAGGTGTACTGGCCGTGGAATTATTGATAACATTATTAAAAACTTACCATTCGAAGCTCACTTACCTGCTTACAGCTTTTGCGGCCCTGGTACTCGTCTTCAAGATCGTTTGAGGAGAGGGAATATGGGAATCAATGCTTTGGATCATGCATGCCTTAATCACGATAAAGCCTATGAAAACAGTGATCCCACACTAAGACGCATTGCCGACAAAGTCTTGTTAAGCATTGCCAAGCAACGATTAACAGCTTCAGATGCCAGTCTAGCAGAACGAATGGCAGCATTTATAGTGATTGGTGCTATGAAGAGCAAATTACTTTTATCTAGATATGGACTTTAACGTAATGAATTTATTTTAAAAAATGTATAGTATCACTGTTATCATGACAAAAAAATAAATAAAAAGACAAGAGTCCATGTTGTGTTTTTTTCCATTATTATTATTCACTCATAGTTTCATTATTATAATTATAAATGACAAACAATAAAAAAGGGACAGCAGTGCATCGTTAAAAATTATTACTAATTGTAGTAAATCTATTTTTTCAATCACAAACAATAAAAAAGGACAAAAGTCCATTATTTTAACTAATAGTTTCATTATTATTATTATAAAAAATTATATATACATGGTAATTGTACTAAACCTATTTTTTTTTAAATCACAAACAATCAAAAGAAAGGACAAAAGTCCATCATTATTCATCAGCTTCAAATAGCAGTCTAGCAGAACGAATGTCAGCATGAAATCTTTATCTACTCTAGAACCAGTTTTTTTTGTTAAACGCTTATTATTGAATAAAATAACATGTTACTAGAATTTGATCATTATAAATTATAATAAAAATTGCATAAAAATTGCTATAAATGCTATTTTAAATCACAAACAATAAAAAAGGACAAAAGTCCATTATTTTAACTAATAGTTTCATCATTATTATTATAAAAAATTATATATACATGGTAATTGTACTAAACCTATAAACAAACAAAAAAATCTACCATTAAGCATAAGTTTTGAAAATTATTTTTATTATTATTTATCATGGTAAACGTTGAGCAACAATTAATAAACGTCAAACTGTTGAACCCAAAAAATAATTTTATTTTATTATAGTCATTAAAGAGTAGGGCATGAATAAACAAAAAAGTTACGGCTAGCGTACAATGATTATTCGTTTTCAATTTTTACAAAACGAACCATGCATCGATTATTTTTTCACCCTCATAAATTAAATAGACAGGGTGAATACTGGAATTGACATCTTCCATAACATTATCAGGTAGGTTATTAAATCGTGTGGGAAGAAATGTCTCAAAGTCTTGACAAATGCAAAGAGCTCGTTCACCAAATTTGGTTTTCAGTTTTTGAATTTTATGTATGCGAAAGGGTGTTTGCGTAGGCAATTCACTCATTTTCTTGCGTGCAAAGCCACAATCTTGACCAATGGCGTTCAAGGCGTCCATGGTTGTCTATAACCAAAGAAAAGAGTGTTACTTTCTAACACTCTTGTTCTTATATTACAATAGCAATAACTTTGTACATTAAAGTATATTGTTTTTTTTTTAAAATCCTGAGTGTTTATGACCTGAAGTTGTAGATAGATAGTATTGGATAAAAATATAATAATAATGTTTGTATCATTTTTTCAGTCAAAACATACATTTGGAAATTATTTAATAGGAAATGTTTTATCAAAATTAAGTGTGAATCTCTCTTGGAGGTAAATGCATGTCTCTGTTGTGAATGGGAATTAGCCTATCATTCCCTAGTCGAATGACTTGTATTCGTTTGCTCTGTTGTTGTGCAAATTCACACAACATTCTGTTAAATAAATAGTATCAACAAATACTAAGAGCAAACATGGAATGCTTTTGGTAACCTATAAAAAGGCAAAGTTAACACGCTATGCATTTAATAACCATGTCTACATCCAACAAAACAAAATTCAAAACTACAAATTTAAACCAGTGTGTATGTGTTTATCAACGTGAATACACGATAAACTAAAACAAACAAACAAAATAGCCAAATGTATTCTAAACGTCAAGTATGCACCTGAAAGCCGAATGTAAACAAAAAAAAGCGATAATCATGACATCATGTGGTTAGTTTCTAACAAATCTCATTCTATGAGGCGAATATTGATTGATAGGTAAGCCAAGACAAAGTTGGCGAAATGCTTGTTGTCGATACGAAGTGATTGATTCCTCAGCAGGAAATTTATAAAAATGAAAACAAAACATTTGAAAAGTTATTGGAAAATAAACATTAAACAGGGGTTTTGTACATATTGTACACCAGAAATCTGGAAAATGATCCTCGTCAGCTAATTTAACAATCACTTGATTCATGGTTAAACCGTACCATGCTTTATGAATCACTTGCGTGGATACATTATTTTCAAAGTCAAAATTTAGCATACAGGATTTACAAAAGTGATGCCCTGGATCATAAACTATGTCATCATCCATAATGATGTCATAAAACATGGTATCAATGCGTACTTTCGTGTTTCTATATTCTGAAGGATAGGCCACACGTTGAGGATTATGAGACATCATCGTGGCATATTCATTGAACGTGGTGTGTTTTGTGACGATAAAACGATCTTCATCATGGCTCATGATTGAATCTGAAAAGTAGTCGTTGCCGTTTACTAAGTGAATAAATAAAAATACTATGTACTATATACACTGTCTGTCCCCTAAGTCAATGGCAAAAATAAAATAAAAAATAAGCAAAACACAAATAAATAACCATCTGTCTGTTGACTTCTTTAGGTTAGGTTAGGAAAAAAACATGTAACAGGTTAAAGAAACAATTTCTGTTCAGATATTTCAAATATATCACCACTCATAACTCTAGCCATAAAGTGAGAGTTTTGTCCTCCGTAAAAGCAGCAGATTATTATTCTTTTGTTCTTGCATGAGACCTACTAAGCCACACCCTAGTGTGGCCTATTAAGCCGCATGCCTACTGAGGGTGAATGGTCACCTTGCCGAAACATGAGGCCTACTAAGCGACAACAATAGTGAGGGTGGCTACTTGTTTGTTTTTTTCCTAACCTAACCTAAAGAAGTCAACATGTTTTTAATCTAGCCTGTGCACAGTGAACCATGGAAACGTTGATGCATGGCTCTCTTTATGCGTTGACAGGCAAATAGCACAAGACATACAGTTTATGTACAACTATTTACAGGCATTCACACATCCATGCATACACCCATGCACGCAGGTTAAAAAACAAAAATTATATGATACACTACAATTTTTTATTTTTATTCCGAGGCTCAAGATGGCATCTCGCATTTGATAGCAACCAAACCAAACACTTGCCGTGTTGTACAACAACAATAGCTACAACCACTACTGGTTGTAACCAAATGGGACGCTTGTCATCATATCCTGACACCACTGTCTCTTGTCGTCCAACAAAGCGAGTGTTTGTTTTCGCTGCTTCATTAAAAATAAATCATGATTTTTTGAGAGAATCCTAAACTGACTATGTGCCATGGCTGTGTGGGTCTGAAGGACATGTAAATAATCATCCACACAGAGTCGTTTAACCACATGCTGGCTAATCCCTTTGGCTCGCATAGATTCGCATCGATCCACCTGTCGAAAACTATACATTTTCGGAGCGAGACCTACAAACTCAGTCATCATGGTGTCTGAACACTCATCTTTCATTAAACCAATTTCTTTTTTGTTCAGACGGGGGATATCGAACACGTTCTTCTCACTAAACGAGAACGTGTCAAACCATTTTGGGTTTTGTTTCATAACGACATACGGATCACAGTCACGGATATGGTAAATAAAACTATCCGTGTCTGTATATAACAAGGAAATGGTACCAAATCGCTGTATTGCAAAACCATAATGGAATTTATACATGTGCAATTTTGAAAAATCTAATATGACTTGGCCTAAATAGATAGGCTTATTCATGACCACTTTAGTTTTGGCAAGTTCAATAGTCAGTAGATCATGATCAATAATGTTTAAAGATTTGAAATTTGGTTTTGCAATATATTTTTGAGCCCCCCATCTGCCATGCCATGTATTGACCAACTTAATGTCCCTATACTGCCGTACATTTTCCAAACTCTTGCCATAGATACAATTATTCATCAGTTTAAAAAAATTGATTTGAAATGGCTGAGTGGCACTTTGTCTGTGACTGGTATTTAAATCCATGTATGGTTTCAACCACGGTTTCTGACAAAAAGAAATACCTCTATGGATTTTTTTCAGGGTTAAGCCCTGAGCTAAACATTCTACCAGCATGTCAATATGCAACACATAGTGATTTTTATCATACAAGGTACCCATCAATTTCTTATGATTGCCCTTACTCTCGGGCGGCACCATTTTCTCTATGCAAAAGGGGAAATCACCATGACGCTGTCTGAGATGGGGGGGATAAGCTAAGTCGACATCAAGAACATACCCTACGTCCTGTTGCTTGCTAGCGCTATGCACATTAAAATCTTTAATTTCATCCTCAGACAGCCAGACAAAGTTTCTGTACGGCAGTGGTCGACTCATAGCGTGACCGTATAAATTGTTTACGTCGAAATACATTAGATAGGATTCTGGTTCTTCGGGACAATAATCAGGCATGTAATGATTATTTGCCTTGGCATGTCGCTGATTGAGCGATACGAATCCCCCACGAATCCCTTTTTCCATCATGAGTACCATATCGGGATCCGTCAGTAAATCAAGCTCAATGTGGGTAAATTTGAGGGCGGCGTCCCAACTTAACCCTGGACTGGTATAGTAGTGGGCGGGGTCAAGGCCATAAATCGTGTGACATAGCTGACGAAACGTTTCAAAAACGTCGGTCAACAACAACACGTCTAATTTTAAGTAGTGCATAGCATACTGGCCCAAGGTTTCTATGCCAAACACTCGCCAAACATGCTGTGCGTGGGCATAGTCTTCTTCACTGATAGTGCTTTGTGTTAACTGAGAAAAGAATTTTTCTCTTGGCGGCAAAGTCGTTTCTTCAAGCACTTCGTAACTTTCCACATAATCGTATGGAAAATGGCCTTTACGAACACACAATTTAAATTGATTTGTATCCGTAAAGTGGGAATGGGTATGTTTCAACTCATCTTCGCTTAAGCCTTTCACAAGACTATCCAGCGAACTAGACATAAACTTGAATGAGTCGAGAAAGCGAATGCTCATGCTTCCTTTTCTCCATGAAAGTGAGGTAAAGCTCTCATGGTTTTTAGCCAAAATGCTGAATTTGCTCTTATCTACATGAGCAAATTGTTTTACAATAAAGTGAAGGTCATACCGGGAGAAATTGTGTAAGAAGACAGGGAGGAAGCGAGGTGTAGAGTACTTCAAATTGCATTCGTTATGGGCAGCACCTCTAAAATGACCTGTCCTGTGGCAGTGGTCTCTTACTTTTTTTTCTCCGCCTAAGATTGGCTTTTCACATATGTGGCAGGTGGTGGCTTGATCATATTCTCTTTGCTGTACATCATTCATCTGAATTGGTACAGGGTTGTTCAAAATAGTTTCTACTTTGCCTGCTAAAGCCGCCATTTGATCAACAAACCACCGCGCACAATCCTGACCTTTATGACTTACATACTCACATTGTGAATTATCATAGTGACAGACAACATAATAGGCTACGGCAAAAGGCTCATGTTTCTGCACTGGATAGGTTGAGCTTGTATGGGGGCTTGGTTCACATCCCTGAATGGGAACAGTAAGGGCCTCAAAATCAGCGTAAACAGTAAATGGTATCATGTCTTGTTTATTAGTGGCCTTAAATTTTAAGACTGCGTCATTTCCTTCGGGCAAGACTAGCTTTACTGCCGTCTGCCCTTCACAGTCTTCCGTATGTCGTTTCAAAAGTTCATTAGTTTGAAAATACTGAAGGCAGCGCTCACAAATGTGTTTTGCACACTTATGGTTAGACACTTGGCTGCTCACCAATTTACTTAAATCCTTTATCCAACAGTAATGGCTTTTATCCCCATCAGACAGGAAAAGCAGGTGAATGTGATGTTGCTTTACCTGTTTGGTGGCATACAAGGGGCCCACAATGTTGGATCCTTCAATGCCATACACCATGAAAGAGAAATTTGGATTATCTTTCTCAAATAAATGAATTTTATCTAGAGGCATGGGAAATGAAACACGCTCGAGATTGAGAGTTTGTTTCATGCGGTTAAACACATCTTTGTACTGCCCTGGTCTATCAACATGACTGTCACAGGGTTGCAGACAGCTCACTATACTCCACAAAAAGCAGTAATCGTCTTTGTTGCGTATGTTGATCACTGCCTTTCTGGAAGCGATAAAGCTCGGTGTGGCAATATAGCTACTTCCTGCATTCAATGGATTGTATTTACAAATATTGATTTGCAAATAGGCAATGCTATTGAGGGCCAAGCCACTGGGACCCTGTTGCAACTTATCAAATTTAGTGATAAGCGCTTGAATAGCTTTCTCCTGATACCACGTTTCCAAATTATCGGCTATCAGTACTTTCTCCATTTTTGTACAAAGGTTGAAGGTGTGTTTCTCTTCAACATTATTTTTTATCAACGTAAATTCACATAGTAGTTCGAAGTTTATTTTTAAAGCCTGATGCAATCTTAAGCCTTGTTCACATTCACTCAAAAAAATGGGAAAACATAATTCCACAAAATCTTTAGGCGACAGACAGTGAATCGCATTGTAAATTCGGCCTGAGCATACTCGCGTTTTGAAACATTTGGCCAAAGGCTGCCACACTAACACTTCACTCTCTGATATAGACATGATTATAAAATGGACTAATAAACGTGCAACCCTTACCTTAAAATAGGTTAATCCAAAATCTGCAATTCCAAACGACCACACTTATCGCTTCTTTTTACTGACTGGCACACAATCTCGTTCACAGGTACACAATGGTTGTAGCAATTGGGCCCCAGCAGGAAATGATCACCTTCAAGGTTGCTGTAGTTTTAATATCAACGAGAAGGTTTATCTTGTTTTTTGTTTCCAATGATTTATCTGAAAAACAAACCAATACAATCCGTTATTAGTCATGGTTATATACATTAAACATGTGCATTCATTCATTCATTCATTCATTCATTCATCCATTCATTCATTCATTCATTCATTCATTCATTCATAAGACTTGCTAAAACAAAAGGTTTCAAGTGTGCACACATAAATAAGACACTCACTCGAAAATAACAAAGTCATTTACTAAGACTCACCTCTTTTTTTTTAATATCGAAAGCGTCAAGGTAGTTAAAACCTATTCACTCCATATATATCTTCATTCTGAAACAATAATAAATACACGCCATAAGTATATAAATTTCCGTGAAATAAATGACATACATTTAACAACAACAACAACAATAAAAGTAATGGAACAACATGTACTCACCATATAATGAATTATAATACTTTCAGCAAATGTGCTCTTTGCCGCCACTGTCACTGTCACTGTCACTGTCTCTCTCTGTCTGCTTTCCCAGACTTAATGATGTTGTTTTTAAAAATCTGCAACAAACGAAATCCCCCAAAAATACCATCAGTCACTAACTTACTTTTCATGCATACACAAAATAACCATAAAACCAATCATGCCATAATTAACAATAATGAACCTACCTTAGCACAAGTATGGCCGCGGTTCACGTAATATTTTACAAAGAGCATAAGGCACTTGCATCCGTCACCTTCAATGATGAACACGAGAATGATGAGTCTCTCTTACCCTCAGAACATATATGTCTCCTCAACAAGATGCAAAGTTAACACTTTACTTTTTTTTTTTGTTCCTATGAGTAGGATGTCATGGAGCGCACAAGTCAGACCGATTCTCACAAGCTTTTGCAATCTCTGCATGAGTATGCGTGGGAATGCAATGATCAGCTTTTTGACAGAGCTGTATGTCCTTCATCGAGATATCGGGTAACACGTCTGGGTCAGATAACAGCCACCTGCATGTGAACAACAGGCTGTTATCTCTCTCTGCTGCGAGGCACGTACAATGATAAGACCTGTGTCTGTCTGGATCGCCGTGGGTCAGCCTCAATGCTTTCAATTCTCATTGCATTAAGCAAGTTCTCTCTCTGCGTGTGAGCCCTGACCAGTCAAGACAAATAATAATAAAAATAATAATGCATAAATGTTTTACTAACATCATAGCACATAACATAACGTGACTTCAAATCTGGTTTCTTACTTTTTTCCCCGTTTTCCTCAACGATCTCGAAAAAAATAACGGAAACCATCATTTTAGGTTTTCCATACCTACATTCCCGTAAACAGAACAACGACACAAATACATCGACATGACCATCATAAAAATCGCCTCATTCGTTTTCCAAATAACGCGAAAATGAACAAAAACACCTTTTCCATAAGAAAACCATGTTTCCAGCTTTTTGCCTTTTTCATATCTATATCCCCGTAAAGAGAATAAAGAGACGAAATAAATACTATCGCACACGTCATTCTCACGTTTTCAGTTTTCCAAAACATCGGCAAAATGTGAAAAACGCATTTTTAGACCTAAAACCCTAAGTTCACCTTTTCGACACCTACATTCCCGTAAAGAGCATAACGAGACGAAAAAAACGAATCCAAGCACGCCCTCCTAGCATGGCCCGTTTTCCAAAAATCAGCAAAAATGTGAAAAACGCATGTTTTGACCCAAAACCCTAAGTTCACCTTTTCGACACCTACATTCCCGTAAAGAGCATAACGAGACGAAAAAAAACGAATCCAAGCACGCCCTCCTAGCATGGCCCGTTTTCCAAAAATCGAGAAAAATGTGAAAAACGCATTTTTTGACCCAAAACCCTAACTTCACCTTTTCGACACCTACATTCCCGTAAAGAGCACAACGAGACGAAAAAAACGAATCCAAGCACGCCCTCCTAGCATGGCCCGTTTTCCAAAAATCGGCAAAAATGTGAAAAACGCACGTTTTGACCCAAAACCCTAACTTCACCTTTTCGACACCTACATTCCCGTAAAGAGCACAACGAGACGAAAAAAACGAATCCAAGCACGCCCTCCTAGCATGAATCTTCCATTCCAAGGTCGCGGGGGCTCACAACTTCCTAAGTAGTGCAGCTCCCCACCCCCTTACCACGTTTTTATTTTGGTATGGATATACCCCGTCCATGGAAAAGGAGAGTTCACCACGAGTCCTACGACACCTCATAGGTTTAAATCCGATTATTGGTTAGCGAGATAGTCAAAAGCCGATGACCTATTAGTTTTTATGGTTTATTTCAATACATATTAAAAACACTCATTAATAAATCATCATTTAAAAAACCCGCCCTCTTACAAAACTCCTCAAGTGCGCATGCGTATAAAAAAACATTCATCGCCAAAATGTCAAAAAACAACATGTTTACCCCAAATGGCGTTTCCCAATTCCATCCATTTTTAAAAAATAACCTCACCATCATCTAGAGCGGAAAAAATACCATCTAAACGACCCCTCACTCGACCCTACTCCTCCCCCACCACATAACCCTTTCCCAACATAGGCATACATATTCAAGCACGAGCGCGACTTCAGGAAACCAACACTACCCCACTACTCGCGAATGACCTTTTAGTTTTGGTCTTTTAATCAAATAAAGAGCCTATAGGAAAGTAGGGGGCATTACTAGCAGTGCTAGGACACCCTGTATGTTTTAATCCCATGTTTGGTTAGCGAGATATCAAGTTCGGGGCAAATACGAGGGTGGCTCAATAAGAAGTGGTCCAGCTCCCCCCTTACCACACTACTGTTGTTGAACAGATCCGTGTTTCATGTGTTTGGAGCCCGAAGAAGTCATTGGTCAGACGTAGTCTACAATTAGGAATGCCTAAAGGTACTGTGTATGATGCTGTACGTAAAAGACTTAAGTTGCGCCCCTACAAATTGCAACTGTTACATGAAATAAAACCTGCTGATAAAATCAAAGCTTGGAGAGTTGATGAATCACAGACCGCAAACTAGAATAGTGTATGTCACTTTGTACAGATTCTAGGACACATTAAAACTGGGGAGTTCTTTTTCTAACACCATGTACAATAATATAAGGTCAGTCAGTCTGTTTGTCTGTTTGTATGTTTACAATTACATGTGAATTGATCCTCAACAGAATGAAGTTCAGAACTCAAGTAGATAATCACAAAGCAACTGAAAAACAGGCCCAAACCCGTAATATCTGAGCAGCAGAGAAAATGAAGGAGTGAATGAATGAAGAAGTTCTGGTTAGAGAAGAGAAGACTGGCCAGAAGGCATTAAGGTACACGCGGTCCACAGTTGGCCAAATTCGGCAGCATTAAGAACAAGCAGAGAATGGGAAATAAGAAAACCGTTCAACGAGGAGATTAAATCAATAAAAACGTATATAAACTCTCAACTTCTCAGTTAAGCACCGCTCAGTCGAGCCTCAAATCTACAGCGTTTTTATTATTTCATTAAATGGAGAAGCTTGTGAAATGCAAACAGAGCTCCACCCTTAGTCTCGTGTTAAAGTGGATAGATCATCTCGGCTGCAGAGTAAACCTTGAGACAAGGCGGGATGTTGATTCAGGATCTCGGATGTGGCACATTGACTCTTGCCCGGTGGAGCAGTAATTAGACAAGTGAAGGCTACAAGCGCTAATACTCTGAGCCTTGGGACATATTAACCCACATTGACAATTTAATCTCAGAAAAATAAGGGAGGCGCTGTTGGAAGAAAGAGCAAAAGAAGGCTTAGCAAACTCCCAAGATGATGAGATGCAAGGATGACAGAATACTTGATTCGTAAACGTGAGCAAAATAAAAAAAGAAAGGAACAGAAAAACACTACTTAGAACAATCTGAAAAGCATTATTTATTCGAGAATTATTATAGTTGGTTGGTTCCTCAGTTGTAGGGTCTGCGACAACGTGGTCATGTAGCCCCGTGTACTTTGTGTGTGTGTATAATATGTCTGATAACCGGTGCTAATTGTGATGACTGTATTAGTTGAAATTATTTCTGCTTGAATCTTTACTTACTTACTCTCCAGGCTCCACAAACCGCAGTGGGTTCTTGGCCTCGTCAAGTAGCCTCCTCCACCTTGTTCAGTCCTTGCCCTCTTCCTCTAGCGCTCCTGGTGGCTGGATGTCCTTAACTACCTGGTCTCTCCATCTCATTTTTGGTCTGCCTATAGGTCTTCGTCCGTCTGGCTTTATCTCACACACTTCTCGCAGTCTAGATCTCTCTTCTCTTCTATACACGTGCCCAGCCCATCGCAGTCTTCTTGTCTTAGCTTCCGCAACAACATCTGGTTCTTTATACAACTCCTTTAGTCCCTTGTTCTTTCTCCATCACCACTCACCTGCTTCACAAATTGATCCAAAAATCTTTCTGAGGATTTTATTTTCAAAAAGCTTTATCTTTCTCTGTGTGCATTTGCTTAATCTCTGTCTCTCTGCACCATATAGTAATACTGGCCTAATCTCTGTGTCTCTGCACCATATAGTAATACTGGCCTAATCTCTGTGTCTCTGCACCATATAGTAATACTGGCCTAATCTCTGTGTCTCTGCACCATATAGTAATACTGGCCTAATCTCTGTGTCTCTGCACCATATAGTAATACTGGCCTAATCTCTGTGTCTCTGCACCATATAGTAATACTGGCCTAATCTCTGTGTCTCTGCACCATATATTAATACTGGCCTAATCTCTGTGTCTCTGCACCATATAGTAATACTGGCCTAATCTCTGTGTCTCTGCACCATATAGTAATACTGGCCTAATCTCTGTGTCTCTGCACCATATAGTAATACTGGCCTAATCTCTGTGTCTCTGCACCATATAGTAATACTGGCCTAATCTCTGTGTCTCTGCACCATATAGTAATACTGGCCTAATCTCTGTGTCTCTGCACCATATAGTAATACTGGCCTAATCTCTGTGTCTCTGCACCATATAGTAATACTGGCCTAATCTCTGTGTCTCTGCACCATATAGTAATACTGGCCTAATCTCTGTGTCTCTGCACCATATAGTAATACTGGCCCAATCTCTGTGTCTCTGCACCATATAGTAATACTGGCCTAATCTCTGTGTCTCTGCACCATATAGTAATACTGGCCTAATCTCTGTGTCTCTGCACCATATAGTAATACTGGCCTAATCTCTGTGTCTCTGCACCATATAGTAATACTGGCCTAATCTCTGTGTCTCTGCACCATATAGTAATACTGGCCTAATCTCTGTGTCTCTGCACTATATAGTAATACTGGCCCAATCTCTGTGTCTCTGCACCATATAGTAATACTGGCCTAATCTCTGTGTCTCTGCACCATATAGTAATACTGGCCTATTCTCTGTGTCTCTGCACCATATAGTAATACTGGCCTATTCTCTGTGTCTCTGCACCATATAGTAATACTGGCCTAATCTCTGTGTCTCTGCACCATATAGTAATACTGGCCCAATCTCTGTGTCTCTGCACCATATAGTAATACTGGCCTAATCTCTGTGTCTCTGCACCATATAGTAATACTGGCCTAATCTCTGTGTCTCTGCACCATATAGTAATACTGGCCTAATCTCTGTGTCTCTGCACCATATAGTAATACTGGCCTAATCTCTGTGTCTCTGCACCATATAGTAATACTGGCCTAATCTCTGTGTCTCTGCACCATATAGTAATACTGGCCCAATCTCTGTGTCTCTGCACCATATAGTAATACTGGCCTAATCTCTGTGTCTCTGCACCATATAGTAATACTGGCCTAATCTCTGTGTCTCTGCACCATATAGTAATACTGGCCTAATCTCTGTGTCTCTGCACCATATAGTAATACTGGCCTAATCTCTGTGTCTCTGCACCATATAGTAATACTGGCCTAATCTCTGTGTCTCTGCACCATATAGTAATACTGGCCTAATCTCTGTGTCTCTGCACCATATAGTAATACTGGCCTAATCTCTGTGTCTCTGCACCATATAGTAATACTGGCCTAATTAGAGTATTTCAGACCCTCTTGATAACTCCTACATATATTATCAGTTTAAATGATCTTGTCGACTTCGTCGTTACGCTGGGGTCTGGCGTTACGTTACGGTGACGGGACGAAATGTACCCAGATGCACTGAGGTGTGTGACGTCATAGTACCGCTTGGTGCATGTGTTCCCCGACAATCTCTACTTCGTTAGTATAAGACAAAATCCCCGATTCTTGGATGTCACGGGTAATCTCGAGAACCACTGGAACGGTTTTGATGCGGTTTTCACCATTCTGTAAAGGATATATCGAGGAAAGATTCTGTAGAAAATAATTTATGTATGATCAAAGGAAGCCAAGCAGTAACAATTTCAGTGAAAAAGTCGAAAACAAGCTTGGTGTCCGTGCGCTTCTTAAGCTTACGCTGGGCAAACCGTTAAATTTATTTATTTATTTATCGTATGGCTTTTAGTGCCGGGAGTGTCCGAGGACATGTTCGGCTCGCCTGAGTCTGTAGCTGCTTCCAGCGGATACCCTAAAGGGTGAGCTACAAGTTCCGTTCAATTTCAAGTAGTTCCAACTTTCGCCACCAGATATCAATGATACCTAGTGGTGAACGTTGGAACTTTGATAGAGCGTTCTGACGAAATCTAACCTAACAAATTTTGCTTTACACAAGTTTAGTCTGTGAAAGGATCTTTTACATGCCATAAATCTATGACATGGGACCGCCGGCTTTACTTCCCCTCCGAAGGAAGGCATACTGAAGGATTTTTAACGCTCTTAAAAAATACGACGGCTTCGGCTGGGTTTGAACTCGCTATCTTGGGCATAGCAGTTCAGCATGCTACCGACTACGCCACCGAAGCCGCTAAAAAACCGTTAAAAATATCAATATACTATGAGTGTAAGAATTGGTCAGCATGAAAAGTTCTACAAAAGAGTCCGCGAGAGCATAACTCTATCTTCAATACATCGCCCACTATAAGTGTTCTTAGACTGGATGGAAGGGGCACGTCACAGCACGCTTGACCTTGCTTTGCCCTTGGTTTGCACTTGCCGTTCGCGAGTAATTTGAAACAAGATAAGCAAGATAAGTGTTATGCAGATAATTTTCTAACATGTCAAGAGTCTTTGGCTTCTAGCGAAGCGAGGAGCCTCCAGCCTTTCTAGCATTTTTCAGCATTTGTAGCATTTAAAATGATACAAAGTCTAGTCTTTCAGACTGACAGTCTCTTTCCTTCATTGCTTGTTCAATGTTCAGACTGAAAAGTATGGGTGATAAGTTGCCTTACACCTTTATGAAAAATAACTTCTCTCTTATGTCCTTCGGCTCGAATAACTGCCGTCTGGTATAGAATTACACTTAGATGCCAATTATTTTGTGGCATTGTTTCGAGTAGTTTTGATCCATAACAAACATTCTTGGATGTCACGGGTAGTCTCGAGAACCACTGGAACGATTTTGATGCGGTTTTCATCATTCTGTAAAGAATATCTCGAGGAAAGATTCTGCAGAAAATAATTTATGTATGATCAAGCAGTAACGATTTCAGTGAAAAAGTCGAAAACAAGCTTGGCGTCCGTGCGCTTCTTAAGCTTACGCTGGACAAACCGTTAAAAATATCAATATACTATGAGTGTAAGAATTGGTCAGCATGAAAAGTTCTACAATAAAGTCCGCGAGAGCATATCTCTATCTTCAATACATCGCCCACTATACGTGTGTTTAGACTGGATGGAAGGGGCACGTCACAGCGCGCTTGACCTTGCTTTGCCCTTGGTTTGCACTTGCCGTTCGAGAGTAATTTGAAACAAGATAAGCAAGATAAGTGTTATACAGATAATTTTCTAACATGTCAAGAGTCTTTCTAGCATTTTTCAGCATTTGTAGCATTTAAAATGATACAAAGTCTAGTCTTTCAGACTGACTGTCACTTTCTTTTTTTGTAATTTCCTTCATTGCTTGTTCAATGTTCAGACTGAAAAGTATGGGTGATAAGTTGCCTTACACCTTTATGAAAAATAACTTCTCTCTTATGTCCTTCGGCTCGAATAACTGCCGTCTGGTATAGAATCACACTTAGATGCCAATTATTTTGTGGCATTGTTTCGAGTAGTTTTGATCCATAATAAACATTAAATTGAGGGTCATTACACACCTCAGCCAGGATAAATAGAAACTTATAGCCGAGAATGCAAAGTGTGCAGGCGCTTTATTTGCGAGACTACAGAGCCATCACTAAATATTGGCTCGCTCGAGAGTTGGCACAAACAGAGTGATGCAAGGAACCGCGGGGAACAAACAGGTCGCAATGTGGACCGCACACATGCGATTTGATAATAATTAGTTTGCCATAGAGGCAGAGCAAGGCGCATATTTTACATATGCTCATGAAAGAGTCAATTAAACGGGCTCTCCACGGGTGTGGAATAAAACTCTATGGACGAATGAACGGTTTTTTGGACACCACAAATTCAATTAATCCCAAACTGCATGCAGAGCGTTATCATGTTTCAACATACAAAATATCTACCGCAGATATTCACTGCAAGCATTTGGTGCAGCAGACCACTTTGAATTATACAGGATGCGTGGAGATGAGAACGATGTATCAGTTTTAAATAAAATTATTTCGATATATCAATATCGAAATTTTGATTCAATATATCATATATTGAAAATGAGAATCCACAGCCTGCTTCCAGCAGACTGACCGGGTCAGGGATGGAATGAATGAAACCCCCCTCTAGTGGTTAGGATATGAACTGTGCCGGCTGCCGAAGCCTGTCGCACTCCTCTGAGGCAATTATTAGATGAATGACAGATGAAATGAAATGATAGTGGAGAGTGTTGCTGGAATGACAATTTTGACAGGGAAACCCGGAGTACCCGGAGAAAAACCTTTCTGCCTCCGCTTTGTCCAGCACAGATCTCACATGGAGTGACTGGGATTTGAACCACGGACACAGCGGTGAGAGACCGGCGTGCTGCCGCCTAAGCCTCGGAGGCCTCATTAGTAGTGTATTTGTAACAGTTCAAGGCCCACCTCCACCTCCCCACCTCACAAGATGGCGGCAGCCCGATATCTCTCGAACTTATGGTTGGATTTTGACAAATGAGGTGTTGTTGAACTCGGGCTGACACCCCCTTTCCAATGGACAACATATTTCAACCCCAGAAATAAAACCTACCCTACTAGAGGGTGAAATTGATTTTTTTTAGAGAATCTCTCCTTCCAATTGCAACATGTGAGAGTTTGAATGCCGATATGGAATGTAACGTTGTTCTGCAAACCAATAATCAAAGAGGGGCAAGTTAGGCCTTGAGGTGAGAGCCCCTGTTATTGTTGACGAGCCCCTTGCTGTCGGGCCCCTGTTGATGGGTTATTGTTGACAGGTCCTTGTGGACGAGTCCTTGTGGACAAGTCCTTGTGGACGAGTCCTTGTGGACAGGTCCTTGTAGACGAGTCCTTGTGGACAAGTCCTTGTGGACGAGTCCTTGTCCCTTTGGACGGGTCCCTTTGGCCTGGTTCCTACGGACTAGTCCATGAATTTATTTAAATTATGTCAAAGGGCCTAACTACATTTGTGTGTGTTGAATTGACGTTGTTCACCACTACTATAATGGGATAACGATATGAAAGGAAAGTAGCGAAATACATGTGAACACGTGTGAGATGACCTTATTACCGTCCTCCTTGTGAAACAAGTCACATCCTGTTTTGCTTCATACGTGAGAAAATGCAAGTTCATGTGTAATATGATCTAACACACAGGTGTTCACCTGTACACGTGCACGATAAGAGCTAACAAGTCACAACCTGTTTTGACAGTGGTGAGAGGTGAAGGGGGGAGAGTTAGTGTAAGAGAGAACACAGGTGAAGAGAGAAAGAAATATGTATTTGCTCATAATACATGTATAGCTGAGGACTGTACATAGGACTGTAGGTTAAGTACAACATGAGTAAATAAATAAATACAAGACACACAGGTTCACACAACATGTAATTTATTAATCCAAGAATTAAAGGCTGAGCTAAATCCCAACCATTTTACATATAGTTTATTTCCTTTTTGTTTCAACACTTTTTCCACAAGGTAATGTTTAGGAAACGCTGTCTTTTGAAGTTCTTGAAGATAAAACCTGCCTTTTATGGGTTGATGGTTGAGGTCCTCGAGTAAATAGGTGACTGGACTGTTCAGGTTGACTTGACGAATTCGAAATAGTTCTGTCCCCCAATTTGATGTGTAGCCCTTGTCGAAGACGGACTTGAATTTGCTCACACGAACATGGTCCCCAATGTTAAGGCGATGACGTTTAGGGTCTGCTGTTTTTATGGGGTTAAACAATTTATCCAGTTGTGGAATATATTTAGTTACAAGTCGTGGCTTGGTTCCAATGGTTCTGTGTTTGGTGTCGTTGTAACGTGACACTAACTCAGGTAATAAGTCCAACCAGCGATAAGTGCCCTGAGCGGTAAACGCTTTCCACATATGGGTTTTCAATGTTCGGTTGAACCGCTCGACCACGCTGGCTTTGAGATTGCTGTACGTGGTGTAATGGTGAATATCCATAGATTTGAGAAAACTGGAGAATTCCTTGTTGAAAAATTCTTTTCCCTGGTCGGTTTGTAGCAGCTGAGGTTGACGTTTAGATTGTTGAATAATATGTTGAAAGGCTTTGGTGACTAGTGGACTAGACTTGCGACGCACAGGTTCAACAAACGCCATTTTGGAATAAACATCAATGACCGTCAACATATAGCGTACACCATCGTTAACGATAGCATACGGAATCATTTCAACCAAGTCTGCTTGCCAAAGTTCATCCACACCCTGTGAAATCACCTTGAGTCGCTGATAGTGACGTCTAGCTGGACGATGCAACTCGTGAGCAATACCCATTTTAATGGGTGAGGGCTTAAACAATAATTTTGGCATTTCGAAGTTCTTCCTCAATTTCTTGAATTTCCCAATCGTGACCAGTATGGCCGGCTTGACGTGAAGCATGCAACAGCTGTAGTCGCTGGACGAGTTTATTTGGATTGTGCCAGTAGGTAACATCCACAAGGGGTTTTAATGGTTTAAATGTCACCCCTGAAGCGGACACTTTACGACGACCACTTTGACTAGTGGGGAACATTTTTGCAATGATGGTTTTATATTTTTGGGATATATTAGCATTCACTTGTTGAGTGGGATCATACTGTCTTTTGTGAGCATGGGTATCCAATAAAATGGATTTATATTTACTAAGGTCCTCTGACGTATAATCTTGAGATGAGGGAGTCCTAGAGAATAGTAGCTTTAACAGTCCTGGTGTTAATTTATAGTTGATCTTTTTAATGACAGCTTTAGTACCACTAAATTTAATCGATGAATCACCAATTTTAAAACTATCATTCTCATAGCGAACGCCATATGTGGTATCTGTGTTTCCAACAAATAGATTGGTGAAATAGGGTTCCAGTGTTGATCCACAATATTTTATTAAAATGTTTTTCAGTTGAGCTTTATGTTGAGGAGTGGCCAAGAGTTGTGAAAATGGAGACGATCTGGAAGGGCAAGGGGTTTCGACCATGGCCAAGGATTTCCTTTTTCTTAAAAACTCTGCAAGGGGTGATGCCTTTTTTTTGAGGCGTAAACACTTGTTCCTCATTATCCTCAACTTCGCTAACACTAGTTAAATCTTCCTGTTCCTCTTCATCTTCCTCTTTCTCTTCCTCAGAGTCCTCGTGGTGCGTCTGACTGGCTTGTGAAACGGTAGGTAGCGTTTCAAATGGCTTGATAGAGGGTTTCAACATAGCTTTTAGCGGAGGTGCTAAATGTTGTTGAATAAACAAAGCATGATCCGCACGCGATCGTTTCAATTGACGAAACTTTTGGCGAATAGTATTTTTTGCTCTAATAATATGCTTTTTCAATTGACTCTCTGCTAACGCCATGATGTCGCGACAAATGACTTGAGAGGGAATGATACAGTGCCTTAAATAGCAATAAAATGATCAAACCCTATGCGATACCGCCCTTGGTTGAGTTCACTTTGTTTGTCAATCACTAAACAGGCATGACGTTGTGTGTTCCAGCACTTGCCACACAATTCTGTAAACATTTGAAAGGTCATATCCGGATTCACATGTTCATTATAAATGTAACGACTGTTCCTCTCGTCCTGGCGAAATAAAACAATGACATTGGCATTGTCACGAATCAACTGTTTGGACATTTTAGAATACGTTTGTCCAAGATAGAAGCAATCGATATGTTTGTGTCGACCCATGCTGAAATAGCTTTGAATGATACCTTGTCGTTCAGTGGATACATCATCGAAAATCATGAGTGAATCAGGCTTTACCTCATCCGGTGAAATAACATTTTCTTGCGTGGAAAATGTAAAATACCCCATATTCTCATTTTTTTTATCCAGACATGACTTGATCCAGAAACACGTAGAGGGGTTGGTAGAGAGATTTTGCGAAAATATAAATATTTTGAAAACACAGACCATTGGGCGCTGTAATAAGTGTCAGCAAAATATTGGTCTTTCCACAGCCGGAAGGTCCCACAATGATGCAGCGAATGGTAGATGGAAACAGTGAACCATGGCGTTGTTCACGTGATGTGGGGCAGAGATGGGAAACCATGTCCCTCACAGGGAATGACTCTTGCTGCTTATTTAGCTTCATTTCAACTAAGGCT
This sequence comes from Meconema thalassinum, assembly GCA_946902985.2. NCBI lineage: Eukaryota > Metazoa > Arthropoda > Insecta > Orthoptera > Tettigoniidae > Meconema > Meconema thalassinum. Next base: position 50,286,482 of record OX336393.1, read on the forward strand.
TAGAGAGGCTAGCAGGCTGTCTATATACATCGCACCGAGCCTCGTCATAGAAACAGTAGACTCGTATTACAGGGTGACGATTGATGTCTTTGGACGTGCGTTGATGGTCAAAGCTAGGTCTGTTCCCATACATGATCCTAAACAAGAAACAGATCCTGCTAATAAACACTATGTGGATAGGTCAGTAGTGCCACGCACAAAACAAGGAGATTATGACTTTAAAGGAAAGCGGTTAACTCATGTAAAACATCCTCAAGTGTCTACAGACGTTACTACAAAAAAGTATGTGGATAACAAGGTGTATGAGTTTTATGATAAAGTGCCTCAGCTTACGGTGGATGGCTATAGCGCTAATCATCACCGCATTATTCACGTGGAAGACCCACAAGAAAATGATGATGTCTGTACCAAGCGATACGTGACCTATGAAATGAAAAGGCTTTATAAATTTATCTCATCTGTATTTTTAGTGCATCTGACAAATGTAAAACCTGTGAATGAGAGAAACCATATACCGCTAGTTCATGACCAGCACTTGACCTATGTGCTTGCTTCGGGTTTAAGCCACTATCGACTACACTATAATGGAACCATTCACATCAAATATGCCATACCTGATGAGAACCATTTACAAATAGAGATAAATGGTCATAGGATGTTGGTCCATAACCATGAAATGGTCAATGCAGGAGACGAATTATCCTTTCATCTCCTGTTGACATGGAATGAAAAGCAAGCTGGAAAAACCATAAATGGTTTCCCACTTTATGTAGAATTGGAATATACAGCCATGAAATAACAATCTAATGTTAGTTGTGACTTAAACTTTCTTGTGAAAGGTTGTTGGTCATCATCATCATGGTGAAACAAAGATATGTGGTGAGAAAGACAAAAAATATGAGCCTGTCCTTGGCAAAGCCTGGGCTTATGACATTCGTGGACAAGCCCTTACGAATGAAAAAAAGAAAAAATAATGTGTTGACCATAAGGAAAGCTCTTCGAGTAGCACAGAGACATGTCATTCCAAAACGTCAGCGACAGGGTTCAAAACAAGGGCGAGTGATCCCCGTCCCCAAAAGAGCGGGATTTTTACCTGCATTATTCGCCGGTCTGGCTGCTCTAGGTTCACTTTTAGGCGGCGCCAGTGCAGTGGCAAAAACCATTAAAGCCGTGCAACAGGGCAAGCAACAACTCAATGAAAGTCAGCGACACAATGAAACAATGGAGGCCATTGCTATGGGGTCTAGAAATGTCAATTTGAAGCCAGCCTTTTATCAACAAGGATTTGGAATTTCACCTTTTCGAAATAAAAAAAACATCTTTAACCTCAACCATAGCAAGACATGCCCTGACGCATCAGCAAGTGGAAAGCTATGCTAAACAACTGAAGCTTTCTCATTTTCGAGGTGTGTTTATGCGAAACCAATTACCCTCACAACCCGGGAAACATGAATGTGCTGTTGTCAATTTGGATGATCACCGAGGACCTGGAACACATTATGTAGCTTATGTCAAAGAGGGATCTACTGTATGGTACTTTGGCAGTTTTGGGAATTTGCCCCCGCCCATGGAACTAGTGGCCTATTTTGGAAACAGGATCAAAATATATTATAATGTGAAACGTGAGCAAACGTTTAACAGCCAACAGTGTGGACGTTTGTGTTTAATTTTTTTATATAAGACGCAACATAAGCAAAAACGTCAACAGTATGTCGGTGGAAAGTAAGACGTTTACACTGCATGGACGTGGACCTGAAGTGACTCTAGACTTTTACCCACCTATCGAATTGAGTGAAAACCCTTATGGTTTAGGACTTGTTTCTCTTGAAACGTACAACCGAATATACAACATACGTGAAAATGTGAACAACAAGTTTTACTATGATGATTCTGTGCTCACCCTGAACTCTGGTGGATATACGATAGATGACATTTATGAACACATTTATGTGGTGTTGATCAATGAATATGGTTTAAAGTCATTTCTCGATGGAACGCGCAAGTTTGAACTTGTAGGAAATACCAACACTCATCGCTGCAGTATTTTTTCTACATTCAAAATTGACTTTAAAACTCACCCCGATTCCATTGGTCCATTACTAGGATTTAAACCACGTGTGTTAGAGCCCAACAAAAAACATGAATCAGACCATGAAGTGAAATTCATTGAGGACCATCATGTGTCGGTGACGTGTAATATTATTAGTCGAGTGTACACCAATCAAGAACCGTCGCATTCGCTTTAGGACTTTATTATAACATCGCCCAATGGCTATATTATTCGTGAAAACCCTCCAGTGGTGCTTTTTCATTCTGTGGCTGTCGATGGTATTAGTAATATAACATTAAGACTGATCAATAGAGAGCAACAACTCATTGATCTAGATTCTACCACACCAGTGACTTACAAGTTGGTGCTAAAACCACTATGAAGTTTGTATATAAAGCAACAGCACCGTCTAGGAATGGTGTTAGTTGTTTACCACGTGAATACACGTTAACATCTCAGAACAAGCAGATTTTACAGCATTTGGGTTACCACATTAACTCCAGCGATGAATTCTATTCTAGAGGTAGCGAACCACATCGAGGAGCAACCAGGAGTGGTAAGAATTGATCTGCATTCTTATCAAGCTCAAACACCTGGACTCAATAACAATGATGAAATTCAAATTGTTATCAACAACCAAGATATTTACACCCTACCGCATGAAAGTGTTATTCAGATTGAAGGTCGACTCACCAAAGCCGATGGTTCTACACCCACTACATCCAAGTTAGCCAACCATGCTTTCGCCTTCCTGATTTCTGAAGTACGATATGTCATTAACGATATCGTGGTGGATAGCACTCGAAATGTGGGTATTTCCAGTGTCATGAAACTATATCCCTCTTATAGTGAGGAAGAAGCTAAAACACTTTGCATGGCGGGTTGGTGCCCTGACTCGACCAATGACTGGATGGTACACACCGATGGCACCTTCACTGGATATTTACCTCTTAAACAGATTTTAGGCTTTGCTGAAGATCACCAGCGCATTGTGGTCAACGCAAGGCAAGTGCTTTATCTAGTGAGAGACAGGAGTGATAATAATGCACTCAAGGGAGTCGACAATGCCCCCATTGATTCAAAAATTCAACTACAACGCCTGCTATGGAAAGTGCCTCATGTGACCCTTAACGATAGCAAAAAACTGGACATACTCAAAATGGTAAAGAGAGATATACCTCTACCCATGGAATTTAGAAGCTGGGCACTCCATGAGTACCCGTTATTGCCCACCACCAACACACACAGTTGGTCTATAAAAACAGCCCGCTATACAGAGAGACCTCTCTACATGATTGTGGGTTTTCAAACGAATCGCAAGTATCAACAAACCAAAGATGTCACGCAATTTGATCACCTGCAATTGAGAAATGCACGTCTTTTCCTCAACGGTGCTGTGTTTCCCTATGAAGGGCTGGATTTAGATTTTTCAAAAAATAAGTTAGCCCCCATGTACGACTTGTTTTCTAAATTTAGATGGTCGTATTATCAAAAAGAGAATTGTCCAATGTTGTCACCCCAAGCTTTTAAGACAAGGGCGCCACTGATTGTCTTTGACTGTTCCTACTTGGATGAGTCTGTCAAACCATCCAATATTGACATTCGACTAGATTTTGAAACGCATGACAATGTTCCAGCCAATACCACGGCCTACTGTTTGATTATTCATCACAAACAAGTCAACTATTATCCACTGTCCAACCAAGTGACAAGTGTATAAATAGCAGGTCAACACACATCAAACCACTCAGTCATGTCTTGCTTTCAAGCCTCAAGAGAAGTTACATCCATGAATTTAAAATCTGAGGAACAACGTTTCAAGACCTTTGCGACGTGGCCGGTGCCTTTTATAAACCCTCAAGCCTTAGCAGCCGCTGGATTCTACTATTTAAAAAGAAGAGATGAAGTGAAATGTGTGTTTTGTCCCATCATCTTAGATCAATGGCAAGAGAGCGATGAACCCATGCAGGAACATCAGCGCTGGTCACCTGCCTGCCCCTACCTGTGCAGAATGGAAGTGGGTAATATACCCTGTCATTCAAGTTACCCCTCACTCATGCCTCTGAGTGATGAAAAAAGTTATGATACGTGTGGACTTTATGGTGCCGGCAGTGCTTCAGTGAGCAGCTCACAGTCAAAAACATCCAGTTTAGAGACATTGGGATATCATCGGTGTTATGGACACTATAAACATAAAAGACTTTTTTGTTGTATGAGATGGTACCGCCTCTATCCTAAAATGAAAAAAGAATGTAAAACTTGTTATGCTAATAAAATAATGAAATAAAAAATTGGTTGTTGTTGTTATATTATTATTTCTTATGCCCCCCCCTGTCATATCCTAACCTCTATAGTGACTACTCGATGTTTTTCTTTTCTTTTACTAGAATGGAATGTAAGTAAATGACATGGGTACACCTTACTGAACAATTGTCAGTCTGTGGTCAGTTGGACTTGATCCAGACAAGAGTGAACATGTTGCGTACACTGATTGTCGACTGTCAAGGGTTTAAAATTGGAGATAACAAATTTATATTTAAAGAAGTGGCCATCATCGATTGTTCCACTTTTTGGATATCACAAGCTACTCATTTGGTGTTTAAACCACCTTATGCGTTTGATTTGTTGTGTGATAAAGACCGTAAACAAACCCAGTGGATTGAAACTCATATGCAACTAGACTGGAAGCGAGGAACCATTTCATATAAGCACCTGGACATGGTCATGAAAGCCCACTTGTCTTCTGCCCATGTAATATTTGTGAAAGGTAGTGAAAAACGTCAATGGCTACAACCATTTTTAGCGTCTTACTGTCAATGTATCGATTTAATGGACATGGGCTGTCCATCGCTGCAAACACTCATGGATCGCTGCCCCTGTGACAATATTACCCATAAAGCCTTGGCACAGGTGTGGCAATTGTTTCATTGGCTATCCACCAATGCCTGCTGGGAGTTGTTAAATAAAATTAAAACTAAAGGTTTACCTGTGAATGACACCAGTGAGATTTCTACAAGCGACATGTAAACATCAACGTGATACCATGGAGAAAGGGGATGCTATCGATAAAGCGATTGGAAAGTTCTTTGTGTGTAAAAAGAAACTAGACAGTTTTACTAAAGAAGAATTATTGGCTCTTCCAAAATCATTCATTTATTATGTCGCGGCAAATGCAGTGAAAGAAATCTGGCAACATGTACCAAAATCATGGACTCAAGACCCTGTGTTAAGTGAATTGCAACCATGTACAGATTATGATCACCATAAGCATGTGGCTATGGCAAAAATACCCTCTATGCGACAGTGTGCTACTTGTCAGCTAGTCAAACTGTATCATGGTCATAAAAGTCAGTGTAAAGACTTTGTTTCCTCATACCACGGGGGTAATGAAGAAAAAAAGCAACAACAACAAACATCATCCACAGAGGATGAGGAGGAAGATCAAACCTTTTTACCATCGATGGAAAAGGATATGCCAGACCTGTACTGGCAATGGTGTCATTAACAAAGTAATTCAATACTTGACTTTCGAAATCTACCTACCTGGTTATTATTTGTGTAGTCCAAGACTTGTCTTGAAGAACCTTTGCAGCATAGTGATATACCTATTAATCCTTTGGATCAAGCATGCTCCTTTCTTATCACCACAGTCATTCTGCATTAAGACGTGTAGCGGATAAAGTATCGTTGAAAAGCTAAACAACTTTTGACATTCTGTGATGTCTCAGTGGGAGAGAGGTTGGCAGTCGTCATTGTGATTAGTGTTATAAAAGGAAAGTTGATAATGAGTGGACATGGACATTGAAAAGGATTGAGGAATTGGTATTTCTTTGTATTCTATTTTTGTAAAGCTCTATTTGTTGTGAAATAAAAACAAGGTTTACAAGATCACAATGTCTTTTATTTAAAACAAGATGTTCGGGAAAGAACATATAGCCTACTTTCTCCGAAATGTATGGGTATAGTTATAACTCTCTGTCCTTATCATCTCCTAATTTCTTCCTATTTGAAGTGCAAATTGGCACACAGGATTTGAACAGTGGCGTTCAAACCATAGTTTATAATTTACCCCAGCATTTTGCAATTTCATCAGCAAACACTCCAAACACCGACTACTTACAATAATTGAAACTTCGTTGCTCTACAATGCGCAGTCGGCAGTCCGTAGTTGGTAGTCCTCGGTCGGCAGTCGCGATCGACTCCGTGTATACTATAGGCACCATACACAACATGAAGTTGCAGTTGGTAGCTGGCAGTTGGCAGTCGAGAATTTTATCCTTGACTGCCAACTACCCGACTGCAGCAATGTAATAGCCAATCAGAGCAGATCAGAAACTGACGTCACGTTGTTGTTCTGTGTCGTGTACGAATGATTTAGAACTAAGTGAAGTAACTTCGCAACCCGTTAATTTATAGGCTAATCTTAAATACACGGTATAACAAAATAATCCATCTCCAAATCATCCATATTGCAAGTTTTGAGATTATCAACAACGCCTCTGTGCACAAGGAATAAACGAATGTTACTGTATTATTACTCCTAGCAGTCGTTAAGACTGGGTTCACTAACTGGCCGGTATAGAGCGCTGCTCGAATCTATAGTTTCTGCATAGTACAACTGAAGGCTGGAAGATGTCACTCCAGTGGAGAATGTCGTTTTTTAGCCTATTTTCAATTTTGAAAAAATAGGCTTATGAGATCACCTTTTGTCCGTGTGTGTGTGTGTGTGTGTGTGTGTGTGATTCGTGTGTGTGTCCCCCCCTAATAAAATCTAAACGGCTGGAGAGATTTCAATGAAACTCGGTATGTTCATAGCACTATTCCCGGCGACCTCGACCGTACCCTTCAAATTTTGTTACGTCTAACCAATGCAAAATGGCGGCTGTGCGAAATATTTCACTAGCATTCAATATCTCCGAAACTATTACCGATATCGCCCTGAAATTGTGTACGGTGATAAAGGGTACTACTAGAAGTTCACCTATGAGACTTTCAAAAACCTGGTGACTACAAAACCAACATGGCGGTCAAGCGAAGTTGAGACTTTTAAATAGACTTTTCTCGCGATTTAACTATCCACACGTAATGAAACTTGGTACAGCAAATGTTTATACGCATTGTAATGCACTGGAGTCTAATTTAGTTCAATTGTTTACATAACTTCAAAATGGCGGCTGTGCGAAATATTTCACTGACATTCTATATCCCCGAAACTATTACCGATATCACCCTGCAATTTAGTACGATGATAAGGGGTACTGATACAAGTTTACCTATGTATATTCCATAAACTTGTAAAGTAGAAAACGAACATGGCGACCAAGCGAAGTTGAGACTTTTAAATAGACTTTTCTCACGATTTAACCATCCAAACGTAATGAAACTAGGTACAGCAAGTGCTTATACACATAGTAATGCACTGAAGTCTAATTTAGTTCAATTGTTTACATAACCTCAAAATGGCGGCTGTGCGAAATATTTCAATGACATTCTATATCTCCGAAACTATTACAGATATTACCCTGCAATTTTGTACGGTGATAAAGGGTACTGGTGCAAGTTTATCTATGTATACTTCATAAACTTGTAAAGTAAAAAAAGAACATGGCGACCAAGCGAATTTGAAATATTTTAATAGACTTTTCTCGTGATTTAACTCTCTGATCGCAGTGAAATGTGGTACAGTAAATTATTTTGCAGATTGTAATGCACTGCCTTCTAATTTAAATCAATTGTTTACATAACCTCAATATGGCGGCTGTGCGAAATTTTTAAATTAAGTTTTTTATTTCTTGTGTCGTAATCATGCGATCGAAGTGAAAGTTTGAATAATGAACCTAGGCAATAATTGTACTTGAATGGTACATAATTCTATGGCCTATACATATAACAATCCTAAATGGCGAGCTTCCGAAATATTTAGACGGTTCTCAATATCTATGAATCTTTTACAGCAACCAAACTGATTTTTTTTATGTTCATAGAGACTATGAACATATGTTCACCTATAGGACTTTCATTAACCTGGTGAGCACAAATCCAACATGGTGGCGACGCGAAGTATATATATTTAAATGGACGATTCTCGCGAATTAACTATCCGAGTGCTGTGAAACGTTGCACGTTAAATGCTTATACAAATGTTGATCCACTGGCATCTAATTTATTTCAATTGTTTGCATAATCACAAGATGGCTGCTGTGCGTAATTTTAAAATCTCGTTTTTACTTCTTGTGTTCTAATCATGCGATTGAAGTTTGAATACCACACGTACACAATAATCTTAATGTAATAGTACAAAAATAAATATCCAACCTGGCGACAATCTGAAATATTTAGACGGTTCTCAATATCTACGAATCTGTTACAGCAATTAAACTGAAATTTTGTATGTTGTTAGAAGAAATTAACATGAGCAGGATATATGAAAATAGGCTGTATAGTTCTTTAAGGAACTACTTGTTTAATATATAATTTCCATTGCAAAAAGCACCATATAAAGCTTTATTTTATAACGTCTCAGTACTCAAGAAACAATAAATATAAAAACTAGTCGTGATATCTAGTTGTGAAATATCGAACAATATAATCCTAACAGAGCGAGTGCATTCTAGCGGCCAGAAGAAGAAACTTTTCAATAAAATCTGTTACCTTTTTGTCAGCTAGATGTCTCGATTAAATCTGCTGGCGAATTATGTTTTAATTAAGTATAAGTTTTGCACCGTAATATGCACAATATAACGCTTAATTTTAAAACGTCTGAGTCATTACAAAGCAACAAATATGTAAAATGTCAAGCAAAAAACGTATCTCTGATGGGGTTTGAACCATAGGCATATGAATGACAGACTAACGCTCTACCACTGAGCTAATTGTGTCAACGAATATCGTCCTATATAAAATGACTTACATAGAACTTGTTAGCAAATAATGATTTATACTAAACGATTTCATCACTGAAGTATATTATTTATATATAAAGCATTTCATACAAAGTTTATTTATTTTGTTTCCGTACGCTATATTGCATGCAATACTCAAATTAGTGAAATATAAGTCAGGCACAAGATATCCGCTGCCATCTTGTCTTATTAATGAATCAGCTGAGCTTTTTAAAATCACGTCTGCACTATAGTATTACAAAATAAACTTTTAATTTCGTACGTGCCTCTTCCTTTAGAACAGTTAAAACGATTCTCGGCTCGATAATCGGAACTGGTGGGTCCCATGATATGGATTATAAAGTTTGCATAATTCGCACGGCCGCCATCCTGAAATGGTATGGCGGACGACCTTGTAGTTTGGTCACAAGACGCATCCTATACGAAGGTATGTTGTTACCAAATTTGGTAGAGATTGGATGATTTGGTTAGTCGTTATTTGATTTTACGTTTTGAACGTTTGAGTGGCCGCCATTCAGTTTTAGTAAAGATGGCGGCGATATAAAACATGACACTGAGGTGTCCTTTGCTAGTGCTACCTTTGTACCAAATTTCGTTCAATTCGCATTCACCGTGTTCGAATTGATAGGGGGGGACAGACATTCAGAGTACACACACTCACACACACACACACAGACTCACACACACACATACACACACACAGACTCACACACACACATACACACACACAGACAGACACACTTTTTTCGCCCTGTGTTGATCTCATAAGTCTACTTTCATTTTTTGCAAAAATCGAAAGTAGGCTAAAAATGGTGAAAGCCATTTCATTTTTTTCACACATGAATATTTACAATTTCCACTTTACATTTTTTTACATTCCCCTTGTTTAGTTCACACATTCTGTACATTTTTTGTGTGAAATATAAATAAAGTTCACTAAATCACTATATCTTTTAATTTTTAAAAATGGTGATAGCCATTTCATTTTTTCACACATGAATATTTACAATTTCCACTTTCTATTTTTACATTCCCTTGTTTGGTTTACACATTCTATACATTTTTGTTGTTGTGAAATAAAAAACAAGGTTTACCAGATGACAATGTCTTTTTATTTTTAAAATGGTGATAGCCATTTCACTTTTTCACACATGGATATTTACAATTTCCACTTTACATTTTTTACATTCCCCTTGTTTAGTTCACACATTCAGTAAATTTTTTAAAATCTTTTTCGTAATATACAAAAGCAAACATTTTACACTTATCTTATTTTTACTAAACTACTGTAGCCTAACATTATACATTCTACTTACAGTTTTTACAAAAAAATATTACAATATAAAACACACTACAAATATTACAATATAGTGATCATTAGACTTAAGTAAAGTAATAGTCGTCAATACGACTGTTTCCCCAAGCAAGAGTATTAAATGTGTTGGGTATAATGAATCGTTTGTTGTCTTCATTACTTAAAGCAACTTTGTTCAACAAATTGGTATGTAGCTGATGATTTTTACTTCTAAATACACACATTTTCTTATATAATACAGGTGGGTTACTAACTATACAGTTCTTATAATCACTTATATCTAACTCTTTACTAACAACATTCTTTTTCACTCCTTTTAATTTTTTTTTACTACTACATCATCAATTGTCATATAGCTGTATGATTTAGATTTTGTGCCTACAAAGGTGTCTATGATAACACCAGCATATTCATCCTCAAATTTCCCAAGAACCTTTTTGTTTACTAGAGGTAAATGGTAAATATTATCCTCTGGATAGTCACTTGTATCAAACCTATTTAGCTCAGTTTTGATATCATCATAAAAATCATCAGTTTTAAACTCATAAATAAAAGAATCTGTGTCTGTGTAGAGTAATTTAGCATTATCAAGATAGTTTTTCTTTACATAATCATAGTGAAATTCATACATAAGTGTTTTTGACAATTCCAGAATGGTGTAACCCACATATATGGGTTTGTTGTAAGTTACATTAAGACGATTCATTTGTATTACAACTAAATCCTCATGAATAATTGAACACCTATGAAAGTTAGGCTTGCTTATTAAGTTGCTCGCACCATACCTTTTACCATCATTCTCCCACTTTGTTATCAGCTTTACATCAACTCGTTTATCAACATTCTCCATAGTCTTTCCAAAAACACTATTATTCATGAGTTTATAAAAATCCTTTTCAAACGCGTTTGTTGACTGTGTTCTTAAATTATTGTTTAGATCAATATACGGTTTGAGCCATGCTGACTGATGAAATTGCAATACGCGATGAATTTTAGTTAATTTTAATCCATGCTGTAGACACTGTTTCAAGTTTTGATAATGTATTACATATTTACATTTATCATTTACATTAGCAATTAACATTTTTGTTCGTGATGAGATGTATGGAGATTTCATATTCTCAGGACAAAATGGTAAATCATTATGATCATCATGTATCTCTTTAGGGTACTCAAGATTTACCTCTAAAATATATCCTTTATCATCGTTATCATTAAGAGTGTCAACATGTAAGACATCAATTTCAGGTTGTGTCAGCCAGCGAAAATCTTTCAGTGGTAGATATTGACTCATAGCCCAACCATATTGGTTATTTGCATCGAGGTAGACAATATACTTTGACTCTTCACAAGGGTTGTAGCTAGGCATGTATTTATTATTCGCTTTAGAGTACCGTCCACTACATTGGCTTAATCCACCTCGAATTGATGATTTTATAAAATTGATCATGTCTATATCAGTCATTAATTCTAAATTTACTTTCGTTTTTTTCAACATTGAACTGAAACTTAACCCAGGAGCAGTGAAATACTGACAAGGATCAAGGTCATAAGTTTTCACACAAACATTTCGAAAATTTTCAAAAACATCTGCTAATAATAACACATCTGTCTTCAAATATATGTCTGAAAATTCTCCTAATGTTTGAATGTGGAATTGTGTCCATACACGTTGTGCATGTAAATATTCCTGATCACTGATATGACTTGTGTTTAAGGAACTGTAAAATGCATCTTTCGGTGGTAAACAACACTCCTCAAGACGTTCCACACAGTTAATATATTCATAAGGGAATATACCCTTTTGACGAATCAAATTAAAATCATCTTCTTTAGGAAAGACACGATGAATTTCATGAAACTGATCTGATTTTAAATTACTAGCCAGCTTATCAAGACTACTCGACATAAAGCGGAATGAATCTAAAAATCGCAGTTTTATAGTTTTCTTATTGTTAGTTTTGATGTATTTTGTGAACGATATGTATTGTTCCTTATTATTTGCAATAACATCAATTTTCACATCTGAAGCTCCAAATTCTTTAACGATAAAGTGGTTATCGTATTTGCTACCGTTATGTAGAATGACCGGAATGAATTTACTTACTCTATAATTTAAATTACATTCTTGGTGAGCCGCACCACGATATTTTCCTGTTAAATGGTCATGATCGCGAACCCTGTCTGAATATAAACATTCACCACATATAAAACAATTAGTTTCAGTTTCAAAATTCATTTGCTCTGAGGAAGTTAGTGGCTCCATTGGAATGATCGTATTTAAAATAGAGGATATACGGATGGCATCTTTCTTAAGCCTTTCCATAAAAACTTTAGGTGCATCAGGTCCTCTATAGAGCTCTAACTTATTTAAAGAGTCATCATAACTACATTTAATATAATATGCAAAGCTAAAAGGTTCATGAATGTGAGTTGTGTTGGTGAAAGGTTGGGCTGGATTTGATGAACATGTATTAAATGGTTTTAGCAAAGCCTCGAAGTCAGCATATATAACAAATGGTACTCGAAGCTGTTTCTCATAATCCTTAAATTTTAGAATGTTATTTTTAGGAGTCGGTAATACCGTACACATATGATTACACCCCCAATTTTGATGTTGAGTTAGTTGGTCCTCTTTTCTGAAATAGAGCAAACAACCATCACACAACCACTTTTTACCATCGCATTTTGTTATCTGACTACTGACAAGTCTACTGAAATGTTTTATCCAGCAATAGTGAGCATTTTCACCTTCGGTTATGTATAGTAAATTTACATGAGCATCCTTTTTTTCCTGAGTATAATATAGAGGACCAACTATACTCTTATTTTCAATTCCATAAACATTAATACTTACATTGTTCAGCTCTTCAAAACGTTGAATGTCTTTTATCGCCATAGGAAATTCTATTTCTTTTAAATCTAACACTGAAGAATAGTGAGGATAGGATGATGTTCTATACAGATGCTCCTCTGCTGGATGGAGAGCTGAGGTTACAGCCCACGCAAAGCACGCGTCATCATTATTCATAACGTTTACAACAGCTTTCTTTCGTTTGATCCATCCTGGCAAATCAATGTATGATGATGCTCGAAGGGGGTTGTATTTATTCATGTTGGTTTCTAAATAAAGTACTTCAACCAACGCCCAGCCTGACTCCCTTTCCTGGAACTCTTCACCCTTCACAATGATAGCACTTGAAATATTTTGATATATATCACTAATATTAGTTGATTCGCTAACAATTATGTTTTTTGTATTAAAGGATTTGATATCAGTAATTTCACCTTCGCTCCCAGTTTTTACATAGAGGCCAAAAAGTTCAAAATTCATTTAAATTGTTTTATGCTCTAATAAAACATTTTCTACTAAGCCAAACACAGTAGGTTGAACATTTTTTAAAAATGATTCAATACTTTGAGTTTTTTCTTTACTATAAAGTCTATAACTAGCAATTCGACTTTTAAATGCACTACCAATTTGTTGAACATTTCCAGAATTTCTTTCATGGCAAGCGTTATTTTTATGTTGAATACTGCGTAAATGTCCATGAATGATTGAAGAAGGTATATCAATATTACATACATCACAATGTGTTATTGAAGGTTCACCATTCTTTTTTCTTTTTGTTGCACAACTATTTTCACAATCTTGAGAACGTTTACGCTTTTGAGCATCACATTCATTTAAAGGTTCCGTGCTAGTTGATGGTTTTACAGATTTCAATTCCTGTTGTTCTCCATGCACTTCAACCATGTGGAATTGATATCGTTTTACAGCAGAAAAACCAAGTTCGCAAACTGAACACGAAAATGGTGCTGAACTGACATGCATTAAATTTACATGACGTGCAAGATTATCTTGTCTGTTAAATGTTGTAGCACAATGACTGCACACAAACATTTTAATGTCATGTTTAACATTTGCGTGTCGTTGAAGGCTGTCAGGTCTTGAGAACTGTTTCTTACAGTCACCACACTTGAACATGATGATTACTTTCCAAGTTATCTATAAAAGAAAGAAATCATCAATGTTAATAAAAGATAAAACAAAAAGTACAATATAAATAGTTTAATTATATTCCAGTCAATGGTTATAGCAGGGTATTTAATTCGATCTGTGAACTCCTAGCAAGTCTAACTTTATGTAGTTCTAACTGGGGGTTACTATATACCACTGTCACTGACACCTTGTGGTGAACATTGGAACATGATAGAGTGGTAGAAACCAGCGGTCGTCAGTTAAGTGAGCTAAGTGTGGCGTCATAGCCAGTCTTAAAACAAGTCTAAACTTGTAGAACATGTCACGTGATAGAAACCAGCGATCGCCAGTTAAGTGAGCTAAGTGTGACGTCATAGCCAGTCTTAAAACAAGTCTAAACTTGTAGAACATGTCACGTGATAAAAACCAGCGATCGCCAGTTAAGTGAGCTAAGTGTAATGTCATAGCCAGTCTTAAAACAAGTTTAAACTTGTAAAACATGTCACATGACAAGGTTAAGTTAGGTAAAGTTAAGTGAACTGAGGTTAAGTCTTGAAATATTCCCTCTGTCACTGACACCTAGCAATGAACATTCAAACTTAATAGAGCGGTAATCAAAATCTAACCTACAAAATTAGCTTTACACACCATGGTCAAGTAGTTCCAACTTTTTACTGTCAAATATACCATTTTCACTAACATGTAGTAGTGAACATTGGAAAATATCACTCTAACTGTTTAAAAGTTATTAGAGGGGGGGGGGCACTTACCTTTTTATAATTGAACAACTACTGTCACTGAATGAACAGATTGAAGGAATCTGGTAACCTACAGGTACCCAATTATCTGTAAACAAATCAATCAATCAATCAATCAATACATTCCAATCAATAACTTCAACATCAATTAGTAATAAAAGACTGCAATCCATTAATAATAAGTACTTACCTTGCAAAATAATTTAATGATTTTCTACCAAAACGGCTTTTTTTTACAACTCTTGAGCAGTAATAGAGCACTGTTCTTTCAAAGCGAGTAATATAGACTGACAGTAGGGAGATATATGACACCCCTCTTATATAAACTCTCATCGCTCGTGTTAGCAGTTTTTTGCAGATCATTGCAATTCCTTTCCCAATACAGTTGAGAGTCCAAAGTACACTAGGAACACCTGTGTGGTATCCAATGACTGCTGACTTTGCATGATCATCACCCATTGTCTTAATCAACATATGGGGTTTCAAATTACTGCAGCGTCAGTCATAGCAACAGCAGTGTGCGCTCTCTGGTATGTCAGCAACATGACACCGGAAGGAACACCTGTGTAATATCCAATAACTGCTAACTTTGCATGATCATCATCCATTGTCTTAATGAACACTTGCGGTTTCAAATTACTGCAGTGTCAGTCATAGCAACAGATCTGCGAGCTCTCTGCCATGTCTGTAATATGACACAGGAAGTAACAAGACGTCTTACTGCACGTGTCATCTCCTCAGTTTTAACATCTTAAGAACATGTATTATTCTCTTTCAACTACAAATGACTCGTTAGAACACATCCATCCACCAAGTTAGATCCCTTGTATGTTCACATGTATTTCGTCACTTTCCTTTCATATCGTTATCCCATTATAGTAGTGGTGAACAAGTTCAATTCATCACACACAAATGTAGTTAGGCCCTTTGACATAATTTAAATAAATTCATGGACTAGTCCGTAGGAACCAGGCCAAAGGGACCCGTCCAAAGGGACAAGGACTCGTCCACAAGGACTTGTCCACAAGGACTCGTCCACAAGGACTCGTCCACAAGGACTTGTCCACAAGGACTCGTCCACAAGGACTTGTCCACAAGGACTCGTCCACAAGGACCTGTCAACAATAACCCATCAACAGGGGCCCGACAGCAGGGGGCTCGTCAACAATAACAGGGGCTCTCACCTCAAGGCCTAACTTGCCCCTCTTTGATTATTGGTTTGCAGAACAACGTTACATTCCAAATCGGCATTCAAACTCTCACATGTTGCAATATTGGAAAGAGAGATTCTCTAAAAAAATCAATTTCACCCTCTAGTAGGGTAGGTTTTATTTTTGGGGTTGAAATATGTTGTCCATTGGAAAGGGGGTGTCAGCCCGAGTTCAACAACACCTCATTTGTCAAAATCCAACCATAAGTTCGAGAGATATCGGGCTGCCGCCAACTTGTGAGGTGGGGAGGTGGAGGTGGGCCTTGAACTGTTACAAATACACTACTCTCATTCATTCCATTCCCTGACCGGGTTGTTCGACTGGAAACAGGCTGTGGATTTTCATTCTCATATGATACATTATGTTGGCCTTATCTAAATATATATTTTAATTGTTGAAAACATGTCTTAGCAGACTTAGCAAAAACGTAAAATTTAGCACTTCCGCAATTGTACCAAACGTTGAAGGTCTAAAGGGTCCAGAAAGGTTTCAAATTGCGAGTCTTTCCTCTTCAGTCCTGAAATGCATTTTTTGAATTTCTTTCTAAAAGATTAGGTTTCTAGGCAGGTTAAGGACCTAAAGTAAGGAGAAATTGGTTCGGAAAAATTATTACCATATTACTATAGATTCTATAGTAGGTATCATATGTGATACTTCAGGACTCAACTCGGTTAATTTGGTAATAACCAGAAAATTACACTTTAGGTATATATTGTATCTTAAACACTAAATATTGAACAGACTATCTAAATAGCATTACACAATATATTTATTTATCAAATCAAAGTAAAATTGTAAAAGACACAAATTTTGGCTAAGTACAAAAAATAGATAAAACTGACAAACTTATCAACAATTAGCTGCAATTTTTAGTTTCGAAGAAAATGTTATATCATCAGTACAACACACAGAAGAGTTCAAACAAAAATGTAACAGGCAGTCGAACAGGTGACAATATATTTACATTAGTTAGAAGAATAAAATAAATCATAGAAAACAAGAGACAAATTACTCAAATTACTAGTTGAGGATGTGATGAAAACATCAAGTACAGTGTACAAATTGAACACAACATTTCATTAGTACAGTGCTACTATGATAGAAAACTCTTGAAAATTGACTGATCTTACAACGCATTACAACTTATTTCTTGTGGAAATCCATGAAACAATTACGTGCAGTTGTGAAACACTTTACATGTTTCGCACTGCACAAAAGTCAAACTTTTACATCCTGGGTTCCTACATTTGGACCTGTTTTTCTGAATCTGATCCATCATCTGGGGTAAATGTTGTGCTTTGTACACTCTCATTTTAGGTGAAGGCAAGACATTTGGGGTCCTTGGCCTCTTCCTTTGGGGAGATTCTTCACCTTCTTCATTTTCAGGATCACTTTCTTCATTGTCATTCTCTTCCTGTTGAAATAAAATCAAATTTTCCGCAATGTACAGCTTGAATAGGTAGTAAGTTATGTCAGGATATCCTTTCTCTTCCATCCTTGTTCTATTGCAGCCTGCCGATACTGTAACCATGATGCAGCAATAGCAAAATCGAAGAAATAGTGGATTACCTTTACAGTCCATTTCTTTGTTCGAGACTTCATGCCATACTTTGCAATAACCCTGTTCAGTAAGTCAACCCCACCCATTTTAAGGTTGTACATTTTCACTAAGTGTGGTCTTGGAACACTAATGAACTGACCATGCTTCTTTGACCAACGTCGACATTGTTCAATTGGTTCCACACCAAATTCTGTTGATGCCATGAAGACAGCTTTGTTGTCGAACCACTGTGATCTTATCGTCCTGATCATGGGAGCCCCTGGGCTCCTTCCTCATGTCCACGTCTCTCTTGAATTCAATAGAACGAGGCAGACGACTAACCATTATTGTGCCACAAGCCAGAATACTTCTGTGACCCCCCCCCCCCAGGGGCGGGGCTCACTTCTAGTGGGCGTGGGTTGGCGACCACGGGGCCCCAGCTGAGTCCGGCATTGCTTCCACTTACTTGTGCCGGGCTCCTCTCTGTCTTCTTTCCTGTCGACCTCACTTGGTCAACTCTTGTTCTCTTCCGACCCCGACGGTATTAAGGTATCCGAGGCCTAGGGAGTCACTTCCTTTCCCGCCTTAATTGGCCCTTGTCTCATCTTTTCTGATTCCCTCCTTCTGCGAGGGGTCAGCCTTCTTTTTCTTTTCATGTTATCTCCTGCCTTCTGCTTAAGGCCCTCAAGGAGGCCGGGTGTATGTAGCCCCACCACTTTTGGTGCACCCTAGATAATGCTACACCCTCAGGGGCTCACGGCTGGTGAGTTCGGGAGTTGGCGACCCCGAGGGATTCCTGAGCTGGGTCCGTTTTCCCTTTTTGTCCCTTACCTTTGGGGCGGACCCTCTCCTCTTTCACTTTCCTATATGCCTTTCATGGCTCTCCTTCTTTCCAAGTCCCTCAATCCGCCTTCTTCGAGGGTTGAGGGCATTTCTTTTCCTCCTGTCCTTTATTTGCCTTATTCTCCTTTAGTTTTCCATTTCTTCTTCTAGTATGTAGGTTAGTAGTTAGTTTTAGTTTTAAGTTCGCTTTTCATTTTCATCTTCACGATCACCCAAACCATCAGGTGCCGATAACCTAGATGTTAGGCCCCTTAAAGCAACAATTATCATCATCATATTTTCCATTTCTTCTTCTAGTATGTAAGTTAGTAGTTAGTTTTAGTTTTAAGTTCGCTGTTCATTTTCATCTTCACGATCACCCAAACCATCAGGGGCCGATAACCTAGATGTTAGGCCCCTTAAAACAACAATTATCATCATCATCATAACTTCTGTGACCCAACAAGCTGTCTAACAATCCTATTGAAGTATCCATGTAGATTGAGCAACCAGATGGTAATGTATCTGCCAACTTTAGCACTACCCGACCACCTATGTCAAGTTTGTCTGGTAAGGGAACCTTTTCTGAAATTATTTCTCTCCCTTTGCCCTCGTACAATAAAAAATCTGAGGGCAATCCTTCTTGAGTTGCCACAACGAAGTTTTTCAGACCTACTGGGTGGGGTTTCCCTCTAACATATTGTCTCATTCGAACCTTGCCAGTGAAGGGAATCATCTGTTCGTCAATGCAAACATCTTTGTCCCCCAGGGGCTCACATCTTGTGGGCGTGGGTTGGCGACCACGGGGCCCCAGCTGAGCCCGGCATTGCTTCCACTTACTTGTGCCGGGCTCCTCTCTGTCTTCTTTCCTGTCGACCTCACTTGGTCAACTCTTGTTCTCTTCTGACCCCGACGGTATTAGGGTATCCGAGGCCTAGGGAGTCTCTTCCTTTCCCGCCTTAATTGGCCCTTGTCTCATCTTTTCTGATACCCTCCTTCTGCGAGGGGTCAGCCTTCTTTTTCTCTTCCTTTTACCTCCTGCCTTGTGCTCTAGGCCCTTATGGAGGCAGGGTGTTTGTAGCCCCACCACTTCTGGTGCACCCTAGATAATGCTACACCCTCAGGGGCTCACGGCTGGTGAGTTCGGGAGTTGGCGACCCCGAGGGATTCCTGAGCTGGGTCCGTTTTCCCCTTTTGTCCCTTACCTTTGGGGCGGACCCTCTCCTCTTTCACTTTCCTATATGCCTTTCATGGCTCTCCTTCCTTCCAAGTCCCTCAATCCGCCTTCTCCGAGGGTTGAGGGCATTTCTTTTCCTTCTGTCCTTTTATTTGCCTTATTCTCCTTTAGTTTTCCATTTCTTCTTCTAGTATGTAGGTTAGTAGTTAGTTTTAGTTTTAAGTTCGCTTTTCATTTTCATCTTCACGATCACCCAAACCATCAGGGGCCGATAGCCTAGATGTTAGGCCCCTTAAAACAACAATTATCATCATCATCATCATCAAACATCTTTGGGCCTGGGATTTTCCAAGCAAGCATTCCTTATTTGATTTAACATTGGCCTAACTTTCCAAAAGCTATCCTGCTTTTGCTCCTCTGAAACGGAATTATCATCTAATACCTTTAGGTTACTTCTTAGGAAGTAAAACCTGTCCCTAGATATAGCATCGGCAATTAATGGATATCTAGTTTTCCTTTACCAGGACATTCTCAAACTTGGAAAGCCTAATAGAGAAGAAACAAGACTAGCTCCCCAGAATTTTCTTATCTCATCTGCAGTGCAATCTAATGAACTTCCTGTAATTAAAACATGCCTGATATTCATGTTCAAACTCATATCTTGAAAGAATGATGGCTGGATGTAGCGACTGAAGTACTCGAAAGGAGGATGCACAGGAGGATGCTGATCAATGGGTGGAGCATCATTCACAGAGGCAGTCCGGAAGGGATGAAAACTGGAAGAATGATAAATCAAAATGAGGCTACACAGAACTTCTGAGATAGCATATTGCTACTGTAGCATGATGTACCCACCTACACCAAAATTGTTCATGGTATTTATTGGCATACGCAATTACGCCTAAAACACATTGTCATTTGTAGCTCTTCACTTGGTCAACACGATTTTGCTCACTGTTAATTGGGGATATTTAGAATGATAATTAAGTAATGCATGTAATTTTTTTTCCGGAGTATTTTTTATATTTTTATATTTATATCTTGTACCCCGCACATGCAATGGGCAAAATCGGGTTGACCGACTGAGGAGCTTGTATTAGCAACACCTAAAGAATGGCTTCAAGTCTCTAAATTAATACATATTTGGAGGGAGTAACTTACTCATGTTTGTGGCGCCAACCATCATTCCTCTTACGACATGCCTGAGTGGGTACAAGCTCCTCTTCACTGTCACCTGCATCAGATTCATCAGCGAACTGGGATTGTAGTGGAGCAATAACATTGTCATCCTCACCATCACTATCATCATCCTGCAGATCCATCTCTACTTCAGAATCATTTGGATCAATTGTAACCAACTCTTCAATCTGTTCTTGAGTCAGCCCTAAAATGGTTAAAAATAATAAAAAAAAAACATTAAAAACTACTAAAGAAGAAACGTATACGTAGCACTTACTGTGTTTACTGCACCTAAAATCGTGGAGAAAATATCGTGAAAACACTACGTTAATGTATTATTTGCCCGGACATTTTATTCTAAAATATGTGAATTCCAGGAAAATCATTATTTAGTCCGTAGGTATCATGTGTGATACCACGGATAAAACTTGTCACCATCACTAGAAATTAACTTTTTAAACTAAACTTATATCTCTATATTACTCCAGATGGGTTATGTAACATATTTAACAAGAGCTAACATGCAATAAATAAAAATATTCCGCAACTTACCTTTGTTTATTCCAGCCATGCTGATTAGCAGACTTCCCTCTGTTTATATCCGCCTGTCTCTACCTAGCGAGTAATGCAGGAAGCCGAAACAAGTGAATAACGCGCGTCGCACACGCTGCGGAACATGATACCTTAGGTCGCGCGAGTCATGAGCGCGGCAGAGCGCTGTAAAAAAATAAAGACCCGGAGTATCATATATGATACCTACGGCCTCAAACTAAAACCCAAATTTCAAAAATCACTTCCCGTCTAAATGCAGTTCCGGAAAAAACAGCCTAAAGTCGCTTTTTTCTTTACTTGTTATCTTTTTGATTCCAATCTTAGGCAAATTAACTTATTTGCATAATTCATTCATTTATGTGTTTCTTGGTTCAATATTCTCTCGCATTTTTTGTTTTATTGGAAAGTTTTTACACCGGAAGTTGTTATAAGGGCTTAAGTGAAACTCAGAATTGACTCACAGCCATTGATTAATCATCAGTCTACCACGTGACCTTTACGTTTAGACAGTGGAGAAAACAAGGAAAATTAATTACAAATGCACGAACAATAAGATGAACCGTGTTCTAGTCCATGACATTAAATGCTGTTGTAACATTGAGTTACTTGCCCGACGTGCTACGACTGTGGATTTGTGTTTCTCTATCCTAACTTGTATCAGTTGGCAGTGATAACCTTTCACCATCATTATATTGTCCGACAGAAGAAAGCAATGCATCCTACAGAATATAACCTGCATAATACTGCCATAAGTTCTGCCACGCATTGCAGTGTACAATCAGAAACAATAAATCCTGTTCCAGAATTATACAGTATTGAAGCCATATTTTTTCAGTGTTGCCTATACAGAAACCGTAAAATACACCTTTTTGAAAATTGTAATTCCAAGCCTCAGTCTATCAGTTCAGTCACAAACACATTTAATTTACAGCCTCAATTACAAAGTTCAGATAACAGAGGTCGCACATGACGTCACGCACACCTAACGTAGCTCGGACGCTTATCTCATCAGTTGGCTAGTGAGCGGCCACGCGATTAGTCAACACCGTGAAACTTCACAAGTCGAGTACAAGTCGGACGTTTGTTTTAGAAGATTGCACTTGACCTTGAAGCCTGCGGGCGAGCCTGCAGACAGGCGATAGGGTGAGACTGTTCTCACCCTATCGCTTTTGCCACCGATCTGATGTAATGGAAATCCAGACTTGAGCACCTGGCGACAGTGCCTTGCAGACAGTACAGTCTACGTCGAAGTATTGTGTGACGCGGAAGTACACGTTACGTAGTTACGAACAGATCGTCATTATATTTGCCAATGACTGTACTTCAGCAGTAGTGTGAGACAGCTTCGTCCATCATCGGACCGCTTGGGGCAGCTGATAACAACACAGGTTCTGTAGTAACTCGCCTCCAGGCTTCCATTAAGTTTTTTCACTCGTCTAAAACAAACGTCCGGCCTGAAAGTACAGTGCAGGTGGTATTTGACATTGCATGCTAGTTTCATGTTTCTTTGTTGACATACTAATATATTTGTGCACAATTGTATATACATTTATTAATCATTTTTATTACATAATTCATAATATAAACCGTCAAGGAAAAAACGGGACTCACCAACTTAAATTGGCAGGTGAAAAGCTAAAGGAACTAGGTGACTTCTGTTACTTAGGAAGCAAAATAACCAGTGATGGACGACGCAAAGAGGATATAAAAAGTAGGTTAGCTCAGGCAAGGAAAGCATTTCTACAGAAAAGGAATCTGTTCACATCGAATATAGATTTAGGTATTAGGAAGTCATTTTTGAAGGCCTTTGTCTGGAGCGTGGCGCTCTATGGAAGTGAAACTTGGACTATTGGTGCAGCAGAAAAGAGGAGAATTGAACCGTTTGAAATGTGGTGTTACAGAAGAATGATGAAGACTAGATGGGTAGATAGGGTTACAAACGAAGAGGTATTAAGACTAGTGGGAGAGGAGAGATGTTTCTGGCGACTGCTAATGAAGAGAAGAGATAGGTTGGTAGGACACATAGGCCTACTAAGACACCCAGGAATAGCAAGCTTAGTTATGGAAGGAAGGGTCAAGGACAAGAAATGTAGGGGTAGACCTAGGTTAGAATATGTTAAACAGATTGCCTCGGACGTAGGGCGTGGTAGCTTTGTTGAGATGAAACTATTAGTTCAGGTCAGGGAGGCACGGAGTGCTGCATCAAACCAGTCAAAAGACTGAAGACTCAACCAACAACAACAACTTAAATTTAATTAATTAATTAATTAATTAATTAATTATTTAGTATACATTTTAACCTTAACACAGTGATCAGGATCTGACGATGGGCACTTAAGTGTCAAAACGCGTAATCCTAAATTGCCCATTATTTGTGATAATCTAATTAATACATGTAGGCTACTGTAACTTTTCCAGGATTGTTCCACATATTTATATCTTGTACCCCGCCCATTCATTGGGCATAATCGTGTTCACCGACTGAAGAGCTACAAATAAACAATAAGAATCAGATAGTGATCCATGCACCCGTACAGCTTAATATGTTTAGAGTATTACGAAGGTGTGACATAGTCTTCCTGTAGCGTTATTTGGAATCTAGACCTAATGACCTGACTTTCCTCTCTAAAATTCTCACATGCATTGACAGGGTGGGATTAAACCACAAGCGGTGGTATGGGCATCCATGATTTATATTATCAGGTGACGTAGAGTCTAACAACCCTCATGCAAAGCTACAGTGGTAAGCGAGTGGAATATTCTAGTTTGCCAGTGGCTTGAATGGAATACGTATGTGACCCGCATGACAGTACTGCTGGAGAAGTTGCCGTGTAAACGTACGTCACGGCGCTACAGTTCAATTAACACTGAAACACTTTGATCTGGTTCCTCCGAGCGCCGCAAGGTGTCGTGAGTGGTCTGTGGAACTGTTGAACCTTTTTCTTACTTGTGTTAGTCTACGAAGCCGATAACAATAACTTCATTGTGGGCCACCATAGCTACGCACGTTAATCGCAGGCATAGTTAGTTATTGACCCACCAGGGGCTCATATCTAGTAGGACGTGGGTTGGAGACCACGGGACCAGCTGAGTCCGGCATTGCTTCCACTTACTTGAGCCAGGCTCCCCTCCGTCTTCTATCCTGTTGACCTCTCTTGGCCAACTCTTGTTCTCTTCCAACCCAGTCGGTATTAGGTTACTCGAGGCGTAGGGAGTCTCTTCCTTTCCCGCCAAGCCCTTGTCTCATCTTTCCTGATACCCTCCTTCTGCGAGGGGTCAGCCTTCTTTTTCTTCTTATTATTATATTTCCTTTTCTCTTTAAGATTCCCGCACTGCTTTGTGAATTGACTCCCCGTGACTCGAAATTAGGGTTTGTGAGTAATTTGAATCTCAACCACATTTTGTTAAGTATTTTCAATCTAAATTGCATTTTGTTAAGTATTTTCAATCTAAACTCCATTTTTTGAGTATCTTCAGTCTAACTTAATTTGCGTTATGGTTTCCATTTCATTGTCATTATCACTATCACCCAGACCATTAGGGGCCGATAACCTCGATGCTAGGCCCCTTAAAACAACAATTATCATCATCAGATAGTTATTGAGGTTTTAAGAGGCAGAACAGTGAGGTCATTTGCCCCGTGAAAACATTGTTCAAAGTCACATTTCTCTGTCTCTTCTAATTCAATGTTTCCCATCCGGGGTGCCGCGAATAAAGATCAAATATTATTATTTCCATGAACATTCAATTAATTTATACAGTAGAACCCCTCTCGTCTGCCCTCGGCTGGTCCGTCGCTCCGGTTGATCCGTGCCCTGACTCACTAGCCGTCGCGCCATTGTTGTTATCGCTTGTCTGTTTTAGTGCTCCGTCATCTCTCGTATCGTTTCAGTCGTTTCCGTACGTAGGCCTACTGCACTGCGACGTTTTTAGTGGTTACTGTTCGTTGGTTTCTGTGGATCAAAAATGGAGAGACACTGAAGCTAAATCTAGAATTTTATCTTCAAAATTCAAATCTATAACTGAGTTTCTTCCTAAGTAATTTTTTACTAATGTACATGCTACCTTCAATTTTTACAGTCCTGTAAAATATTGATCTTTTGCAACAGTTTTGTTCGGTTTGCTTTATTGAAATGTTTTTACTGTTGACAACAATATACTGTACACGAGTACAGTAGTCATTCTTGAGTTCAGAGATTGTTTATTTTAATGTAAATCTGTATCTTCCTGTACTTTCTGATAATCCGACCTTTTTTGCGTTCCAACCATACTCTCAAGGTGACGGATTGCAGGAGTTGTCCAGTACATGCAATGCAGGCGGAAAGTTTTTGATACACAAGGGACGTTTAACTGACATTTCTAACTCCGAAGCAACAGCTCTCAATTTGATCTTTATTGAAAAGAAGGCCTATAGGTAGAGATCTCCATTTGAATTGGATGATAACACACTACCGTTTCCTACTCCATTAGAGGCATTTCTCAATCTATTCTGTTTCAAAAGGAGACTTAACGGTTTAAATTACCTAAGTCAAATAACCATATGAATTGGATGTCAATAA
This sequence comes from Meconema thalassinum, assembly GCA_946902985.2. Classification (NCBI taxonomy): domain Eukaryota; kingdom Metazoa; phylum Arthropoda; class Insecta; order Orthoptera; family Tettigoniidae; genus Meconema; species Meconema thalassinum. The sequence continues at coordinate 50,312,529 of OX336393.1, forward strand.
CACATGAAGAATAATTTACAGATGCAGATTTTTCATTATTTTTGAACTTCAAAATTTTTGTAATCAATATGTTAATATTTTTTATTTATTTTACTTTCATCATGTTAATCGATTTTGTCCAACTAAGGACCACGTAAATAACTCTTCATGCTTCCAGTTCTCTTTGGAGCCAGTATTCCTTCATTCTCTTGCTCACAGCTTCTTTCTTTTCAGCTGTCCAATGTTGTTCCTTCTCGGTCGCTGTTTCTGGCTCTAGGAACCCCTGAAATGTGTGTATCTTATTTCAGTAAGTGGTTCTGTTGATCAGTGATGTTCATTTCTTGTAGATCCTTCTTGGAGTTAGCAAACCAGTTTTCATAAGAGTTGCCTTCTATATTGGGCTTATTGAAGTGGTCAGACATTCTTGAAACATGTCCAAAGATTTTAACCCTTCGTTTTCGTATGGTCTCTGAGATTCTGCTACATGTTGTATATACTTCTTCGATACTGCGTAATCGATATGTGTCAGGACATTTTTTTGGTCCGAGAAATTTTCTTAAAATTTTTCGTTCCTTTCTTTCAATTTCTTCAATGTCTGTTTTAGTTGCTAGTCCTAGGCATTCCCAAGCATACATGCTCTCTGGTTGAATTACTGTTTGATATTGTTGTAGTTTAGTCCTAATAGAAATCGCTTTCTTGTTGTATGTGTGTTTCCTAAGGTGGAAAGAAAGCTCCATTTTCCTGGCTTTCTCATGATTTCCTTCTTTGTCGAGTCCGTGGGGTTGGATTACCTCACCAAGGTACTTCAAACTTACAACTTGACTTATCTTACCCTCGTTTGTTGTCATTATCTACCTCGGGGCTTCTTTAATGTTGGTCATGAAATGGGTCTTTTCAAACGATATCTGAAGGCCGGTTTTCATTGAAAAAAAAATCCACAGCCTGCTTCAAGTCTCTGACCGGGTCAGGTATGGAATGAATGTAGCCCCCATCTAGCGGCGAGGATATGAATTTTGCCGGCTGCCGAGGCCTGACGCACTCCTCTGGGGAAATGAATAAACGAATGACAGATGAAATGAAATGATAGTGGAAAGTGTTGCTGGAATGAAATTTTGACTGGAAAAACCGGAGTACCCGGAGATAAACCTGTCTGCCTCCGTTTTGTCCAGCACAGATCTCACATGGAGTGACCGGGATTTCATTTATACATCAAATACATCAAAATATAATAGATCTGATTTTTTATTATTTCAAATGATCTCGTCGACTTCAACGTTATGCGTTACGGTTACGGCGTGCTTGACGTCATCATGTTGTTCAGTGCATATGCACCGAGTCTGAGTTTACTCCTGGGGTCTGGCGTTATGCGATACGGAGACTGCGAGTGCGTGACGTCATGCAGCAGAGTGAACCCTAAGTTAATGGGTAATGGCGTCTGTTGAGAAGCCCTCCTGAGCCTTTCTAACATGTGTAGCATATGTAGCATGCGTCATTTGAAATGATATAAAGTCTAGTCTCTCAGACTGACTATCTTTTTTTACACAAATTTACACTGTACTCGTAAATTTACCACATTCATAACAATTCCTCAAATATGTGGTTATCAAGTAATTCAGTATTTTGATTATGAATTAACATTATTTTAAGTGGAATTTTAAATATTTTGGAAGGTTAATTCAACGATTACTGACAAAATATAGTGAATATTTTTATTTTAATGCTTATTTTCGTTCAGGACTAGAAAGTGATGTCTCGAGACCGTTGTTTTGAGTGCCTTAGTGTATAGATGCAAAACCTGGAACTGGAGAAACAAAACTTAAGGCTGCGGAAATGTGGTTTTGGAGAAGAATGACATGAACAAGTTGGAAAACAAATTATCTTGTTCGGTAGGACGTGAAGAAGGATCGATGTTTATTAAGAACAGTAAAGAAGAGGAAAACAAAGTTCCTTGGACATGTATTAAGGCACGACTCTCTTCTACAAACCATTATCGAGAGCAAAGTATTGGAGAGCTGGCGTGTGGTTCTTATGGCAGCACGAAGAGGCTAGCAGATGTGGCTGCAGCGAAAAGGCTTTTGTAACATCTGTGAATAGTGTTTCTTCAAGGCAGGTTTCTCCTTTGCGTTTTCCTAGTCCTTTGTAACTAAACTATTCACAATGAAAATAACTGGGATGACGAATTCTTCTTTAAAGGCGTATATGTGGCTGAGCTAGCTTGCCACGGTGGGTGAGTGGTCAACATGTCGGTCTACTAACCCCAAGATTGCAGGTTCGGTCCTTGCCGTGGTAAGGGATTTTTGAAAGGCGGCAAAAATACGATACGCATGTCATGCGTTGTTGGCATGACAAAGAACCCATTTGAATTCAGTAGGCCGAGTTCATAATGGCAAAATTAATCTCGGGAGTTTCCGTCATCATCAAGTTCCTCATTTCTCTACTAGAAAGCGTTATAGTGTTCAAGGAGGTTAGATATCTAACATCTAACCTCCTTGACTTTCATAGTCAAGGAACAACGAAATTCGACATGCAAGCTACCCTCTGGGTGTCAAATTACAAAGCTTGCACCCGGCAACCGAGGTCATACGATATTATTATTATTGTGACTGAGCTCAATGGCAAATGGCTTGTATTTGCGTCTTTTCTCTGCCACCGTGTCCTATAGGTGTTCATCGAGTGGAAGAGCAACATCGTCGATGGTAGCCTTGTGTGATTCCTTATCGAATATCACAAGATCTGGCCAGTTGGCTTCTACAAACTATCAGTTATTATCCCATAAGATCTTGGCTTTGCCATTATTCCCTGATCTGGTCTGCCGTTATATTATATGATTTCCTTCTCAACAAAATTGTATGTCTCGTCTAAGGCTTGGTGCACTAATTTCGCTACATTTTTATGTACCTCCAAGTATTCTTTTGGAGCAAGCGTTTGGCATTATCTTGTGATGTGCTAGATGGAATCGGTTGATATTATTATTATTATTATTGTAAAATGTATGCTTATGTACCTTTTGATTTGACAAATTAGTGAGACTCAGTTTACTAAAATATTACAATGAGCTAATGTTACCATTAACAAGTAGTTCCGTGAAGAACTGAAGCCTATTTTCATATTTCCTACTTATTTTAATTGCCTCTATCAACATACAAAATTTCATTTTGATTACTGTAATATATTCGTGGATATTGAGAACCGTCCAAGTATTTCGGATGGTCGCCATGTTTGATTTTTCTATATAGGCCTTAGAGTTATGTACTATTAGATGAAGATTATTGTATAGGTGTAGTCTATTATTCTAACTTCTATCGCATGATTAGGACACAAGAAATAAAAACGAGATTTTAAAATTTCGCTCAGGCACCATCTTGTGGTTTTAGAAATAATTTAAATGAATTAGATGCCAGTGGATTAAAATTTATATAAGCTTATACCGTACCAAGTTTCACTGCGCTCGGATGGTTAAATCGCGAAAATCGTTGATTTCAATATTTAAGTTTCGCGTCGCCGCCATGATGGATTTGTGCTCACCAGGTTATTGAACGTCCCATATATGAACTTACGTTTATAGCCTCTATCAACTCACCAAATTTCAGTTTGATTGGTGTCGTAGATTAATAGATATTGAAAACCATCTAAATATTTCGGATGGATCGCCATGTTGGACTTTTATATATGTAGGCCATAGAGTTATGTACTATTAGATGTGGATTATTGTGTATGTTCATTATTCAAACGTTGATTTCGATCGCATGATTAGAACACAATAAATAAAATCTTAATTCTAAAATTTCGCACAGCCGCCATCTTGAAGTTATTTAATAATTGAACTAACATAGATGCCAGTGCATTACAATGTATATAAACATTTTCTCTATCAAGTTTCATTGTGTTTGGATGGTTATATCGCCAGAAAAGTCTATTTAAATGTTTCAACCTCGCTTGGCCGCCATATTCGTTTTGTAGTTAACGGATTTTTGAAAGCCTCATAGGTGAATGTCTAGTAGTGCCCTTTACAAAATGTCAGGGTGATATGAGTAATAGTTTTGGAGATATAGAATGCCTGTGAAATATTTCGCACAACCGCCATGTTGGATTGATGAGACTATGACCTTACCGAATTTCATTGATATCTCTCCAGCCGTTTAGAAGTTATCAGTGGGGTGGGGTACACACACACAGACGCACACACGCACATACACATACAGGGATAAAAGGTGAACTCATACTATTTTTTCCTAAATGAAAATAGGCTAAAAACTACGCACACCAAAACCCGTGACCAGACTCGAACCAAAGCTAGGCTGAGCTGTGTCAGCAGACCACGCGATGTGGTCATTGGAGAGGGCAAAAGGCTTGTATTGGTAGGATCGTGTCTGACTCCAGGGACGCTAGAAGAAAGTATGATTCCGTGACCAAATTAAAGTTATATGACGATATCGCAGTGGCGCCAAGCCATCGTGTCCCCTGGGGGATCGGCGAGGATATCACGTCCCACAAATATAGACCCATGGCACATTTTTAGATGCGACTGTGGCAGCCCTGTTTTGTGTTAGTCAGCACTTGAGTTTGAAGTATTCGCTGACGTTTAGCTGCGACTAGCATTCCTCCCCACAGCACAAGAAGCGCATTCCAGCGCTAATCTCAATCACACGTCCTCCAACTGTCATTGCTTCTCCAAACAGTTCTATCTGTTTCATTGCCTTGTGGTTCTTGGTTATCGTCCCGGAGGCCCGGGTTCGATTCCCACCTTGGGCATCCTAGAAGTGGTCCTCCGTGGTTTTCCGTTTCTACTCCAGGCAAATGCAGGGATCGTTTGATACTTGAGGCCAAGGGTGCTTACATCCTAATTCTAGCATTATGGTGTTTGAAGCCATTTTCAGTGTTGCCTAGCAAACGTAGGTCTTATGCTCTTCAGTCGGTCAACATGATTGTACTCAAATGAGATGAGTTATTCCCTAACCCTGAAAATAATTTACATGCGATAATAAAAATAATATCGTATGGCCTCAAGTACCGGGTGCAAGCATTGTTATTTGAAACCAGAGGACAGCTTGCATGTCGAATTTTGTCGTTCCTTGTAACGCTATGAAAGTCATGGAGGTAAGATATCTAAGCTCCTTGACACTACAGCGCTTCCTAGTAGAGAATGGAGGAACTTTGTGTTGGCGGAAAATCCCGAGATTAATTTTGCCATTATGAACACGGCCTACTGACTTTAAATGGGTTCTTTAACATGCCATCAACGTATGACATCCATGTCGTGACTCTTTCTGCCTTTCAAAAATCACTTATCACGGCCAGGAGCGAACCTGCAAGCTTGGCGTTGGTATTCCAACACGTTAACCACTCACCTACCGTGGCAAGCACATGAGATTAATAAGCCTAAGTGTAAAGGATCTGATGATGATCACTTGATGATCGAAACTGGTCATCAAATTGTATTTATTAATCTCATGTATAAGGTGCGTTCAAACAGTAACGAGCCGGAGGCTGGAATGCGCAAACCGGTTACGACATCGGCTAATCGTGGCGTGTGTAACGAGGTGTGGTTCCAACCAGAGGGTGTAAGGTCACAGCCCGTCGCTAGAGGGCACGTGTGCACGTCACGTGGCGGTACAAAGCGAGCAGCAGCATGCATCAATCGTCCAACGCTGCCAGTCGCATTGCAAACAGTGACATGGAGGCGTCAAACGAAGAGCAAAGAAGTGTTGTTCGGTTTCTGACAGCGGAAGGAGTTGGGGGAACGGACATTCATTGCCGAATGTCACAAGTGTACGGCGAACACTGCATGTCCCTTGCAAGGGTCAAGACGTGGCACAACCGCTTCAGGGAAGGACGGGTGTCGTTAGCCGATGATGCCCGGTCTGGGGCACCCCCCTGCATTACTGATGACAACGTCCAGCTGGTTGATGCACTCATTGGCCAGGACCGCCGAGTGACAGTGAACGCCATAGCCACCGTGGTCGGATTGAGTGTCGGAAGTGTTGGGTAGGTTTTAGCTTCGGATTAACACTACCCCAGGGATAATGAAAATGAAGAAACAAGGAAGTGGGTTTCGGTGTGGAGAACAAGAATGGGTTGATGGGAAGAGAATCCACCATAAAATTACAATTAGTAAAGTAACTCCAGCGGGGGCCCGGCTCTGGCTAGCGGAGAGCGTAGCGTGAATTGAGGTTGCCTGCTAGCGCTCAGTGATCATGTAATGTCTTTACTGGCCCTCACTGTTGGGGTGTACAAATGTAATGTTTACTCTGACTAAGATACGTTGTTTTAATGGGCACCAAGACCTCAACGCTATGTTGAAATCTACATTTATATTTAACAACACCTAGCTCTGGTAGAACACCTTCAAGAATCTTTACACTCAGATCGTGGTATGATTTGATCATTAACCCAACTAACAATTGTATCAGGAGAAGGAATTTGGTCTATATCTAATGCTACCTACTGAAAGCAAAGATTGCATGGTTAGAAGAAATGAATTTATTATATAAAACAAGTATGGCAAAATTAATAATAATAATATATTTTAAATTTAAATTGGAGCGTTGCGATCTGACTATTACCGCTAGAGAATTACGTGAAAACGGAGTTGGATGAATTACTGATTTTACTATTATTCCCAAGCTAGGAAGTTACTGAAATACTGAATATGAAACAAAGAAACGAGAGATTATGTAGTTTTGAGTCATTCGCGCTTACCATTGGAAATTGCCGTAGCATTTCCCTCGTACTGGATGTTGAAGTGAGCTTCCCTCAGCCTTCTGGACGTCGTCATCTTCTTCGTTAGTTGTAGAAATATTTGTAGAAATGTTATATTATGGTCCGGTCACACCGGAACCAACCACTCGAGCAACCACGACGGTCAAGTTTTACATAGATAATCGCCCCTGCCTCCTTGGCGCGCAAACCATTTATGCACTCGTCGCATCCCCTCTCTGTAGCCGTCTTCTCCTCGCCCGCTCTTCACTGATTGGCTGCGCTACCACGCGATCCTCCCCACCTCAGGGTCATTACACTCGGCGCGACGATGATGTCGATTACCGGTCCAGGCCATTTCGCCTTTTCTTGAAGCAGCAACCCCGCTTGCGTCACGCTTCTCGACAAGAATAAGCCTGTAGCCGAATTCCCCGTGACTCATCTCTCTCACTATACCCTAACTGACAAAACTCCGTAAAATTCCGTAATCATATAATTTTCCGCGATAATGTTGTTCGTAATAATTCACTTGATAGGGTTTTCTATAACATTGAAAACCTATCTGTATACTTATAATCTTATAAAAACGCTCCAGAAAAATACCTTAATAATAAAAATAAGTTACATGAAAAATTCTCTTGGCTGAACAATTTTCCGCGTAAATAAATATTGAATGGCTTCCTACTGACTTATGTCAGTGGCGTAAAATACCTTCGAAAAACACGTTACAATCACACTTTCCCTTCCAAGTCTGTATTTCCTTATTATGGGGAAGGGTAGTAGTCTGGCAGAACAAAGTGTGTTAAGGAACACAGATTTAAAGTTTCTCCTTTCAAGGGAGTTAGACTTAACCAAATGTTTGGTAAAACTGAAATAGTTTGAATTCGACGTGATAGTTTGGTTCGTGGAACTGTTGTATTTCCAGCGAATAACCGAGTACCACCAGGAAGGGTAGCGATGAAGCAGTTATGATGCTTTTGGAAATAATTTCCTTGTTTTCTTTGAAAATTTTGGTAAGAACACCAATGGCTGAATTTAAGAAAAGCTAAGCTTTTACCCAGCAAAGTGCCGACTAAAAGTTTAGACCAGAAGAAAAACTTAAAATTTTGAAAACAAACCATAAGTTAGAGAGAAAACCTCAACAAGCAGGAAGCTTGCGGAGCTGGCTGTACTTTCCTTACTAGCTCATTAGAATTAGCTATGAAAGCTAAGAGAAACTGTGACAATGTTTTTACGGAGAGTTTTTGTTCAAATGCAACGAATAGTGAAAACTTTATTAATTGGGTACTTAATTTTCTTAAAGAGGGCATAAACCTATGGGAATAGTCAGGGAAAATAGGGTCCTGCCTAATCGTTATTCTATAGAAAAGGGTAAAGTGAAAAAATATGATCTGGTTTATTTAACAATGCGTAGAGATATAATGATTTTAATAAATATAAATATACAATCTAATTTTAATCTTTGAGGTCTCAGACCTCTAAAATGGTGAAATTTGCACTTGGCATTTAACAATTTTAAGCACTAAAATCTGCATAAGATTTTAAGAGTTGTGCTTAAGATTAACAAATTTGAAATTTAACGACAATTATAACGCAATTAAAGCTTTAACAATAAATCAGGTACAATGTGGGCACTTCAAGAATTCCTATTGGAAATCCTAAAGGCTATAAAAAATTACAACAAAGAAACAGGGAAAATAAAGAAGAAGTTTATATAACTTCTTATATTTAAACAGGGATCACGAGAAAAAATAGGGCAAGTTACCCTTTCGTGAAACCCGGAGAAAAAAGTTAAAAAACTCACTTGTGAGTAGAAATAATTGAATTCCCTAGTTAGAAAGGAAAAACAATATGGTTTTAAATGTGTGCAAGACACGAATTATACAGAATTTACTTATCAGAAATGGAACAATTGTGGGAGGGCACTTGCTATCAAGTGACACCTCATTGAAAAAGACCTAAATTTATAAATTTAACCTAATTTGTTAGTAAGGGTGTTTGGGAAAGAGGAAATGGGAACTTTAGGAGAAACTTTTTGGCCATACTTATTGCTCTCACGAAGCGCAACGCGGTTGAAAGTTAAACGGGCACTGTTTTGCACTATAGTCTGTTAAAAAGTTCACTATTGCAGCACGGAAAGTTCATAAGGAGAAAAGTTATTGCAATTATGTAAATCAATAGTGGAATTTTAGCTTGAGAGAGTTTATTGCGTTGTAGCGTTTATAGGTTGTAGTTGAATGCGGCGGAAAATTTCCCTCGAAGGAAGACAAATTAGGTATTGATCAGCGGTTTTTTTAAGAAAATTCCTTAGTTAGGAAAAGTATTCCCATATGTGAGTGGAAAATACTCGAAGGTTTAGCTTGCAGAAGGATTGCATGGCATGGAAAATTCCAAAGCAATGAAGACTGTTGAATTGGGCAAGAAAAGTCCCTTGGCGGAAAGCTAGGTTTTATAGACAGTGGGTATTTTGAAATTATCCCTCGGTGTTAGATAGTATCTCAGAAAATCTGTTCAAGAAGTACTTTTTCATTTTAGGGAGTTAGCTGAGGTAGCCATAACTTGATCAGGAAGATCTTTTGAAGGCAGTTATTGCTGAAGATTTAGAGATTCCACACACTGTATATAAAATTGAATAAAAAGCATTTAGCTATTTAAAACCCTTGAAAATATGGTGAAGACCATTGAAGTTTGCACTTAGCTCTGTTTCATGAAGCAGGCGATGTTCCTAGTGACGGTTGGTTTTAAAATTCAGACATGGCGTCTGATTTAAAAAATGTTTCTCGAGTAGAGGAGACGAGCTCGAGGGAGGAGCCCCAACTGTATGGTTTGACGTCTAACACAGAAGTGAGAGCCGGTAATCTTGACGGCTCGGTAACAAGAAGTTGAGTGAAAGAACGGAGCAGCACGAGGAGGGGCGAGAGATACCGCACACGTCAGTGGTAGGCGGGCGAGGGGAAGGGGGAGCGAGCGGGCAGGGGAAGAAAACAACAGAGTTTATACTGAATATGCAACATAGAAAAAGGAAATTCTTATGCAGGAAATTAAATTTTCCTTGGAGCGGTGTCTTCACGGAGTTGCTGGCTGACGATGAATACGACGCCTGACGGATTGATGAAGAAGTCTTCATGACTTGAGGCAATTGAAGTTCAGAGGGCAGCAGTGAGACGCTGCCAGGCTGGTTCTGAAGAATATGCGCTTCTGGAACAAACTTACACAAAAAGCAAGAAGTTCCGTGACGAACTAAAGAGCCTACTTTTCTCGAAATGTAAGATTCATTCCAATGATTAATCTGTATGGACCTAATTAGAATAATGACGAAATTGAGTTTGTAATAACGAAATTCCTTATTAGTTCGAAATATAACTGGCATAATGTAGCCTAATAGAGCACTACAGTTGTCAGCCCTGGTGACTGAATATATTCTTAGTTCCATCTCTTAAGGAACATAATACCAAATTTGACCGAAGTCCAATGGATAGCATGGACGTTACAAGCAGTTAAACATTGGATCTAATAGCGCGCGAAAAATCATGTTGGCAACAATGTCATGCATGTATTGGTCAGAAATAATCCGAACTATTATGATCTATTGTTGTGCCAATTTTGGATGAAATCCATTCATTTGTATAGAAGCTACATGTATTTTAAAATTGGACCAATCAGCAGGCTTAGAATCATGTTTGTAGCACTGACGTATATTAATTACTCCAAATTAATCTAGAATGTAAGGTACTATACGTGTGCAAAGTTTAGTGCTGTTGGCTTGCATACTTTCTGATATACTGATATTAGGGTATAACAATAGAGACAGCATTTATTAACAGTTGGCAGTCCTTGTTGTTCTTAAAAATACGCATAGTCATATCTGTTATAGTACACATACCACATACGAAATTTGGTTGAAATCCAATTGATAGTATAGAAGTTGCATGTATTTACAATTGGTCCTATCAGCAGGCTTAGAATCATGTTGGTAGTACTGAGGACCATTAGTTACTCCAAATTAATCTAGAATGTCGGGTACTATACGTGTGCATAGTTTAAAGCTGTCGGCTTGCATACTTTCTAATATATGGGTATTTGGATTTTTAAAAAATGAGAGCATTTATTAACAGTTGGCAGCCCTGGTGGATCTTAAGAATACGCTCAGTCATATCTGTGTATATACACATAGCACATACGAAATTTGGTTGAAATCCAATTGATAGTGTAGAAGTTATATGCATTTAAAATTTAGACCTATCAGCAGGCTTATAATCATTTTGGCAACACTGTCATGTATGGCCTCCTGGAAATTAAACTACAATGGTATTATCTATACGTGTGCCAATTTTGAAATAGCTCCCATTCATACCTTCCAAGATATCCAAATTTCAATTGTGATTTTTCAGCAGTTGGTAGCACTGACATCATTTTCAAATATGGTCGTGAGATATTCAGGTACAGATCTTTACTCCTACCAAATTTTGTTTCGATTCCTGCAGCCGTTTAGGAGTTGAGAGGGGGGGGGGGGACACACACACAGACAGACAGACAGAAGGAGAGACAGACAGACAGACACACATTTGCCCGATCTCATAAGTCTACTTTTTCCTCATTTTTGCAAAATGTGAAAAGTAGGCTAATAAACAAGTGTACGGGGTAAACAAGATGAAATAGTTCGATGTTGGTGTCTGCGGGAAGGAAATCTAAATAAATGGATTATTATAGAATAATAAAGAGCAGCAAAAGCCAACTCTTGCCTTACCGTGTATTTCGAGAAATACACCAAGTGTGCACACCATCATGAAGGAACGACTGCACTTGCGCAAAGTGTGTGCCCAATGGGTGCCCCACAGTCTTCAAACACACCAGGAAGCATGTCGAATGGCCCACTGTCTTGGTCATCTCCAGCGCTATGAGAGGGAAGGGAATGGGTTGGTTCCTGGCACGAGTGGTGGCTGGAGATGAGTCATGGTGTCATCACTTCGAACCAGAATCCAAACGACAAAGCCTCCAGTGGAAGAATCCAGGGTCACCACCATCCATAAAAGGCAAGGCCATCCACACGAGTGCAGGAATGGTAATGCTGACGTTCTTATTTGACCTGATACACTTCATGCCGCACGGGACAACAGTGAATGCCCAGCGTTACTCGCAAACCTCGACCACCCTTCGCCAAGCGATCAAAACAAAACGACCAGGTAATCTCACCCGTGGGGTCATTCTGCTCCACGACAATGCACGACCTCATACGGCCAACACAGTCGCGGCACTCCTGCAGAAATTCAAATGGGAGGTTCTCGGCTACGCTCCATACAGTCCAGACCTCTCTCCCTGTGATATCGCCATGTTTGGTCCCCTGAAAAGGGCTCTGCGGGGCCAACGATTCACCTCGGACGCCGACGTCCAGCTGTACGTGCGAAACTGGTTCACATCGCAGCCCAGGGAATTTTATGTGACAGGCATTCACCGCCTCGTGTCACAGTGGGACAAGTGCCTCAACAGCCTGGGCCAATACTTCTAACATACAGGTACTGGTTTCCGTAAGTATGCCTCCGGCTCGTTACTTTTTGAACGCACCTTATTTTTATTTTTTTTAGGATTAGGGAATAATCCATCTGTTTGGATTCAATCGTGTTGACCGACTGAAAAGCATCAAACTTTCGTCTCCTAATTCTAGCCTCGTTGCGTAGTGGCTTGCATTCTTGGCAGTTACCGTGGAGGCCCGGGTTTAATTCCCGGCTCTATTTCACCAGTTGATTACATCCAGCAACTTAGCGCAGTGTGTCAGGGCATGCTCCAAGACTGCAAATGGGGAGTTGCAACTTGTCCGGAGTTTTTAGGTTCGAACCCCGACACTTAGAGTGGCCATTTTGTCTGTGTTTATCCCCACGTTTCTCCCTTTTCGCAAATGAACTAATGATCGTGCGACCTTCGGAGAGGCCGAGTGCAGGTCTCTCTAGTTGACGTCTGTGGGCGACCTGCGCGTCGTAATGAGGAGGAAGTGATGATGAAGACGGCGCACACACCCAGTCCCCGAGTCACGGGAATTAACCCCAAGGAGATTAAAATCCCTGATGACTTGGCCGGAAATCGAACCCGGGGCACTTGGGTCAAAGCCTAGCGCAAATGAACTGATGGTACCTTACTTCGAATCACGGAGCAGCTACCTAATATTTACAGCTACTCTCAAGCCCCCCAGGGTCTCACAATTTGTGGGATGTGGGTTGGTGATCACGGGCCCCAGCTGAGTCCAGCATTGTTTCCAGTTGCTTGTGCCAGACTCCTCTCTGTTAGGGTATCCGTGGCATAGGGAGTCTTTCACTTCCCCGCCTTAATTAGCCCTTGTCTCATCTTTCCTGATTTCTCGTTCTTCGAGGGATTTCTTTTCATTGTATCTCCTGCCTTCTGCTCAAGGCTCTCAAGGAGGCAGGGTGTGTGTAGAGTAGAGGAGCAAGGAGGGTTCTGCTTCAAATACCGTTATTTATGCAAATGAGGGGGGCGTGGCAAGGTCAATGACCTTGAGGTAGGTCATGGTCAATGACCTTGAGGTAGGTCATTGACCCCAAGGTCGCCGGGACCCCGGAAGGTAAACAAACCTTGGAGGGTCCAGGAACCGGTTTGAGGGGGTGTGGGTGGAGGGAAGGGGAGGGGGGAGGGTGGGGGGGGGGAGTGGGAGGGAAGGGTGGGGTGGGGGACGAGGGGGGAAGGATGGAAGAGGATCTGCACGAGACCCTCCTCGACCCAGTCTCTCTATTGGACTGAGCGCCTTCTCTGTTATGGTCTCGTGCTATATAGCTTTGCTTTGTACTTGATGAGATCCGAGTGTTGCCGAAGGTTTCCGAATCTTTGTCGGTGAATGAATCGTCAGATTTGAACGGTCAACTAGTGTGTGTGTGTGTGTGTGTGACGTCATAGCAGATTACGGGATGTGGGGTAGGTCATGGTTGGAAGTGTTCTTAATGGGAAAACATGAATGGAGATGGATGGTGGTTGTTGAAACCTGACGTGGTAGGTTGGTTAGGTGTGAATGGGTCTGAGAGACAAACAAAATGGGGTTGAAAGCGCTCAATGGTAAACACACATCAATGGTATCTGGAGTAGTGAATGGGATTGAGAGAGAGAGAGGGGGAATGAACTGGTTGTTGAATGTGCTCAATGGTAAACAAACGTCAATGAATCTGGAGTAGTATTTCCTGTAAATGGTAGGGTGGGTGAGGATACAAAACGCATAGCATGTTGGGTCGGCCAGCTCGACATGAAATAAAAACAAGAAGGCGTACACCAGATCTGATTTATTAATCCATGAATTATATGTGGCATTAAAACCTAGCCACTTAACAAAAAGTTTATTGCCACGTTTTTGTACAATTTTTTCAACAAGATAATGCTTGGGATATTGCGTCCTTTGCAGTTCCTCCATGTAGAATCCTCCTTGGATTGGCTGCTTGTTGAGGTCATCAAGTAAATAAACAACTGGATTAGAAAGTTTTACCTTGCGAATACGAAATATTTCTGTGCTCCAGTTTGGTGTGTATCCTTTGGCGAAGATTGTTTTATGTTTACTGATGCGCACATAATCACCAATACGTAATCGATGACGTCGCGGATCTGCCGTTTTGATTTTGTGGTGAATGCGATCCAATTGCGCAATGTTCTTGGTTACAAGGCGTGGTTTCATTCTGATAGTTCTATGTTTAGTGTTGTTGTAACGTGTCACCAGGTCGCGTACAAGTTCAAGCCAGCGATAGGATCCTCTTGCTGTAAATTGTTCCCACATGCGCGTCTTGAGTGTGCGGTTGAAACGTTCTACAACACTTGCCTTTAGATTGCTAAAAGTGGAATAGTGATGGATGTCAAGTGATTTGAGATAAGCGGAAAAAGTCTTGTTGAAAAATTCTTTGCCTTGATCTGTTTGAAGCAAACGAGGTTGTCGTCTTGACCGCTGAATGATGGTCTTGAATGCAGCGGTGACTAGTTGTGCAGATTTATTCCGAACAGGTTCAACAAAGGCCATTTTGGAATAAACGTCGTTGACGGTGAGCAGATAGTTGACCCCGTTGTTAGCTTTGGCATAGGGAATCATTTCAACCAGATCAGCTTGCCAAAGATCGTCAACGCCCCGTGTGATGACATGACGACGATGGTAGAGACGACGAGCTGGTCTATGCAACTCGCGAGCAATGGCAGCCTTAACAGGCGCGGGTGTATGAACACGTTGACTCATTAGACAATAATGCCAGCATGACGAAGCTCCTCTTCTATTTCTAAAACTTCCGCCTCGTGTCCGGTATGACCAGCCTGTTCTGATGCACGCAACAGTTGCAGACGTTTAACCAACTTATTTGGATTGTTCCAATAGGCGAAATCGATGAAAGGTTTCGAAGTATTAAATGTGATACCGGACGCTGAATTTGCACGGGGAACACTTGCATAGGTGGGAAACAATTTTGATATGATGGTTTTATATTTGAAGCTCTTATTAGCATTTACTGCTTCAGAATGTTTATAATTACGTCTAAAACCATTTGTAGCCATCAAGATGTTTTTATACTTTTCATGATCTTCTTTATCATAGTCCTCGGTAGAAGGTGTACGTGAAAATAAAAGTTCTAAAAGACCTGGCGTCAATTTGTAACGAACTGTTTTAACAATCAAAACATTGTCACTTATCTTGATTGGTGAATCGCCAATTCGAAATCTATTGTTTTCATAGCGAACACCATAGGTAGTATCAGTTTTCTTAGTAAAAAGATCTTCAAGGAAGGGAGTAACCAACGCACCATAATTTTGTAGTAAAATGGATTTTAACCGCACATATTGTTCGGGCGTATTTAATATTTCTTTAAGAGTAGGCTGCTTTTCTTTGGGTCTAGTGGGTGTTTCAGCAATTATTGATGTTTTCAAAAACTGGGGCAGCGGTGATTCTTTGGAGCTAGAAGACGGAAGCAATGGAGAAAAAACATCGTCAGGTTCTTCATCATTTTCTTCCTCCTCTTCAATTGTTTGTGTTTCTTTTGAGCGTGTACTAGGCTTTGATGTTCCTTTCAACACAGATTCCAGAGGTGACTTCAAATGTTTTTCGACAAACAGTTCACTGTCGGCCTGTGCACGTTTTAGATAGCGAAACTTTTGTCGAATGCTATTTCGCGCACGGATTATGTGCTTTTTTAATTGACTCCCTGTTGTCGCCATGACATCTGAACTAATGATGTTCAGAAAAGCGATGCAGCTACTTAAATACGAATGAAATGATCAAATCCCATGCGGTAGCGTCCATTGTTGATGTTGCTCTGCTTATCAATAACAAGACAACTGTGGTGATGAGCGTTCCAACACATGGCACACAACTGTGTAAAGGCTTGAAAGGTCATGTCTGGGTTCACGTGATCATCGTAGACGTGATGCATGTTGCGCTCATCCTGACGGAAGAGAACAATCACGTTGGCATTGTCACGAATCAACTGTTTTGGTATTCGCGAATAGGTTTGAGCGAGATAAAAACAATCAATATATTTATGACGTCCCATGCTAAAGTAAGCCTGAATAATACCCTGTCGTTCTGTGGCCACATCGTCAAAAATCATAAGCGAATGGGGGCGAACATTGTCTGGAGAAATGACATCTTCGTGTGCTGCGAATGTGAAGTAGCCCATGTTGCGCAGACCTGACATGACCTGTTCCAAGAACACATACAGCGGTTGATACAGCGATTTGGCAAAGATATAGATATTTTGAAAGCGCACTCCGTTTAAGGAGGTGATGAGGGTAAGCAGAAGATTGGTTTTTCCACATCCTGACGGGCCGGCGATGAGACAGCGAATGGAGGATGGGAAGAGTGATCCATGACGTTGTTCGGACGATGTTGAGAAGAGGTTTGAAACCAAGTCTCCCACCGGAAGTGAATGTTGTTGCTTAATAATCTGCATATCAACTAAATGTGAAAGGGGAAGAGCTGGTCTCTATATACATGAGGCAAGCGGGTGTTTCAGTTCCAGTGTAACCATGGACGCCTTTGGAAGAACTCTTAAAACAAATGAACGATTTGCTTTGACAAACGATCCAAAACATGATACAGATCCGGCTACTAAACGATATGTCGATGCTAATGTATTGCCACGCACAACAGATGGTAATTACGACTTTAATGGAAAGCGTTTGACCAATATAACAGAACCCTTATTACCCTCGGACGCATGTTCAAAAAAGTATGTAGATTATTACCGCTTACGACGTATCAAAGGAGATTATGAGGCTCAGAATAAACGTATTACGGGCGTTGCAGATCCTGTGAACGATCAAGATGTGTGCACCAAAGCCTATGTGTTAACCAATGCTGTGGTGTTAACAGAAGCAAAGGACTATGACGTACACCAACGTCGAATCACTCAGCTGGCTCTTCCAACAAACAACACGGACGCTGCTCGAAAGGACTATGTAGATAACAAGGTGAAACAGGTGCTCAGTATTGTGCCCACCCTAACTGTAAAGGGCTATACAGCAAATAATGCACGCTTTGTGCATGTGGCCGATCCTGAAGATGATCAAGATGTTTGTACAAAACGGTTTTTAAACTCTGAAATGGAAAAGGTGTGGGAAATTAAATAGAACGCTCTACAGATGAAGCGAAGACGAATAGCCGAAGTTGCTGATCCTGTGCAACCTCACGACGTGACGACGAAACGATTTTTGGAACAACGGTTATCGCTTTTTATTACATCAATACCCTCTATATTTCTGCTTCACATTGTAAACCAACAACCGGTAAAAGATCCCAATAACCTCGCCTACATACTACGTTCGGGGTATGACAATTACCGTTTAATGTATGATGGTGCCATTCGTGTAATTGAGTATGCACCAGATTTGAAACATTTAGAGGTACGATTAAACGGTAGTGTTCAACCACTTATTGATCAACCGGTGAAAGCCGGAGACAAATTATTCTTTTATTTGAAACTCTCGTCTGAAGAAAAAGAGGCGGGGAAAACGATGAACGATTTTCCTCTGTATATAGAACTTGAATATACAGCCACCATTGAATAAATAATTATAGGTTCCCTTCCTGAGGAGTGTTAGTTGTGTTCTATACTTTGCGGTGTGAGGTTGTCTTGTTCTTTGGTCGCGATGGTGAAACAGAGATATGTGGTGAAGAAGAGGAAGAAGTTGTCAAGAAAGGGAGGCTTTAAAGCTATTCTTCATGCGGCACGTCAAGCTTCGCGCGGAGAAACAAATAGTGAGTTGGCTATTAAGAAAGCACTCCGAGCAGCACGATTGCATGCGAATCCCAAAAGTAAACTACGTTTTAGAAAACGTGCCCGAGTTATTCCTGTGCCGAAACATGGTGGATTTTAACCTGCACTGTTTGCTGGACTAGCAGCCCTGGGTTCACTTCTTGGAGGAGCAAGTGCGGTAGCACGAACGGTGAAAGCTGTTGAGGAGGCGAAGCAACAGTTGAAGGAAAGTGAAAGGCATAATAAAACTATGGAGGCCATAGCACTGCGCGGCAAAGGTGTGAACATGAAGCTAGCACCCTACAAGAAAGGACTCGGCATTTACATGTCGCCAAAAAACGGTTAATCGATGCACTGCCACGACGAGCCATGACGCATGAGGAAGTTTTAAGATATGCAAAACAGCTAAAGATCTCCCACTTTCGAGGTGTGTTTATGCGCAACCAACTACCGTCTCGACCACGGAGCCATGAAAGTGCAGTTGTTAATTTGGATGACAGTCATGGACCGGGAACGCATTATGTGGCCTACATAAAGCATGGGCGAACCGTGTGGTACTTTGACAGTTTTGGAAACCTTCCTCCTCCGACAGAGCTTGTTCGCTATTTTGGAAGCAGTGCAACAATACACTATAATGTGAAACGAGTGCAAAATTTTAACACGCAATAGTGCGGTCGTCTATGTTTGACTTTTCTATATAAGACCGAGCATGGCGGGTGACGTGGTCATTATGACAACAGAAAGTAGAACGTTTACAGTGCACGGACAAGGTGCGGAAGTAACTGTTGACTTTTATCCTCCTATTGAATTGGGACGACGACCCTACGTGCTGGGACTTGTTTCGTTTGAAGGCTATAATAGAATCTGCAACATAATTGAAGACGTCAATGATAAGTTCTACTACGATGACTATGTGTTAACTCTACCGTCTGGCAGCTACACCGTAGATGATATTCACGATTACATCTACACAACTCTCACCAAAGAATTTAGTCTAAAAGCATTTCTGGACGGGACACGCAAGTTTGAACTCATAGTCAACAACGTGACACATCGCTGCAGTATTCTTTCTTCTTTTAGGATCGATTTTAAATCTCAACCAGATTCGATTGGGTCATTGTTAGGCTATTCACCACAAGTGTTAGTACCAAACGTGATACACAAGTCTGACCAACCGGTGAAAATAATTGAAGATCATCACATATCTGTCACGTGTAATATTATTACAGACGTCTACACCAATCAAGATCCCTCGCATTCGCTTTATGATTTTATTGTTACTTCACCTGGTGGTTACATCATCCGCGAAAACCCGTCGGTGGTGCTCTATCATCCTGTGAGTGTGACCAACATCAGGAATATTACCTTAAGACTGGTGAATAGAAACCAACGTCTCATTCGGTTAGACCCTCATACACCTGTGACCTACAAACTGTATCTGAAGCCAGCATGAAACAAGTGTATAAAGCGGCAACGCTGTCAAGAACAGGCGTTAGTTGTGCTCAACACGTGTACAGGTTAACACGTGTCAACAAGCAGATCCTACAACAACTTGGTTACACCTTACGTCATGAATTCGATTCTAGACGTGACAAACCCTGTCGAAGTACAGGAGGGTATTGTAAGAATTGAACACCATTCCTACCAACCGTATACTCAGGGACTAAATAATAATGATGAGATTCGCATTACTATTAACCAACAAGATATCTACACGCTTCCACATGAAAGTTACATCCAGATTGAAGGGCAACTCACCAAATTGGATGGTACCATTCCAACAACGTCAAAGTTGGCCAACAATGCTTTGGCCTTTTTGTTTTCTGAGGTTCGCTACGTGATCAACGGTATTGAAGTGGATACTACTCGAAATGTTGGCATAACAAGTGTCATGAAACTTTATCCCTCGTATGGAAGCGAAGAGAGTAAAGCTTTTTGTATGGCTGGTTGGTGTCCCAACTCAACCAACGACTGGATGGTTAACGATGATGGTACATTTACTGGACATTTACCTCTAAAATTAATACTAGGCTTTGCAGAGGATCATAAGCGCATTGTTGTGAACGCAAGACAGGATCTGATTCTTGTACGAGACAGGAGTGATTATAATGCGCTAAAGGGAGCTGATACAGCGCCAATAGATACAAAAATTCTACTGCAACGAATTCTATGGAAAGTACCGCACGTTACTCTATCAGATCAGAAAAAATTGAGTCTGCTCAAGATTGTGGAGAAGGATACAGCTTTACCCATTCAATTTAGAAGCTGGGAGCTGCATGAATACCCGGTATTACCACTCTCCGATACACATACTTGGTCTATAAAAACCTCACGGTATACAGAGCGGCCCCTCTATGTCCTGGTTGGATTTCAAACAGATCGCAAATATCAACAGAATAAAGATGCATCAAAATTTGACCACATCCAATTACGAAATATACGACTTTTTTTGAACGGTGTTACCTTTCCCTATGAGGGAATGGATTTAAACTTTAACAAGAACAAATATGGTAAGCTTTATGACATGTTTGTAAACTTTCAGTCATCCTATTATCAGAAAGAGGCATGTCCACTATTATCACCACAAGACTTCAAGTCCAAGGCGCCTCTGGTGGTGATGGACTGTTCGTATTTGGAGGAGTCGATGAAGGAAACAACTATTGATATCAGACTAGAATTTGAAACATCTACAGTTATTCCAGAAAAAACAACAGCCTATTGTCTTATTGTTCACGAGGCGCAAGTGTTTTATCAACCGCTGTCCAATATGGTGACCAGAGTATAAATAGCATGTCTTCCTCCATTGCCCTTCACAGTCATGGAAAGCTACGATGAAGTCACAACCCCCTCTGCGAGGTGGGTCTGCAAATGTGAAAGTGATTCACCAGGCTCAGATGAAGATTCAAGGTTTACCATTTATCGCGCCCTAGTGAGTGAAGCTATAACTGCCTATCACAAGAATCATACTGTGCTTAGAATGCCGCCGCATCTGGTTCACTATTTACCGGATGGATTCATGTCTACGTTTGGTATTCATGACAGGGGCTACAACAACAAGCCCATCGCTAATCAAACAAATAATGTGGACGATGGTGTTGCCAAAGCTTCATCTTGTCATGTTGGAGAGCGGGTAGATTGCATGGACTGCAAATGCGATCGTTGCTCAACAAGACGAGACGCTGATGCAGCATTTGAGATTTATCGCACCCTGGTGAGTTTAGCAATACGCGCCTACCATAAAGCGCAATTTCTTCGTGAAATGCCGCAGCATCTGATTGCCTATTTACCAGCTGGATTTCTGACCGCGTACGGTGCACACGACATTGACCTTAATTGGGATAAGCTACCATTACACCTCCGTATGTCGGCGGATGTTGCAGCCTGCCGTCCTTGTCGTAGACACTTTATGCATCGAGGAGATTCTCACTGTGATTGGGATGGTCCAAATCCTATGAAAAAAAATTGTAAGCGATGTACTGATAACTTTATGAATAAAATTGTGTAATTGATTTTTGAGTGTATATTATTTTCTCGCTCCTATCCAATCAGTTAGTTGTTAAGAAGCAGCGGTAGTGGAAGGTCTGATATCCGTCGCCATGCCGAAAACATTGATTGTCGACGTGCAGGGTTTCAAGGTGAACGGAAACAAGTTTGTATTTAAAGAAGTTGGAATTATTGACTGCACAACCATGTGGGCACCAAGAGTAACCAGTTTTATCTTTGAACCACCGTTTCCATTGCATTTGCAGTCAGACGAGGACAGAAGACAAACAGAGTGGTTGCAACGCAATTTGGGACTAGTCTGGAAAGAAGGTGACATTCCTTACCATCATCTATCACTTGTTCTGAAAGCTCACTTGTTTGGCGCTGACCTTGTCTTTGTAAAGGGAAGCGAAAAAAAGGAATGGTTGCGTCAGTATGTTAATTCAACTTGTCAACTTGTTGACCTTCATGATCTGGGATGTCCTGCACTGTACAACCTGTCCGTGCCTGATGAACCTCTACAAAATAAAACACTTCAAAATGTTTGGAAGCTTTTTGATTGGCTAGCTCGCAAAGCATGTCAAAACTTGCATGTTGAGTGTAAAGCGCTGTAACGTCGGCTACAGTGTGAGACATACCAGCGATCAGTGCGGATGTGTAGAATTATGGCTGCAATTGAAGGTTTGGACGCCAACCCCACAGAGCGAGCTATTGTCAAATTTTTCGCCTGCAAAAAGAAGCTAGACAGTTTCACAGACGAGGAATTGAACGCTTTGCCCAAGGCGTTCCTTTTTTATGTTGCTTCAAACGCGGTGAAATATATTTGGCACAGTGTACCTAGTGAGTGGACCAGAGATCCTGGTCTGCGCGAACTACAACCATGCACTGACTTTAGTCATCACCAGCAAGTGTCTATCACTAAAATGCCCTCCATTAAACAGTGTGGAACGTGTCAGCTCATCAAATTGTACCACGGGCATACAAATATACCGTCCTGTAAAGACTTTGCTTCGTCATTTCATGGGTGCGATGAAGAAGAGGAAGAAGAGACAGCAGCGGCAGTATCGCCAGCACCAAAAAGTAAGACAACGCTTGAAAAAGATATGCCAGACCTTTGCTGGTCATGGTCTAGTTAACAAGGCCATTGATCTACTTCCCATTGAACTGCATATTCCTGGCTATCAATTTTGTGGACCTGGAACTAAACTAAGCCAACGTCTAGCACAAGGGAACTCTGGAATCAACATATTGGATGCAGCGTGTAGAGATCATGACATTGCTTACAACAACAAGAATATAGATGTACGTCGAGTTGCAGACCGCATTCTTCTAAGAAAGGCCATGCAGCGTGTGATGTCATCTACTGCTTCTGTTGGTGAGAAGATTGCAGCCTTGATTGTAGCAGGAGCGATGAAGTCAAAGCTATTGATTGGTGGTGGATTAGTGAGGAAAAGGACAAAGTAATAAACATGAATCAAATATTGTGAAGTATTTATTTGAGAGTCAGTCCACCAGTTCATAGTATACACAAAATATGGTTTAGTTTTCTTCTTGTAAAAAACATACAATTTTAATAAAAAGAATTGAAAATGAAAGTGTGTTCTTTTTTTACTAGGTGTGGAAATGTCCATAAGGCAAGCTATTTACACCATCCCACAGACGTTTATTGTCATATGTTGTCAGCGATGTTTTATTTTGATTTACTGTAAAAATATTATGGTTCTTTGAAAGAATGCGTGTTTGCTGGTATAAGCGAGAGGTGTTTGCGTAGAGTACACATCGATATTCCTCAACATTGAGGAATTGTGTGACGCTACGAAGAACACCCTTCGCTTTGCATTGACCTTTATTCTTTTGTGTTGAAAATGCGTACATTTTCGGCGCCAAAGCCACAAATTCTGTCATAACATCACCGGCGCACTCATCCTTAAATAGACCTATTTTTTTTATTCATGGGAATTATGCCAAACATATTGTTAACCTCATAGTTTGAGGTATCAAAGTAATTTGGATGTTCTCTCATCACTGAGTAAACATCTATCTTATTGGTTTGATAAATAAGACTGTCTGTATCCATATACAGTAATTTTACATCTCCAAACTTTTGTTTGGCAAACTCATAATGAAATTGATACATTACAAATTTTGAAAAGTCAAGTATTACCATTCCCAAGTAAATTGGTTTGTTATACATGATTTCTGTCTTTGACAATTCAATGGTTACTAAATCAGTTTCAATAACTCGTACAGAATGGAAATTAGGCATAGCTATATATTTTCGTGCGCCATATCGACCGTCCCAGTGGTTTACCAAATGAATAGTTCTATGCTTTCGAATATTTTCCATTGATTTACCGTAGCACGCATTGTTCATTAATTTATAAAAATTTGATTCAAATGTGGTCTTGGCGTGTTGCCGATGATGAGTATTCAATTGCATGTACGGTTGTAACCATGGTTTTTGGTCAAAGCAAATAATGCGGTGAATGGATTGCAGTTTCAAACCATTTTTCAAACATTGCATTAAATTTTCAATGTGTATGACGTACCGATTTTTTGAATTTAACGTTGCCAGCAACTTTTTATTGTTGGAACATGAACTGGGAGGTTGTAATTTTTCAACACAAAATGGTAGATCAGAATGATCATTGTGTATCTCACAGGGATATAATAAGTCGACCTCTAGAACGTAGCCACGCGTGTCATTGCTCAACGCATCTTTTAAATTAAAATTTGAAACTTCTACTGAAGTCAGCCATCGAAAATTTTGATATGGAAGAGGTTTTTCCATAGCATATCCGTATAAATTGTTACAATCTAGGTAGGTGAGGTATGTTGTAGGTTGGTTTGGTTTGTATGTATCCATATATGGATTATTTGCTTTGGCGTGCTTTTGTACAAGCGAAACAAGACCACCACGTATTCCGCGTTCAAAAAAGAGTAACATGTCGATGTCTGTTAATAGTTCCAGTTCTATGTCAGTCACCTTCAACATACAGTCCCAACTATATCCGGCAAGGGTGTAGTAATGGGCTGGATCTAGATTGTAGATTTCAAGACACAGTTTGCGAAAGTGTTCAAACACGTCTGTCAAAAGTAGTGTATCAATTTTGAGGTATAAATCAGCATACTCGCCCAAAGTTGATATCTTGAACACGTTCCATACTTTTTGAGCGTGTAAATAGTCTTCTTCAGAAATATGACTTTTTGTTAAGTCATTGTAAAATTTGTCCTTTGAAGGGAGTGCAGTTTCCTGTAAACATGCCCAATTGTTTACATAATTATAGGGAAACACCCCTTTTCGAATGCATAATTCAAATTGTTTGGCATCAGTAAAGTGTTGACGTACAAAATGCAAATTGTTTGGGTGAAGCCCTTGAACAAGCGCATCCTATGATGATGCGAGGAATCTATACGAATCTAAAAATCGTATACTGATTCCATTTCGCCATTTCGAAAACGAAATAAAATTTTCATGATTTTGTGGAATTAAATTAAACTTTTGGTTTTCAAGGTTAGCAAATTCCTTAATAATTAAATGGCTGTCATACCGAGACATGTTGTGTAAGAAACAAGAAATATAGCGTGCTCTTTTATACGCCAAATTACATACACTATGAGCCGCTCCTCTAAATTTTCCAGTGTACCGATTATGGTCTCTCACTGGTGTGTCACAAGGTGCTATTGGTTTTTGACAAATGTGACAAGTGGTTGCTGTTGCAAAAACCGCCTCGTCTGCGTCCGACATTTGAAGCGGAATTAGATTTTGCAGGATATTGTACACCCGATCTGCCAAGGCGTCCAATTCATTTAAAAACCAAGCAGCAGCATCTGCATCGCGATAAGATTTGAAGTATGAAAGTGAAGGGTCGTATGAACAAATCACGTTCAGGGCACAACTGAATGGCACATGTTGCTGTACTTGTTGAGTGTACGGACGTGTCGGATCTGGTTTACATGTGTCAATGGGTGTGGTTAAACATTCAAAATCTGCATATACTGTAAATGGAAGCGGTTCTTGACGAGACACATTTTGAAATTTCATACTGGCTTTATCCTTTTCTGGAAATATAATTTTTACCGCTGGTTGTGTGATGCAATCAATAGTATGTGCTGTCAACTTTTGATTGCTAGTAAAATATTGCAAACAGCGATCACATATATATACCCTATTTTTTTTTTTGTAACTTGTGAACGAACTAGTCTAGAAAGATCTTTGATATAACAATAATGGTTGCACAATTCCCCTTCAATGTACAGTAAATTAAAATGCTTTTCTTTTTTTCCCTTTGTCACATACAATGGACCAATAACTTTGTCCCCTTCAACTCCGTATACATTGATGGAGTAAAGCGGATTTTTAGATTCAAAACGAGAAATGGCGTTGAGGTCCATTGGGAATTCTATGTCTGCTAAATTTAGACTGATCATTAATTCCATAAATTTCTGGTGATATTTTCCCATTCTGTGAACATTTTCAGTTGCAGGACTTAACCCAGCAGCCAAGGACCACACAAAGCTAAAAACGTCATTATTATCCACATTGATGACTGCGTGATGTTTTTCCAACTGTTTAGGTAAATTAACATGAGCTGAACCACTGTTCATGGGATCAAAGGTGCATACATTAATTTTAAAATGGTTGATAGCTTCCAGCGATTTGCCACTTTCCAATTCTTGAAACTCGGCAAAGCGCGTCATGAGCTTATCGACAATGTTTTTACTATACCAACTGTGTATATTATCAGTGCGGTACAATTCACACATTTTCGTATGTAAATAAATCGGTTTGGTTATTTCAACACCTTGTTTTAAAATAACAAAATCACATAATAACTCAGCGTTAATCTTTAACGCTACATGTTCCCTTAAACAGTCTTGCATTTTATTTTGAAAAATGTTGTAGCTAGCGTTTAAAAATTCATTTGGGTCTAAAAATTTAGCAACATTATTAATTTTAAAGCTACATAACTTATTATTAAAACAACTATCCACGTTCTGCCAACTAAGTTCTGGTGCTGACATCATGACACTTACAGTAATTACATTTACTACAAAAACAGCAAATCACTGAACAGTTTGCAGAGAATGAAAACAAACAAAGTTTATTGTCTCTGCAAATTCTGTTTTAACATTAACAAATTTTAAATTTTATTTGATTCTTCAATAAATTCTACCAAACATCTTTTATTTTCTAGTCCCAAATATTTTAGGTAGATGGTTCCTTTGTTGAGGTCATTTACAGCTTCGTCGTTGAGTTCCATGAACCTCGCAGGTAAGAAGACAGCGAAATCTTCTAGTTCACAAACTATTCTTCCCCCATATTTCGTTTTTACCCTGCGAACAGCTGTCACCAAATAGGACTCGTTAACTGGCAGGTCCTGTAAACGTTTAGTCTCCAGACCGGTTGCTCTGCCAATGAGATTCGCAACTGTTATAGCAGACATATTGGTTCTGAAAGGTAATTATAAAGTGTTTAGGTAAACTATTAAAAAGGTTCAGGTACCCTCCACCTTTATTTATTAGCACATTAACTCAAACCCTGATCTATAGACTAAACCATCAAATGTGTATACAAAACTTATTTGCTAAGACGAGGAGTCTCCTAACAGCGCTTAGTTCCAATAATCAGTTGGATACAGCGAGATAAGGTAATATCTCTTTTGACTGACGTCAAACCTGGTAATGACTGTTAGTTGCAATAATAGTTTCATATATCCACTTGAGTAGTGTGTCGCGCATCCCCATCCAAACCTCTAGACTAAACCATCAAATGTGTATACAAAACTTATTTGCTAAGACGAGGAGTCTCCTAACAGCGCTTAGTCCCAGTAATCAGTCGGATAGAGCGAGATAAGGTAATATCTCTTTTGACTGACGTCAAGCCTGGTAATGACTGTTAGTTGCAATAATAGTTTCATATATCCACTTGAGTAGTGTGTCCCGCATCCCCATCCAAACCTCTAGACTAAACCATCAAATGTGTATACAAAACATATTTGCTAAGACGAGGAGTCTCCTAACAGCGCTTAGTCCCAGTAATCAGTCGGATAGAGCGAGATAAGGTAATATCTCTTTTGACTGACGTCAAGCCTGGTAATGACTGTTAGTTGCAATAATAGTTTCATATATCCACTTGAGTAGTGTGTCCCGCATCCCCATCCAAACCTCTAGACTAAACCATCAAATGTGTATACAAAACTTATTTGCTAAGACGAGGAGTCTCCTAACAGCGCTTAGTCCCAGTAATCAGTCGGATAGAGCGAGATAAGGTAATATCTCTTTTGACTGACGTCAAGCCTGGTAATGACTGTTAGTTGCAATAATAGTTTTATATACCCATTTGATATTATTATTATCCACTTGATAAATATTTAAGGTCAACTGTATAACCATCGACAGTTAGAGAAACTAAAAGTACTGTGTTCAATATTACCTGATAGAAGATCTTTGCAGCAAAGCGATGTGTATACTACCAACTCGTGGACTTCTCTGGCTAGCAACAATAATGTCACGGCTTATATACCCTTACAATCAGAGGCAACACTCCGGTTTGTCCGCTTTCTCAGTAACTGGATGAACTCCATATTTAGTATAAATGAACCTGCTACTTTACAAAGAATTGTCATTCACTGCTACTGCTATGTCTGATGAGGAAAACACCCGTGCTGAGGAAGAAGAATCCATCAATTGGGATTCGTCTTTGGACATTTTCATGTAAGTAATATTCATTTTTTTAAATTGATACCAGGCTAAAAAAATTAAATCAAAGCCTAGAACGCTAACCAATTAACCATGGGACCGGAATATATTTTTAATTAAGACAACACAAAACACCCAGTCCCCAAGCCAGGGGAATTAATCACCAGAAAATACAATCCCCACAGACCTCCCAAAAATCTAACCTGGGACCCTCCAGTTCAGAGTCTAACAGCAGCCAAGAACAGTATAGTTGAGCCACACAGCTATACACATAGTTGTATCTTGTCTCGCAATAAACAGTCAAGTTAATTATTACACTATTGTTTAAATGCAATGTCAAGCTTGGCTAACACTATTGCTGTTAATGTTAATAGCGTTTGTCAAATTAAGGTCAAGTAGCTTTGAACGCTTAGATAGGTGTTAAGGTTTTATATACTTAGCCGGGTGTAGCCCAAGGACGGCCGACGGTGGGGCTCGAACCCACGCGTCTACCGAGTCCGTCCTGCCAAGCTTTTAATTGAATTTCATAGCTAGTTTTTTTGTCGTGTGACCTCCTCAGAGGCCGAGTGCAGGTCTTTCTATTCGACGTCCGTGGGCGACCTGCGCGTCGGTATGGAGTGGATAAAGATGAAACTGGGCAAGGATGTGGAAGGAATCAGCCGTGGCCTATCAGAAGGTACCTTCCCAGCATTTGCATGTGGAAGGAATCGGCCGTGGCCTATCAGAAGGTACCGTCCCAGCATTTGCCTGGTGTTGAAAATGGGAAACCACGGAAAACCATTTCAAGGACGGCCGACGGTGGGGCTCGAACCCACGCGTCTACCGAGTCCGTCCTGCCAAGCTTTTAATTGAATTTCATAGCTAGTTTTTTTGTCGTGTGACCTCCTCAGAGGCCGAGTGCAGGTCTTTCTATTCGACGTCCGTGGGCGACCTGCGCGTCGGTATGGAGTGGATGAAGATGAAACTGGGCAAGGATGTGGAAGGAATCGGCCGTGGCCTATCAGAAGGTACCGTCCCAGCATTTGCATGTGGAAGGAATCGGCCGTGGCCTATCAGAAGGTACCGTCCCAGCATTTGCCTGGTGTTGAAAATGGGAAACCACGGAAAACCATTTCAAGGACGGCCGACGGTGGGGCTCGAACCCACGCGTCTACCGAGTCCGTCCTGCCAAGCTTTTAATTGAATTTCATAGCTAGTTTTTTGTCGTGTGACCTCCTCAGAGGCCGAGTGCAGGTCTTTCTATTCGACGTCCGTGGGCGACCCGCGCGTCGGTATGGAGTGGATGAAGATGAAACTGGGCAAGGATGTGGAAGGAATCGGCCGTGGCCTATCAGAAGGTACCGTCCCAGCATTTGCATGTGGAAGGAATCGGCCGTGGCCTATCAGAAGGTACCGTCCCAGCATTTGCCTGGTGTTGAAAATGGGGAAACCACGGAAAACCATTTCAAGGACGGCCGACGGTGGGGCTCGAACCCACGCGTCTACCGAGTCCGTCCTGCCAAGCTTTTAATTGAATTTCATAGCTAGTTTTTTTTTGTCGTGTGACCTCCTCAGAGGCCGAGTGCAGGTCTTTCTATTCGACGTCCGTGGGCGACCTGCGCGTCGGGATGGAGTGGATGAAGATGAAACTGGGCAAGGATGTGGAAGGAATCGGCCGTGGCCTATCAGAAGGTACCGTCCCAGCATTTGCATGTGGAAGGAATCGGCCGTGGCCTATCAGAAGGTACCGTCCCAGCATTTGCCTGGTGTTGAAAATGGGAAACCACGGAAAACCATTTCAAGGACGGCCGACGGTGGGGCTCGAACCCACGCGTCTACCGAGTCCGTCCTGCCAAGCTTTTAATTGAATTTCATAGCTAGTTTTTTTGTCGTGTGACCTCCTCAGAGGCCGAGTGCAGGTCTTTCTATTCGACGTCCGTGGGCGACCTGCGCGTCGGGATGGAGTGGATGAAGATGAAACTGGGCAAGGATGTGGAAGGAATCGGCCGTGGCCTATCAGAAGGTACCGTCCCAGCATTTGCCTGGTGTTGAAAATGGGAAACCACGGAAAACCATTTCAAGGACGGCCGACGATGGGGCTCGAACCCACGCGTCTACCGAGTCAGCAGAGAGCTTGGACCCATGACCTAATGCTGCGCTACAGCTTGTTGGAATAAACAACTTTCTTATTTCTCCCAGTCCGACTTAAGAAACATGACTAATTTATTGTAATTTAATGCAAATTGTATTACCGGTTGAAGACCTGTTAAATTTATTGCCAAGACATACTGCTTTAACAAAAATAAAAGTTAATAGCCTACATCATCAATCTTGATACCAGTCTAATGTCAAAAGGGCTTTCAATATCTTAGAGTTGTAACAGTATAATTACTCATACATTACAATTGTGTTGCGCTGTTATGTAAATCAGCAGTAGTATACCAGCTTCTCACCTCTGATCTGCAGTTTAAATCTTACTCACTTCATGTGAGATCTGTGTAGGGTACCGCAAAAGTTGAATTGTTGTTGTTGTTTGAGTCTTCAGTCTTTTGACTGGTTTGATGCAGCTCTCCATGTCTCCCTGTCCTGAGCTAATCGTTTCATCTCTACATAGCTCCAACATCCCTACATCGGAGGCAATCTGTTTAACATATTCTAACCTTGGTCTACCCCTACAGTTTTTGTCCTCGACCCTTCCTTCCATAACTAAGCTTGCTATTCCTGGGTGTCTTAGTATGTGTCCTACCAACCTATCTCTTCTCTTCATTAGCAGTCACCAGAAACATCTCTCCTCTCCCACTCGTCTTAATACCTCTTTGTTTGTAACCCTATCTACCCATCTGATCTTCATCATTCTCCTGTAACACCACATTTCAAATGCTTTTATTCTCCTCTTTTCTGCTGCACCAATAGTCCAAGTTTCACTTCCATAGAGCGCCACGCTCCAGACAAAGGCTTTCAAAAAATGACTTCCTAATACCTAAATCTATATTCGATGTCAGCAGATTCCTTTTTTGTAGAAATGCTTTCTTTGCCTGAGCCAACCTACTTTTAATATCCTCTTTGCTTCGTCCACTGGTTATTCTGCTTCCTAAGTAACAGAAGTCTCCTACTTCCTTCAGCTTTTCACCTACCAATTTGATCTCCATAGAGGTTTCTGATTTATTTCGGCTGCATTCCAGTATTTTTGTTTTACATTTATTTATTTTCATCATGAATTCTTTCCGTAAGACGGAGTCCATACCATTCAAAACTCATTCAAATCCTCAGGCTTGTCGGCCAAGATGACAATGTCATCGGCAAATCTCAGAGTTGAAATTATTTCTCCTTGAATCTTCACTCCCACTTTAAATTTTTCTCTAATTTCCTTCATTGCTTGTTCAATGTAAAGATTGAAAAGTATGGGTGATAAGTTGCAGCCTTGCCTTACACCTTTCTGAATACCAGCTTCTCTCTCATGTCCTTCAACTCGAATGACTGCTGTCTGGTTTCTGTACAGATTGTATATCATCCTCCTATCCCTGTACTTTATTACAATTGATTTCAAAATGTCAAACAATTTAGTCCAATCAACTTTATCAAAAGCCATGAACGTTGTCTTATCTTTCCTTATTCTACCTTCTAAAATCAGCCTAAGACTTAGTACAGCTTCCCTTGTTCCTACATTTCTCCAGAAACCAAACTGGTCTTCACCCAACTCCGTTTCTATCTGGCTTTCAATCCTCTTGTAAATCATTCTAACTTCTGTGTACTTTGGTTTTCCCTGACACAAACATCAAGACAGTTTATATCCTCGCAGCTAGATTGGGTATTCTAATGACATTGATAGACATTTTTTCTATTTTATAGTTTCTCAAATGACCGTGTCATGGCGGAGTTTTTCGTCCGCATGATGATGATGATGGAGGATGAAAGTCAAAGCGAAAATGAAGAGATGATGGAGGATGAAAGTGAAAGCGAAAATGAAGAGGAAGCGGAAGAAGAAGCCACAAAAATAATTTAAAGTAAATGTAACAAAAAGAAAAACAATAATAATAATAAAAAATATTCTTGTTTTGATTGATTTATTTGTCTATCATTCCCACTTTTATTTTTTTAGATGAAGCTGAGCGAGCCAACATGTCAGGTGTCAATCTCAGAAATTCACTCCTGTGACATCACACATAGGTTGACCGTTCAAATCAGATTGTTCATTCTAACACCCATCCATGTCCATTAACCATCTAGCACACATTCTATATCCTCAGCTCCATAACACATAAATTCAAATCTCCCAAGTCAGCATAAATGAAAATCCTTCGGCTGCACTAGGTCTCTGTGATTATGCCTCCATGGCTTAGGGAGAAGCATGCCAACCTCTCACCGCTGGGTCTGTGTTTCAAATCACAGTTACTCCATGTAAAATCTGTGCTGGACAAAACAGAAGCAGACTGGTTTTTCTCCGGGTACCCTAGTTTTCCAGACAAACTTTCATTCTACCAACACTCTCCACCATCATTTAATTTTATCAGTCATTTATTCAATCGCTGACTCAGAGGAGTGCGATAGGCTTCGACAGTCGGCACAGTTCATATCTTCACAACTAGATGGAATATTCCAATGTCATCAATAGACATTACACCATCTTGTTTTTATTTCATGTCGAGCTGGCTGAACCGACATGCCATGCGTTTTGTATCCCCCACCCATTAACAATTTGTTTACCGTTAAGTATTAGAAAAAACAATCCCATCCATGACCTACACTACATTCTGCCTGTGACGTCCCAACCTCCATTCACAGTTCCATCTTCATTCACGTTTGTTTACCCGCCAACCTAGCACGTCAGGGTTCAACAACCACCATCCATCTCCATTCATGTTTCCCATTAAAACACTCTCATCCATGACCTGTGCTACATTCCGTAATCTGCTGTGACGTTGCAACCTCCATTCACGGTGCCATCTTCATTCACGTTTATTTACCCGCAAACCTAGCACGCCAGGGTTCAACAACCACCACCCACCACCATTCATGTTTTCCATTCAAAACACACCCGTCCATGACCTACCCCACATCCCGTAATCTGCTATGACGTCACACACACACACTAGTTGACCGTTCAAATCTGACGATTCATTCACCGACAAAGATTCGGAAACCTTCGGCAACACTCGGATCTCATCAAGTACAAAGCAAAGCTATATAGCACGAGACCATAACAGAGAAGGCGCTCAGTCCAATAGAGAGACTGGGTCGAGGAGGGTCTCGTGCAGATCCTCTTCCATCCTTCCCCCCTCGTCCCCCACCCCACCCTTCCCTCCCACTCCCCCCCTCCCACACCCCCCACCCTCCCCCCTCCCCCACCCCTTCCCTCCACCCACACCCCCTCAAACCGGTTCCTGGACCCTCCAAGGTTTGTTTACCTTCCGGGGTCCCGGCGACCTTGGGGTCAATGACCTACCTCAAGGTCATTGACCATGACCTACCTCAAGGTCATTGACCTTGCCACGCCCCCCTCATTTGCATAAATAACGGTATTTGAAGCAGAACCCTCCTTGCTCCTCTACTGTGTAGCCCCACCACTTATGGTGCCCTCTGGATAGTGCTACACGCTCAAGGGCTCACGGCTGGTGAGTTTGGGTGTTGGCGATCCCGAGGGCTTCCTTAACTTCTTCCATTGCCTTTGGGGCGGTCCCTCTCCTCTTTACCTTTCCTTTCTGCCTTTCCTGGCTGTCCTGCCTTCCAAGTC
Source organism: Meconema thalassinum (assembly GCA_946902985.2). Classification (NCBI taxonomy): domain Eukaryota; kingdom Metazoa; phylum Arthropoda; class Insecta; order Orthoptera; family Tettigoniidae; genus Meconema; species Meconema thalassinum. Next base: position 50,346,315 of record OX336393.1, read on the forward strand.
CTTTAATTCTTATTCCTTGAAGGTATTTCCTTTCCTCCTGTCTTTTCTTTCCCTTATTCTTATTTTTGTTTTCCATTTCCTCTTCTAGTTTGTTAGTTTGTAGTTCGTTTTAGTTTTATTTCCATTTCAATGTCATTTTCACTATCACCCCAATCATTAGGGGCCGATAACCCCTTAAAATCAACCATTATCATCATCGTCATCACTCTCACCGCCATAGTCAGAACACAAACACAGGTTATCAGCATACACGCAAGAACTCGGAGCTGATTACCAAGATGTCTCATTATAGACCCTAAAATGAACTAACAACCACAATTGTTTATTCCACTGTAGTGGCGTGATAGCGCAGCGGTTAAGCTGTTTGCCGCTCACCAAGGATGCTACTTTCTGTCTTTTAATTTCATTATTCCACTTTTGAATATTTTGTGTATTAACCAAACCCCTCTTGTGAATTGGTGGCATGGTGATACATACTTAACTGACAAGTCATGGACACCAAGCGTCGGACAACATCCTTTGTCATATGTAGTTCACTAAATCTATCACTAGGATCTCTAGTGTTGACCCATACATTATCAAATCAAAATCAAAATCTAAATATTGCGCCCGTTGAAGCATGTTGATGCATGGTTGACGCATGTTTGCACATCTAACAAAGACCAAGATCCATGCTGAAGAGTAACTGAACATACCCTGCGAGCGGCGGGAATAAGCTGAAGCAAAATTGCTTATAATCATATTTTTATGCACTTTAGACATTCCATAAATCAACTATATTTTAAACAAAGTAATTCTGCTTATTTAAAAGAAAGCATACTTCGCAGATCAACGAAACTGTCAATTTACGCGGCCAACTCATATCCTAAGAGAACGCCATATTTAGTAACACCAGTTCCTACTTGTCATTGGATGAAGCAACATCGATGTGCATGTTGGAGCACAAGTAAAAGTACGTTCCGTAAAGGAAAACCATGTGACACGGAAAATCAGTGTGTATTTGTCTAATGGACAGCCATCAGGGCATTATTTGACAATCTAATGATTGGAGACGTTTATTAATACATAAATTGTGAAACATTTTTTATTCACGAGGTGAAATGATGGACGTGTGTAACGCAAACTTTACGACCGCATGGTCAAACCTCAGTGCTACATAAACTGTAAAATTGATAAACTGTATAAAATCTACATATATATTTTTTTGTTTGCCAGATTTATAGTAATTTTTGGTTTAATATTTAATGTAAATATTAGTGAAAAATCACGTGTGAGTGACGCACAAGTGACAGGTTAACGCCAGTGGCGGAGTGAAAATGGGCAATTTATTATCGCACATTAGCATCAGTGAGTGCAAGTTTTCATTAAATATGTGTAATACTATCACGAACGCTAACATTATGACACTACTAAAACATCAGATCTTCGAATATAACCTCAACCACGCTATGGCAATTGATTTCTAAATCATGCGTGGGGAATTGGCAGCGGAAGATGACCGGATACAATGAGGAGATGATCTAATACCATATAAGAGACCGCTTATAACAGCTCATGGCGGGTCTCGAACCAAGGGTCGCTGCACCAGTAAGTCAGATCATGTATTAGTAGCGTATTGTAATGAGTTAGAAACAGTAGATTAAATTTAATTTGGTTTCATTTCTTTAAGTGCACAACGCAGGTAGCTATTATAAGAACGCTTGTGGATAGTAATAGTTGTATTAAACATTTATATACGCCAGGAAGGCAGTATTTTGTAATGTCCATTTCGTATCATTTCAAACAGTTATTATCAACTTTTATTTTGTCAAGCTGATGTCAAAGAAACTAGTTTGGCAGATGTTAAATCAAGGCCAAGGTTACAAGCCGAGCCAGTCCACAGCACACTCAATTTTAGGCAGTGCATTATTTATTTATTCAGAAGGCTGTGACATTCCTAGTATTATAACACCGGAATGCAGTCCCGTTATTCATTTGTTTGGCCAGATCAATACTTGGAAACGGGTTTATTTCGTTACGTGAAGCCAGACAGGCCATGAGAGATACAATGTCATGTAACCAAAAGAACATAGGTTCGACCTCATTCTGGGAAGAGGCAATTTTATAAATGCACAATCACACACTTTAGCTTGTATCAGAAGCCTTCATGTTAATCCAAAGCGTTGTCAGGATGTGTTTTCTGTACACATAACCTTTATGACCAGCATTTAAAACGTGTATAATTTAGGAATCCACACTTATTGTAATTAACATTATCAGAGTATTATATGAGTCCTGATGGTGGATTAATACCCCCGACATTGTTATTGTGGTCATACCGGTGGTAATGAACTATTTGCAGTCGTACCTAAACGAGGGCGCCTGGATTGATGAATCCGTAATAAGAGTGAAGTAATTGGTGGGGACACAGGATGTCTAATAATGATGAACTATTAAACTATTAAGTTATTTTGCTTAAGTTGGATACACACGTTACCTGAGTACACTGAACGCTTTTTAAGGGTCCTAAACCGAACAACTATACTGTAAGGAATAAATAATTGTGTGAAGCTTTAATAATCAAACATAGGATTTTGTAAAACTAAACAAACCTCATAATTCCCCTGAACTTAAATAAGATAATAAATACTAAAAATAGCATATTTTCTGGACCGAATGTTAACACTTAGTTATTGTTAAACCATTTTAGATACATTTTGATACACTTTCACATGAATAGTCGACAACCAATTGGTGATGTGATAACTGTAGCACACACATCAGATTGGTAACAATATGAGTCGATGTAATTGTTTAATTACCATCGCATTTGCAGGCTTTCCTATTTTTCCTACTTTCTTAACACTTTGAAACTATGACCATTTGTTACCAACAGTAACAAATCGAGTAGGCAGGCAGTGCCAATTGCACAACTATAAGAGTGCTGAATTATTGTATGCATTTGTGTTGTATTAGCATAGCTTTTTTTCTATTTAACAACGTTGTGCACATAGCTTGATTTTCTTTGTAATAAACGCGTTTCGTTTATTAATTAATGATATTAAGGACTAGCTAAACCCGTAATTAAAATATAAACGTTAGAGATGGCACCATCATAGCGTAAAATAAATTTTCCCCTTGCTTTTAAATGTAAATGTTCTAGTATTTGTAAACAAGTAAATGTCTTGCTTTGCAGTAGATTCTTTTGATGTTTGATCCTCCCGTAGTCAATTTCGATGCAATTGCTTAGAGCTAATCTTACGTGCCACTCTCTTAGCTTGTTAGTTCTTCGTCGAATTTTGTATTAGGACTATGAGAGTAATTTAGATCTTGTTTAGGACTTTTTTATATTTTCTTTTAGGGCAGAATAGTATCGGACTAGCCGTTTGCAACTCTCATGCTAGGCTAGGGATCTATTCTGAATAAAATTTATTCGTGATTTTAACATAAGACTGACCTCTCTTTCTTCCTTATTTTGTTACCAATGCATCCCTCTGAGCTATTTAAAGATCGAACCTCACCAATTCCCGATACCCCCGAGTGCAGACCTTTGTGCATTACCAGCCTATGAATGTATCGTCCCCTATACTTGTGTGTTAACTGGAAGAGGGTCTCAGAGGGGTCATTTGAAACCGGTGGCTCCCCGAAACCTTCGGCCAGCGGGCACAATATTTACTTCCATTTTTGAGAAATTCAAAAATCTGCTTCCCCCAAATTGAAGATAAGGAATCAAAGAATATATTAAAACGCAGTCGTGTAGCCCCGTGTACTTGAGGTGTATGTAGAATCTGTCTGATAACCAGTGTTAATGGTGATGGCTGTATTAGTGTGAGTTATCTGTAATTCAACGGAAAGGACTGCAGACGATCAATATTTCAAGCAGTTCCTACTTTTGCTACGAAATGCTACCGACAACGACACCTAGCTGTGGACATGGCTACTAGATGCCATCGTTGCCAGCACCTGGCAGTGAACGTTGGAACTAATATAGCCTTATCGTGTTGGACTGCCGAAGCCTCCGTGGCTTAGGCGGCAGCACGCGGGCCTCTCACCGCTGGGTCCGTGGTTCAAATCCCGGTCACTCCATGTGAGATCTGTGCTGGACAAAACGGAGGCAGACAGGTTTTTCTCCGGGTACTCCGGTTTTCCCTGTCAAAATTTCATTCCAGAAACACTCTCCACTATCACTTCATTTCATCTGTCATTCATTTAATCATTGCCCCAGAGGAGTGCGTCAGGCCTCGGCAGCCGGCACAGTTCATATCCTCGCCGCTAGATGGGGGCTTCATTCATTCCATTCCTGACCCGGTCGGAGACTGGAAGCAGGCTGTGGATTTTCTTTTTTCGTGTCGGACTGCCAACTCCAAGTTTGCAGGTTCGCTCCTGGCCATGGTAAGTGATATCTGAAAGGCGACAAAAATCACGACACGTATGCCATATGTTGTTTGCATGTTAAAGAACCCATTTGAATTCAGTAGGCCGTGTTCATAATGGCAAAATTAATCTCTGGATTTTTCGCCAAAACAAAAAATTCCTCCTTTCTCTACTAGAAAGCGCTATAGCAGGCTGTTCCGATTCCGCGAGTACTCAGCAGTGATGCTCGAAGAGGGACTGGGGTTGATGGCCAATACATCACTGGGCGAAGGTCATAGCACAAGTCCATGCGCTTCCTGCCAGTCTTGATATATCCACTGCGCAGAGACGGCAGCCCTCACAGCACAGCTGTGTTCCATGTTGCAGGTTTACTCACGTAAGGCGGCGAGTACTCCACTGCTCACTGGGGAGCTGCTCGGCAGGAACAGCCTGCGCTATAGTGACAATGAGCTTAGATATCTAACCTCCTTGTATTTCATAGTGCTCCAAGGAACAACCCAATTTGACATCCTACCTGCCCTCTGGGCGCAAATAACAAATCTTGCACCCGGCATCCGAGGCCATACGATATTATTATTAATATTATTATTATTATTATCATCATTTTAATTGATCTTGTCGACTTCGTCGTTACGCCGGGGTCTGGCGTTCCGTTACGGTGACAGGACGAAATGTACCCAGATGCGCTGAGGTGTGTGACGTCATAGTAACGCTTCGTGCATGTGTTCCCCGACAATCTCTAATTCGTTAGTATAAGACAAAAATCCCCGATTCTTGGATGTCACGGGTAATCTCGAGAACCACTGGATGGATTTTGATGCGGTTTTCACCATTCTGTAAAGGATATCTCGAGGAAAGATTCTGTAGAAAATAAATTATGTATGATCAAAGGAAGCAAAGCAGTAACGATTTCAGTGAAAAGGTCGAAAACAAACTTGGCGTCCATGCGCTTCTTAAGCTTACGCTGGGCAAACCGTTAAAAATTTCAATATACTATGAGCGTAAGAATTGGTCTGCATGAAAAGTTCTACAAAACAGTCCACGAGAGCATATCTCTATCTTCAATACATCGCCCACTTTAAGTGTTTTTAGACTGGGTGGAAGGGGCACGTCCCCGCGCGCTCTGGTGAGCGTGACGGCATCCCGCGCGCTTGGTTAGCACTTGCCGTGCAAGCCTTTCTAACATTTTTCAGCATTTGTAGCATTTAAAATTCTAAAAGGAAGCTTGTAGTTTAACGTGACCGTTAATCTTGAGATCATGAGCCACGGGACCTCCTTTTTACGTGGAATCCGAACCAAAGAACATGGCTTTTCACTTCGAAAATCTCACATGCATTGACCGGGAATCGAACCCGGACCGCCTTGGTGAGAGGCATACAGCTAGACCGCTAAGCCACCACGCCCCCTAACAAATTCTAGCTTCCACTAGTGTATTATTGGAAGGTTGTCTTTCATGCCATAAATCTATGATATGGGAGCGCCAACTTTACTTCCCCTCCGAAGGAAGCCATAGCGAGAGATTTTTAACGCTCTTAAAAATCCGACGACTTCAGCCGGGTTTGAACCCGCGATCTTGGGCATAGAAGCTCAGCATGCTACCAACTACGCCACCGAAACCGCAAAATAAAACTGTAGTGTAATTTCAATCTGTAGAACAAATTCCATTTTGTAACAAGTAGTTCCCTGAAGAACTATACAGCCTATTTTCATATATCCTACTCATGTTAATTGCCTGTATCAACATACAAAATTTCAGTTTGATTGCTGCAATAGATTCGTAGATATTGAGAACCGTCTAAATAATTCGGATGGTCGCCATGTTGGAATTTTATTATGTAGCTCTTAGAGTTATGTACTAATACATGAAGATTATTTTGTTGGTGTAGTTTTCAAACTTCAATCGCATGATTAGGACACAAGAAATGAAAATCAGCTTTAAAAATTTCGCACAGCTGCTATCTTGTAGTTATGAAAACAATTGAAATAAGTTAGATGCCAGTGGATTAAAATTTGTATAAGCATTTACCGTACCAAAATTTACTGCACTCGGATGGTTAAATCACGAGAAACGTCCATTTAAATATTTATATTTCGCGTCGCCGCCATGTTGGATTTGTGGTCACCAAGTTATTGAAAGTCCCATAGCTGAACTTATGTTCATAGGCTCTATCTGCATACAATATTTTAGTTTGTTTCCTACCATAGATCAATAGATATTGAGAACCGTCTAAATACTGTATTTCGGTTGGTCGCCATGTTGAATTCTTTTATATGTAGTCCATAGAGTTATATAATATTAGATGAGGACAACGTGTAGGTTCATTATTAAAACGTTGACTTCGATCGCATGATTAATACACAAGAAATAAAAACTTAATTTTGAAATTGCGCACAGCCTCCATCTTGAGATTATGTGAACAATTGAAGTAAATTAGATGCCAGTGCATTACAGTGTGTATAAACATATACTGCAGCATATTTCACTGCGCTCAAATGGTGAAATCGGGATAAAAGTCTATTTGAATGTTTCACCTTCGCTTAGCCGCCATGTTCGTTTTGTACTCTACAGATTTTTGAACGTCTCATAGCTGATCTTCTAGTAGTACCCTTTATCACCGTACAAATATTCAGGGTGATATGAGTAATAGTTTCGGAGATGGAGAATGCCGGTGAAATAATTCGCATTGCCGCCATGTTAGATAAGTGACACGTAATAACATTTTAAGGGCACGGTCGGGGTCGTTCAAAGTAGTACTATGACCTTGCCGAGTTTTATTTAAATTGCTCCAGCCGTTTAGAAGTTATTAGAGGGGTGTAGTCACACACCAACGGACTAAAGGTGATCTCATAAGCCCTTTTTTTTCATAAAATGAAAATAGGCTAACAAGGTATTTTATCAAAATATCACTTAAACCGGAAGTAATTTTCAAACTCTTATTTTTAAGAATAATAGAGCTTTTCAAAACATGAACTCTGACACTTTTCCGCTTCTTCCAGCTTTTCAACGTTTACCACAATTGTCAAAATAGCTACGTTATTGCTAAACTGGATGTAAGATTTTTGAGGTGAGAAAGTTTGGAATCTACTTAAAAATGGGCTCCATGACTTATAATCGCTTACTTCTTGCTTTGTTTACCACCAATTGTTCGACAGTTGTCCTCTATCATACAGTCCACCTGCTGCGGTATTCATCGGACGCTGAGATCATTAACTTGGTTGCAGTTGCCAGCACTGCTAATGGGAGTTTCTTTAATTAAACTTGACATAGAAGTTAACATGTTCATCAAGAGAATTAATAAAACGCTTGTTTAAATATATCATACTTTAACTTGTTGAAGTTAGCAGCTTGTACAAGACATGTTTCACTATTATTACGTTTCCTGGGAGACAGTTCTAATATTAATTAGTTCATTAATGTATGTCGTACGAGAGGATTATTCTCAGAGCCGTAGCCAGAGAGAGTTCACCTCCATGAGCAGTCGCGTAGCGCACTTCTTGGTGATTCTCTCACGAGCAAAGCATTTGGGATCCTTAAACAAGTATTTCCATAAAGAACTAAACAGCCTAATTTCATATATCCAAGTGGTCTTTTCTATTGAAACTCTCCTGCATGTTAAAGGGATTTTCCATGTGATATACTAAATAACTTTTGGCTGTATACCAACACCATTACAATGAGAAGTTATGTGATAGAATATAATTATAATACCAGTGATTAGGATCCCCCACACGAGATGGCATCTAGCTGTAATGAACCACGGGAGTTAATTATTTGAAAAATCAAATCCACGGCTTCTATGATTTACGAAAAGTAAGCTACATAATGTATTGCCATTAGATCATGGTTGTTATCATAGCCCAGCATTATTATGAATATATCTTTCAATTGCCTAAATAAGATACAAGACATAAAACAAGTAGTTCCCTGAAGAACTTAATAGCCTATTTTCATATATCCCACTTACGTTAATTGCCTCTATCAACATACAAAATTTCAATTTGATTGCTCTAATAGATTCGTAGATATTGAGAACCGACTATATATTGCGGATGGTCGCCATGTTGGATTTGTATATATTGAACCCTTGCAAAGAAGCATATGAGACTCAGATTCGGGGCGTAACAGGTCATATTCGTAAGTTGCTGTCAGGGCGCTTCATTAACTTGCAGGGTAACATATAACAAAATAACATGCAGGAAAGAGTGAAGCCAGGGTTAAAACAACTGAATTTAATAACAAAACACCATATTTACACATAAACAATTAACAACAAAACTCCCAACTGACTCCCGCTTAATAAAAATGCCAAACAAACTTAGGCGATATCTCTGGAGAGATTAATTACCTGGACCAAGTGTCCTTAAATAAAAGATGCAAAAGTGACCATATAAGTGCGTACGCCGTTCTACATGCATCACGATGTGTACTTTGAATGCGTGATTCGTTATCATCCAGAGTGACCCTTCAAACAACGAATCCGCATTTCCTAGAGCTAGACCGACACAAGGGAACACAACTACAATACTTAAATTAAACCGACACTTCCTAAATCTACTATAAACAAACACAAAATTTCCGTGTGAAATAGGACTTGAATTGCCGTAGCAACATTTACTGCCTAAAATCTTAGGACTTCTCACACAAATCAACACAAGTACATTAACACGTGACCAATAGAAAATACTCAAATGACCGCTGTCAAAATTTACAAATACTCTACCACTACACCACACGGGTGTGACAAACAAAATTACATGAAATCGAGTCATCAACAAAGCAATAGGCAAACAGCCAACATTTACGTTAATCACAATATTCTATCTATACAAGGTACAACAATCCGTTACACACATGGCGAAATCCCCAATTAATTATGGCTTAAAAATTAGCCATCACAATGAACAGGTTTGCTGCATGAAAGCTTACAGGGTTCAGTCGGGCAAATAGGACTGCCTATCAAAAATAAGTCACAGGCAAAACGGGCGGTTTGTGGAACTCTGCATGTCTGTCAACCCACGTGTCAATAACCTCGACCTCCCAGAACATGGGGTCGAACCTCGAAGAAATGTGCCCCAAAGCACAATAATACGTGTGTGTCAGAAAAACATATGGACAAGAATCAGCAGTCTCCCAAGAGCACTCTGTCTTTCCATCTAAAAAATACAACAGCAGCAAAAATATATACGGGCGGTAGGACAACTACCCCCTCCTCACGTAGAATCAACACACACTAGACACATCAACACACACTTAATCACACGTATGGGTTGTGACAGACCCTGAAATAAAAGACACAAATAATATCCACATGCTGGCGCCATCGTTCTATGCCGTGACTAGTCGCCTGAAAAGGACTCAAGAAAAATCTATCAAAATTAGAACGAAGGTGTTCTACAATTACTTTTAAGTTGGTGCACTCGGCTACCCTAACATGAATAATAACCTGTTCAGCAAAATGTTTACAATCATTTCCTCCCATTCCTATTTCAAAATATTAACGTTAATAATGCACCATTTATCGAATGTAACGGGTTCCGCAATTGCAAGGATAAAAATCACGCACGCACGCCGCGTACATTACACATGACTCAAGAAAAAATAACAAAATATCAACAAACACTTTGGCCACGCGCCAACGGACATTTAAACATATAGTGTCGGTACAAGAAAAACAGCTAAAAACAAGAACGAAAAACATGACTATTTACAAAGTTCCCCGGCCAAATCTAACTACATAATTGAAATAATCCAATTTTAGTACATCACCGTTTCTGCATGTAGGACTAAGGACATCCTTCTCAACCCATTGCCCTATGGACAATTTAGCACTTCATGGTAGTCGTCTGCGTTGATTTCTTGAAGCTCATCCCAACTTCCAACCACGTGCTGATCATCTTGGTCTCGACTCCTTGGCAGAAAAGTTCAATGTTAAATATTTGCCTATCTATAATCGCTTGCAGGCTACTCAGTTCACCCACAATTGTCCTACTGCGATTAATAGCGAAGACTGGCCCTAATTATATCGCACAGACGCACTATAAAAACACACATACAATACACACAATTTATACATAAAATATACATCTCGAGTCCGCGCCACTGGCTCGTTAACAAGTTCAAAATCCTGGCTGCACCAGCAGTCGCTATCTCGTCTGGTATTTCCGTCCCGTCTTATGGACTTCGGTTCTGGTAAGCGCTAATGAGGGTGATACGATACTTCCCCCTTAAAGTTGAACTCGTCGTCTTTAAAAGAATGTTACAGTTTATCACGCGCTGGCGTGAAATATTTAGATCACACAACTTAGTTGATTTTAGAACAGAATGTAATAGCTTTTAAAATTCGATACTGCAAACGCTGCGACTTTAGCTTCCCAGAGCTCATAAATAAATTAGCTTCACTGATTTTAGAGCGTAAAAATCACATTTTAAACTGGCGTGGAGTATACCTCTGAAGGCTCCACAGGATAATACTTAGATAAATTCGAGCGTCAAAATCACTCTCCAAACTGGCGTGGAGTATGCCTCTGAAGGCTCCACAACTGAGTACTTCGATTGGCGTCAGGCCAAACTATTTATGAGAAACTGACAAGGGCGGTGGAGTGGGGCGGAGTCGGATAAAAACTTCCAGAGTTTTTGTCTCACAAAGATGGGGCTAGTGTCATTCTTCTCCAAATAAATCCAACGTCTCAAATTACTCGAGCGGAGATTAATCCGTTCGGCAGTTCCTTAGATACACACTTCCGCGCGCTTTTTACTACTGACGCCGTCCACCTCGTGGTCACGGCTTGGTCTCTTGCGATTGGCTGATTCAATCGTATGTTCGTTGAGAGGACCTCGTGATTCTTCCTTTATGTCTCCAGTTTTGGTACAGTGGTTGCACAATTTGGCCTTGAACTCGACTAATTCTGGCCGTCCCCAGGAATAGCTACCAACTTAGCTTCTGTTGCAACCATTACGAAATACTGGCCTCCCTAATATCCAAGTCGACTTCCTTATGTGCTGCCTGGGCCGTAGTAATAATAATAATAAATATGAATACTTATTTATCGAAGATCAATAAGGGTTCATTTATCCTCAGCAAGGTTTTGAAATTCGAAACAATTTATTGGTTTGGATTTCAAAAACAAAATCCACTGTAGTAACAACACATCTCTTTAAATCTCACTCAGCTGCTCGAGTGTATGCCCCTCTGACTAAATTAGTGTGCTCCCTTCTCGCTGGAATGTCATTCATATTTTCAATAGGTCTCCCCCTTCTCCTCACGTATTTGCCACTCCCGTCGTCTCAGCTGCTCGTTGTTTACAAACAAAATGCGTGCTCACGCGCTCCCCGTGGATTTGAGTGTTTGCTCTCAAAAAAATATATAAATTTCTGGCAATACAGAATCTGCACATATCATCTTTCCTAATCATCAAATGGTTCCCTTCTGTAGTACGGTTTCAAATTGGCGCTATTAAAAACAGATTTTGCACCAGTGCTCACTTCTTCTAATCTGTAGGCATTGTTACCCAGATTCTTAATTACCCGGAACGGGCCAATGAATTTCGGACAGAACTTGGCGAAGACTTTGTTCTTAGGGTCGGAGATCGGTGGTCTACGAACCAGCACTAATTCTTGTTCTTGTAACTCTCGGTGAAACTTCTTTCCTCGGTACCGTCTCAGCCTTCGGTCCGCTTGGTTCCTCATGTGCTCCCTCGTTCGCTGGATTCGCAAATCATGCGCTAATAATGGATCCCTTGGGCAAGGAATGATCTTGTCCCAAGTTCTTTCCGGCAATCTGTTGTGGTGTACAATCAGTGGGACTTGACCCGTCGACTCGTGCTTAGTAGTGTTCATGCACATCTCAATTTCCCCTACTTTGTCTACCCATTTATTGTGTTCGTTAGGAATCATTACACTGTAGTATTTAGCGACACAGCGAATTGTTCTTTCGCTCGGATTTCCACAAGGATGACGAATACTTGAAAATATGTGTTTTATTCCTAGGCTCTCCAAACCTTGCCTAAAAACATTGCTTGTGAAATAGGTACCGTGATCTGATAGAATGGATTCCGGCTTCCCAAGCATCGGAATGACTTTGTTCTTAATTCGACTAAGGACTTGTCTTGACGTCGTCTTCTGTATAGGACATAGCACGACCATCTTCGAAAATACATCGACACATACCAAGAGGTGTCGGCATCCACGCTTTCCTTTTACTAAAGGACCAAAGCAATCAATCGCGAGCATCTCGCATGGTTTCTGCGGTAATAGTGGTCTTGGAGGTTGTTTCAGAATAAAGTTGTTCGGCTTTGTGCGCTGACAAGCGTCACACGTTCTAATTACTTCAACAATGGTGAATCTCATCTTGGGCCAAGTAAAGGTCTCCCCTATCGTAGCTTCAGTCTTATCCGTGCCGATATGTGCTAGGCTCTCGTGAACATGCCAAGTTAATCCCCTCTGTAGTGATGCTGGAACTAAGATCCGCAGTTTAGTATGATGCTCATCCACGTACTTATGTAACAAGTTATTCAAGTAGTGAAATCTCGCTTGTTTAGCACTGGCTTCCCGGTACTCCGGTGAATTTGGTTGTAACTCCTTCCTATAGAATTTTATCATCATCATCATCCATGGGTCAGCTTCTTGCTCCTTCCGAATATCCTTCAATCTTGCCAAAAACTCACGAGCCTTAGGTGTCAAGGTAATATTGTGAACTTCCGCTGTTACTTCGTTTCCGTCCTCAGGGTTTCTACTCAAGGCATCTGGTATGACGTTCAATTTCCCAGGACAATGCTCTATTGTGATGTCAAACTGCTGTATGTAGATGGACCAGCGCGTAACTCTCTCACTTGCTATTGTTGTCTTAAATAAAAATGTCAGTGCATGGTGGTCGGTTCTAACAATGATGGAATAACCATAGATCATCTTGCGCCACTGTTGGAGAGAATATAGAATTGCTAGTAGCTCAAGTTCCGTAACTGTGTAGTTCCTCTCATGTTTCCGTAATTTACGACTCGTGAATGCCAAATAGGATTCCTTCTTGGGTTCTTCAGCGTCCTCTTGGTACAGCATAGCACCAATCCCAATTAACGAAGCATCTGCTTGAATGATAAATTGTTTCTCAAAATCCGGATATCCAAGTTTCACACAGTTTTCCAATAAATCCTTCGTTGCTTTAAAAGACCTGTCGCACTCCTCGTTCCACGACCATCGATTCGCTTTCTTCAACATCTCCTGCATAGGCGCTACTGTTTCTGTGTAACCAGGGCAATTTTCTTTGAAGAAACCTGTCACTCCCAAAAATGCTCTAACATGTTTGACTTTGGTAGGTGTGGGAAATTTCTTAATAGCATCAATCTTGGCTGGATTAGGCCGCACGCCCTCGACATCAATTATATGTCCCAAATATAAAATTTCGCTCTGGCAAAAATGTGACTTTTTTAAGTTGATCTTGAAGTTCATGGTTCTCAGGTTGTCCAGCAGTTTATTTAAATTTATCAAGTGTTCTTCCATTGTCTCAGAAGCGATTAATATGTCATCAACATATCTCGTGGTGAAGTTCTTGACCTCCTCAGTCAGATTTCTATCGAGTGCTCTAATGAGTGCACATCCCGCAGTTTTCACGCCAAAGGGCATTCGACACCAGATATAACTTTGATTATCGAATAAAAATCCCGTCAACAGTTGGGATTTTTCTTCAAGTTCAAGATGGTGGAAACTATTCGTCAAATCAACACTTGAGTATATCTTCTTCCCACGGAAGCCTTTCAAAACATCTTTGATCCTCGGTGCTTGGTCGTGCTCAACTAGCAGTTTGCTATTTAAAACTCGCGCGTCTAGGCATAGCCTAATTGATCCGTTTGGCTTGGTCACAGCCAATATTGCGTTCAGATAAGGAGTTGCAGCTTTCCTTATCATGCCAGAATCTAATAAGTTAGTAATAATATCCTTCACCTGAGAAAAATGCTTCTCTGGGATCGGGTACAATTTACTTTTAAATGGGGTCCAATCTGTTACCTGCATCGCATATTGAAAATTTAAAACTTTCCCAGGTACGGTGTCAAAAGCTTCTTTATGTAATCTTAAAATTTCTTCCAATCTTCTTCTGTCAGATTCCCCTACGATGGCTTCCTTAAGTCGCTCCTGAAGTAGAATTTCGAATTTGGTTCCGCCCATTTCTTCTTCCGCCAAATGCACCCAAAGTTCCTGCGAAATATCTCGGCTGTCCATTTCTAGCACTGCTGTCTGGTTAACTTGCTCTCCCCTCAAGATCTTATCTCCGGCCTCATTAGTGCATTCCTCAACAACCCAAGTATTGGCCTCTCTCTCCAGCGGATTCTCTTCCATGTTTAAACCCACATGATCCAATCCTTCTACTTGTTTGAAGCTTACAGTATTGTTATGTAAATCAATTACAGCATGAAAATCGCAGATGAAGTTGGCTCCTAAAATTATATTGTAGTTCATCTTCGGAATAACAATGAATGTTTGTGAAAAAGTATGGTTCAATATTTCCAGATCTAGAAATGCTTGCTGATTACAATTCATAGTTTTGTCAGGAATGACACCTCTGACTTTCATGAGCGGTACCGGCATAATAGGAACAGTCTGTTTTCTTGCTATTTCTTTAATCAAAATTTCAGTGACTAAGCTCACCTGGCTACCTGTATCAATCAAACATCTCACCCTCATACCTCCAATATGCGCGTAAATAATTGGTAGCTGTCTGATAACATTTTCACGGTTCTTCACCACTTCCTCCAGGCAGTCGTCTGGGAATGCTACCCACTCCTCTATATTGGCCACTATCATCTCTTCTTGCTCCCTGGCGATCTCCGTTTCTAGCCTATCTCCTTTCAGTTCATTTGGGTTTTTTTTTATCCCGGGCCCCATTAGATGTGTTTCGCCGGTTATCATTCTGTCGCTCCTGTTGCCTCAGTAAACTCTCTGCTCCTTCTCCTTGATGGTTGTCTGGGCTCTGTCTGTTCGCCATGGCACGCCCCCACTTCTCCTTCTCCGCTTCTTCATTACTTAATTGATCCAAGTATTTACGGGATTCAATATATCGTTCGTCCCAGTTACTCCTATAATCTCCTCTGTTTTCTTGGCGATAGTCCCTGCCGTTACTCCATCTACCATCTCCATTTCTTTGGTAAGGTCTACCTTGTCTCTGGTTTCCCCTCCAATTCGTGTATTCCCGCTGGTACGTCCACTGATTATTTTGATTTTGGTTATTCTGATGATATCTCCCGCGGTTATTCTGATAATTCTGATTGTTGTTATGGAACTGGTTTCGGCCGTCAAAATCTTGTCTTCTTGGCGTGAACTGTGTCCCTGTGGACTGTGTCTTACTTTGGTTTCCCTGGCCGTGGTTATTTTGGAGTCCCTGAACTACCTCTGCCGTGTTGACACATTCCAAATTCCTTCTTCCTGTCTGTGGGCTTACCATACTCGTCTCATCTAAGTGTCTGAGTAATTCTTCGGCTTGGACTGCGGTCTGAATGTTTCCTGCGACTAATAATTGTTGGATATGCATTGGGAGTTGTTTTCCGATGGTTAGAACCATATTCGGCTCGCTAGGCGGGTCATCAAAATCTCTGAATTTGACCAATTGCTGACTGAAGAATTCTGAAAAACGGGTTGGATGTGTACTGTGGTATTTGCGCGTGTACAGGTCCATTCTTAACCCTTGCTGTAACGAGGGACTCCAAAACTTCTTCAAAAACGCCTCGCGGAATTGAGTCATGTCTGTAAATGTGTACTTGAAACTTAAAAACCAGGTCAGGCTAGGTCCTTCTAAAAATTTCTCCACCAGTCTTAATTGTTTCTCCGGGCCGATGTGTTGGTCATTAAAGTAGTCAGTTAATTGCCGTAGAAATGCTTTGGGAGTGGTTCCTGAATGTTCTTTAAACTTATCGGGCTTAAAATCATTACCCCGAATGACTTAGATGACTTGGGCTGGTGCCAAGTTCAGTTGCGGAGTTGAAGTCTCCCCCCTGTACTGCTGGAATGCATTAGTCGTTAGTCTGGGACTTTGACCCCGACTCGTGTCCTCAGCCAACTTCGAACCTGCCGGACTTCCAATACTTGTTTGCTTTTCCGGAATATTTTCGTTTGAAAATAATGTCGCATTCTCTAACGATCTAATCTCGTTTTTTATGATTAATTCTGAGTGTTCCTGTAATTTCGACTTCATATTTTCCTCCAGTGCCTGCATTCGCTTTAAAACTGCCAGCCTGTCTTCCTTATTCGCATGAGCCTGCTGGTCCCAATCTCGCCGGATCCTACTTTTTAAGCTATTTATTTTCTCCTCGTTCCTCTCCTGACTTTTCTCTAGCTCTTCACGTATCCGTTCCTGCGTTTTTACTAGTTGTTCCTCCAAATTATCCTGAGTTTTGACGAGCTGCTCCCCTACTTCTTGTCTTATGACCTCCTGTGTGTTTATTAGCTGGCCTTCCATTTCTTTTCTTATGATCTCTTGTGTTCTGCCTAATTGCTCCTCTAAATTTTCCCGCAAGTGTATCCGCTCGGTTTCAGCCTTAACTTCGACTTTATCTATTTCATTTATTAATTCCAGCACGTTGTTATCTACCGAATTAATTTGCTGCTGTAGTTTCTCTTGGGTTTCCTTCACTCCCGCGGTGTTACTGACACATGCTGCCTCTATCTGCTTGAGTTTATCTGCCACCATCTCGTCAAATTGTACTAATTTGTTATCAAATTTCGCCTCCAATTTCTTCATTTCGCCTAACTGTTTGATGTTATTTTCCGCAACCTCGCCTGCCAGTTTCTCTACTTTTTTAACGCTCTGATTAATGTCATTAGTGATTTTTCCTAATTGTTCGGTTTGTGCCGTTTGTGTTACCGCCTGTTCCGACAATTTGTGATTGAGTTCATTTAATTGTTTGTCCGTGTCTAATTTCTGGACTTCTAATTGGACCGAAATGTTACCGCTCATATCAAGTAATTGTTTTTCGCAGTTCTTTAATTGTTTATCTGTTTTCGCGGACATCTGTTCTAATTGTTTTTCGCTATGCTCGCGCTGAGCTTCTAATTGTTCTTTTAATTGTTCTTCCGTCTTTACGGACATCTGCACTAATTGTTCTTCCGTTTTCGCGGACATTTGTTCTAATTGTTTTTCACTTTTCGCGGACATTTGGATCGACATCTGTTCTAACAATGCCTTTATCTCATCAACACTCGCCATATCACACACAAAATATATTCAGAGAAAAACAGGGTTATGGGCTAAGGTTTCAGCCCTATACGCACATACATGTCACACATTTAAATATTACTGGCTCTAATTTAATGAAAATTTCAGTAACAAAATTTACTGAATACAATGACATTTATTCCCAAACAACAAAATAACCCCTAGTGATCTGCTTCTAAATTCCTAACCAACAGAATTTACGAAACACCAATTAACCGAAGTCAATTAAATGTCAAATATAAGGCAACATCTTCCTGCTTTGACTGAGTTCATTAATAATGCAAATTTCTACTTTTAATGTGGGCGCCAGAACAAGTTTATAACAAATACCAAATCAAATTCTAACCTTGTTCAATATTTCTAACTTTAGGAACTCAGTGATTTTACTAATGCACATGGCGGTACAACATCGCCTCCATTTACTGAATTTACATGTCCGCTTGACCTGGCATCATTTCTCAACGAAATAAGTATGAGATCAGCGAAGCAACAACAACAACAATCCCCACTTGGGCAGCCATTTTTGTTTTATGAACCCTTGCAAAGAAGCATATGAGACTCAGATTCGGGGCGTAACAGGTCATATTCGTAAGTTGCTGTCAGGGCGCTTCATTAACTTGCAGGGTAACATATAACAAAATAACATGCAGGAAAGAGTGAAGCCAGGGTTAAAACAACTGAATTTAATAACAAAACACCATATTTACACATAAACAATTAACAACAAAACTCCCAACTGACTCCCGCTTAATAAAAATGCCAAACAAACTTAGGCGATATCTCTGGAGAGATTAATTACCTGGACCAAGTGTCCTTAAATAAAAGATGCAAAAGTGACCATATAAGTGCGTACGCCGTTCTACATGCATCACGATGTGTACTTTGAATGCGTGATTCGTTATCATCCAGAGTGACCCTTCAAACAACGAATCCGCATTTCCTAGAGCTAGACCGACACAAGGGAACACAACTACAATACTTAAATTAAACCGACACTTCCTAAATCTACTATAAACAAACACAAAATTTCCGTGTGAAATAGGACTTGAATTGCCGTAGCAACATTTACTGCCTAAAATCTTAGGACTTCTCACACAAATCAACACAAGTACATTAACACGTGACCAATAGAAAATACTCAAATGACCGCTGTCAAAATTTACAAATACTCTACCACTACACCACACGGGTGTGACAAACAAAATTACATGAAATCGAGTCATCAACAAAGCAATAGGCAAACAGCCAACATTTACGTTAATCACAATATTCTATCCATACAAGGTACAACAATCCGTTACACGCATGGCGAACTCCCCAATTAATTATGGCTTAAAAATTAGCCATCACAATGAACAGGTTTGCTGCATGAAAGCTTACAGGGTTCAGTCGGGCAAATAGGACTGCCTATCAAAAATAAGTCACAGGCAAAACGGGCGGTTTGTGGAACTCTGCATGTCTGTCAACCCACGTGTCAATAACCTCGACCTCCCAGAACATGGGGTCGAACCTCGAAGAAATGTGCCCCAAAGCACAATAATACGTGTGTGTCAGAAAAACATATGGACAAGAATCAGCAGTCTCCCAAGAGCACTCTGTCTTTCCATCTAAAAAATACAACAGCAGCAAAAATATATACGGGCGGTAGGACAACTACCCCCTCCTCACGTAGAATCAACACACACTAGACACATCAACACACACTTAATCACACGTATGGGTTGTGACAGACCCTGAAATAAAAGACACAAATAATATCCACATGCTGGCGCCATCGTTCTATGCCGTGACTAGTCACCTGAAAAGGACTCAAGAAAAATCTATCAAAATTAGAACGAAGGTGTTCTACAATTACTTTTAAGTTGGTGCACTCGGCTACCCTAACATGAATAATAACCTGTTCAGCAAAATGTTTACAATCATTTCCTCCCATTCCTATTTCAAAATATTAACGTTAATAAAGCACCATTTATCGAATGTAACGGGTTCCGCAATTGCAAGGATAAAAATCACGCACGCACGCCGCGTACATTACACATGACTCAAGAAAAAATAACAAAATATCAACAAACACTTTGGCCACGCGCCAACGGACATTTAAACATATAGTGTCGGTACAAGAAAAACAGCTAAAAACAAGAACGAAAAACATGACTATTTACAAAGTTCCCCGGCCAAATCTAACTACATAATTGAAATAATCCAATTTTAGTACATCACCGTTTCTGCATGTAGGACTAAGGACATCCTTCTCAACCCATTGCCCTATGGACAATTTAGCACTTCATGGTAGTCGTCTGCGTTGATTTCTTGAAGCTCATCCCAACTTCCAACCACGTGCTGATCATCTTGGTCTCGACTCCTTGGCAGAAAAGTTCAATGTTAAATATTTGCCTATCTATAATCGCTTGCAGGCTACTCAGTTCACCCACAATTGTCCTACTGCGATTAATAGCGAAGACTGGCCCTAATTATATCGCACAGACGCACTATAAAAACACACATACAATACACACAATTTATACATAAAATATACATCTCGAGTCCGCGCCACTGGCTCGTTAACAAGTTCAAAATCCTGGCTGCACCAGCAGTCGCTATCTCGTCTGGTATTTCCGTCCCGTCTTATGGACTTCGGTTCTGGTAAGCGCTAATGAGGGTGATACGATACTTCCCCCTTAAAGTTGAACTCGTCGTCTTTAAAAGAATGTTACAGTTTATCACGCGCTGGCGTGAAATATTTAGATCACACAACTTAGTTGATTTTAGAACAGAATGTAATAGCTTTTAAAATTCGATACTGCAAACGCTGCGACTTTAGCTTCCCAGAGCTCATAAATAAATTAGCTTCACTGATTTTAGAGCGTAAAAATCACATTTTAAACTGGCGTGGAGTATACCTCTGAAGGCTCCACAGGATAATACTTAGATAAATTCGAGCGTCAAAATCACTCTCCAAACTGGCGTGGAGTATGCCTCTGAAGGCTCCACAACTGAGTACTTCGATTGGCGTCAGGCCAAACTATTTATGAGAAACTGACAAGGGCGGTGGAGTGGGGCGGAGTCGGATAAAAACTTCCAGAGTTTTTGTCTCACAAAGATGGGGCTAGTGTCATTCTTCTCCAAATAAATCCAACGTCTCAAATTACTCGAGCGGAGATTAATCCGTTCGGCAGTTCCTTAGATACACACTTCCGCGCGCTTTTTACTACTGACGCCGTCCACCTCGTGGTCACGGCTTGGTCTCTTGCGATTGGCTGATTCAATCGTATGTTCGTTGAGAGGACCTCGTGATTCTTCCTTTATGTCTCCAGTTTTGGTACAGTAGTTGCACAATTTGGCCTTGAACTCGACTAATTCTGGCCGTCCCCAGGAATAGCTACCAACTCAGCTTCTGTTGCAACCATTACGAAATACTGGCCTCCCTAATATCCAAGTCGACTTCCTTATGTGCTGCCTGGGCCGTAGTAATAATAATAATAAATATGAATACTTATTTATCGAAGATCAATATGTAGGTCTTAGAGTTATGTACTGTTACATGACGATTATTGTGTACGTGTAGCATTAAAACTTCAATCGCATGATTAGGACAGAAGAAGTAAAAACAAATTTTAAAATTTCGCACAGCTGCCATCTTGTTGGTAAGGAAACAATGGAAATAAATTAGATGCCAGTGGATTACCATTTGTATAAGGATTTACTGTACCAAGTTTCACTGCACTCGGACGGTTAAATTGTGCGAAACGCCCATGTGAATATTTATACTTCGTGTCGCCGCCATGTTGGATTTGTGATCACCAGGTTATTGAAAGTCTTATAGGTGAACTTATGTTAATAGCCCCTATGAACATAAAAAAAAATCAGTCTGATTGCTATAATATATTCGTAGATATTCAGAGCCGTCTAAATGTTTCGGAAGGTCGCCATGTTGGATTTTTAAATGTATAGGCCATAGAGTCATGTACCATTAAAGGAAAATTATTGCGTAGGTTCATTATTCAAACTTTCACTTCGAACGCATGATTACGATACAAGATATAAAAACTTAATTTTAAAATTCACACAGCCGCCATCTTGAGGTTTTGTAAACAATTGAACCAAATTAGATATCAGTGCATTACAATGTGTATAAACATTTCCTGTACCAAGTTTCATTGCGTTTGGATCATTAAATCACGAGAAAAGTCTATTTAAAATTTTCAACTTCGCATGGCCGCCATATTCGTTTTTTAGTTAACCGGTTTTCGAAAGTCTTATAGATGAACTTCCAGTAGTGTCCTTTATCTCCGTACAGAATATCAGGGTGATAACGCTAGTAGTTTCAGAGATATAGAATGCCGGTGAAATATTTCGCACAGCCGCCATCTTGAGGTTATGTAAACAATTAAACGAAGTTAGATGTCGGTGCTTTACAATGTGTATAACCTTATACTGTACCAAGTTTTATTGCGTTTGGTTTGTTAAATCGCGAAAAACGTCTAATTAAATGTCGCAAGTTTGCTTGGCCGCCATGTTGGTTTTGTATTTACCAGGTTTTTAAAGTCAAATAAGTGAACTTCTAGTGGTTTCCTTTATCACCATAAAATATTCCAGGGTGATATCGGTAATAGTTTCGGAGATATTGAATGCTGGTGAAATATTTCGCACAGCCGCCATGTTGGATTAGTGAGACGTAACAAAATTTGAAGGGCATGGTCGGGGTCGTCCGAAATAGTGCTATGAACTCACCGAGTTTCATTGAAATCGCTTCAGCCGTTTGGAAGTTATTGGGGGGGGGGGGACGACACACACCATCGCGCACAAACAGACAGACACACGGGCAAAAGGTGATCTCATCAGCCTATTTTTTTTTTTTTTTCATAAATGAAAATAGGCTAAAAATACTCAATTGCAGTTTTGTTCCATTTATTGTAGTATATTTTAATTTTCAGTCCATATTTCTTAAAAGTAAATCTGAAGACAGGGTTTATTCCTAGCTCTAGTTGATTGAGAGAATTGCTTGCCACGGTGGGTGATTGGCTATCGTGTCGGTGTAGTAATCCAGAGCTTGCTTACATAACCTTAAGATGGTGGCTGTGCGAAATATTAAAATTACGTTTTTATTTCTTGTGTCCTAATCATGCGATCGAAGTCAACGTTTGAATAATGAACCTACGCAATAATCGTCATCTAATTGTACATAACTCTATGGCTTAGGCTACATATATGAAAATATTTAGACAGTCAGGGCTGTCCCTTCCTACATGTACGGTATTCGCTACCTCCCGTTGATTTATATGCAAGTTTGGCCACACGATTTCCGAGCCTTGCAGTTCAATCTGGTGGCTGATTATTCGCATGTTGTGCTCTTATACAGTAGTACAATGATGGCGCCCGCAAAGTTCCGCCAGCTCGCAAGCATGCTTGGCACCTCGTAAACAGGTTTACAGATAACGGCGAATTTCTCCCTGGGTGACGTTGCAGCATACCGTGTGCTTATATGGAGCACGAAATTTCTGAATGACTCGAAAACGCTACTCCCTAACAGAGGAATACTTCGCAAAACAAGGCACAATGAATACAAGTTGTTGTACAGAAAACATCACTTTAAGGCAATAAATAAACTGTAAAATTGCCCCTAGACTAAACTATTAGGTCAATTCAACTAGCACTTCACAAACTGAAGACACCGGAGATACTGATAGCATATTGCAACATTGCCGTTCTCAGCGCACGTGTTAATTGGGGAATATAAGACTGCGCCTGCCAACGTTATCTTTACCGTCCTAGCCGTGGATTTTAAATGACCACCCTGTATTCTTATTAGACAACATTGGTCTAAACAGGCTTCTGCCAGAACTTAGTAGATATGGCCCAGAGAAATTCCATGACAACTATGGTATGATACCGATTATTACACATCTAGTGGGACGTGGGTCGGCGACCACGGGACGCCAGCTGAGTTCGGCATTGCTTCCACTTACGCCAGGCTCTTCTTCTTCTTCTTCTTCTTCTTCTTCTTCTTTCCTGTCGACCTATCTTGGTCAACTCTTGTTCTCTTCCGACCCCGACGGTATTAGGGTATCTGAGGCCTAGGGAGTCTCTTCCTTTCCCGACTTAATTGGCCCTTCTTTCATCTTTCCTGATCACTCATTCTTCGAGGGGTCAACCTTCTTTTTCATTTCGACATATTTCCATTTATCTTTAAGATCCCCCCACTGTTTTTGTAAATTGGCTCCCCGTGTAACTAAATTACATTTAGTAAGTCTTCTTCCATCCAAATTCCCTTTTGTGAGCATTTTATATCTAAATTGCATTGTGTAAGTATTATCAATTCCAATTGCCTTTTGTATGTATTTTGAATTTCAATTGCATTTTGTAAGTATTTTGAAACTAAACTACATTTCGTGCGTATTTTTCAATCTAACTTGCTTTTGTGAGTATTTTCCATCTAAATTACCTTTTGTAAGTATTTCCACTCTACATTTTGTGAACCTTTTTAATCGAAGTTCCATTTTTCTATCTACCTTGGTTTTCGTTGTGGTTTCCATTTCATAGTAATTTTCGCTCTCACCCAGACCATTAAGGGCCGATAACCTAGATGTTGGGCCCCTTAAAAAAACAATTATCATCATCATCATTACAGTAGTACCTTTGGACGGAGAAAAACCAGAGTAGATACCTACTGCTGTCAGGAGACATTTACGGTGAACCTGTTCATTGACGCATATTGTATGCAATCCCTGTCTCCTTCTCAGAACTCATACGCAGTTTCAATTGCAATAAATCCAGTAATGCATTTGCAGTTATGATTAACCACGCTCCCGATACATGGACTCACAGCACGCTCTGAACATCACAATACCGTATTCAAAGAGTTTATTTTCTCTGTTATTTAGTTCAAAGGTATATTTAGATTCAATTCAACATGCAGCATAAAATCAGTCTAGCATTTATTCATTGATGCGTTCTTTCTACTTCGCAACTGTTCAATATTTTACGCCACCTTCACCATGTGGAATGTGTCATTACTACATTACATGTGTGAGTTTGGAGTGATCCTGTTATCCAATGTCATTAGTTGAACGGATTTTGGTAAAATTCAGTAGAATCGGATCGTCCAGCCTTAAAATTGTATGATAAATATATTATGAT
Source organism: Meconema thalassinum (assembly GCA_946902985.2). Taxonomy (NCBI): domain Eukaryota; kingdom Metazoa; phylum Arthropoda; class Insecta; order Orthoptera; family Tettigoniidae; genus Meconema; species Meconema thalassinum. The sequence continues at coordinate 50,371,001 of OX336393.1, forward strand.
GATGATGATTGTTGTTTTAAGGGGCCTAACATCTAGGTTATCGGCCCCTAATGGTTTGGGTGATAGTGAAAGATGAGATGAGAATGAAAACTATAACTAATACTAACTACAGACTCAGATACTAGATGAAAAATGGTAAACAAATAAAGGATAAGGCAAATAAAGGACAGGTCGAAGAATGAGGATTGAGCGACTTGGAAGGAAGGAGAGCCATGAAAGGCAGATAGGAAAGGGGAAAGAGGAGAGGGCCCGCCCCAAAGTCAGTGGAAAAAGGAAAAAAACGGACCCAGCTCAGGAATCCCTCGGGATTGCCAACTCCCAAACTTACTAACCGTGAGCCCTGAGGGTGTAGCAATATCCAGGGTGCACCAGAAGTGGTGGGGCTAGGCACACCTTGCCTCTATGAGGGTCTTGTGCAGAAGGCAGGAGATATCATGAAAAGAAAAAAAGGCTGACCCCTCGCAGGAGCCAAAAGTTGACCAAGAGAGATCGACAGGAAAGAAGACGGAGAGGAGCCCAGCACAAGTAAGTGAAAACAATGCCGGACTCAGCTGGGGTCCCGTGGTCGCCTACCCACATCCCTCTAGGTGTGAGCTCCTGGGGGAATAAATATATTATGAATGCTTCCGCCATGTACAGTAGTGCTTAGCATTATTGGCTGCCACCGCAGAGGTACGAGTTTGATTCCCGGCTCTGATCCGAGGACTTCAACAGGGAGCACTCAGTTTCAAGAGGTAAGGTGGGTTTCATTCCTGCCTCAGCCAGGGGCAGATGTCCTTGCTGTTGCTCCATCTCAGCCATTTTAAAAGTGGTTTCTCCGTGGTTTTTATTTTCTTTACTCCAAGTAAATGCCAGGATGGTCCCTTAAATTAAGGCCACGACCGTCTCCTACCCAATCCTAGCCCAACTATAACCTCTAGTAAAGACATCATAATGATAATAATAATAATGTTATTGGTATTTACGTCCCTTTTAACTACTGTGGCTTTTACAGACGCCGGTGTGCCAAAATTTTACCCCGAAGGGGATCTTTAACGTGCTAGTAAATCTACTAACACGGCTCACTGACATTCGCACATCCTCAAATGCCAACTGACTGCGCCAGGATTCAATCCTGCAACTTGGGAACAGTGGGCGAGATTGTTACCGCGGAACCACGCAGCCTGCCAGCAACATAGTAATGACACAGGTCATCAGATCCATACACGTACCCAAGTACACGGGGCTACATGACCATGATGCTGCAAAGCCCTTAAGTGAATCTACAACAACAACAACTTTAACAGCAAGAATGACCACCCCATTATTGGTTGCCTTACATGAGCTCCTGGGTTCGTATACCAGCTCTGCCAAGAATTGTAAAAGTCTTGGTACGATCTGGTATGGGACCTCCTCGCCCTGTGATTAAAATCTACTGAACGCTGCGGCACGAGGAGGAGCGAAACCTATCTGTCCACCCTACCGCCCTTAAACCCCGGCTGGGTAGGCCTGTTTAGTAAGCTAATCCCTCGTCACAGTCAAGGACTCTTCCCAATCACATATTAAATGTGTTGAGCCCATGTCATAAATGTATGGCACGTAAAAGAACCCACCACTGTATTTGATAGTGTGTAACAAAATTTGTAGGTTATATTTGCCTAGTTAAAAACGCTCAATCAAGTTCTAACGTTCGCCGCTAGGTGTACCATCTGGTAGCCAAAGTTGGAACTACACATTAACCTCGTTTATTCGGCCCTCATTAATCCGGATCGAAAAAATATTAAAAATGCATTTTTATTGTACAGTATTTCTTTTACGGTGTCGACTCTTCTTGAATGTCTCTTCCGCCAAGGAGTGTTAAGACAGGAATTGGAAGTAATTCAGCCACGGTCTACCAAAGGTACCGTCCAGGCATTCGACTGGAAGTGAGTACTGATGTTAGTAAAACGTCTTCACGATCGTGCTGCGCGCAAACGCTATACGAATGTAAAACAGAAAATACCCACACATTAAGGTAGTGCAAAACAAAGTCGTATATGTAAGGAAAGTGTTCTTATATTTTTAGTACAATTGAAGAAAGTCATTACAACTTATTATAATAGATTACTAGATGAATATTACAAATCATACGATGAAAACCCTTTTAGTGAGGAAACATCCAACATTGCAGCGTGTATTCTCTCTTCAATCTCTGAGGCAAAGAGAGACCAATGGGAGAAACTGATGGCAGACTGTGACATGAGTAGAATCAGTCAAGGAGCTTGGAGATGATTAAGACGTCTAAATAATGATCGTTATCAAACAAGTACACATGCAAATGTCAAAGCTGATGAAATTGCATACCAGCTCATTGAAAATGGAAAATCTACTAGTTCCATCAAGACTAGTAAGAAGACACTAGAGAGAAAACCTCATCAAGAAGCCAGTATTCTACATCAACCTTTTACTTAGGCTGAGCTTGATCACGCACTGAGCAAAACCAAGAATGGTAAAGCTGGTGACTTAAGAGTTGAGCAAATTAAGAATTTCGGTCCAGTCACAAAACAGTGGTTAACTGAGCTGATGAACAAATGCATCCAATCATGCAAGATCTGGAAATTATGGAGGAAAGCCAAAGTTATAGCCATTCGTAAACCAGGTAAGGATCCAAAGAGCTATCGACCTCTCTCGCTCCTTTGACATCTGTTCAAGATCCTTGAAAGACTCATACTCCACAGACTAATGGGGAAATTAGAGGCTACCTATATACCACAGCAAGCTTGTGCCCAACTCTAGGAATGGGTATTCCAAGTTTCAGACACCTAGATATCAAGGGAAAGGCTGTAGCCGCTTTTGAAAGTTGAGATATTTGAATATCGCGCTACATTGCTTCGAGAAGCATTTAGAAAGAATTTACCGATAGTTGGATGTCAAGTGACGTAGCGAGTAATAGCAGAGGTCGAGGCTATTTATTGATTAAATAGTTAACTATGGAGCAGAGACTTGAGACTGGGATCAGATTACTGGCACGGCCAAATGAAAGAGAATGCAATTAGTATCAAGTAAATCGGACCAGGGATTCAAGAGATATGAGGATTTCCAGATATCAGGTGATGACGCGTGACCCTGACAGTTTTGAATAAAAGCCAGCTGGCCGAAGCAACTTCAGCTCATTCTAACACAAGCACTTGGCGAGCAAGTTGCATCTACGCTGAGCCAAGGCACATGGTTGCCGGATCTACGCAGAAGTTCTTTTGAAAGTCGTGATAGTCACGAAAAGTGCTGCGCTACGAGTTGGAACTTAGTAAGTTTACGGCGAGGAGAATCACTGAGGTGATTGATTTTTCTACAGACATTGGTGGAAATATTTATATTTCTACAAGGACATATGCTAGACTTTGTCTAGAAATTAATATTTTGTCACAGTCCAGTAATAACTTAATACTTGGATGTTTAAATCCATTCAGTCAGTTTTCATTTTTTGTAACTAGTTAACCACTTCGATCTGTCAGTACACTGAAGACTAGTCTATAACGGTGGCGTTCATTAGTCTACGCAAGGGAAACTACAAGTTGCCTAGCGCATGGTAGATGGTGATATAACAAACCATGCCCAGGGAACGATCTTCAGAACAGCCGTTAATTGCTTAGACTGTCAGTGTTTTTCTTGTACTGATAAGATTACCGTGAGTTATGTTACAACTGACATATCTAAGAAGAGATCACTTAGATCTGACCCTATTTAAACAAACTGTTATGGCTTTGATAGAAGCCCATATTAAAATGGAACCACAGTTTATTCAAACGTCAAAAGATACTACCACTATGTCTGACTAGACGAATTGTGGGTATATGATGGCGGCGGATACAAGGATTATACGTGCTTGTCCGATAGGGCATGTCTATGGATAAATCTGGTACAGACCAGGTTTACTACACTTCAAGACCATCAAGAAATGTAAGCCACATTTGAATTATATTATGCCTAGCTAATTGGAACAAACTATTTTTCTGCAGATGACCAACACATTTTATTTTTTCTTCGTATTTAAATCTTGCAATGATTTACGCAAGACTTATTAGAGTTATTCTGAGCATTTTCAACACTCAGAACAGTTTAGGATCGATGACCGAGCATTTCGAGCATTTATTTGAATTTTTCATATTTTAAGGAAACCACGGAAAACAACCGATGTAACTGTAAAAGTTAAATTTATTTTTGTTGAGGAATGGATATTTTTTCCATATTCGAAGGTTCGAACATGTGGATTCTCACATAATGAGATGATAATTAAACACATTTAAAATAATATAACAAATTATAATAATAATAAAAATCCACTAATAATAATAATAATAATTTTTATAATTTTTCTAAATAATTCTTGGATATTATATTTTCTAATAATCATATGTATTGAGAAAGAGCCTATGAAGTAGTTTAATCATTTCTAGTCTGGAACAGGAGATTTTCCGAAGGAAAGTGGTTAGCGCAAGCCCGCATTCAACCAACATTTCAGTTCTGGTTGAACAGTTGATATTTGCTATGAGTAAAGTATATTTTTCAGATAACACGGAGAGGCATGAAACGGGAAGCAATTGATATTTGTATCAAATAGGATATTGTTGTATTTATATCAAATCATGACGTAAATACACTCGAAGGTGAAATAAAGATTTTCATAAGTATGGTAAATTCACGGGTTGAACTGAATGGTAAAATAAAATAAACTTGTAAGTTTATTAATCTTCCAGTGTTGATAACCAGCAGAGGCTTGATTTATTGTATAAATTTTGGGAAGAAAATTTATATGTGTGGAGTAGTTGAAATGCCATTCCCAGGTGCGCATGTTTAAGTCGCAGGAATGAAGAGGTTTTTTCGAGCATCAATCAAATAGCAGGTTCGATGGCTCAGGTTTATAGTAGGAGTATTGGAACTACACATTTCGTCGGATGAATGACCCGAAGGTTATTTCTTGAAACCATCAGTTCTTATTTCAACCTTGTTTACGAATTCCATTTAGACTTTGATTTTGCTAGAACCCGGATTTGTGATGATAGTAGTTTATTCTTCTTCAGAGGAAGACCTTTGCCGTTGTTGTTGTAATATTGTGTTCTTACACAAATAATAGAATGGGCCACTGCCAATTAAAAATAATTCTTTAACCACGAATAATTTGAAGGATATTTTCAATCCTAGTGCCATGAACTAAATGAATTCATTATAAAACTACAATTCTAATTTCCGCATTCTGTCGAAGAATTGCAAGTTGTGAAAGTTGCTAAAAATGGCCATGAATATAAATATTTTTATAATAATGATTCCAAGTGGAAAATTGAGTAGTTGAATGGTTCAACCATTTATTGATCAAGTTGATGATTCAGAAACCATGTATTTTGTTAGGAACTTGAAGTTCATAATCGAGTCACTTCTCGAATGTTTAATGTCAGAAGAACAATTAATTGTTGTTGTGCTTCGCACAGTTCTTCGATGCTATGCTCAATGGTCAAATACTTTTCAGATGTTATTAATATGTATAAATAATTTGTATTGCTTCAATGATAATAATATTTTTCGACGATGTATTTTTGAAAACTGGAAAAACAAGTGAAAGTTTAAAAATTCTATGAACATTTATTCTACGAGTGTCAATATCATGTAAATATTCAAACAGTGATCTACGATATTTCCAGTATAGACAATTAACTTTGATCTGGAATTAATTATTAATGATTTTGGAACACAGTCCACAGGACTATTAATCGGACTTGTGTTTCCAAAAAGATTGTCAAATGTGTTTGGAAAATTTCTGTATATTGTGTGTAAATAAGAGTGTGGATCGCCACACGTGGATGATGCTGCTTTGAGCATCTTTGCAGTCAATTTTAACTTCTAAATAAACTGAGATAATTTTACAGGATGTATTACTCCCAATTAAATCTCCTTCTATCCTTATTGTTGCATTGAGCCAAAAAATCAGTAAAGCATTTTTTAAATTTGATGTCGTTTTTGCGATTTGCTTTAACCCATCTGGCGCTCCGGGATATTTTGACTCTCGTGCTGACTGATTATTGGTAAAATGCATATGTGGTCGTGCGGACTCCGGTCTAAACGGGCACATAAAGGCTTCAGAGTTGGGAAGAGCTGTACCTCTCAAGTGTTGAAGCTAACGCAGCATATTGAATATGGTTTTGAAAGAAACAGATCACTGGAGCTGTGTTTATCGACCTTACAGCTGCATATGATAATATCAACCATAGACGTCTCCTCATGAAACTATACAATGCTACGAATGATTACCAGCTTACCTGCTTCATAAGAGATCTCCTTGAAAATAGAAGATTTTTCGTCGAATTTCAGGGGAAAAGAAGCAGGTGGAGATCACAGAGAAACGAATTACCTCAGGGAAGTGTGCTCTCTCCGTCATTGTTCAACATCTACATCAATGACCAGCCACTACCTGTAGGAACACAAAGCTTTATCTATGCAGATGACTGTGCCATCACCACTCAAGACTCCTGCTTTGACGCTATTGAGCAGAAACTATCTAATGCACTTACAGAGCTGTCTGCTTACTACAAGGAGAATCAGCTGAGTCCAAACCCCAATAAAACACAGACATGTGCCTTCCACCTTAAAAATAAAATGGCAAACAGAACCCTTAAAATCACTTGGGAAGGAACCACATTAGGGCACTGCATCTCACCAAAATATCTTGGAGTTACCCTCGACCGTGCTCTCACTTACCAGAAACACTGCTCGAACACCAAGCAAAAAGTGGTAGCCAGAAATAATATTATAAGGAAGATAACGGGTACTACCTGGGGGGCACATTCCAATACTGTGAGAACCTCTTCCATTGCTCTATGTTACTCTGCTGCAGAATATGCATCCCCAGTATGGTACCAGTCAACCCACGCCAGGAATGTAGATACTGGTCTAAACGATACCTGTCGCATTATTACCGGATGTCTAAAGCCCACTCCTTTGGATAAATTGTACAGTCTTGCTGGCATTGCCCCTCCTAATATTCGTCGTAAGATTGCAGCAAAAATTGAGAAGAAGAAGGCGGTAACATCTAAAGCTCACCCTCTGTATGGATACAGGCGAGCTACTTCAAGACTCAAATCAAGGAAAACTTTCATCAGAACTACCGAGGCTCTTAAGGGGACACCTCAGCAATCCCGAATCGATCTGTGGCGGTCAAGCTGCAATCGCTCCGAAGAATGGCTGACACCTAGTGAAGAACTACCACCTGGTCATATGGAGAAATGGAGTACCTGGAGATCACTGAACAGATTACGGGGAGGCGTGACAAGATGTAAAAGTGCAGAAGTGGGGTTTCAACATCGAGTCCTCATTGTGTGAATGTGGTGTAATCCAGACTACGTCTCATTTGTTGCAGTGCAGCAGGTGCCCTCAAACATGCACAGTACAAGATTTGCTTCAGGCGAGAGGAAATGCACTGCATGTCGCTAACTTCTGGGCTATAGACTCTTGTTTGTTTAGTGTGTAAAATATATTTAATCCAGTGAGAGTTTTAATGTATACATACATATATAGTATCAATGCTTCTGATACAAATAAATAAATAAATAAATTTTAAGTTGAATTTAAATTTATATTTAAATAGATTATAATTTTAACATGGATTTGTCTTTTTATTTTTTGTGGGAAGTTCTTGTGTACTTGAAACTGAACTTCTTCGTTGGGCGTTAAATCAAAACTACCCAGCTATGGCCATTTTCTGCAATTCATATAGGCCTATAACAATACTAAAATTGTATCTTTCCTTTACTAAAATTTCCATCCCCCTATCAAAGGAAACTGGTGCGTTGTCTGCGTAACTCCATACGGTTACAGTAGCTCCAGTCAGCCATCTAGTGGCGAACAGAGGAACATCATTGCCACACGATCACTTTGTTGTTGTTGTTGTCTGAGTCTTCAGTCTTTTGACTAGTACGATATAGCGCTCCATGCCTCCCTGTCCTGAGCTAATCGTTTCATTTCTACATAGCTTACACACCCAACGTCCAAGGCAATCTTTTTCTTCTACTCTCGTATTGACCATATTTATTCAACTGGAGGGTCTTGATGTTCGCCCAGTATTGACGCATGTTCTGCTTGTCTAACTCCTTTCTTTCAGCAGTGCAGGGTGTACTTTTCTTCCGAGATTCTTCCTGAAAACCATGGACTTCATTCTAAGCACGCCTTACAGCCTGTCTCTCATGCACATCTGATATTCATAGTTCGTTAATAATCTTCTCAGTTTCCGTCAACCACGTGGTACAAACCTTCTTATTGAGCAAGAAACTGAGTAAACGATTATGGAAGGTAATCTCGCGATAAGGCTCTTTTTTCTCGCACAATCAGATAGTTTCTCTATATCAGTGGTTCCCAACCTTTGTCAGCTGACGTCCCCCTTTTCAGATACGGGAGTACATCCCCCCTTCCTCCCCACCACTCATCAATTCTATAACCTCTTCGATTGACGCGGAGGATATAGACCTCACCTAATAACACTACAGTACATAATGGATTAGGCCTATCTATTACATACTAACTTCATTTTAGCACAATACAAATAACACACTTTTACAATAAATCCTTAAATTAGTCAACACATGTCAGTGAGAGGGTTGACACTGTTTTCTCTTGGTAAGATTCGGTATGTTTGGTTTGGTATTAGACAGAGCACAGCGGAGATCACTTGCAACATCAAACCGACAGCACTGCTTTGTTTGTATGACACTCAGCGTTGAAAATACTGACTCGTATAAATATGACTCTGAAAATGCAAGTTCAAACTGTTCAAAGCTTCAAAGAAATCACAAAGATATGCCAGCCAGACGATAAAATTGGCATAATTTTGCTCCTTACAACACAGCAAATTCCTTATTTCACCTCCAACCTTGCGGCTCCGCAGAGGTTTGTGCCGACAGTCGGCGATTACCAGTGCTTTTGAACGATTGACTTGGTGCGACAATCACTTGGAGAGATATGAAAAATGTTTATTTACAAAATTGCAATATTGGAGTTAAAAAAACTTAATTCGGAAATCACTTCACGCCCCCCCCCCCTTGATAAAGCCCCACGCCCCCATAGGGGGGGGCGCACCCCCCATGTTGGGAACCCCTGCTCTATATGTTCGTAGAGTTCGGAGTTATGTCGCCTACGAAGTTCTTCATCTACCTTTACAGGATCGAGGATCTTCTGGAGAATTCTCCTCTCTCTCTCTAATTTCCATCTTCTCTATAACCGACAGTAGTGGCTACGCTGGCCAATGCGCAGCGTTAGGTCATGGGGCCAAGCTCTCTGCTGACTCGGTAGACGCATGGGTTCGAGCCCCACCGTCGGCCGTCCTTGAAATGGTTTTCAGTGTTTTCCCCATTTTCAACACTAGGCAAATGCAGGCACAGTACCTTCTGACAGGCCACGGCCACTTCCTTCCACATCCTTACCCAGTTTCATTCATCTTCATCCATTCCACCTCTCATCCCGACGCGCAGGTCGCCCACGGGCGTCGACTAAAAAAAACTATACTCGGCCTCTCAGGAGGCTACACGACCAAAAAAAAAATCTTCTCTATCAGACTCTTTCGGTTTAAAGAAAGACATTCCATTGTATATAAGGCTTCGGGCCTTATCACTTACTTATAATGTTTCAATTTCAGTTACGAGATAAGCACTTCTTGTTGTAGTGTTCTTCGTCATCCGATAGGTCATTTCTAATTTATTGACTCTCATGTATAACGCTGCCCTTTCAGATAAGTTGGATATCCAAGGCAATCTGTTTAACATATTATTATTATATAGCGTATGGCTTTAGTCCCGGGAGTGACCGAGGACATGTTTGGCTCGCCAGAAGCTGTAGCTGCTTCAAGCGGGGTGAGCTATAAGTTCCGTTCAATTTCAAGTATCGGTAGTTCCAACTTTCACTACCATGTCACTGACACCTAGTGGTGAACGTTGGAACTATTATGGACCGTTTCAACGAAATCTAACGAAGAAATGTAGCTTCCCACAAGTTTAGTTAGTGGAAGGATCTTTTAAAGGCCATAAATCTATGACATGGGACCACCGGCTTTACTTCCCCTCCGAAGGAAGGCATACTGAAGGATATTAACGCTCTTCAAAATCCGACGACTTCAGCCGGGTTTGTAGCCTCTATCTTGGGCACAGCAGTTCAGCATGCTACCAACAACGCCCCCGAAGCCGCTTGTTTAACATATTCTAACCTTGATCTACCCCTACAGTTCTTGCCCTCAACTAACTTTGCTATTCCTGGGTGTCTTATTATGGTTCCTACCAACCTATCTCTTCTCTCCAGTTACGTCTAACACGGTATAAGCTAAACACATAATATAATATAAAGAATATGATTTTAAGCAAGATACGAGATCATATCGTTCAACACGTAACGTGATTTACCACGATGGACTATACCGACATCAGCTACGCTTGCTAGGGCGTAGCGCTAGGCCATGGGGTCAAGCTATCGGTAGAATTGGTGGACGTGGGTTCGAACTTCACCATCAGCCGTCCTTGAAATAGTTATCCATGGATTTCCATTGTCAACTTCAGGCAAATGCTGGGACGGTATGTTCTAATAGGCCTCGGCAGCTTCCTTCCATCTCCTTGACCAGTTTTATTAACTCTTCTGTTGAAGGAAGGAATATTAAGGGGGTAGACATGCATACTGTCAGGCTCTGTGACTGTGAGTGGCAAGCTAGCCTCTTATGCGAAAGACCTCGGGTTCGATTATTGGCCAGGTCATGGAATTTTTAATTCCTGTGTTTTTTTTTTAATTTCCCTGGCCCGATGACTGGATATTTGAAATGTCTGCATCATTATCTTCATTGTGATCAAGATGCGTCAAGAAGCGTCAACTTGAAAGAATAATTGCATTTACGCCCCTAACTATTCAGACTTTTAGAGACGACGTGATTTTGCTCCAAAAGGGAATATTTAACGTACTAATAAGGCGGTGACGTAGTGGGTAGCATGCTGTGCTCCTATGCCCAGAATCGCGGTGTCAAACCCGGCTGAAGTCGTCGGAATTTTTAAGAGCATTAAAATCCCTCAGTATGCCTTCCTTCGGAGGGGAAGTAAAGCCGGTGGGCCAATGCCATAGGTTGATGGCATGTAAAAGAGCCTTCCACTAACTTCAATTGTGTGAAGCTAAAATGTGTAGGTTAGATTTGGCTACCGCTGTAAGTTCCAACGTTCGTCACCGGGTGCTGGTTGCGGTGGTATCTAGTTGACATGTTCACAGCTAGGTGTCGTTGACGATAGCATTTGGTAGCAATAGTAGGAACTACTTGAAAATTGATAGTCTGCAGTCCTTACCTAAATTACAGATAACACTCGCTAATACAGCCTTCACAATTAAAACCGGTTATCTGACAGATTCTACACTCACACTCCAAGTACACGGGTCTATATGACCGCGTAGTCGCAGCCCCTAAACTGAGGAACCAACGAACCAACGTACCAGTAAATCTACTGACACTACTGTGCTTGGATTCGCTCCTGAAACCTTGGACCCAGCAGGGGAGAATATTGGGCCACGCAGACAGTGCAACTTGAAATAATTAACCCAGGCCACTACATTGAGTGACGATGAAGCCTAGCCTATGTCTAAGTGAAAACACAGATTACTATTATTTTTATTTAAGCCGAACAACCCTTCAGAAGACAACGAGGGTAATTGTTCCATCCTCCAAGGAAATTAGATGCCCTCTGCCTAGTGAATACATTTTCTTCATAAAAAAAGTCCTCTCGGCACGCCGGAAGGCGGAGGTAGATTTCACCGGACAAACTTGGGGATAGGCGAAAATAGGCAGAATATGCAGATTTTCGTAGAAGGATCAGACCTCATTTAATGCGAGAAGGTATTTTATAATTGGAGCTTAATTAACTTTGTTTTTCGTCATTTTATGCTTATTTTAAACATTTTATTGTCATATGGGAACGGTAACCTTCTTGTCATTTGGGGTCCATTTTTGTACTTGTGGTCACACTGTTCTTATGCTAGGTTTCGACACTGATGTGCAACTATGTAACGGTCTGTTACTTCTTCACGCAAAATTATATCTACCGCAGAGATTTTGGTTGGTTCCTCAGTTTAGGGGCTGCGACAACGCGGTCATGTAACCCCGTGTACTTTGGGAGGGCTGTATTAGTCTGTAATTCAGGTAAGGACTGCAGACGGTCAATTTCAAGCAGTAGTTACTAATGTTGCTACCAGGTACTACCGTCAACGACACCTAGCTGTGAACTTGGCTACTAGATGCCACCGCAACCAGCAACTCGCAACGAACGTTGGAACTTCCCCTCCAAAGGAAAGCATACTGAGGGATTTTTGGCGCTCTTAGAAAATCCGACGACTTCGGCCGGCTTTGAACTCGCGACCTTGGGCATAAACATTCAGCATGCTACCAGTTACGTCACCGAAGCCGCTTCACACTTAGATGGAAATCTGAATCTGATCTCGTGCAAGTGCGTTATCTTGGCAACGTCTGATGGCTCATCCCTCATCAATTTAGTAGTGTTGCCATGGCAACCACTGATAGGTCTTGGCATTTTCTTATAATTCCGAAATTATTTTTTTCATCCCTTGGCATAATGGTGGGTTATATCAAAAATTCTTTCAGACAAAAGTTTTAGGTAATTATTATGGGAATATTGTCCATTTTGTACGGTTTTGATATTGTGCCTATTAAGAGAGATATGATTAATGTTTCCCGAAAAACCCACTTTTTCCCACCCCTTTGGTCAATGGTTGGTGCTATAAAAAAAACTCTTCAAACATACATTTTTGGGCTTTATCCGACACATAGTATGAATGTTGAACGGATTCGATATTTCACATATTAAGAGAGTTATAGCAATATTTCACTTTTTCGAAAAAAAAGCCCCCCATTTTCACCCCCCAACGACCGATTTAGCCCAGTAACGAACTCGACCGAGATTTTATAGGTATACGTATTCGGTAAAAAATTCAAAGTGATTGGTACAAAATTACGGCAGTTATCGTGTCCACAATAAACTGATATACATATACATACATAAATTATATATAACTTTTGAACTGACGGTGGTTTTGGGGCCTGGGGATGTGAAACGCGAAGATATGTCGAAATTTTCCGGAAGTCGAAACATGGTACCCATTGCAATAGTTAGCTTTCTAACGAAATCTACCTCTGGTTGGTTCCTCAGTTTAGGGGCTGCGACAACGCGGTCATCTAACCCCGTGTACTTTGGGTGAGTGTAGAATCTGTCTGATACACGGTGTGAATTGTAATGGCTGTATTAGTCTTAATTCATGTAAGTACTGCAGACGGTCAATTTCAAGCAGTAGTTCCTAATGTTGCTACCAGGTACAACCGTCAACGACACCTAGCTGTGAACATGGCTACTAGATGCCACCCCAACCATCAACTCGCAACGAACGTTGTAACTTCCCCTCCAAAGGAAAGCATACTGAGGGATTCTAGTGCTCTTAGAAAATCCGACGACTTCGGCCGGCTTTGAAACCGCGACATTGGGCATAGACATTCAGCATGCTACCAGTTACGTCACCGAAGCCGCTTCCCACTTTATCAGGCGGCTTTGGTGGCGTAGTCGGTAACATGCTGAGCTTCTATGCCCAAGATACCGGGTTCAAACCCGGCCGAAGCCGTCGGATTTTTTAAGAGCGTTAAATATCCCTCAGTATGCCTTCCTTCGGAGGGGAAGTAAAGCCGGCGGTCCCATGTCATAGATTTATGGCATGTTAAAGATCCTTCCACTAATTGCACCTGTGTGAAGCTAAATTGGATAGGTTAAGAATGTATACAACGCTCTTAGGTTTCTATGTTCGTTGCCAAGAGCCGACTGCGGCGGCGTCTAGTAGCTCAGTTCTGAACTTGGCCTCGTAGTCGTTGACAGTGGCGCTTGGCGGCAAAAGTAGGAACTATCTGAAAAATTGTTAGTTGCAGTACTTAAATTAACAAACAGATAACACACACTAATACAGTCATCACAATTAACACCGGTTATCAGACAGATTCTACACACACCCAAAGTACACGGGGCTACATGACCGCGTTGTCGCAGCCCCTAAACTTAAGAACCAACCAACCAACCACTTAATCAGATGGAAATACTGAATCTGATCTCGTGCAAGTACGTTGTCATGGCAACGTCTGATGGTCCATGCCTCATCAATTTAGTAGTGTTGCCATGGCAACCACTGATAGCTCTTGGCATTTTCTTATAATTCCGAAATCATTTTTCTCGTCCCTTGGCGTAATGGTGGGTCATATCAAAAATTCTTTCAGACAAAAGTTTTAGGTAATTATTAGGGGAATATTGTCCATTTTGTACGGTTTTGATATTGTGCCTATTAAGAGAGATATGATTAATGTTTCCCGAAAAAAACACTTTTTTCCACCCCTTTGGTCAATGGTTGGTGCTATCAAAAATCTTATTTGACATAAATTTTTGGCACTTATCCGACACATATTATGAACTTTGAATGGATTCGATATTGCACGTATTAAGAGAGTTATAGCGAAATTTCACTTTTTCGAAAAAAGCCCCCCATTTTCACCCCCTTCGACCGATTTAGCCCAGTAACGAACTCGACCGAGATTTTATAGGTATACATCTTCGGTAAAAAAATCGAAGTAATTGGTGCAAAATTACGGCAGTTATCGTGTCCACAAGAAACTGATATACATATATATATATATACATAAATTATATATAAACTTTTGAACTGACGGTGGTTTTGGGGTCTGGGGGATGTGAAACGCGAAGATATGTCGAAATTTTCCGGAAGTCGAAACATGGGACCCATTGCAATAGTTAGCTTTCTAATGAAATCGACCTAAAAGTGGCAATAAATATGTAAATAACCTGTCGACAGGCACAGGCCTCCAAAAACAACAGAAGCAGCAAGGACTAAGAGACAAGTAGTGACATCTCCATACGATGAGCCCTACACGGATAAACAAAGCCTTATCCGCATCCGCTCCGCATCCTCACGACTGTTATCGCTTCCGCCCCGCATCCTCACGACTGTTATCGCATCTGCACCGCATCCACTCGACTGTTATCGCATCTGCCCCGCATCCTCACGACTGTTATCGTATCTGCCCCGCTTCCTCACGACTGTTATCGCATCTGCCCCGCATCCTCGCGACTGTTATCGCATCTGCCCCGCATCCTCACGACTGTTATCGCATCTGCCCCACATCCTCACGACTGTTATCGCATCTGCTCCGCATCCTCACGACTGTTATCGCATCTGACCCGCATCCTCGCGACTGTTATCGCACCTGCCCCGCATCCTCACGACTGTTATCGCATCTGCCCCGCATCCTCGCGACTGTTATCGCATCTGCCCCGCATCCTCGCGATTGTTATCGCATCTGCCCCGCATCCTCGCGACTGTTATCGCATCTGCCCCACATCCTCGCGACTGTTATCGCATCTACCCCGCTTCCTCACGACTGTTATCGCATCTGCCCTGCATCCTCACGACTTTTATCGCATCTGCTTCGCATCCTCACGACTGTTATCGCATCTGCCCCGCATCCTCACGACTGTTATCGCATCTGCCCCGCTTCCTCACGACTGTTATCGCATCAGCCCCGCATCCTCGCGACTGTTATCGCATCTGCCCCGCTTCCTCACGACTGTCATCGCATCTGCCCCGCATCCTCGTGACTGTTATCGCATCTGCCCCGCTTCCTCACGACTGTTATCGCATCTGCCCAGCATCATCACGACTGTTATCGCATCTGCTCCGCATCCTCACGACTGTTATCGCATCTGCCCCGCATCCTCACGACTGTTATCGCATCTGCTCCGCATCTTCACGACTGTTATCGCATCTGCCCCGCATCCTCGCGACTGTTATCGCATCTGCCCCGCAACCTCACGACTGTTATCGCATCTGCCCCGCATCCTCGCGACTGTTATCGCATCTGCCCCGCATCCCCACGACTGTTATCGCATCTGCCCCGCATCCTAACGACTGTTATCGCATCTGCCCCGCTTCCTCACGACTGTTATCGCATCCGCCCCCCATCCACACGACTGTTTTCTTATCTGCCCCGCATCCTCGCGACTGTTATCGCATCTGCCCCGCATCCTCACGACTGTTATCGCATCTGCTCGGAATCCTCACGACTGTTATCGCATCTGCCCCGCATCCTCACGACTGTTATCGCATCTGCCCCGCTTCCTCACGACTGTTATCGCATCTGCCCCGCATCCTCGCGATTGTTATCGCATCTGCCCCGCATCCTCACGACTGTTATCGCATCTGCCCCACATCCTCGCGACTGTTATCGCATCTGCCCCGCATCCTCGCGACTGTTATCGCATCTGCCCCACATCCTCGCGACTGTTATCGCATCTGCCCCGCATCCTCACGACTGTTATCGCATCCGCCCCGCATCCTCGTGACTGTTATCGCATCTGCCCCGCATCCTCGCGACTGTTATCGCATTTGCCCCGCTTCCACGCCACTGTTATCGCATCCGCCCCGCATCCTCACGACTGTTATCGCATCCGCCCCGCATCCTCGCGACTGTTACCGCATCTGCCCCGCATCCTCAAGACTGTTATCGCATCTGCCCCCAACCTCGCGACTGTTATCGCATCTGCCCCGCATCCTCGCGACTGTTATCGCATCTGCCCCACATCCTCGCGACTGTTATCGCATCTGCCCCGCATCCTCACGACTGTTATCGCATCTGCCCAGCATCCTCACGACTGTTATCGCATCTGCTCCGCATCCTCACGACTGTTATCGCATCTGCCCCGCATCCTCACGACTGTTATCGCATCTGCCCCGCTTCCTCACGACTGTTATCGCATCAGCCCCGCATCCTCGCGACTGTTATCGCATCTGCCCCGCTTCCTCACGACTGTCATCGCATCTGCCCCGCATCCTTGCGACTGTTATCGCATCTGCCCCGCTTCCTCACGACTGTTATCCCATCTGCCCCGCATCCTCACGACTGTTATCGCATCTGCCCCACATCCTCGCGACTGTTATCGCATCTGCCACGCATCCTCGCGACTGTTATCGCATCTGCCCCGCATCCTCGCAACTGTTATCGCATCTGCCCCACATCCTCGCGACTTTTATTGCATCTGCCTCCCTTCCTCACGACTGTTATCGCATCTGCCCCGCATCCTCGCGACTGTTATCGCATCTGCCCCGCTTCCTCACGAATGTTTTCTTATCTGCCCCGCATCCTCGCGACTGTTATCGCATCTGCCCCGCATCCTCACGACTGTTATCGCATCTGCTCCGCATCCTCACGACTGTTATCGCATCTGCCACGCATCCTCACGACTGTTATCGCATCTGCCCCGCTTCCTCACGACTGTTATCGCATCTGCCCCGCATCCTCGCGACTGTTATCGCATCTGCCGCGCATCCTCGTGACTGTTATCGCATCTGCCCCGCATCCTCGCGACTGTTATCGCATCTGCCGCGCATCCTCGTGACTGTTATCGCATCTGCCCCACATCCTCGCAACTGTTATCGCATCTGCCCCGCATCCTCACGACTGTTATCGCATCCGCCCCGCATCCTCGCGACTGTTATCGCATCTGCCCCGCTTCCTCGCCACTGTTATCGCATCCGCCCCGCATCCTCACGACTGTTATCGCATCCGCCCCTCATCCTCGCGACTGTTACCGCATCTGCCCCGCATCCTCACGACTGTTATCGCATCTGCCCCGCAACCTCGCGACTGTTATCGCATCTGCCCCGCATCCTCACGACTGTTATCGCATCTGCCCCACATCCTCAAGACTGTTATCGCATCTGCCCCGCATCCTCACGACTGTTATCGCATCTGCCCCACATCCTCACGACTGTTATCGCATCTGCCCCACATCCTCACGACTGTTATCGCATCTGCCCCGCATCCTCACGAACGTTATCGCATCTGCCCAGCATCCTCACGACTGTTATCGCATCTGCCCCGCATCCTCACGACTGTTATCGCATCTGCCCCGCATCCTCACGACTGTTATCGCATCTGCCCCGCATCCTCATGACTGTTATCGCATCAGCCCCGCTTCCTCGCGAATGTGATCGCATCCGCCCCGCTTCCTCACGACTGTTATCGCATCTGCCCCGCATCCACACGACTGTTATCGCATCTGCCCCGCATCCTCACGACTGTTATCGCATCTGCCCCGCATCCTCACGACTGTTATCGCATCTGCCCCGCATCCTCACGACTGTTATCGCATCTGCCCCGCATCCTAACGACTGTTATCGCATCTGCCCCGCATCCTCACGACTGTTATCGCATCTGCTCCGCATCCTCACGACTGTTATCGCATCTGCCCCGCATCCTCACGACTGTTACCGCATCTGCCCCGCTTCCTCACGACTGTTATCGCATCTGCCCCACATCCTCACGACTGTTATCGCATCTGCCCAGCATCCTCACGACTGTTATCGCATCTGCCCCGCATCCTCACGACTGTTATCGCATCTGCCCCGCATCCTCACGACTGTTATCGCATCCGCCCCGCTTCCTCGCGAATGTGATCGCATCCGGCCCGCTTCCTCACGACTGTTATCGCATCTGCCCCGCATCCACTCGACTGTTATCGCATCTGCCCCGCATCCTCACGACTGTTATCGCATCTGCCCCGCATCCTCACGACTGTTATCGCATCTGCCCCGCATCCTCACGACTGTTATCGCATCTGCCCCGCATCCTAACGACTGTTATCGCATCTGCCCCGCATCCTCACGACTGTTATCGCATCTGCTCCGCATCCTCACGACTGTTATCGCATCTGCCCCGCATCCTCACGACTGTTATCGCATCTGCCCCGCTTCCTCACGACTGTTATCGCATCAGCCCCACATCCTCACGACTGTTATCGCATCTGCCCCGCATCCTCACGAACGTTATCACATCCGCCCCACATCCTCACGACTGCTATCGCATCCGCCCCGCTTCTTCACGACTGTTATCGCATCTGCCCCGCATCCTAACGACTGTTATCGCATCCGCCCCTCTTCCTCACGACTGTTTTCGCATCCGCCCCGCATCCACACGACTGTTATCGCATCTGCCTCGCATCCTCACGACAGTTATCGCATCCGCCCCGCTTCCTCGCGACTGTTATCGCATCTGCCCCGCATCCTCGCGACTGTTATCGCATCTGCCCTGCATCCACACGACTGTTATCGCTTCTGCCCCGCATCCTCGCGACTGTTATCGCATCTGCCCCGCTTCCTCGCGACTGTTATCGCACCTGCCCCGCATCCTCGCGACTGTTATCGCATCTGCCCTGCATCCACCCGACTGTTATCGCTTCTGCCCCGCATCCTCGCGACTGTTATCGCATCTGCGCCGCATCCTCACGACTGTTATCGCATCTGCCCCGCTTCCTCGCGACTGTTATCGCATCTGCCCCGCTTCCTCACGACTGTTATCGCATCTGCCCCGCATCCTCACGACTGTTATCGCATCTGCCCCGCTTTCTCGCGACTGTTATCGCATCTGCCCCGCATCCTCACGACTGTTATCGCATCTGCCCCACATCCTCACGACTGTTATCGCATCTGCCCCGCATCCTCACGACTGTTATCGCATCCGCCCCGCTTCCTCGCCACTGTTATCGCAGCCGCCCCGCATCCTCACGACTGTTATCGCATCCGCCCCGCTTCCTCGCGACTGTTATCGCATCTGCCCCGCATCCTCGCGACTGTTATCGCATCTGCCCTGCATCCACACGACTGTTATCGCATCTGCCCCACATCCTCACGACTGTTATCGCATCTGCCCCACATCCTCACACTTGTTATCGCATCTGCCCCGCATCCTCACGACTGTTATCGCATCTGCCCCACATCCTCACGAACGTTATCGCATCTGCCCCGCATCCTCACGACTGTTATCGCATCTGCCCCGCATCCTCACTGTTATCGCATCTGCCCCGCATCCTCACGACTGTTATCGCATCTGCCCCGCATCCTCACGACTGTTATCGCATCCGCCCCGCTTCCTCGCGACTGTTATCGCATCCGCCCCGCTTCCTCACGACTGTTATCGCATCTGCCCCGCATCCACACGACTGTTATCGCATCTGCCCCGCATCCTCACGACTGTTATC
Organism: Meconema thalassinum; assembly: GCA_946902985.2. Lineage (NCBI taxonomy): Eukaryota > Metazoa > Arthropoda > Insecta > Orthoptera > Tettigoniidae > Meconema > Meconema thalassinum. The sequence goes on from OX336393.1 coordinate 50,391,112, forward strand.
GCATCTTCCCCGCATCCTCACGACTGTCATCGCATCTGCCCCGCATCCCCACGACTGTTATCGCATCTGCCCCGCATCCTAACGACTGTTATCGCATCTGCCCCGCTTCCTCACGTCTGTTATCGCATCCGCCCCCCATCCACACGACTGTTATCGCATCTGCCCCACATCGTCACGACTGTTATCGCATCTGCCCCGCATCCTCACGACTGTTATCGCATCCGCCCCGCTTCCTCGCCACTGTTATCGCATCCGCCCCGCATCCTCACGACTGTTATCGCATCCGCCCCGCTTCCTCGCGACTGTTATCGCATCCGCCCCGCTTCCTCGCGACTGTTATCGCATCCGCCGCGCTTCCTCACGACTGTTATCGCATCTGCCCCGCATCCACACGACTGTTATCGCATCCGCCCCGCTTCCTCGCGACTGTTATCGCATCTGCCCCGCATCCTCGCGACTGTTATCGCATCTGCCCCGCATCCTCACGAACGTTATCGCATCTGCCCCGCATCCTCACGACTGTTATCGCATCTGCCCCGCATCCTCACTGTTATCGCATCTGCCCCGCATCCTCACGACTGTTATCGCATCTGCCCCGCATCCTCACGACTGTTATCGCATCCGCCCCGCTTCCTCGCGACTGTTATCGCATCCGCCCCGCTTCCTGACGACTGTTATCGCATCTGCCTCGCATCCACACGACTGTTATCGCATCTGCCCCGCATCCTCACAACTGTTATCGCATCTGCCCCGCTTCCTCACGACTGTTATCGCATCTGCCCCGCATTCTCACGACTGTTATCGCATCTGCCCCGCTTTCTCGCGACTGTTATCGCATCTGCCCCGCATCCTCTCGACTGTTATCGCATCTGCCCCACATCCTCACGACTGTTATCGCATCTGTCCCGCATCCTCACGACTGTTATCGCATCCGCCCCGCTTCCTCGCCACTGTTATCGCATCCGCCCCGCATCCTCACGATTGTTATCGCATCCGCCCCGCTTCCTCGCGACTGTTATCTCATCTGCCCCGCATCCTCGCGACTGTTATCGCATCTGCCCTGCATCCACACGACTGTTATCGCATCTGCCCCACATCCTCACGACTGTTATCGCATCTGCCCCACATCCTCACAACTGTTATCGCATCTGCCCCGCATCCTCACGAACGTTATCGCATCTGCCCCGCATCCTCACGAACGTTATCGCATCTGCCCCGCATCCTCACGACTGTTATCGCATCTGCCCCGCATCCTCACTGTTATCGCATCTGCCCCGCATCCTCACGACTGTTATCGCATCTGCCCCGCATCCTCACGACTGGTATCGCATCCGCCCCGCTTCCTCGCGACTGTTATCGCATCCGCCCCGCTTCCTCACGATTGTTATCGCATCTGCCCCGCATCCACACGACTGTTATCGCATCTGCCCCGCATCCTCACGACTGTTATCGCATCTTCCCCGCATTCTCACGACTGTCATCGCATCTGCCCCGCATCCCCACGACTGTTATCGCATCTGCCCCGCATCCTAACGACTGTTATCGCATCTGCCCCGCTTCCTCACGACTGTTATCGCATCCGCCCCCCATCCACACGACTGTTATCGCATCTGCCTCGCATCCTCACGACTGCTATCGCATCTGCCCCGCATCCTCACTACTGTTATCACATCTGCCCCGCATCCTCACGACTGTTATCGCATCCGCCCCGCATCCTCGCGACTGTTATCGCATCTGCCCCGCATCCTCTCGAATGTTATCGCATGTGCCCTGCATCCACACGACTGTTATCGCATCTGCCCCGCATCCTCGCGACTCTTATCGCATCTGCCCCGCATCCTCACGACTGTTATCGCATCTGCCCCGCTTCCTCGCGACTGTTATCGCATCTGCCCCGCATCCTCACGACTGTTATCGCATCCGCCCCGCTTCCTCGCGACTGTTATCGCATCCGCCCCGCTTCCTCACGACTGTTATCGCATCTGCCTCGCATCCACACGACTGTTATCGCATCTGCCCCGCATCCTCACAACTGTTATCGCATCTGCCCCGCTTCCTCACGACTGTTATCGCATCTGCCCCGCATTCTCACGACTGTTATCGCATCTGCCCCGCTTTCTCGCGACTGTTATCGCATCTGCCCCGCATCCTCACGACTGTTATCGCATCTGCCCCACATCCTCACGACTGTTATCGCATCTGTCCCGCATCCTCACGACTGTTATCGCATCCGCCCCGCTTCCTCGCCACTGTTATCGCATCCGCCCCGCATCCTCACGATTGTTATCGCATCCGCCCCGCTTCCTCGCGACTGTTATCTCATCTGCCCCGCATCCTCGCGACTGTTATCGCATCTGCCCTGCATCCACACGACTGTTATCGCATCTGCCCCACATCCTCACGACTGTTATCGCATCTGCCCCACATCCTCACAACTGTTATCGCATCTGCCCCGCATCCTCACGAACGTTATCGCATCTGCCCCGCATCCTCACGAACGTTATCGCATCTGCCCCGCATCCTCACGACTGTTATCGCATCTGCCCCGCATCCTCACTGTTATCGCATCTGCCCCGCATCCTCACGACTGTTATCGCATCTGCCCCGCATCCTCACGACTGGTATCGCATCCGCCCCGCTTCCTCGCGACTGTTATCGCATCCGCCCCGCTTCCTCACGATTGTTATCGCATCTGCCCCGCATCCACACGACTGTTATCGCATCTGCCCCGCATCCTCACGACTGTTATCGCATCTTCCCCGCATTCTCACGACTGTCATCGCATCTGCCCCGCATCCCCACGACTGTTATCGCATCTGCCCCGCATCCTAACGACTGTTATCGCATCTGCCCCGCTTCCTCACGACTGTTATCGCATCCGCCCCCCATCCACACGACTGTTATCGCATCTGCCTCGCATCCTCACGACTGCTATCGCATCTGCCCCGCATCCTCACTACTGTTATCACATCTGCCCCGCATCCTCACGACTGTTATCGCATCCGCCCCGCATCCTCGCGACTGTTATCGCATCTGCCCCGCATCCTCTCGAATGTTATCGCATGTGCCCTGCATCCACACGACTGTTATCGCATCTGCCCCGCATCCTCGCGACTCTTATCGCATCTGCCCCGCATCCTCACGACTGTTATCGCATCTGCCCCGCTTCCTCGCGACTGTTATCGCATCTGCCCCGCATCCTCACGACTGTTATCGCATCTGCCCCTCATCCTCGCGACTGTTACCGCATCTGCCCCGCATCCTCACGACTGTTATCGCATCTGCCCCGCAACCTCGCGACTGTTATCGCATCTGCCCCGCATCCTCACGACTGTTATCGCATCTGCCCCACATCCTCAAGACTGTTATCGCATCTGCCCCGCATCCTCACGACTGTTATCGCATCTGCCCCACATCCTCACGACTGTTATCGCATCTGCCCCACATCCTCACGACTGTTATCGCATCTGCCCCGCATCCTCACGAACGTTATCGCATCTGCCCAGCATCCTCACGACTGTTATCGCATCTGCCCCGCATCCTCACGACTGTTAACGCATCTGCCCCACATCCTCACGACTGTTATCTCATCTGCCCCACATCCTCACGACTGTTATCGCATCTGCCCCGCTTCCTCGCGACTGTTATCGCATCCGCTCCGCTTCCTCGCGACTGTTATCGCATCTGCCCCGCATCCTTGCGACTGTTATCGCATCTGCCCCGCATCCTCACGAACGTTATCGCATCTGCCCCGCATCCTCACGACTGTTATCGCATCTGCCCCGCATCCTCACTGTTATCGCATCTGCCCCGCATCCTCACGACTGTTATCGCATCTGCCCCGCATCCTCACGACTGTTATCGCATCCGCCCCGCTTCCTCGCGACTGTTATCGCATCCGCACCGCTTCCTCACGACTGTTATCGCATCTGCCCCGCATCCACACGACTGTTATCGCATCTGCCCCGCATCCTCACAACTGTTATCACATCTGCCCCGCTTCCTCACGACTGTTATCTATCTGCCCCGCATTCTCACGACTGTTATCGCATCTGCCCCGCTTTCTCGCGACTGTTATCGCATCTGCCCCGCATCCTCACGACTGTTATCGCATCTGCCCCACATCCTCACGACTGTTATCGCATCTGCCCCGCATCCTCACGACTGTTATCGCATCCGCCCCGCTTCCTCGCCACTGTTATCGCATCCGCCCCGCATCCTCACGACTGTTATCGCATCCGCCCCGCTTCCTCGCGACTGTTATCGCATCTGCCCCGCATCCTCGCGACTGTTATCGCATCTGCCCTGCATCCACACGACTGTTATCGCATCTGCCCCACATCCTCACGACTGTTATCGCATCTGCCCCACATCCTCACAACTGTTATCGCATCTGCCCCGCATCCTCACGAACGTTATCGCATCTGCCCCGCATCCTCACGAACGTTATCGCATCTGCCCCGCATCCTCACGACTGTTATCGCATCTGCCCCGCATCCTCACGACTGTTATCGCATCCGCCCCGCTTCCTCGCCACTGTTATCGCATCCGCCCCGCATCCTCACGACTGTTATCGCATCCGCCCCGCTTCCTCGCGACTGTTATCGCATCTGCCCCGCATCCTCGCGACTGTTATCGCATCTGCCCTGCATCCACACGACTGTTATCGCATCTGCCCCACATCCTCACGACTGTTATCGCATCTGCCCCACATCCTCACAACTGTTATCGCATCTGCCCCGCATCCTCACGAACGTTATCGCATCTGCCCCGCATCCTCACGAACGTTATCGCATCTGCCCCGCATCCTCACGACTGTTATCGCATCTGCCCCGCATCCTCACTCTTATCGCATCTGCCCCGCATCCTCACGACTGTTATCGCATCCGCCCCGCATCCTCGCGACTGTTATCGCATCTGCCCCGCATCCTCTCGAATGTTATCGCATGTGCCCTGCATCCACACGACTGTTATCGCATCTGCCCCGCATCCTCGCGACTCTTATCGCATCTGCCCCGCATCCTCACGACTGTTATCGCATCTGCCCCGCTTCCTCGCGACTGTTATCGCATCTGCCCCGCATCCTCACGACTGTTATCGCATCTGCCCCTCATCTTCACGACTGTTATCGCATCTGCCCCGCATCCTCACGACTGTTATCGCATCCGCCCCGCTTCCTCGCCACTGTTATCGCATCTGCCCCGCAACCTCGCGACTGTTATCGCATCTGCCCCGCATCCTCACGACTGTTATCGCATCCGCCCCGCTTCCTCGCGACTGTTATCGCATCTGCCCCGCATCCTCGCGACTGTTATCGCATCTGCCCTGCATCCACACGACTGTTATCGCATCTGCCCCACATCCTCACGACTGTTATCGCAACTGCCCCACATCCTCACGACTGTTATCGCATCTGCCCCGCATCCTCACGACTGTTATCGCATCTGCCCCACATCCTCACGACTGTTATCTCATCTGCCCCACATCCTCACGACTGTTATCGCATCTGCCCCGCTTCGTCTTGACTGTTATCGCATCCGCTCCGCTTCCTCGCGACTGTTATCGCATCTGCCCCGCATCCTCGCGACTGTTATCACATCTGCCCCGCATCCTCACGACTGGTATCACATCTGCCCCACATCCTCACGACTGATATCACATCTGCCCCACATCCGCACGACTGTTATCGCATCCGCCCCGCTTCCGCACGACTGTTATCGCATCCGCCCCACATCCGCACGACTGTTATCAAATCCGCCCCGCATCCGCACGACTGTTATCGCATCCGCCCCACATCCGCACTATACGAATCTACTGGCATTACAATACTATTTTTAGCTAGATAAAGCATTAATTACTAAAGCAATATATTTAGAGATTTGAAGAAAAATCATTCCATTAGGCTTTATAAGTTATGTGCTACGTTGAAAATGAATGTTACACAGCCAGAAGTGCAACCCTTTCCTGTTAGAGTGTTAATTATGCTTAATGACATAATTTGAACAAGATTAAATTAAATCATCTTACATTTGTCATGAAAAAAACATAACGGAAAAATATGAAGTAAATGGAAATTGCAACATCATGAAAGAATTGGTCGTTTGTGTTGATTTTCAAGATATGGAACGATCAAAGTTTCAGACCCATTGGATTGTTGCGACAGGTCTCCCCACGTGATTGGTCGCGGAGGAATCAACTCCAGTATATGGACTCTGGTGTAGCGTAGTTGACTTGTAGTCTGTGCAGTGAAGTGTTCTCCGTCAAACATGCCTCGATGACAGAGAGGAGCACGCTATCAACAACTGTCGCCGTTTGAGAGGGCTCGGATAGTTTGGCTGCGTGAGGCTGGATTATCGCTAAAGACTGTCGCTGCACGTATTGGCCGACAGGCATCTACGGTACAACGTGTATGGCAGCAGTGGTCAAATGAATGTACCCACACTCCTAGACTTGGCAGCTGGCACATACCCAGCGCGACAGACAACTGTGAGAGAGGATCGCCGCATCATTCAGATGGCCCGGATGGAACCCCATGCAACAGCAGCGCAAATTCGAGCAGTTTGTTACACAACAAACAGTTGGTAATCGCCTGCGTGCAGCTTTCTCACGATCCCATGTCCCTCCCCCAACAGCGACGTGTAAGGCTGGCCTGGTGTCGAGAACGATTGACGTTGGTCGACGAATGGCATAGAGTCGTCTTTAGTGATGAATCGCGCTTCTGTCTTGCCCGCAGTGATCGCCGGAATCGTGTGCGTCGACTTACCGGGGAGAGGGGCCGCCCAGAACTTATTGTCGAGAGGCACACAGGGCCAACACCAAGCGTTATGGTCTGGGGAGCTATTGGCTTTAATGTGAAATCACAATTAGTGCTTGTTGAGGGCACTATGACTGCTCGACAGTACGTTAATAGGGTACTCAATCCAGTGGTTGTCCCTATGATGGCGAACATTACTAGTGTGATGTTTCAGCAGGACAATGCCCGGATTCACACTGCACGCATCTCCAGAGAAGCTCTCCACGACATCACAACCTTAGAATGGCCCGCCAGATCCCCGGACCTCAGTCCTATTGAGCACGTGTGGGACATGATGGGCCGACAACTGGCCAACCGTCCTCAGCCACCCACAACTCTGCAACAACTGACCCATGCAGTGCAGCAAGCATGGGCCACAATTCCTCAGGAAACGATCCAGGGCCTTATTGACTCCATGCCTCGCCGAATTCATCAATGTATTGCAGCTCGTGGTGGGCATATCCTGTATTGATTGTTGTCCAAACTTGCGGTCAGAGGGACCTGAAAGTGTATTCATCGAATCACAACCGAACACTCGTCCTGCATGTTCAATTGCAGCAATGTAGCACCACTCCTTCTGGGTGTTGCAATTTCCATTTTCTGTATGTGATAAACATCCGGGTTCCTAAATTGGTATTAAAGAAGTTCGGATTGTATTCCAAAAACTATCCGCATATTTTCTCCAAACATTATCCTCAGCTTATCCACTATCCGCACAAGCATGACAACTATATCCGCGCAGGGCTCTACCATAGGTCAGCAAGCATGTATGAGGTTCCCTATTCCGCCGTCCACAGGAAACTTGAGATCAAATAATATTATGTTATCAGAAACGTACAGTTGTTGGCAGTTCTTCTGCGTAGTCACTAGAATTTATGTTTTTCTCACGCCACTTCACGAGTGTGACGGATCCCTACTGGTGCAAGTAACTTGTAGGGACACAATGGGGCTCACATCCAGAGACTATTCGCACTTCTGCAATGGCGAAGTGCTTTTCTCCTGCTGAATTTGCTTCCCGAGTTTGGTACAGGTCATCTCATGCCAGACAGGTAGATACAGCTCTGAACGAAACCTGCAGGTTGATAGCAGGTTGCTTAAAACCTACCCCAACAGATAAGCTCTACTACCTGGCTGGAATAGCACCACCTTGTGTACGCAGAGAGGGGGCTGCCAACAGGGAGAGGCTGAGAGTGGAAGAGAACAGCGCCCACCCACTGCATGGATATAATCCTCCTCAACAACGGCTGAGGTCCCGAAAGAGCTCCCTGAGGACATCTGAGATGCTTACCGTCCCACCGGAGAGGGCAAGGCTGGATATATGGAAGAAGTCGACCCCTCACCCCTGCGGTTGGGTGCCAGTAGCTGAAGAACTACCACCCCGACACAATGAAAGCGGGTTGGTGTGGAAATCCCTAAACAGGTTACGATCAGGAGTTGGAAGATCCCGAGACAATCTGAGGAGGTGGAACCTCAGTACATGTGACACGTCTTGCGAATGTTGTCAAGAACAAACACCTCATGCTCCATTGCCCTCTGTGCCCTTCATCTTGTGCAGAGGAAGATCTCCTGTTAGCCACTCCGAGCGCCTTGGATGTTGCTCAGTATTGGGCACGTGTTATATAATTAGACAGTTTTTACCTTTTATGTACTGTACCCGTTCGTCCGAGGGATGCGATGACCCATCTGCTATTACATCGCATTCCTGGATTTCCAGGACAGAGTGGAGTTAAATGAACATGAAGTCAAATAAGGAATGTGTCGGAAATTCAGTTGAAATATCACAAAAGCAGAGGGTAACACGAGATAAAGTATCTCCAGGGTCGTTACGGTTTTAAATTTAATTTAAAAAAAAATACAAATAGGAATGGGCGCCACCAACTGAATCCCTAGCAAACCACATCCTTCCTTGATAAGCCTTAATTAAGACAAGGAAAGAATTAGGAAAATCACATCATCATCAGATCACAACTAAGATAAAAACAAATTTATTCAAACTTTGATAGTCAGACAGAAATATTAAACACACATCCTACCTAAGAGTATGGTCGAATGCCAACGTTAAATTGTCATTGTCCTGAAAATCGAACCATCTCTATGCTATTCAAAGTGTACTTCATCCACATAAAAAAATGAAAGTTTTCTAAAGTTCGCTTGGGTTCTCAGGTTCACCGTAGCACAATGTCTATGCGTCACTGACATTCGTGATACCTGAGACCTAACTTCTCTTTAAGTTAACATCATGAATGTGGATGTCAAAAATAATGAATCTGTCTAAACACATATATTCTAATCACATATTTAAATATCAACTAATTTTATGGCTTGAATGGCATTATTCAAATGCTGAAAATCTCAGTAAATGCTCCTAGAAATCGAATAATTAATTTACACTATATTTACACTGTCATTAACGATTGCTTGTTTGTGAATCACGGAAACTCTACTCATTGGTTATCATCATCATCATCATATCAAAATTAAATATCACTCACATTAGTTCTCATCTCAAAATTCATTATATTCAAGTCAGAATAATTAATTCATTACCAACAAATCATTTAAATGAATATTATAATCATCAATTCATTATATTCTTCAATTATTCACACACTCTCATTTCATCATCTCATTCTGATTAAATCATCTCAAATCATCCATCTAAATTGCTTAATTCATCAATTCAGGTTGCTATTCTTCAAATTATTTAAGTCATATCTCTCATATAAATTTATTTAAATCCATTTAAATTTATTAATCATCAGCTTCTTTAATCAATTATCACCAATTCAGATATTCATCATCTATCCAATCATCTATTAATTTATTTAAATCAGCTTATTTATTCAATCTTTAATTCATCCACTTATTTAAATCATTGATTTATTCCAAAATTCAATTTATCAATATATTTAAATTTTATTCATCTGGTTATTTAGATTTTTATTTCATCGAGTCATTTAGATTTTTATTTCATTAGGTCAGATCCTTAATATGCTTAAACTTCAGATTATTATTTTATAAATTATTATTATCAGAAAATCATGTATTATCAACATTATTTATTTGTTTAATTTCCTAACAAATTGTTTAATATAGGTTATAGAACGTTGTCTTACAGTTTTATCACTTCCAAGTTATATTAATTATCATGCCAAAAAATATTATTGCCTTCACAAAATCACGTTGGATCTCACCATCCAAAACTTCATCATATACTCTCACTTTATCAAATACCATATTTGAATAACATAATTATTCCGCATAACACCATAACTATTCCACATAACACCATAACTATTCAGCGCACAGCATGAATCTCAAAAATTATGCTAGACTGGGTTCGACAACCTCATGTCTGCCTCAAAATACATTAGCAATATTGCAACTTCCACTTGGCAACTTCCATAAAATGCCTATCACAAACTTCACTTAATCACGTTGCATGATCTACAAAAATATATAACTGGCTTCAAATTATTAACGCACACAATCTCCAAGAACTGTAATTAATCTGATCACATCTAGACAACTTCTTAAACAATAAGGAAAAATTACCTTAGTAATCGAAATCCAATTCAAGATCTGCTTTCAAATAGAGCATAAATTCTCTTAAAATTCTCAAAATTCATTTCACAGAAAAACACCAATGTGTTATAATCTCTCACATCAAAAATATGTAATACTGATCTGCCTCAAAATAAATCTGACCATTAATGATTCATCTTACAAGATTCAATTACTTGAAATCCTTCTCAAAGGTATCAAACTCATTCACAAAAGAGTATCAAAAGTATCAAAAGTATCAGTGTTAAATGAATGTACTCTCAAAAGAGTATAGCAACAAAATATTGGATTGGCAAACAAGAATTACAAAATGTAACCCTATTGACATTTATTTTTAATTTATTTAACAAAATTCGACTAACGTGTGACTAGTAGTTTCTTGTTTAATCCTCTTACGATCTCAAGTACACTCGGATGATAAAAATGAGGCCCTCAACTGGCAGGTTAGGTGAGTACCACCGCGCAATCGCCTAAAGCGAAAGGCCCCGCCCCGTAGACTATCATGATAATGCCTTGACGATGGGTCAGGTGTGTACCATCACGCAATCGTATTGTACCCGATACCTAGTTGAGGCTATCGGCTACGCCAGCAAACATTAAGCCGTAGTTGAGATTTTGGGAAGAGTTATGAAAAGATAGCGCTCAGATCGAGTCAAGAGGAATGTCAAGATGACGTAGAAGGTCTAGGATAAAGAAGGCACTGACAGCAGTAAGCAGATGGAATTATGGATGGAAATAGGAAGCTTTATTAAGATCTATATGGAACATGGTATTTAAACATCTCAGAAGAGAAGATATAACAAGCATTATATATGGTAATAATTTTAAGGAAGTCAGATAACCCTTAAGTTATTGTATAAATTAATAGCCGAGTTGATCGGGGTTCGAGATTATATTTGTGACGCAAGACCACAGAGGTGGGGAGAACGTCACGTGACTGCGCTAGGGAGGTGCAGGTCAATGCAGTCCAGAGACAGTCAGTCGAGCTCTGTAAGCAGAGGAGTTGAGTACAGTTAGCAAGAGAGTGGAGTACAGCGAGCAAGGCAGTCGAGGTCAGACAGCGAGCTGAGTAGGACATATGCCGAACGTATGGTAAAGGTCGCGCAGCGAACAGCTTTTGTCACGGAAAGTGAAAGCGACAGTTTTAACTTCACCAAGCAGCGAACGAAAAGTAGGTCAGTGAGCCAGGCAGATACCCGCAGTAGGCAGCGTGAAGACCGGTTACAGAACCAGCTGTACGAGCCAAGCAAGCATGAGGAGGCCGGGGTTTAGAACAGCACTGTAAAACGAGTAGTTGGAGAACTTTATTTCAAGCTGCATTTTGGTAACGCAGAACAGCATAGTAGAGTGACATGGCGAGGCCAGCTTTAGGCGGAGATGATTCTAGAGCATTGCAGTAGAGACGAGCGGGTTATTTCCAATTTTATACGCAAGCATTATGATAGAAGCTGAACTTCATTATAACATTAAGTTGGAACATTTATTCAGTAATTGAATTGTAAAGGCAGATAGTTACGAGATACTGCAACTGTGAACTTTAGAATGAACATAGTTATTCACTGACATTACGACTATGCATTTCATAACGCATTCCAAGTAACATTAACGATTTTAGGCAAATGAAATGTTTCAAGCAAATGCACTTATGAACATTGGCGTGCATTAATGCAATTCTTTCTTATGAAGTGTTATAAATTACCGAGTACGAACACAGATACAGGGTATTTCATAAACTTAGACACTCTCATATAAAATTTTATTTTATGAAAGTGAGACTTAGCAGTTATTGGAGATTGAACTTTCAACACTCAAACCGAACATTGTATGGAACAGTGGCGTAACGTAGAAGAGGAATAAGGGGTCCGCTGTTTCTATGAACTTTTCGTGAGGATTTGGACGGTATCCGCTATGGATAAGCAGCAGTTTATCATGTCGGAGTAAACGCAGACAGAGACGCGATGGCACCACAGAGCGATGGATTCGATTCCTGAAGAAGAGGAGGTCCAGCTGATTCACTTGGGATTTGAAGGCAATCGTCATTGCGTGGGTGGAATGATATTCACGCCGATCTTTCAAGAAATTCATTACATAAGGAAAATCGACGATCTTTGAAATTTAATAACAGCTGATTATGAGAAGGTACTGTAAGAGTTATAACTTTCTGATACGATTATTTTCATGAATACTGGGCACACATGTATATTTTTCTAATAGGAGTGATACGATTATTTAGACATGGTTTGACTTTATATGCTTCGAATTTTGCTAGAATATGGCGTTACCATATGATATGGCAGGCATCATTATACGAAATTCTCACCATTGGTTGGCTTTATTAAGCAGATGTTTGGTCTTTTAGACATTTTTCCAGCAAGGATAATTTTCATGAATAGTTTTTTGTGTGACGAGTATTTCGAACTCGTGATCTGCAATTGATTATCTAAAATTACTTCGTCAGTTCATTGCATACTAGCGAGTGTGTATTATTCATCAGTAGGGATTTTTTTCCATTGGATTGTTTGGAGATATTAAGATGTTATTCACTTTAGTGAATGAATATCGCTTTTATATGACAACTAGAGACCTGTTGATTCCGATCTGGTACATTCACTCATTTAGTCTTCGAGATGGGGTCTTTCGTATTTATACGATTGTATGGTGGTTACTCATCTTACCCATCGTTCAGGGCACTATCATGTTAGTCGACGGGGCGAGGTCTTTCGTATTTATACGATTGTACGGTGGTTACTCATCTTACTTGCCATTGAGGGACTCATTTTTATCATCCGAGTGTACATGAGATTGTAAGAGAATCAAACAAGGAACTACTAGTCACATATCAGTCGAATTTTTGTTAAATAAATTAAAAATACATGTCAGCAGGGTTACGTTTGTAATTCTTGTTTGCCAATCCAATATTTTGTTGCTATACTCTTTTGAGAGTACTTTCAGTCTAACAGCTGTTACAGCTGATGCTTTTGATGATTTTTATAATCGTGTTTGATACCTTTGAGAAGGATTTAAAGTAATTGAATCTTGTAAGATGAATCATTAATGGTCAGATTTATTTTAAGGCAGATCAGTATTGCAGAATTTGATATGAGAGATTATAGCACATTGGTGTTTTTCTGTGATGTGAATTATGAGAATTGTAAGAGAATTTATGCTATTTGAAAGCAGATCTTGAATTACTAAAGTAATATTTTTTCCAATTGTTTAAGAAGTTGTCTAGATGTGATCAGAGTAAATACAGTTATTGGAGATTGTGTGCGTTGATAATTTGAAGCCAGTTATATATTTTTTTGTAGATCATGCTACATGGTTAAGTGAAGTTTGTGATAGGCATTTTGTAGAAGTTGCCAAGTGATAGTTGCAATGTTGCTAATGTATTTTGAGGCCGACATGAGGTTGTCGAACCCAGTCTTGCGTAATTGTTGAGATTCATGCTGTATGCTGAATATTTATGGAGTTTTGTGGAATAATTGTTGTATTCAAATGTGATATTTGAAGAATTGAGGATATATAATGTAGTTGTGGATAGTCAGATCCAACGTGATGTCGTGAAGGCAATAATATTTTTTGGCATGATAATTAAATACGAGATATAACTTGGAAGTGATAAAACTGTAAGACAACGTTCTATAACCCTTATTAAACAATTTGTTAGGAAATTAAACAAATAAATAAAGTTGATGATAGAAGATTTTCTGATAATAGTAATTAATGAAATAATAATCTGAAAATTAAGCATATTAACGATCTCACCTAATGAAATAAAAATCAGAATGACTAGATGAAATAATAAAAATCTGAATAATCAGAAGAATAAAATTTAAATAAATTGATAAATTAAATTTTGGAATAAATCAATGAATTAAATAAATTGTTAAATTAAAGATTGGATAAATAAACTGATTTAAATAAATTAATAGATGATTGGATAGATGATGAATAACTGAATTAGAAGGTGATAATTAATTAAAGAAGCTGATGATTAATGAATTTATATGGAATTAAAATAAATTTAATTGAGATATAATTTGAGGAATTGCGACTTGAGTTGAGGATTTAAATGATTTAAAGGTGATGAGTTAATGATTCTGACAGGAATATGTTGAATTTTGAGATGAGAATTAATGTGAGAAATATTTTACTTTGATGATGATGATGATCACAACCAATGAGCAGTGGATTTTCTGTAATTCACGAACAAGCAATTATGAATGACAATTTAAATAGTGTAAATTAATTATTCGATGTTTAGGAGCATTTTACTAACACATTCAACATTTAAATTATGCCATGCAAGCCATAAATTACGTGATGTTTAAAATATGTGATTATAATGTGTATGTTTAGACAGATTAATAATTTTTTCAAATCCACATTCATGATGTTAATTTAAAGAGAAATTAGGTCTCAGGTATCACGAATGTCAGTGACGAAAGACATAGTGGTACAGTGATCCTGAGAACCCAAGAGAACTTTAGAGAATTTTTCTGGTTCATGTGGATGAAATACTTTTGATTAGAAAAGAGATGGTTCGATTTTTGGACAATGACAATTTAACGATGGCATTCGACCATGCTCTCAGGTAGGATAAATATTTAAAATTTAAAATATCAAAGTGAAATAAATTTGTTTTTATCTTAGTTGTGATCTGACGATGGTGTGATTTTCCATTTTCTTTCCTTGTCTTGATTAAGGCTTAACCGGAAAGGATGTGGTTTGCTAGGAGTTCAGTTGATGGCGCCCATTTATAGTTGCATTTTTCTATTAAACTAAGCCCGTAACGACCCTAGAGATACTTTGTCTCGTGTTACCCACTGCTTTTTCGATATCTCAGCTGAATTTCCGACACATTCCTTATTTGACTAGAGGTTCATTTAACTCCGCTCTGTCCTGGAACTCCAGGAATGCGATGTAATAGCAGATGGGTCATCGCATCCCCAGGACGAACGGGTACAGTATAAAACGAAAGGCCCCATCTCGTAGACTGATGAGTGAATGTACCAGATTGGAATTAACAAGACTCTAGTTGTCACATAAAAGCGATATTCATTCGCTTGAGTGAATAAAATCTTAACTCTTAGAATACCAAGGAGCGCAAAAGCGTTCCTCGACGTGTTAGCGAAAACAGCCAGGAACGCAATAGCGCTCCTCATGCAGGCAGTTTTATATACGCTTGTAGTTCTCAGTTTTCTAACAGATCGCAGCACAACGCAGATGATCCAGAATCGGCAAAGCCTGCAGTTCCTAAATTTACCACAACTATCGCGGTAATAGTTTTATTTACGGAGATATGATATTTTAGAAAGCGCCCACTGTTTTGTCTACCACGTACCGTTGTTAGTACGAATATGGCCTCAGCCGCGAGGAATGTGTTCGTAAACGATGATGATCTAGCCGAGTATATCAATAGAGTGTGCGCCGCCGATGATGATTACATCGAGTCTGATGAAGATGTAGCAATATCAGGGTCGTGTAGTAATGATGTTGGTGATTTTATTTCTGATACAGGAAGTGAGAGCAGCGATGACAGTCCGCAGTACCATAAACCTCATGGTATTGCCATTAGTGAAAGTAACAATTTTACTGATTCGGTGAGTGACGGTGATGCAAATAAAGACAGTGTAGGCGGTAATGACAATAATGCCTGTGTACTTAATACAGGGTTTAGTGAAGTTCCAATTGATAGTGACCGTCGGTTCCAACCCATCTGACATGAGGTTGTACACGTACTTCGTTGAGTGACGAACACTGAAATATTGGAAGAAATTGTATTTTGCATCTTTGCTCGAATGGTGCTGAATGCCTATTTGATATACAAAGAAACTACTTCGAGTAAAGTTATAACATGGCTCAAATCCATAGAATAGGAATGGGTCCAGGAGAAAAAACTACAAACCAAAATGTTAGCTAAGCTTCATCCACCAAGGGAAGGGGAACTTTTGGTGAAATTAAGTGGTAATTATTAAAAAATGCATTGTGTGCAGCAAAATAGATGGAGGCCCAGTAAGAAGGTCACGAACTGCATGTTCCAAGTGTATGAAAGGTCTTCATGGTACCTGCATAGGGTATCACAAGTGCTAAAAGTGATCCAGCATAAAATGTGAAATATGTACAGTGCATGGTGTATTAAAATATTTTTTAAATTAGAAACTATAGTACCTACGATAATGAAACTTTCCAGAGAGTAAACCAACAACATGTGACTGCAGACAATAACAACCGTTTGGGAATAATTTTCATTTTAAATTGTGTTTCTTTCTCTCAATTTTGACTTTTCTCTTTTTATTTTCACATTAATAAAACAAATATTTTTTGTATGTTGTAGTGTTATTGTAACATAGTGTGTTACTTGGTAGAATGGTAAAGCAACTCATTTTCAATGATCAGGAAAAATTTTGGGGGTATATCTTCAAAAATACAAAAGTTATAATGATTTTAGTTCAATATTGCAATTTCTTGAAAAGAAGCCTGGTATTCTTCACATATACCACCTATAAGCGACTGGTACTAAAAGGGTTAATATCTCCAAACAATCCAATAGAAAAAATCCCTACTGATGAAAAATACATACTCGCTAGTATGCAATGAACTGACGAAGTAATTTAAATAATCCAATTGCAGATCACGAGTTCGAAATACTCGCCACAAAAAATAACTCTCCAAGAAAACTATCCTTACTGAAAAATGTCAAAAAGACTAAACATCTGCTTACTAAGCCAACCAATGGTGAGAACGTGGTATAATGGTGCCTGCCTTATCATATGGTATCGCCATATTCTAGCAAAATGGAGCAAAAAATATCTAAGCCATGTCAAAATAATCGTAGAACTCTTACTAGAAATATATATACGAGTATGCCCAGTGTTCATGAAAAATCATATCAGGAAAGTCATAACTCTTACAATACCTTCTTATATCAGCTGTTAATATATTTCAAAGATCGTCGATTATCCTCGTGTGTGCCAAAAATTTCTCGAAAGATCGACGAAAACATCGTATCACCCATTGAACTAACGATTGACTTCATATTCCAAGTGAATCTGATGATGGATATCCTCTTCTTCAGGAACCGAATCCATCGCTCTGTGGTGCCATCACGTCTCCGTATTCGCCTAGCCCGACATGATGAACTGCATATTATCCATCACGGATATTGTCCAAATTCTTCCATAAAAGTTCATAAATGTAGAATACCCCATACTCTTCGACTATGTCACGCCACTGTCCCATACAATGTTCGGTTTGCATATGACAAAAGTTAATCTCCACAGCGGCTGAATTTCACTTGCAGAAAATAAATTATTTATAAAAGTGTATAAATTTCTTAAACACCCTGTATCTGTGTTCGTAACTGGTAT
Source organism: Meconema thalassinum (assembly GCA_946902985.2). NCBI lineage: Eukaryota > Metazoa > Arthropoda > Insecta > Orthoptera > Tettigoniidae > Meconema > Meconema thalassinum. Next base: position 50,408,839 of record OX336393.1, read on the forward strand.
TTCATAATTGTTCATGAAAAACAACTATAATGATGCACGTGCCACTGTTCATAAAGTGCATATTCTCGTAACTGTTCATTTGCCTAAAAGCATTAATGTTGGCCTGACCCCATGGTCGCTTTAAATATTCCGGTCTGAAATGCATTATTTAATAAGCCGTAATACCATTGGAATATATCTAAGTCCATTTGAAAGTTCACAATAGCAGTGTATAATTGCTATCTGCCTGCACAATTAAACTGTCGAACACAAGTCCAAACTTATAAAGTTTTAACAAAATGTCGAAATACTGTTCAGCTGCTTGCATGTCGCCTGCTTATAAAATGTCGGACCCAGCACGCCCTATTCTGCCTCACTGTTCTCGAATAATGCGACGCTTAAAACTGGCCTCATTATATCGCTTCGCTGTGCTGTCCTGTATTAAGAATGTGGCTTGAAATAATGTTCTCAATTCTATCACAATGCTGCGTATTACTTTAACGAACTGTAACATTGGAAAAGCATTGCTGTTTCACATAACTGTAACCACGATGTTAAAAATACATCTGTCCGAACACCGGCTCTCCTTTTACTTTCACGGCCTGTATAGCTTGCCTTGCTAACCGCTCCTCGCACTGCACACCGTGCTTCTCTCGTCTTGACTGACTGACCTACTTTCGTTCTCCCAGCGTATGCTGCTATCAGCTCTGCTTGCTGAACTAATACTGTCGTTTTCTTCGCGCACCATGTGCTGTACTCAGCTCTGCTTGCCGGAATACTACTGCTGTCCTCAGACTGTGTGATGATCTCCACTCGGCGCTGTCACGTGACGTTCCCCTACCTTCTGTGGTCATACGTCACAAGTATAATCTCGACCACAATCATATTGGCAATTAAGTTATACAATAACTTAAGGAGTTATCTGCCTTTCTTCAAGTTATCACCATAAAGGTTTCTTGATATTTCTTCTCTTTTGAGATGATATAATATTATATTCCATATAGATCTTGATAATACTTCAATATTCCTCCCATAATTCCATCTGCTTGACTGGTAGTGCCACCTTCATCCTTGGCCTCCTACGTCATTTCCTACCATTCTTCTCGACTCGATCTGAGCGCTATCTTTTCTTCTTTTCCCATAAATCTCAACTACGGCTCGATGTCAACTGGCGTAGCCGATAGCCTCAACTAGGTATCGGGTACAGTACCTGTATAGCATTTGTATGTTTCCGACACGAGAAATAAATTGGTGCAAGTCTGATTCTCCCTTCAACGTCATCAGTGAATGTGATTCGGCGTCCTCTTCTCCTCAACGTGGGAAAGATGGCGATACTTGTTGTTTTAAACCGCGAGGGGTATTTTTGATCCGAGGCTTAAATGATGCTCTATATTTTCGATTTGGTCAGCCCTCATTTCCTGTCGCTTACTGTACCTTCCTTTCGAGCCTTGAACTCCACCCTGCAAAAGAAACATGCCCATTACCTTGTAAACACCCAAGTTATTTCTATATTATTTACAGTCGGGTCAGATTTACCCATGGCGCCAGTGTGACAATTTTCGGCTTACGATAGTCGGGAATCCGTAAAAAATAAGGGGGAAAATCCATAATCACATTCTTCATCCATGATTAGTGACTAGGGACACTTTGGTTATCAGCTTCTTTGTTCAATCATACTGTTACGGTCAATCATACTGTTACGATAATTATTGTCATTATCTGCATGTAAAATCTCAAAAATTTAAATAAACTTCATTTAATATTGGGAATAGTTCATAGGAAGACACCAGGTGTAAAATTACTTCACTAAAATCCATAAGACTACGACAAAAAGGGAATGACACACTATGGGTCAAAATGACCCGGTGTGAGTCCTCGTGTTATATTTTTTCACGCCATTTCTCAAGGGTTAATAGGCATAACATCTATGTTATTGGCTCCTAATGTATGGGAAAGAAATGGGATTAAATGGGCACCACATAGGGGCGTACCCTAGACACTGACAACGAAACGTGGCAACATTGTTGACCGTATGTGGTCTCGCATTGTTGTGCGGAAGGATAAATCGTGCCGTAAGAAAGTCAGGTCTCTTCCGAGCACGCACTATTCCATTATAACACAGCAATGCCCTTACGCGATGAACATATTTTCTGATTCTCCCTAGTGTATTAAAGCAGTGATTCCCAACCACTCTAAACTTGAGTAACAGCTAAGAATTGTGTCAAGAGGTCGCAAGTCACCAAAATTAGTTTAAACAAGTAGTTCCGTGGAGAACTATACTGCTTATTTTCATATAACTCCTGGCACTACAGCCCACGAAGGGCCTAGGCCTACCAAGCGACCGCTGCCCAGCCATTTGGCCAGCAGATATTGGGGTGACGCGTGGTCAGCGCATCAGGTCCGGCCGTGAATCTGGGTTTTCGTGACCGGGGTGCTGCCTCACTGTCAGACAGATACTCAATTTACCTCACGAGGTTGAGAGCACCCCGTTCCAGCCGCCACGTCAGTTTCTAAAATCACTGACGGAGCCGGGAATCGAACCCGGGGCCTCCGGGAGAGAAACAGGTGCGCTACCCCAACACCATGGGGCCGGCATTTTCATATAACCTACTTATATTAATTGCTTCTATCAGCATACACATTTTCAGTTTGATTGCTAATAATAGATTCCTAGATATTGAGAACCGTTTAATATTTCGAATGGTCACCATGATGGATTTTCATATATAGGCCTTAGAGTTATGTACTATTACATGAAGATTATTGCGCAGGTGTATTATTCAAAATTCAATCGCATGATTACGACACAAAAAATAAAAAACAAGATTTTAAATTTTCGCACAGCCACCATCTTGAGGTTATGAAAATAATTGAAAGGAATTAAATGCCAGTTGATTAAAATTTATGTAAGCATATACCGTACCAATTGTCACTGCGCTAGGATGGTTAAATCGCGAGAAACGTCCATTTGAATATTTAAATTTCGCGTCGCCGCCATGTTGGATTTGTGCTCACCGGGTTAATGCATGTCCCAATGGTGAACTTATGTTTTTAGCCTCTATACATATACAGAATTTCAGTTTGATTGCTATCATAGATTAATAAATATTGAGAACCGTCTTCGCTTGGCCGCCATGTTCGTGTTGTACTTAACTGGTCTTTGAAAGTCTCATAAGTGATCTTTTATCAGTGCTCTTTATCACCGTTCAAAATTTCTGCGAGATATAGGTATTACTTTCGGTGATATAGAATGCCGGTGAAATACTTCGCACAGCCCCCATGTTGGATTGGTGAGACGAAATAACATTTGAAGGACACGGTCGAGGTCGGCCGATATAGTACTATGATGTTACCGAGTTTGATTGAAATCGCTCCAGCCGTTTAGAAGTTATTAGGGGTGGGGGAGTCACACACGCACACACATACTGAACCCTTTACCCTCTGATGGATAAATGATTCGATGTTTTATTTCTTCAATTAATAACTATTTCCACCAGCGTCATGAAAATAGCCAGACGGAGATGAGGAAATTTCAAGCATTTGTTGGAGACAATGGGGACATACCTGCAGCAGTTTGACAAAAGGCTAAATACTTAGGATTGTGAAAAGAAAGACCATAGCAATGTTTCAGAAGGACAGGTGGTGGCTAACTCAAAATAGAAAGGACGCGCAGTGAGACACGCTTATGGCATGTTCATTGTAATATTCGCGCCTAGAAAAAATATGATGCAGTAACGTGAGTGGCTGATGAAAATACTAGACACTCCTACGAGGCCAAGGTCTGATAAAAACCGCCAAGTTATTGAAAATGTGGAACCAATGGGAGATGAATGCTTACCAGCGCGGCAAGTCTAGCTTGGGCACGCGATGGCTAGCATTAACGCGGGAGATCGGCTAGACAACATCTCTACGATCGATTCTAGGATTAATGGGCATATTCTTGACCTGCGCAATTTTACGAGTTCAGTGATATTTATTTCATTCCTGTACCACTATATTTTTGAGAAATTTTTATATAATTTCCCCCCTCTATCAATACCTAGGGCCGGTTCATTTATAAGTGGCGTGAAGAGCCAAGACATTATTATTATATTTTGTGTGTCAGTGGACACAGGCTTATTATTCTTTGGTGTGTCGAGGACACAGGCTATTATACTTTTGTGTGTCGAGGACACAGGTTACTTTACATTTTGCGCGTCTAAGGACGTAGACACTTATACTTTTGCGTGTCATGAGGACACAGCAATTATTAATAAATGTGTTAAATTCAGTGATAGATAGTCACAGTACTATATTTTGTAGGGACAGTAGCATCGAAAATTCGCCAACAGACTGTTCCGGGGAAAGTAGTACCTGAAACGGCGAATTTAGTAGTCAGATATCGAGTGTATAATAATCTAACGTTTTGAATCAGCACGAGAGATGACATCGCTTACCATGGAAGAAGTTTGGAACTATCAACACTCCGTCCAGATGGTTGAGATGAGCTAAGAAGCATTCAGTTGGGAGATGGCAGCGGATGTCCTTTGACGGGTGACTGGCCGAGGATGAGTACAAAATAATATTCTTATTATCTGATAAATTAACTTATGGTATATGGGACATATTTTGTTTTGTAAATATTTTGCTTGTGTGATTAACGTAGTATATTTAGTTTTGGTCTGACACACCTTTTGCATGGAAACAGCTCGCATAAATGTTATTAGTAGAAGGTTCTTGTTTGTTTGTTGTTTTAACTAACGTAGCTATGTGGACGACCGTGTTTGCATATGTTACGCAATGCGGTTAAAAACGTCTCTCGGAGATATGTTGTGTTTCAGAAGTAGGACTGATGTAATATAATTATACAGTAGATTGGAGGGTAATTAATCTTTTTAAGGTTTATTATTGATCAGATTCAGTGAGATTATTGCCTCTGGAGCAATGTGATTTGTGACGAAGAGCAGTCAGCTGTATCGTAGGTTTTAATATTTTAATAGTTTGTGAGCATCTATTCAGCCGACCTGTGTGAAAAACGTCATGTCATTCCCAGCAGTGTCAGTGTGTGTATTTTGTGGTCATTACAAGCGGGAATTTCAGCGTAGACTGATTTCTGTCAGCTTGGTGCCAGGTCCATATTGTTACCTTGCGAGGACATATGTGGCTATTTTGATTAATGTCTGACCATATGTTTAGGTGGTTGAGATTTGTTGCTGTTGATTCCTTGAGATAACGGCACAGCTGGTCAGTTATTTTTACACACTGGAGTTGGGACAATGACAAGTATTGAGGAAGGGGGAGCTGTTTCACAAGGCGGACTGAAGGTTGCAAGCGAGGTCATTAGTGGGGAGTGCTGGTTGACTCCGTAATTACTTGAAATACAGAATTAAGAACTGATCAATGGTAAAAATTGTTTAAATAAATGGGAGTTGCCTACGAATCACGATAATCTCCGAAGCGTTAGCTTAACATGCAGTTTTGTTCATATAAAGTAAATCTCAGCCAGTCAGGCTTTTGTTGTTGTTGGTTTTAGTCCATGTTTATATTCCATATCAGTGACCCGTGAAGTCACGTGCGATGCTGTATTTCCTGGTTTATGTATTGAGCAATTGGCCGGAGTTGGCAGCTCATTTTGTCAAGTGCGTCATCGCGCTAATGGAGGGTCTCGAGGGAGATTCCTGTAAATAGTAGATTTTTAGTGTGTGTGTCAGCATTAAATTTTTAAGGGTTTTATTAGTGTCATGTTCCATATCCATAAACGTTGATTTACGAGATGATTGTTCGTAAGCATCGTGGCTGTTAACCCGCTGTAAACGAACAGCCATCCAAGTACTCATTCCTCGTAGTTAGTCATTACGCGTGCATAAAATCCAAATGCAAGTCAGTGGAACCAGGATCCACATTTTTATAAAGGGGAGATCCGTCTGACTCCTCAACATTGATAGATATTCCTGTCATGAAAAAATTCAGGGAGGATTTTTATTATTGTTGTTTATATTCTTTTTATGCACTATTAGTCATTAAATCATGTTATTATTTTACGTCTTGTCACCTTTCTTTCTTAATTATAGTTTAAATCCTATGACCCTTACCTCAGTAGAGCATGTTGTTTGGCGAACGTAAACATCACACTAAGAACTGAGCGCGACCCCTTGATCAAGATTCTTGCATATAAACACTGCTATTCTGAAGGGTTCAATACGCACACACACACGGACAAAAGGTGATCTCAAAAGCCTATTTTTTTCATAATATGAACATAGGATAAAAATAACATAACCAGTGTCTTAGTATGGTTGGTTGGTTGGTTGGTTCTTAAGTTTAGGGATTGCGACAACGCGGTCATGTAGCCCCGTGTACTTTGGGTGGGTGTAGAATCTGTCTGATAACCGGTGTTAATATTGTGATGACTGTATTAGTGTGTGTTATCTGTTTTTATTTTATTTAAGTAGTGCAACTTAGAATTTTTCAAATAGTTCCTACTTTTGTCGCCAAGCACCACCATCAACGACTACTAGGCCAAGTTTAGAACTTAGCTACTAGACGCCACCGTAGTCGGCTCATGGCAACGAACGTAGAAACCTAAGAGCGTTGTTTACATTCTTAACATATCCAATTTAGCTTCACACAGGTGCAATTAGTGGAAGGTTCTTTTACATGCCATAAATCTATGACATGGGACCTCTGGCTTTACTTCCCTTCCGAAGGATGGCATACTGAAGGATTTTAACGCTCTTAAAAAATCCAACGGCTTCGGCCGGGTTTGAAGTGTCTTTGTAACCCTATCTCCACATCTGACCTTCATTATTCTCCTGTAACACCACATTTCAAACGCTTCAATTCTCCTCTTTTCCGCTGCACCAGCAGTCCAAGTTTCACTTCCATAGAGAGCCACGCTCCTGACAAAGGCTTTCAAAAATGACTTTCTAGTACCTAAATCTATATTCGATGTCAACAGATTCCTCTTCTGTATAAATCTTTGATGTCAAAAATGCTTTCCTTGCCTGTGCTAACCTACTCAGTAAGGCAGCTTCTATGTCCAAGATCACGGTTTCATACCCGGCCTAAGTCGTCGGATTTTTTAAGAGCGTTGAAAGTCCCTCAGTATGCCTTCCTTCGGAGGGGAAGTAAAACTGGTGGGCCCTTGTCATAGATTTATGGCATGTAAGAAACTAAACTAAACTTGTGTGAAGCAAAATTTGTAGGTTAGGTTTGATTAATGCTCCTACCGTAAGTTCCAACGTTCGTCAACAGGCGCTAGTTTCGATGGCAACTAGTAGTAGCCACGTTCACAGCTAGGTGTCATGGACGGTAGCATTTGGTAGCGAAAGTAGGAACTACATGAAATTATCGTCTGCAGTCCTTACTGGAATTAAAAACAGATAACACACACTAATACAGTCATGACAATTAACACAGGTTATCAGACAGATTCTACACACACCCAAAGTACACGGGGCTACATGGCCGCGTTGTCGCAGCCCCTAAACTGAGGAACCAACCAACCAACCAACTTGTTAATCACCAATTTATGAAAAATATATAATTTGGAAATCTGTTTTATCATTATTCGAGTACACCTGATCCTGGATATATACGAAGTTCTAGCCACGAACTCATACAGAAACATTTCTTTTAGAGTTCACACCACCAGTTGAGAACCTGTGTATTAAAGGATGAGCGCTAGTCCAGTGAACATCCACCCAGGGCGCGGTAATCGTGAAACAGAGACCCTATCTATCACCGCGCTCGCCAACACGTCGGTTCGCGCCGCGTCCACTAACTAAAACAAATGGCGCTGTCGTCGCGAGGAGACATCACTCAGTCACCATCACAGCAAAGATAATATGTGAGACCTTTCATGTGCTAGGCTATCTCAACAATTGAGAGATGACCAGCTTCGAATCCCACCGTCGGGCATCCAGCTAACCGTGATTTCCCATTTTCTACTTCAGACAGCTATTGCGATATTTGCAGCCATTTATGTCAAATTATTATATTATAGTGAGGCCCTACTCTTTAGAACGGAGGCAGTGTAACATTGAGTCGGCGCCACTTGACTAGCATCTACCGTTACACAACAGCGGGTCACGAAGCCTCGGATGCGGTCATAGGATTAATTACATTCCCAGATGGCAAGATACCTTTATTGACATAATGACGACTTGACGTGAAATACTGTAGTCTACCTTGTATCCCGTGAACATTGTTCATTATAGAACAAAAAATGAGGACAAAGTAGACTTACGAGATCGATCCGAGCAAATGTCTGTATGTCGGTCTGAGTGTGCGTCCCCCCCCCCCCCCTATCAACTCCTAAGCTGCTGCAACAATCGAAAACAAATTTGGTATATCTCAAGGCCATATTTGAAAATGATGTCAGCGCTACCAACTGCTGAAAAACCGCAATTGATAATTGAGCTCCATGTTGGATATTTTGTAAGGTATGTATGGAAGCTATTCCAAAATTAGCACACATATACCGTAGTTAATAGTATTTCAATTTAATTTCCAGGAGGCCATGCATGACAGTATTGCCATCAAAAAAATTCGTGTAGCCTCCTGAGAGGCCGAGTGCAGGTCTTTCTAGTCGACGCCCGAGGGCGACCTGCGTGTCGGGATGAGAGATGAGATGAATGGATGAAAGTGGGCAAGGATGTGGAAGGAAGCGGCCGTGGCCTGTCAGAAGGTACAGTCCCAGCATTTGCCTGGTGTTGAAAATGGGAAACCACGGAAAACCATTTCAAGGACAGCCGACGGTGGGGCTCGAACCCACGCGTCTACCGAGTCAGCAGAGAGCTTGGCCCCATGACCTTACGCCGCGCTTTAGCCAGCGTAGCCACTACTGTCGGTATTGCCATAATGATTCTAAGCTTGCTGATAGGTCCAACACATGCATGACATTGTCGCCAACATGATTTTACGCTCGCTGATAGATCTAATGTCTAACTGCATGTAACGACCATGCTATCCATTGGACTTCAAACAAATGTTGTATTCTGAACCGTAATAGATGGAACTTAAAATATATTCAGTAACCAGGGCTGCCAACTATTATGCTTTATTAGGCTAGACTATGTCAAGTATATTTCCAACTAATTAAAAATTTCGGTAATACCAAGTTAATTTTGTCATAATTCTAGATAGGTTCATATAGATCAGGCTGTTCCAGCCGAGCAATTCGCTCGTGAGCAGCGGAGTACTCGCCGCCTTACGTGAGTAAACCTGCAACATGCAATACAGCTCTGCTGTGGGGGGCTGCCGTCACTGCGCGGTGGATACATCAAGACTGGCTGGAAGCGCATAGACTTGTGCTATGACCTTCGTCCAGTGACGTATTGACTATCACCCCCAGTTCCTCGCCAATCGTGCTCCGAGCATTACTGCTGAGTACTCAAACTCGTGGATTTGGAACAGCTTGATATAGATTAATCATGAATCTAACATTTTAAGAAAAGTTGGCTCTTTAGTTCGTCATGGAACTTCTTGTATCTTTTGGCGGAATCTCGAACAAAATGTATACAGAAACAATCCGCGTATTCTGGAGGCTCTCGAGATCAGTGAGGATGAATTACAGCGGGTGTACCAAAACTTCCTACGTTCATGCAATGTGTGTTTTGAAAATAAAGGACAGCATTTCCAGCAAGTAAACTGAAATGCATGTAAGTAACGATGAATATTAAATAGGCTACGTTAAAAAGTATAAATGTGTTAAATTAGTTGGGTGCTACGATGCTGCTAGCACCAATGCCATGCTCGACAGGAAGCTAACCTCATTGCCCCCTGCCGTCACACGGTGCCTGCGAGGTCCCATAGTTGGGACTGTGTAAAAATAACAGATTGACATACCAAACTGATTTTACTACTAAATGTTTGCTTATTTTATTCTTATGTCTCAACATAATCATCAAAACGATTGAAACATTTGTCGTATCGTTACATCAGCTTTCCAATGCCATCGGCAAAAAAAATTCTGCCGCCACTGAGGTGGGCACGTCGAGACAGTCTCCTGAAGTGTGTCCTTTTTGGCGAGGCGTTGCCGCCCAACCATACCTTCAATTCTCGAAAAAGATGAAAATCATTCAGTGCTGGTTTTGACTAAGCGGCAGATGGTCCATAACTTAACACTTGAATTCTTTGAAAAAGTCTAGCGTAACGTTGGTTTTTAGTGGCGGACAGTGACGTCATGTGTCCCTCGCGTCGTGTGCGCGACTCGGATGTTTACTACTGGACCTGCAACTAGTGTGCAGCCGCTAAAATCATGTCCGTGGTGAGTGTCTGCTCTGCAAGAATACAGCAGACATGTTTGTTAATTACAGAACTTCTTCTTCTTCTTCTTCTTCTTCTTCTTCGCGAATGGATCACTTAGGACCATGCGGAATCAACATGTTTGTAGACTTACTGGCACGTTAAAGATCCCCTTCAGAGCAAATGTCCAGCAGCCCGGCGTCTCTAAAAGCCAGAGTAGTTAAAAGGGGCGTAAAACCAATAACATCATTACAGAATTATATGAAATTGAGGTAAAGACTTGATTTTGCCAATAGCGACAGGCACTTAGACTCGTGAATGTTCGTGGTAAAGAGCAAGTTTAAGTGCCAAGGATAGGTTATAATTTAAACTTCGAGTTTTAGAAATTCGACTTAAAGATTTTAAAAAATACGTGTAAATTATAGGAGGTTTGTTCGTGAAATAATAATTTATTTGAGTTATGGAGGTTCGAGATATCGAAGTCGATTGTAAGGATAAGAGTTTAAAATGTGGCTTGTCAACAATGGAACCGAGAACTTCTCTTGGTCCTTAGTTATAAAACATGAACTCTATAAAGTAATTATATGAAGTTATGAAATTGTGAGGTTACAAATGTACATTAGATTATAATCTGTCTGTCTACCCCTTTCTATTCCCGTTTCCAACGGAGTTGGGGATCAGATGCGATGAAATTCTATGTGGCGGATGTTTTTTACGACCGGATGTCCTTCCTGACGCCAAACTCATGAGAGATGAAATTAGTGAAGATGAATGAAACTGGGCAAGGATGTGATACCCTCTACCCAGCTCTCACTCCCATACAGCAAGGTCTGTAGTTTCGTGGCTACACTAACTTCTTTCTTGCAGAACACTGTAGATCGCAACTGAAATCTCACTGCACTGGCTTTTCCACATCTCGACTCTTTTTCCTTCTCCATGCTGTGACCATCCTGGGAGAATATACAGCCTAAGTACACCAGAACCTCGTTTATTCGGATTAAGTTGAACCGGACCTGATCCGGATTATCGAAAATCCGGATAATCCAGAAAAAAACTAAGAAACAAATACATGTTATATAATCTATTAACATAAGTTGTAACACCTTTTTTCATTTGTACAAAAAATATAAGAACACTTTTCTGGCATTTACGACTCTGTTTTATGCACTAAAATAATGCGTGAGTTTTTCTGTTTTACATTTGTATAGCGTTTGCGCGCAGCACGATCACGAAGACGTTTTACTAACTTCAGTTCTATCTTCCAGGCAAATGCCTTTGATAGACCATGGCTGAATTATTTCCAATTCCTGTCCTTAACTATACCTGGTGGACCCCCAGGGGCTCACTTCTAGTGGGACGTGGGTTGGCGACCACGGGGCCCAAGCTGAGTCCAGCATTGCTTCCACTTACTTGTGCCGGGCTCCTCTCCGTCTTCTTTCCTGTCGACCTCACTTGGTCAACTCTTGTTCTCTTCTGACCCCGACGGTATTAGGGTATCCGAGGCCTAGGGAGTTTTCTTCCTTTCTCGCCTTAAATGGCCCTTGTCTCATCTTTTCTGATACCCTACTTCTGCGAGGGGTCAGCCTTATTAGCCTATTTTCAATTTTGAAAAAATAGGCTTATGAGATCACCTTTTGTCCGTGTGTGTGTGTGTGCGTGTGTGTGTGTGTGTGTGTGAGGTGTGTGTGTGTGTTTCCCCCTAATAAAATCTAAACGGCTGGAGCGATTTCAATGAAACTCGGTAAGTTCATAGCACTATTCCCGGCGACCTCAACCGTGCCCTTCAAATTTTGATACGTCTCACCAATCCAACATGGCGGCTGTGCGAAATATTTCACTAGCATTCCATATCTCTGAAACTATTACCGACATCGCCCTGAAATTGTGCACGGTGATAAAGGGCACTACTAGAAGTTCGCCTATGAGACTTTTAAAAACCTGGTGACTACAAAACCAACATGGCGGTCAAGCGAATTTGAGACTTTTAAATAGACATTTCTCGCGATTTAACAATCCAAACGTAATGAAAATTGGTACAGCAAATGTTTATATACATTGTAATGCACTGGAGTCTAATTTAGTTCAATTGTTTACATAACCTCAAAATGGCGGCTGTGCGAAATATTTCACTGACATTCTATATCTCCGAAACTATTACAGATATCATCATGCAATTTTGTACGGTGATAAAGGGTACTGATACAAGTTTACCTATGTATATTTCATAGACCTGTAAAGTACAAAACGAACATGGCGACCAAGCGAATTTGAAATATTTTAATAGACTTTTCTGGTGATTTAGCTCTCTGAGCGCAGTGAAATGTAGTACAGTAAATGATTTTGCAGATTGTGATGCACTGCCATCTAATTTAATTCAATTGTTTACATAACCTCAAGATGGCGGCTGTGCGAAATTTTAAAATTAAGTTTTTATTCTTGTGTCGTAATCATGCGTTCGAAGTGAAAGTTTGAATAATGAAGCTAGGCAATAATTGTCCTTGAATGGTACATAACTCTATGGCCTATACATATAACAATCCTAAATGGCGAGCTTCCGAAATATTTAGACGGTTCTCAATATCTATGAATCTTTTACAGCAACCAAACTGAATTTTTTAATGTTCATAGAGACTATGAACATATGTTCACCTATAGGACTTTCAGTAACGTGGTGAGCACAAATCCAACATGGCGGAGACGCGAAGTATAAATATTTAAATGGACGTTTATCGCGAATTAACTATCTGAGTGCCGTGAAACGTTGCACGTCAATTGCTTATACAAATGTTGATCCACTGGCATGTAATTTATTTCAATTGTTTGCATAATCACAAGATGGCTGGTGTCCGTACTTTTAAAATCTCGTTTTTACTTCTTGTGTTCTAATCATGCGATTGAAGTTTGATTACCACACGTACACAATAATCTTAATGTAATAGTACAAAAATAAAAATCCATCCTGGCGACCATATGAAATATTTAGACGGTTCTCAATATCTACGAATCTGTTACAGCAATTAAATTAAAATTTTGTATGTTGATAGAGACAATTAACATGAGCAGGATATATGAAAATAGGCTGTATAGTTCTTCAAGGAACTACTTGTGTTTCTTTTCATGTTATCTCCTGTCTTCTTTTCAAGGCCCTCAAGGAGACAGGGTGTATGTAGCCCCACCACTTCTGATGCACCCTGGATATTGCTACACACTCAGGGGCTCATGGCTGGTGAGTTCGGGAGTTGGCGACCCCGAGGGATTCCTGAGCTGGGTCCAGTTTTCCCCCCTTTTATCCATTGCCTCTGGGGCGGACCCTCTCCTCATTCACTCTCCTATCTGCCTTTTATGGCTCTCCTTCCTTCTAAGTCCCTCAATCCGCCTTCTTCGAGGGTTGAGGGCATTTCTTTTCCTCCTGTCCTTTATTTGCCTTATTCTCCTTTGGTTTTCCATTTCTTCTTCTAGTATATACGTTAGTAGTTAGTTTTAGATATAGTGTACATTTCATTATCATCTTCACGATCACCCAAGCCATTAGGGGCCGATAACCTAGATGTTAGGTCCCTTAAAACAACAATTATCATCATCATCATCATATCCTTGGTGGAAAAGACATACAAGAAGAGTCGACCCCTAAAAGAAATACCGTACAGTAAAAATATATGTTTTATTGTTTTCGATTCGGTTAAACCGGAGATCCGGAATAATGAGGACCGGTAAAACGAGGTTCTTATTTAAGTAAGTAAGCAAGCAAGCAAGCCAATAGGTACACGACTTGATATATTTGGATCTGTGTTGCGCAGACAGTATGCACTAGTTGACTAAATGTACGCAATATCCACTCACGTAGAGCACGTACAAGATCTTATGGAAATGAAGGGGAGACGAAGTCGTAAAATAGAGAAACACGTCCACAAGATAAAATTCACACAATGTGCGCTTTACTACGGTAGTAAGTATTCCCAATATTTCCCAACACCAGTGTGGGTGGATATTAAATTCCCTTCCCTATCAGAAACATAAGACGCATTCCTCTGTAACATCTCTAATCCTTACACGACGATGAGGACCGTAGTCTATACTCCCATTTTTTTCCTAATTTCATTTATTACATTATTTAAATGACTCATGGTGGTTCCGTATTGATATGCTAGAATAGTTCTTAACAAGTAATGTACATCCGCCTGAATCAATACTATAAAGAAAATATTAATTATTTAACTTGTTTTCAGTTTCAGTACATGTTTCGAGGATTAATTACATTTTATCCCCTTCATCAGCTATTGAAACAAATGCGTAGCACAGTAATAAGATCCGTATTTAAACCTAATATGGTGCACCATAAAATTTAGGTTATAAGAACAGAATAAAATCAAATGAAATAGATGGTGACGGTGATCAGCTGCTCATGACAAATAGTAGTTCCTTGAAATGGTAGATATGTAACACCAATACTTCACCAATCCGTGTAGGTCTATGACTAATGAAGAGCCTGTATGCTTAAAGATCCAAATTTAGCCTTTTCAAAACAAAGCGGCTTTAAGAAACCCGACGTGATGGAAAGTGATCTCTTGGTAAATAGAGGTTAGTTTAATGCATATGGTGTATGAGGTTCGGACAATGTTACATTTAGAAAATGATGCGATGCTATCCTTACCTAATTGGTCACACAACTGTTTCTTGAGATCTGATTGGTGGGAGAAACTGTTTCATAATGAAAAATAGTGTTATAATGACCCTCATTATTATATAGTTTTCTGACATTTCGACATCGTCGAATATAAAATTATTTACGTAATTTTTTGTACCCATGTTTATTATTATAATTGTTATATTTCTTTTATTATTAAAGTACTATTTTTATGATTTTTATTTTTATTTCATTTTTACTCCTTAATTGTTAGTGTTTTTAGTTTTTTTTTAAATTTTATCCAACACATTACGTCAAGTAGATACGTACCGGTATCTATACAAATTTAATTTTAGAAATACTAGCACTTCGGCATGAAAATTCTGAAATTTGACTGATAGATTCAACCATTAGCATCTTTGAAAGCATAAACTGTCCTTATGACAGGTGGTTAATAAAGACACCACAAAGGGTTAATACTATTTGTGCAGTATACAATGTAACAGGTGAAAGCCATCGCCTCTCAAAATACTGATAATTTTAAGGAATAAGAACACGTTTGAGCCTGTTCAAAAGGAAGGTAAGATGCATAGCTGTGTGAGGTGCTGGCGTAAATTATATTTATTGCTGGGGACAGCGTTAAGCTACTTGCTGCTGCCGTATAAAGAACTTTATTCTTTAGGCCACACATCTCCTTTAGCCTCTCTCGCTCTCCTTTTTTATGGAACCATCCGTATGTTATTTTCTTGTGCGACTTTCTTGTGATGACAAACGCATCCATTTTATTGCCTTGTATAGGGACGTCTTCCAACGCCAATATATCTGGCTGCAGCCACCCGCTGACAAGATGAAACTCAGCGGGTCCCTACATATGACGTCACAGAGTTACTGTATCTAGGGTGAGATCTCTCTCTCACAAGTCAATATCACATTTCTCGAGTAAATAACGATGGCGATTTTAATAATCTGTATGGATGTGAGTAGCGGCAGATGATAACATTTTATAATAAATATTTATTGCAGCCAAGTGGCCATAATGGACAGTTATAAGGTGAGCTTACAAATAATTATTACAGGTAGATTAATCTTTACTGTATTCAACTATGCTCTTTGTCCGTTTGCTGCATGATGTGATGTGGTATTTGTCGCAGGGGTTATTGCACAGAAAACATATGCAGTCTTCATTCGGTTCATGGTATTTAACATTTCTACAAATCTTGTGGTGGAAACCGTGGATGGCGAGTCTTGTTACCACATGTCTCATCTCCTGGTTCTCGTTTGTCCATCTTCTGTCCACCATTCCTTCTGTTGCGTAGAATTCGAGCGAGATTTCGTTCTGCTTCTGATGTCTTATCTCGAGGAGTTTCTTCATATGCTTAGTAGATGGCAGTTGGAGTCTTAATCTGAGATCTTCGATGTACTATATTTCTTTTGTTAGGACATATGCCAGCCTGGACTGGGACGTTCTTGCAATTCCTAGCACCCTTTTCAGGAAAGAAGCCTTTACTTTTTCAATTGTCATTAGGTCTGCCATGGTTAGCCTTTCCCGTATCAGTTGTAGACCGTATGTAATGACGGGGGTTATTTTCACGTTGAAGAGAATCATTGCCGTTTGTAGAGATAGTTTGGTAATATTGTTCAAATCGTACATTCCTCTAATGGTTGCTGCTGCTCGTTCCTTTTTTATGTAGTCTAAAGGATTGGCATGTTGTCTGTGATGACATTTACAGGGTAGGTTAATAATGTACAGGGTGAGTGGGGTGTTGCTCGATAACCAGGAGCATTTGGCAACTCCTCTTGCTAGCCCTCCACTGTGCATAAACCAGGAAACTAGAAGACAGGACGTGACAAACTGGTTTGGGTGTAAACAAGAACAACAAGTAGTTCCGTGAAGAACTATACAGCCTATTTTCATATATCCTACTTATGTTAATTGCCTCTATCAACATACACAATTTCAGTTTGATTGCTATAATAGATTCGTAGATATAGAGAACCGACTAAATATTTCGGATGGTCGCCATGTTGGATTTTATATATGTAGGTCCCAGAGATATGTACTGTTACATGCAGATTATTGTGTACGTGTAGCATTCAGACTTCAATCGCATAATTAGGACACAAGAAAAAACAAGGAGATTTAAAAATTTTCACAGCTGCCATCTTGAGGTTATGGAAACAATTGAAATAAATTAGATGCCAGTGGATTAACATTCGGATAAAGATTTACTGTACCAAGTTTCACTGCACGCGGATGGTTAAATTGCGAGAAACGTCCATGTGAATATTTATAATTCGTGTCACCGCCATGTTGGATTTGTGATCACCAGGTTATTTAAAGTCCTATAGGTGAACTTAAGTTCATAGCCCCTATGAACATTAAAAAATGCAGTTTGATTGTTAAATAGATTCGTAGATATTCAGTATCGTCTAAATATTTCGGATGGTCGCCATGTTGGATTGTTAAATGTATAGGCCATAGAGTCATGTACCATTAAAGGAAAATTGTTGCGTAGGTTCATTATTCAAACTTTCACTTCGATCGCATGACTACATCACAAGAAATAAAAACTTAATTTTAAAATTCGCAATGCCGCCATCTTGAGGTTATGTAAACAATTGAACTAAATTAGATACCAGTGGATTACAATGTGTATAAATATTTCCTGTACCAGGTTTCAGTGCGCTTGGAACATTAAATCGCGAGAAAGGTCTATTTAAAATGTTCAAATTCGCTTAGCCGCCATGTTCGTTTTGTAGTTAACCGGTTTTTGAAAATCTTATAGGTGGACTTCCAGTAGTGCCCTTTATCTCCGTACAAAATTTTAGGGAGATACCGCTAATAGTTTCAGAGATATAGAATGCCGGTGAAATATTTCGCACATCCGCCATCTTGTGATTATGTAAACAATTGAACGAAGTTAGATGTCGGTGCATTACAATGTATATAAACATATACTGTACCAAGTTTCATTGCGTTTGGTTGGTCAAATCGCGAGAAACGTTATTTAAAAGTCGCAAATTCGCTTGGCCGCCATGTTGGTTTTGTAGTTACCATGTTTTCAAAAGTCACATAAGTGAACTTATAGTAGTCCCCTCTATCACCATAGAAAATGTCAGGGTAATATCGGTAATAGTTTCGGAGATATTGAATGCTGGTGAAATATTTCGCACAGCCGCCATGTTGGATTGGTGACTCGTAACAAAATTTGAAGGGCACGGTCGAGGTCGCCGGGAATAGTGCTATGAACTTTCCGAGTTTCATTGAAATCGCTCCTGCCGTTTAAATTTTATTAGGGGGGGACACACACACGAATCACACACACACACACACACACACACACACACACGCACACGGACAAAAGGTGATCTCATAAGCCTATTTTTTTTCAAAATTGAAAATAGGCTAACAAATAATCTGAGAAGCGTAAACAAAGATAGGGCGTAACTATTGGTATCCGGTATGTATCAATGGGAGTTGTTGTCGTCGAAATTTAAGTTTTTCTAACGACTATTCCTGCGACTGCTGTGAAACTTGGCTCGGTATATCTTCATACAAACGAGCAGCTTCGGTGGCGTAGTCGGTAGCATGCTGAGCTTCTATGCCCAAGATCGCGGGTTCAAATCCTGCCGAAGTCGTCGGATTTTTTAAGAGCGTTAAAATCCCTCAGCATTCCTTCCTTCGGAGGGGAAGTAAAGCCGGCGGTCCCATGTCATAGATTTATGGCATTGTTAAAGAACCTTCCACTAATTACACCTGTCTGAAGCTAAATTGTATAGGTTAAGAATGTAAACAACGCTCTTAGGTTTCTACGTTCGTTGCCAAAAGTCGACTGTGGTGGCGTCTGGTAGCTAAGTTCTGAACTTGGCCTAGTAGTCGTTGACGGTGGCATCTGGCGGCAAAAGTAGGAACTATTTGAAAAATTCAAAAGTCTGTAGTCCTAACTTGAATTTAAAAAAAAAACGATACCACACACTAATACAGTCGTCACAATTAACACCGGTTATCAGACAGATTCTACACACACCAAAAGTACACGGGGCTACATGATCGCGTTGTCGTAGCCCCTAAACTTAAGAACCAACCACCAACCAACCTTCATACAAGCTGTCATCTAATTTAATGGAAATTTATGAGAACTTAAAAATGGCAGCAGTGCGTTGTTTTAAATTCACGTTTTAAAATCTCGTGTCCTAAGTAAAACTGGTGGGAGATATGAAAATAGTTCTTGACGGAACTACTAGTTTGTTTCTTGTTTAATTTTAAAGTCGTTTTCTGAAAGTATACACGATTATTTAATCATTTTATGGTATTTATCAGTAATTTTCCCATGTTTTCAATGGTTTTGAAGCATCAGTGCGTAGGGTATTGGATAGGAACGTTAAGTGAGAATGAACACAGCGACATGAAAATCTTCTCATCTCTTGTCAATCTGAAGACTAAAGTAACTTGTACAGTCCTCACTTGCTGGAAATATCCACATTCCAGGAGAGACATCTGTCCTGGCCCATTTGTATTATCGGTTGCGATTGTGATTTTGAGTGCATTCAGAATGGAAAAGTTAAAGCGGTTCATTTCAAACAAACCATTTCGTAATTCGGCGAGGATATTTTTTCTACTAGTGAATTTCTATTCTTCAAAATATATGAAATGGAAATTTGTGTTTGCATTTCTTTGTGTGTTGGCATTATGTCAACAAATTGAATATAGCCTGCATCAACTCGGTGAGTAAATTGGTTGATAAAGTTCCTTCTTATTAAGGCCATTTTCAAAAAGTTAGTGGGTCATTTAATTTGATGTGAAGAAAAATAATTAACCATAACGGAAAATGTGTGCAATAGACGTATTAACGTATGTATTAATTAAGTTAACATAGTATATAAGTATGTTTTCTTAAGGTATGTATACAAGTTTAGGAAGACAATTCACATTTTTGAGCCTATTCCTCTGAAAATTTTACTACATCACATGAAACCCAACCATTATTTTTTAGCCTATTTTAATTTATGAAAAAAAAATAGGCTTATGAGATCATCTTTTGTCCGTGTGTCTGTGTGTGCGTATGTGTGTGTGTGTGTGTGTGTGTGTGAGTGTCCCCCACCCTCCCTAATAAAATCTAAACGGCTGGAGCGATTTCAATGAAACTCGGTAAGTTTATAGCACTATTCCGGGCGACTCCGACCGTGCCCTTCAAATTATGCTACATTCACTAATCCAAAATGGCGGCTGTGCGAATTATTCCATAGGCATTCAATATCTCCGAAACTATTACCGATATCACCCTGAAATATTGTACGAAGATAACGGACTCTATTGGAAATTCATCTATGAGACTTTCAAAAACCGGTTAACTACAAAACGAACATGGCTTCCAAGCGAATTTGAAAGTTTTAAATAGACTTTTCTCGCGATTTAATGATCCAAACCCAATGAAACTTGCTACAGCAAATGTTTATACACATTGTAATTCACCTGTTTCTATTTTAGTTCAATTGTTTACATAACCTCAAGATGGCGGCTGTGCGAATTTTTAAATTAATTTTTTATTTCTTGAATCGTAATCATGCGATCGAAGTGAAAGTTTGAACAATGAACCTACGCAATAATTTTCCTTTAATGGAACATATACATATACATAAACATATATGGCCTATACATATAACAATCCAACATGGCGACCATCCGGTTCTCAATATCTTCGAATCTATTGCAGCAATCAAAGTGATTTTTTTAATATTCATATGGGCTATGAACATAACTACACCTATAGGACTTTCAATAATCTGGTGATCACAAATCCAACATGGCGGCGACGCGAAGTATAAATATTCACATGGACGTTTCTCGCAATTTTACCATCCGAGTGCAGTGAAACTTGGTATAGTAAATTCTTATACAAAATGTTAATCCACTGGCATCTAATTTATTTCAATTGTTTCTATAACCACTAGATGGCAGCTGTGCGAAATATTAAAATCTTGTTTTTACTTCTTGTGTCCTAATCATGCGATTGAAGTTGTACACAATAATCTTTAAATAACAATACATAACTCTAAGACCTACATATGGGGCGTTCAGTGCACAAGAGAATCAAGTCACAATAAGATAGTTCGGAGATAAATAGACATAAAGATTTTGCTAAATAATTAATTCCAGGAAAAAGTTTACACCATTCTAAAATGCGTGAATGATAGCAGATATGTTGTATAATGTATTTTGATATTGCAGGAGAGTACATTGAAGTGCTATTACATGCTAAGTTGAATTGAAAAGTAAAATGTTGTGCTCTGAATGTACTGTACTTGTATCTTCCTCTTTATTCTAGTAATTTCTTGAATATATAATTATAATGTTATTCCCTGTGTCCGCTTATAACAAATATTTCCAACCAGCAAGTTATAATTCCTATTACAAACTTCTGGGGATTGTAGAGGGTATTAAGTAAATCACAGTTTGAATAGGTACCCTTGTCCGGGCATTTATTGTTTTGATACCAAATCGGTTTGAAGATCACTATCATTTTACATCGCCGGCTTCACGGAACGAAAATAACATTGGCTGAGGGCAACCTCTGCATTCCCCTGATGCCTTACAGTACGTATGCCTTCTGTTTACAAACGGTAGTGACAGTGAGTCCGCTTTGACAGCAGATGTAATCCAGTCATTCACCAGTACAGGATGGCGGCATACACTTTGCACCTGCAGTTCGCAAACATCTCCACCAAACATTCAGGGAAAGATGGATAGATCGAGGTGGTCCATTTTCGTGGCCACCACGATCGCCTGATTTAACTCCCCTCGACTTCTTCTTGTGGGGCCACATGAAAAACCTTATTTATGAGACGCCTGTCGAGTCGGAAGAAGATCTTGTTGCACGTGTTCTAGCAGCAGCGCACATTATTGAACACACACCAGGTCTCCTGGGACATGTGTATGACAACATGCTGCGTAGGTACACGTTGTGTAATAGACAGCATGATCGCCACGTGGAAAAACTCTTGTAGTGCACACAGTACGTGTCTGTAGTGAAGTGGGAGATGTGCAATCGAGTCAAACTGATTTGGGTTCCTAATCAAAATGTGATCTACTTAGTCCCCTCTACAACCCCCAGAAGTTTGTAATAGGAATTACGAATCACCCTGTAGAATTCAGATTCAAAGAAAAATATATTCACTTTCGTCTGCTGGCTCTTCGAAAGCCTAGGAATCTCTAACAGTGTCACATGGTAGGATCTTGAAAAACTGGTGATGCACAGTAGTAAATCCTCCATGTCCTTTCTCTTTGCTTTTGTTACCGGTCGACGTTGTGTATAAAGAGAGCTCTGCTGAATGGTACACAAGTTTGTAAAAGGATGGCCGGGAGTCTTCTTTCTTAAGTCAACTTCATCAAATTGAATGTCGGGGTTCAGAGTTTGCTTAAATATCAGGGTAAAAGGAGATTCTCTTTCATAATGTAACCATCTCATAGTCAGCCAGTTGATGCCATAGCCTTCAACTGTCTTTTTCCTGTTCGTTACTGACTCTTCCACGTTTTTGGTGTATAATAAGTTTTCAGACGAATCACTCATAAGCATTAATCCGCTTTAATTAGCTCACACACTGACAAAACAAACCATGGAAACTGTCACAATGGACATGTTCCCATAGTGCTCTGAACAAAAGACTGTTTACCGCCATGCACAACAGTTTTGCCTATCCTATAATAGTTATTTACAATATCTGGACATGAATCTTTTATGCTCTGAAAGCAGCGCCGTTAATAGTACGTAAAAGTGGAATAAGTCCAAAATGACCAAAAATGGACTTGATTCCCTTGTGCTCTGAACGCCCCATATATAAGAATCCAATATGGTGACCAACCGCAATATTTAGTCGATGCTCAATATCTACGATTCTAATACAGAAATCAAACTGGAATTTTGTTTGTTGATAGTGGCAATTTACATAAGTAGGATATATGAAAATAGGCTTTAGTTCTTCACGGAACTACTTGTTTTGTATCAGAAACTTTGTTCTCTGTTTTTACTTCTCTGATTTTTTGAAAAACAGAATAAAAGATGCCAATATTTCAAAATGCCCTAACATTTACTAAATATTATTTGCTTGCCACGGTGGGTGAGTGGTTAACGTGTCGGACTACCAACACCAAGCTTAAAGGATCGCTCCTGGCCCCGGTAAGCGATTTTTTGAAAAACAGAATAAAAGATGCCAATATTTCAAAATACCCTAACATTTACTAAATATTATTTGCTTGCCACGGTGGGTGAGTGGTTAACGTGTCGGACTACCAACACCAAGCTTAAAGGATCGCTCCTGGCCCCGGTAAGCGATTTTTTGAAAGGCGACAAAAATTACGGAACGCATGCCATGCGTTGTTGGCATGTTAAAGAACCCATTTGAATTCAGTGGGCCGTGTTCATAATGGCGAAATTAATCTCGGGATTTTCCGCCAACACAAAGTTCCTCTATTCTCTACTAGAAAGCGCTATAGTGTCAAGGAGCTTAGATATCTAACCTCCTTGACTTTCATAGCGCTCCAAGGACAACAAAATTCTACATGCAAGCTACCCTCTAAGCGTCAGATAACGAAGCTTGCACCCAGCACCCGAGCCTATACAAAATTATTATTATATAAATTTATTTTACTGAGTTCTTCTATTTAACGCCTATAATGATCTGAACTAGAATCGAGCAGTTATCAGTAACAGACAGTGTAGGAGTTATTTTTCTTTTTTCAAAAAATGCGATATTACTTTGCTTAAAATGAACAAGGTGGCTTAAGTTTTCAAAGTATCCAAAAATCCCCAGTTCACAGCATTCCTACCTTCATTAGCTATAATTTGATATATCAATAATATTCCTGTGTCAATTTTTAGCCTACTTTTCACATTTTGCAAAAAAAAGTAGACTTACGAGATCGGGCAAATGTGTGTCCTTCTGTCTGTCTGTCTAGCTGTGTGTGTGTCGTCCCCCCCCCCTATCAACTCCTAAACGGCTGCAGCAATCGAAACAAAATTTGGCACGAGTAAAGATATATACCTGAATATCTCACGGCCATATTGGAAAATTATGTCAGTGCTACCAACTGCTGAAAAATCGCAATTGAAATTTGAGCTCCATGTTCGATATCATGGAAGGTATGAATGGGAGCTATTTCAAAATTGTCACACGTATAGATAATAATATTGCAGTTTAATTTCCAGGAGGCCATACATGGCGGTGTTGCCAAAATGATCATAAGCCTGCTGATAGGTCCAATTTTAAAGTGCATGTAACTTCTATACTAACTAATGGTTTTCATTCAAAATTGACACAACAATAGATCATATTATTTCAGATTATTTCTGACCAATACATGTATCTCATTGTTGCCAACATGGTTTTACGCGCGCTGTTAGATCCAATGTTTAACTGCATGTAACGTCCATGCTATCTATTAGACTTCAACCAAATTTTGTATTCTGTACCTAAACCCTTTTTATGCCAAGCTATTAATGCGGGGATATGCTAAGAATGCCAAGCCAAGTTTAGTGAAATTACAAGGGTTCGTTAAAAATTATCTCCGATTGATAATTAACAAGATAGAATGTTGAATTTTTTTTCTGTAGCAGGTAGACATATTTTTACGTAATGGATGCTAATTACTTGATATTTTACTTTATCTTGTTAATTGAAAAAATACTTTAAAAAATATTTAAACAAATAAATGAAATTCGAATTTTTTGATAAAATGTTGAAAGCCTCTACACTCGAATTACTATTTTTGTTATATGCATGTTATATGCATGTTATTACTTATGGAATGCTACATATATGTTCCAAATTTGGAGTAGTTATATCAAATAGTTTTCGAGTACGATCAGTTTCTACAAAGACATGCGTATATAGTAGTCTCCGCATTGCACAATGTTATTTTGCTTACTACATTTGTGGTAACCTCTTCCCCATCACTGGTTGAGGTGTCACTTGATTTATCATTGGAATCTGAACCTGGTAAATCACTGTCGATTTTGTCAGCGTAAATCCTACCTGTTTCGAAAGTATTCCTGTGTCTCGGCCTTGGCGTTCCTATCGCGCGGGCTGCAGACACGGCGAAATAAAATATTCACCGTCGTCATCAGTCGAAAATTCACTCTCACACTCTTCACTCAGCGTTAAAACATTAGTTATTTCCTCTTCGTTCAAAGAGCAAGCCATATTTATCACCAAGTATCGTAATTAGCTCCAAGCCAAAACATAAACAATCACGACTTCAAAAGATAAAACACGCGCCAAGCCAGCTGACTACAGCATGCCCAAAGAGTGCTTATTATTAATAATTAAATTGTTCACGGAACTTAAACACATCGATATATACAATGTGAGAATGATTCCCACGTTGTATTGGTTACAAGAGCAAAATAGCTGCGTTATTGGAAATATCGCTAAAATGTTTGGAAAAACGGGGCCGATAGATCGGCTCGTGGCACTTTAAGCAGAGGCTCCCTGGGCCGATAGATCGCCCCCCCCCCCCCCCCCCCCTGGCACTATAAGGGTTAAGGGATGGAACTAAGAATATATTCAGTCACCAGGGCTGCCAACTGTAGTTCTCTATTAGGCTATATTATGCCAGGTATACAGTATTTCGTACTAATTAGTAATTTCGATATTACCAACTTAATTTCGTCATTATTCTAGATAGATCCATATAGATTAATTATTGGCATGAATCTAAAATTTTAAGAAATGTAGCCTCTTTAGTTCGTCACGGAACTTCTTGTTGATGTTGATTTCGTTCATTTGAAAGGCAAAAATTGTTAAAGATTTTAATTCTGAAAATAGCGTAAATGAAGTTACACATTTGTGATAAGACCAAATAAACTTAGTCATAATATAGACGGTGATTCTTCAGGAGTGATTAACCTGGATCCTATACCTGCACTTAGCTATTATATGCCATTTCCATGATTTTCATACCTTATTTGATGTTCAGCGATATTTAAATGCAAGTAAGATGATGTGGAAACACGACCCCTAGACATGAGCACGCGAGTCCCCTTAAAATAGTTTTAACTACTTGCAGGTGTAATATCGACATGAAATATTATGTTAATGTGATGCAGACAAACAAGGTCTCCATTTACAATGAAGTTTTGGTGAAACACCCCGTTTCAAACGTAAACATACAACTCATGCTGATGAAGACCCCAATCAAGGGTTGAAAACACGTTTCATTAAACATTCAAGTATTAATAGGACACCAAGCTGGCTCATCACCGGACTCTTGATGTCCCCGCCTGGACCCACACTGGAGGTGTGAACTGCGCGCTACCTCCCTTTTTAAGAAGCGCAAACCTAGAAAAATTGCTGAGTTTTAATTCCCTGGCCGTGAGAGCCAACATACCATATTATTTAATGGAGTTTTGCAGTCATTTAATAGGTCATTTTAGGAATATATTCTAGTCAGCAAAATAACCAGTGATGGACGAAGCAAAGAGCAAATATAAAGTAGGTTGGCTCAGGCAAGGAAAGCATTTATACAGAAGAGGAATCTGTTGACATCGAATATAGATTTAGGTATTAGAAAGTCATTTTTGAAAGCCTTTGTATGGAGCGTGGTGCTCTTCAGAAGTGAAACTTTGACTATTGATGCAGCAGAAAAGAGGAGAATTGAAGCGTTTGAAATGTGGTTTTACAGGAGAATGATGAAGATCAGATGGGTAGATAGGGTTACAAATGAAGAGGTATTAAGACGAGTGAGAGAGGAGAGATGTTTCTGGCGATTGCGAATGAAGAGAAGAGATAGGTTGGTAGAACACGTACTAAGACGCCCAGGAAAAGCAACCTTAGTTATGGACGGAAGGGTCGGGGACAAGAACTGTAGGGGTAGACCAAGGTTAGAATATGTTAAACAGATTGCCTCGGATGTAGGGTGTGGTAGCTATGTAGAGATGAAACGATTAGCTCAGGACAGGGAGGCTTGGAGCTCTGGATCAACCCAGTCAAAACACTGAAGACTCAAACAACAACAAAATCAGGGCCCTGGTGATAGTAGTCTAATGATAATATTTGTAGTGAGGTATGAACTAACGAACCTCTTATTGTAAGGACTCACTGAATTACATGACGCATCAAACGTCACTAACAGTTGGTCATCAAAGCGAGCTCTTCACTGTGAATTTTCCTAATTACAGGTGTCACTCCAGGGTGACAATGGATACGTTCATTGTGCGTGTTTTAAAATGGTGCGTGTGTCAACAGGCATGTCAGAGTTTCTCTCTCTGTTGCAAATGTTCACTGTCCAAAAGTTCAAAAAGAGCTACAATACGTTTGTTCTTTGTTATATATCATGCTCACTTATTCATAAAATGATAATAATAATGAAACCACGAGTGGTGCCACGTTTCAGTGGCATACAGTAATGTCCTGCAATGTGTACGCCTCGTAGTGTAGTGGTTACCGTTGTTGGATCCCACCTCAGATCCATCCCCAAGAAATATTAGCCTACTTTCGATTTTTGCAAAAAATGAAAGTACACTTATGAGATATACACAGGGCCAAAAATTGAGTGACTGTCTGTGTGTCTGTGTGTGTGTACTCTGAATGTCTGTCCCCCCGTATCAATTGGTAAAAATATAGCACTAGCAAAGGGCACTCCAGTGTCATGTTTTATATCGCCGCCATCTTGACGAAAACGTAATGGCGGCCACCCAAATGTTAAAAGCTTGAATCAAATTATGACCAACCTAATCATCTGATCTCTAACAAATTTTTCAACAACATACCTTTATGTGGGAAGCGTTCTATGACCAAGCTACAAGGTCATCAGTCCAATAGTTTGCATATGGCGGCCATGTATGTGTGCAAATCGATTCCCCTATCAATTCAAACAGGTAAAATCGAATTGAACGAAATTTGGTACAGAGGTAGCACTAGCAAAGGGCACCTCATATTTATGTTTTATATCCGTATAGCACATTGTATTTCAACAAGTTACTACAACCAACATTCAATTATACTCCTTGAAAAGGGCAATGAGTTATAACATTAACTATGCATTTAGGAGAAAGTAGGCTATATGTTCTTTACTGAACATCTTGTTATTAAACTCCGGTCTAACGGACTGGAGTGGTGTCGTTTACATGGTAGGTATAACTAGAGCCCTGCGCGGATAATCAATACGTTACCCGCATCCGCACGACTGTTATCCGCATCGCCCCGCATCTGCACAACCGTTATCCGCATCCGCCCCGTGTCCAAACGAGTTTTTACCGTGCTCCAACGTTTGTTACGCGAATCTACTGGCATTACAATAATATTTTAACTAGATAAAGCATAAATTACTAAATCAACATATTTACACATTTGAGGAAACAGTTGTTAAATTAAGCTTTGTATGTCCCCACTGCGTGGCCACCAAGATCCCCAGATTTGAACCCGTGTGATTTCTCACTGTGGGGTTATCTTAAGGACACATGTTGGTGTTTGATGGTGAGCATCGCGAGGGAGGTAGCCGACATCCCTCCTGAGATGTTGCGGGCAGTTTTGGAGAATTCGCTAGTGCGGTTTCAGGCTGTTGTGGATGCAGATGGTTATCATATTGAGCATCGTTTGTAACCTGGACTGTCAACAGGGTGCGCCATTAACTCCTGTTACCCGCTCATGTGGAAATTAAAATGTGTTCCCTGCGATGGTTTATTCGTTATCCCCCCATCCTAGGGGCTCACATCTAGTGGGACGTGGGTTGGCGACCACGGGATCCCAGTTGAGTCCGGCATTGCTTCCACTTACTTGTGCCGGGCTCCTCTCCGTCTTTTTTCCTGTCGACCTCTCTTAGTCATCTCTTGCTTTCTTCTGACCTGGACGGTATTAGGGTATCCGAGGCCTAGGGAGTCTCTTCCTTTCCCTCCTTCTTTGGCCCTTCTCTCATCTTTCCTGATCCCGCGTTCTTTGAGGGGTCAGCCTTCTTTTTCTTTTCAATATAGTTCCTTTTCTCTTTATGATTCCCGGCCTTTTCTTATATGAATTGGCTCCCCGTGTCTCTAAATTACATTTTGTGAGTATTTTGTAACTCAACTACATTTTGTGAGTCATTTCAATCTTAGTTCCATTTTGTAAGTATTTTCAGTCCAGCTTAATTTTCGTAATGGTTCCCATTTCATTGTCATTTTCGCTATCACCCGGACCATTAGGGGCCGATAACCTAGATGTTAGGCCCCTTAAAACAACAATTATCATAATCATCATATTCGCTATGTCTCCTCCACGTGCTCTGCCAAAGGTTTCCACACCGTTTCATTGTCCTACGATCACTCGTTTGTCTGGGGGACCCTCGCAAGTAGCGCTAGTTTAATTATAACCACCCTGTACTACCTGTACTCTCCCATCCATCACTCAGCTGCACTGAAAGAGATGCCATTGTTCGCACACAATGCAGTGTCTCGTCACCCGGTAAAATGGAGGTGAACGAGAGATTATAGCCGCATTGTCTATAATTGTTATTACAGCCCTCCAGATTAAATATCCTCACACTTTCTGTTTCCAGAGAGGAGCTATTCAAACAGGGGTCGAGTTAAATTAAAATATTATTGTACGCCATTCTTTTCTCTCTCTTGTGTCTGGCTGGGTCTCACACCAGGGCTTATAGAACAATGATTGGCCTCATATCCAGTGCTGCCAACGTAAATGATAACTTGATATTCTTAATAGACCAACCGAGTACCTCAAGGCGACCCAATAAGCCCCATCCTTTTTAACATTGCCACAGCAGACGTCACAAGGGTCCTAAAGAAGAACACCTCATTCTCATCATATATGTATATGTAGACGATATGGTCCTTGGATCACCGAACAAGTACTAACTACAAGAATATCTTGACGAATTATTGTGAGGTTTGAAGCCATTTTTCAATGTTGCCTAAATAAACAAACGTTTGGTGCTTTTCAGTCGGTCAACACGAATGTACCCAAAAAGAGCTGGGTTATGCCCTAATCCTGAAATAAATTACATGAGATTAATAAATACACTAGGATGACCAGTTTCAATCGTCAAGCGATCATCATCAGATCCATTACACTTAGGCTATAACATCTATGTTTGAGAATACAGGTGAAAAATATTTTCAATATGTACAATTATTTAGTTGCAGTATTGGTAATGCAACTGTCAGTGTATGCTAAATGTACTATATATATTGTTAGGTGAAATTCTAAAATGGTGATAGAAATCCGGAGTTTGTCTGCTTGGAGTGATATATGGTTGTAAAACATCAACTAAGGTTATACTGTAATAATACAGGCTGATACATATCCGGTTGTCTTCCTGGCTGGGACTTCGAGCAGTTTCGTGTTCACTCTAGCACCAGCTGTGGTCGACTGAACCCGGGTGTTAACTGGACGAAACTGTTTTTTCCTTTCTACCCCTTTGTTCCTATGTTCTGGCAGAGGTCAGTGCAATGTTTATTTGTGTGACGTTGCCAAATCTAGATAAGAATGCATGTTATTGAATACAGGAAGATCTACAACTATTAAAGACCGCGGAACTGTCTTCACCACGCGTGGACTAAAAAGCCATTCGAACTAAGTGCTGCCCGGCCTATTGAAGACGTCCTGGCACCTTTAATACTGCCGTGCATACCGGCCTAGGTTTATTGAAGAAAAAAGTACATAGTACACATGAACTAGATAACATTTACCTATTAACCACCGCTATAGGCGACGGAGAACGAATTAATGATCAATCAGAGAAGAAAGAGAGATAACTCTGGTAAATTCGTATAAATACCTCGATATAACCCTACAAACAACATGCAATTCCTTTAGGATACATATAAAGGAGAGGGCCACCGCCGCCATAAGGAGAATATACGACATAACAAGTAGTTCCGTGAAGAACTATACAGCCTAATTTCATTTATCCTACTTATATTAATTGCCTCTATTAACATAGAAAATTTCTGTTAGATTCCTGTAATAGATTAATAGATATTGAGAACCGTCTCAATGTTTTGGATGGTCGCCATGTTGGACTTTACAGTATATATGTTGGTCTTAGAGTTATGTACTATTACATGAAGATTATTGTGTAGGTGTAGTATTCAAACTTCAATCGCATGATTAGGACACAAAAAATGAAAATCAGGTTTAAAAATTTCGCACAGCTGCCATCATGTAGTTATCAAAATAATTGAAATAAATTAGATGCCAGTGGATTACAATTTTTATAAGCATTTACCGTACAAAGTTTTACTGCGCTCGGATGGTTAAATCTGCAGAAACGTCCATTTAAATACTTATATTTCACGTCGCCGCCATGTTGGGGTTGTGCTCACCAAGTTATTGAAAGTTCCATATGTGAACTTATGTCCATAGCCTCTATCAACATAAACAGTTTCTGTTTGATTGCTATCATAGATCAATAGTGAACCCTTTAGTATTGCAGTGTTTATATGCAAGAAATCTTGATCAAGGGGTCGCGCTCAGTTCATAGTGTGATGTTTACGTTCGCCAAACAACATGCTCTACTGAGGCAAGGGTCATAGGATTAAAACTATAATTAAGAAAGGAAGTGACAAGACGTAAAATAATAACATTATTTAATGACTATTTGTGCAAAAATGAAATGAATATAAACAACAACAATAATATTCCTCCCTGAATCTTCCCATGACAGAAATATCTATCAACGTTGAGGAGTCAGACGGATCTCCCCCTCATAAAAATGTGGATCCAAGTTCCACTAACTTGCATTGGGATTTTGTGTACGCGTAATGATTAACTACGAGGGATGAGTACTTGGATGACTGTTCGTTTACATCGGGTAACAGCCACGATGCTTACGAACAATCATCTCGTAAATCAACGTTTTCGGATATGGGACACAACACTAATAAAAACCCTTAAAATTAATGCTGACACACAATCTAAAATCTAATATTTACAGGAATCTCCCTCGAGACCCTCCTTCAGTGCGATGACGCATCTGACAAATGAGCTGCCAACTCGGCCAATTGCTCAATACACAAACAAGGAAAAGACAGCATCGCACGTGACTGCACGGGTCACTAATAAGGAAAATAAACATGGAATGGAACCAACAACAACAAAAGCCTCACCGGCTGAGATTAC
Organism: Meconema thalassinum; assembly: GCA_946902985.2. Lineage (NCBI taxonomy): Eukaryota > Metazoa > Arthropoda > Insecta > Orthoptera > Tettigoniidae > Meconema > Meconema thalassinum. The sequence continues at coordinate 50,440,775 of OX336393.1, forward strand.
CTTATATGAACCAAAAATGCACGTTAAGCTAACGCTTCGGGGATTATAGTGATTCGTAGGCAACTCCCATTTATCTAAACAATTTTTATCATTGATCAGTTCCTATTCTGTATTTCAAGTAATTTTACGGAGCCAACAAGCACTCCACTAATGACCTTGATGCAATCCTTTCAGCCCGCCTTGTGAAAACAGCTTCCCCCTACCACAATTCTTGTCATCGTCCAACTCCAGTGTGTAAAAATAACTTGACCAACTGTCTCGTTATCTCGTAGAATCAACAGCAACAAATCTCAACCACATAAACATATGGTAAGACATTAATCGATATAGCCTCATATGTCCTCGCAAGGTAACCATATGGACTCGGCACCAAGCTGACAGAAATCAGTCTACGCTGAAATTCCCGCTTGTAATGACCAATAAAATACACACACACACACTGCTGGGAATGACATAACACATTTTTCACACAGGTCGGTTGAATCAGAAGCTCACAATCTATTTAAAAAATATTAAAACCTACGAGAGAGCTGACTGCTCTACGCCACAACTCACATTGCTCCAACGGCAATAAACTCACTGAATCTGATCAATAATAAACATTACAAAGATTAATTTACCCTCCAATCTACTGTATGATTATATTAATTCAGTCCTACTTCTGAAACACAATATATCTCCGAGAGACGTTTCTTAAATGCATTGCGTAAACATATGCAAACACGGTCGTCCACATAGCCACGTTAGTTAAAACAAACAAACAAGAACCTACGATAACGAACACTTGTGCGAGCTGTTTCCATGCAAAGGTGTGTCAGACAAAAACTAAATACACTACGTTAATCAACACAAGCAAGATATTTACAAACAAAATATGTCCCATATACCGTAAGTTAACTTGTCAGATAGTAAGAATATTATTCAGTACTCATCCTCGGCCAGTCACCGTCAGCGAACATCTGCTGCCATCTCCCTACTTAATGCTGCTTAGCTCGTCTCAAACATCTCGACGGAGTGTTGACAGTTCCAAACTTCTTCCAGGATAAGCGAAGTCATCTCTCGTGCTGATGCAAAAAGTTATAGATTATTACACACTTGATATCTGACTACTAAATTCACCGTTTTAGGTACTTCTTTCCCCAGAACAGTCTGTTGGCGAATTGTCGAGGATACTGTCCCTATAAAATAGTACTATGACTATCTATCACAATGAATTTAACACACATTAGTATTAATAACAAGTAGTTCCGTGAAGAACTATACAGCCTATTTTCATATATCCTGCTCATGTTAATTGCCTCTATCAACATACAAAATTTCAGTTTAATTGCTGCAACAGATTCGTAGATATTGAGAACCGTCTAAATATTTCAGATGGTCGCCAGGATGGATTTTTATTTTTGTACTATTACATTAAGATTATTGTGTACGCGTGGTATTCAAACTTCAATCGCATGATTAGAACACAAGAAGTAAAAACGAGATATAAGAGTACGCACACCAGCCATCTTGTGATTATGCAAACAATTGAAATAAATTACATGCCAGTGGATCAACATTTGTATAATCATTTAACGTGCAACGTTTCACGGCACTCGGATGGTTAATTCGCGAGAAACGTCCATTTAAATATTTATACTTCGCGTCGCCGCCATGTTGGATTTGTGCTCACCAGGTTACTGAAAGTCCTATAGGTGAACATATGTTCATAGTCTCTATGAACATAAAAAAAAATCAGTTTGGTTGCTGTAAAAGATTCATAGATATTGAGAACCGTCTAAATATTTCGGAAGCTCGCCATTTAGGATTGTTATATGTATAGGCCATAGAGTTATGTACCATTCAATGACAATTATTGCCTAGCTTCATTATTCAAACTTTCACTTCGATCGCATGATTACGACACAAGAATAAAAACTTAATTTTAAAATTTCGCACAGCCGCCATCTTGAGGTTATGTAAACAATTGAATTAAACTAGATGGCAGTGCATTACAATCTGCAAAATCATTTACTGTACCACATTTCACTGCGCTCAGAGAGTTAAATCACGAGAAAAGTCTATTAAAATATTTCAAATTCGCTTGGTCGCCATGTTCGTTTTGTATTTTACAGGTTTATGAAATATACATAGGTAAACTTGTATCAGTACCCTTTATCACCGTACAAAATTGCATGATGATATCTGTAATAGTTTCGGAGATATAGAATGTCAGTGAAATATTTCGCACAGCCGCCATGTTGGATTGGTGAGACGTAACAACATTTGAAGGGCACGGTCGAGGTCGCCGGGAATAGTGCTATGAACTTACCGAGTTTCACTGAAATCGCTCCAGCCGTTTAGATTTTATTAGGGGGGGACACACACACACACGCGCGCACACACACACGGACAAAAGGTGATCTCATAAGCCTATTTTTTCAAAATTGAAAATAGGCTAAAAATGAATGTCAAATTTAAAGAAATATTATACATGAAGGTAATTAAAAAAATCACATTAAAATTGAAAATAAATTAAAATTAATAATAATTAAGATAAAAAGTTAAATACTGTATATTTAAAAAAAGAAAATTAAAATTAAAAACAATAATTAAATTTTAAACAAGTAGTTCCGTGAAGAACTATACAGCCTATTTTCATATATCCTACTTATGTTAATTGCCACAATCAACATACAAAATTTCAGCTTAATTGCTGTAACAGATTCGTAGATATTGAGAACCGTCTAAATATTTCATATGGTCGCCAGGTTGGATTTTTATTTTTGTACTATTACATTAAGATTATTGTGTACGTGTGGTATTCAAACTTCAATCGCATGATTAGAACACAAGAAGTAAAAACGAGATTTTAAAATTACGCACAGCAGCCATCTTATGATTATGCAAACAATTGAAATAAATTAGATGCCAGTGGATCAACATTTGTGTAAGCATTTAAAACGTGCAACGTTTCACGGCACTCGGATAGTTAATTCGCGAGAAACGTCCATTTAAATATTTATACTTCGCGTCGCCACCATGTTGGATTTGTGCTCACCAGGTTCCTGAAAGTCCTATAGGTGAACATATGTTCATAGTCTCTATGAACCTAAAGAATTTCAGTTTGGTTGCTGTAAAAGATTCATAGATATTGAGAACCGTCTAAATATTTCGGGAGCTCACCATTTAAGAGGTTTATGTGTATAGGCCATAGAGTTATGTACCATTCAAGGACAATTATTTCCTTGGTTCATTATTCAAACTTTCACTTCGATCGCATGATTACGACACAAGAAATTAAAACTTAATTTTAAAATTTCGCACAGCCGCCATCTTGAGGTTATGTAAGCAATTGAATTAAATTAGATGGCAGTGCATTACAATCTGCAAAATCAATTACTGTACCACACTTCACTGCGCTCAGAGAGTTAAATCACGAGAAAAGTCTATTAAAATATTTTAAATTCGCTTGGTCGCCATGTTCGTTACGTACTTTACAGGTTTATGAAATATACATAGGTATACCTGTATCGGTACCCTTTATCACCGTACAAAATTGCAGGGTGATATCTGTAATAGTAATAGTTTATCTTCTCACATAACCACCCGATTAAATATCAATCGATATAAAAGCAATTATCACAAGTAGATAAAATGTAGTTTTATGTTAAGCCTTGCATTGCTATGAGCCTCATAACAAGCCATATTTCATACTGCTATGACCACCCAGGCCCGAGAAAAAGATGTTTTACAAAATTCACAACAACTACTTTAAGAAACGTCACATCAGATTAAAACTTCATATACGCGTTAACAATAAGTTCCTTTAAGACGTATTAAAGTTTCGTTACGATCAGATCAATACTTTTAACGTAATGATCTTTCTAAGTGAGCGCTCCGTAAACTTGGTAAGAAAAACCGGTACTTTTTTTGTTCAATCTGCTGTAAAATTTTAACGAGATACAATGAAAATATTTACTCTATATCGTTAAACGACAAATAAAACAAGGAAAGTTTTGGTGTAGGTTGTTCTTATGTAAGACTAAGGGTAAAGGTTTTATTGACCTCTAAACTCGAGTATCTATACTTATTTCCCCGACAGTAGGCTCTTTCTTTTCACAATCCTTAAGTATTTAGCCTATTGTCAAACTGCTGCAGGTATGTCCCCGCTGTCTCCAACAAATGCTTGAAGTTTCCTCATCTTCGTCTGGCTATTTCATGACGCTGGTGGAAATATTAATTAATTGTAGAAATAAAACATCGAATCATTTATCCATCAGAGGATAAAGGGTTCAATAGATATTGATAACCATCTAAATATATGTAAAATTTTTATATAGGCCTATATAGGTCAGAGAGTTATGTACTATCAGAAGATGCTTTTTGCGTGGATTCATTATTCAAAGGTGCACTTCGATTGCATGATTAATGCACAAGAAATAAAAACTTAATTTTAGAATTGCGCTCCACCGCCATATTAAGGTTATGTGAACAATTGAACTAAATTTATTATATGCCAGTGCATTACAATGTGTATAAACATTTTCTGTACCAAGTTTCACTGCGTTTGGATGTTTAAATCGCGACAAAAGTCTATTTAAATGCTTCAACTTCGCTTAGCCGCCATGTTCGCTTTGTAGTTAACAGGCTTTTGAAATTCTCATGGATGAACATCTAGTATAGCGCTTCATCACCGTACAAAATTTCAGGGTGATATCAGTAATAGTTTCGGAGATATGGAATGCCGGTGAAATATTTCGCTAAATCGCCATGTTGGATCGGTGAGATGTAATAAAATTTCAAGGACACGGCCGGGGTCACCGAATTTTATTGAAATCACTCCAGCCTTTTAGATTTTGTTAGGCGGGCAGACACACACACGGACAAAAGGTGATCTCATAAGCCAATTTTTTCATAAATTAAAATGGGCTAAGAATGGATCGAACCGGATAGTCAATAATTCCGAAATATAATAATAATAATATCGTATGGACTCGGGTGCCTGGTGCAAGCTTTGTTAATTGACACCCAGAGGGTAGCTTGCATGTCGAATTTCGTCGTTCCTTTGAACGCTATGAAAGTCAAGGAGGATAGATATCTAAACTCCTTGACACTACAGCGCTTTCAAGTAGAGAATGGAGGAACTTTGTGTTGGCGGAAAATCCCGAGATTAATTTTGCCATTGAACACGCCCTACTGAATTTAAATGGGTTCTTTAACATGCCAACAACGTATGACATGAGTATCGTGATTTTTGTCGCCTTCAAAAATCACTTACCATGGCCAGGGTCGAACCTGCAATCTTGGGGTTGGTAGTCCGACACTATAACCACTCACCCACCGTGGCAAGCTATAATTCCGAAATCAAATTTTGTTTAAAGAGAATTGTGCGTGTGACTCAACCTAGGTCATATATTAATAAAAAAACGCACGTGTTTAGAAATGTAATATTTACATCATTTAGAAAATGAATCTTTGGCAAGAGGCAAGGATAAACGTGCTTGCACGGTAAGGATTCCAATCACACCCAACTTCGCTCTTTCCCGCATTTCTCCTCTGCTGTCCCAATATGGGAGACGATATGGTTTTTATGGGTTATCCAGAGCGACTGTCGGTCGGCTCTCCATCCGGCTTGCAGCAGCCGCTTTCTCGCTCTTTATAGCACACTACAGGAGAGAGCAAATATTGGACCGGGAGTGGGAAGAAGCGTGTGTTTGGACAAGGACCAATTGGAAATACCTGCAGTAGCAATCATTCTGTGACGACACACCTTGCTTATTCCGTGTCATTCAATTATAACCTTCATGAATTTAAGTTCTGTGCAAATTTACGTGTAGATTTATAGCCTACTTTCTATTTTTGCAAAAAATGAAAGTAGACTTATGAGATCAACACAGGGCGAAAAATTGTGTGTCCGTCTGTGTGTGTGTGAGTGAGTCTGTGTGTGTGTGTGTGTTGTGTGTGTACTCTGAATGTCTATCAATTCGAACACGGTGAAAACAAATTGAACGAAATTTGGTACAGAGGTAGCACTAGCAAAGGGCACCTCAGTGTCAAGTTTTATATCGCCGCCATCTTGACGGAAACGTAATGGCAGCCACCCAAATGTACAAAGCTTAAATCAAATTACGACTAACCTAATTATCCGCTCTCTACCAAATTTTGCAACAACATACCTGTATGTGGTGGGCATCATTTGACCAAACTACAAGGTCATCAACCCAACAGTTTGCGGATGGCCACCATGTTTGTGTCCAAATCGATTCCCCCTATTAATTGAAACACGGTGAAATCGAACGGAACGAAATTCGGTACAGAGGTAGCCCTTGCAAAGGGCACCTCAGTGTCAGCTTTTATATCGCGGCCATCTTGACGAAAACGTAATGGCTGCCACCCAAATGTTAAAAGCTTAAATCCAATTACGACCAACCTAATCATCTGATCTCAACCGGTTATTTTAACATTATACCTTTATGTATGTAAAATCGTTTGACCAAACTAATAGGTCGTCAGCCCAATAATTTGCGGATGTCGTCAATGTATGTGTGCAAATCGATTCCCCCTATCTATTCATACACGGTGAAACCGAATTGAACGAAATTTGGTACAGATGTAACACTAGCAAAGGGCACCTCATTGTCATGTTTTATATCGCCGCCATCTTGACGGAAACGTAATGGTGGCCAGCCAAATGTTAATAGCTTATATCAAATTAAGACCAACCTTATCATCTGATCTCTACCAAATTTTGCAACAACTTACCTTTATGTGAAAAGCGTTCTTTGACCAAGCTACAATGTCGTCAGTTCAATAGTTTGCATATGGCGGCGATATATGTATGCAAATGGATTCCCCCTATAACGGTAAAACCGAATTGAACGAAATTTGGGTCGTAGGCAGCACTAGCAAAGGGCACCTCAGGGTCATGTTTTATATTGCCGCCATCTTGACGGAAAAGGAATGGCGGCCACCCAAATGTTAAAAGCTTAAATCAAATTACGACCAACCTAATTATTTGATCTCTACCAAATTTTGCAACAATATACCTTTTTGTGGGAAGCATCTTTTGACTGAACTACAAGGTCATTAGCCAAATAGTTTGCAGATAGCGGCCATGTACGTGTGCAAATCGATTCACCATATCAATTTAAACACGGTGAAACCGAAGTGAATGAAATTTTGTACAGAGGTAGCACTAGCAAAGGGCACCTCATATTCATGATTAATATCCGTATAGCATGTTGTATTTCTACAAGTTACTACAATCAACATTCAATTATACTCCTTGAAAAGGACAAAGAGAAATAACTATACCCATGCATTTAGGAGAAAGTAGGCTATATGTTCTTTACTGAACATCTTGTTTTCTGCTTAATATAACCTACAATATAGCCTACAGTAAACCTGTCTAAAGCGGAACGCAATCGTTCCAGATTTATTTTTCCGTTTTCACAGGTTTCTATTTTACAAAGGGTTGAGTGTTAATAAGACAAATGACACTACAAGGAAACCCTGTTTTATCGCATAGGATTACAATGAAATAATAATTTTATCATTTTAAATGATCTTGTCGACTTCGTCGTTACGCTGGGCTCTGGCGTTACGTTACGGTGACGGGACGAAATGTACCGAGAATGCACTGAGGTGTGTGACGTCATAGTGCCGCTTCAGCTTCTTCCTTTCCCCGCGCGCTCCGGTGAGCGTGATGTCATCCAGCCAGCTACCTACTTTGACCTTGGTTTGCACGCAGTACGCACCTGATTCTTGCTATCTCTGCGGCTGCATCAGGGTTCGTTCGCAGATTTATTTATAGTCTACAACTCGACTTGACAAGTTTAACATTCTGTGAGGTCTGGTAAAGTTTTACAATGGAGTCCATTGAAGGTAATAGTGCTAATATTTCTACTAAAGCTAAATCTAGTGCTTAACGAAATAAAGAATATCGAGCGCGTAAAATTTAGAAGTTGGCTTCGAGCGAAGCGAGAAGACTCCAGCCTTTCCAGAATTTTTCAGCATTTGTAGCATTTAAAATGATATAAAGTCTAGTCTTTCGGACTAACTGTCACTCTTTTTTAAATATACGTCTGTAAATAAAAAAGAAAATAGGTTCACATGTATTACACTGTATTTTCATTTTACGATTTCAGTTTCTCTGCACGTTTCTTAGTTTCCTCGTGTCTTTCAAAGTGCATTGTCGCGACTTCTTTACAAGAGAATGTTGTATGATCTCCTTTGCATCCTGCATTAACTCCAGGACTTCTGGAACATTCTTGGAAGCTGCAAATTCCTGAAGGTCGCTCACAACAGACAGTGCTTCTCCCTTTCGTTGCCTTCCCCCATGACTTCGCAGCAATATCAGCTGAACTTTGTCTTCAGTCGTTAATGTTTCCTAGTAATTCGGTTCAAGTACAGGCGTGCTCAAAATTTAGTACTGTACATGGCTTTGTATTAGGGATAAGATAATCCGTCTTAGTCAGGTTATTTACGCCTACAGTTCTGGGATTTCTTTCCGTTTCTGCGTTTAAAGTGTCATTTTACATAGGAAATACTTCCGATCCGAATTTTGTTTTTGTGTCCCGTTTGTCCAGATTTCCGGTATATAGAGGGTTCGGTTTGGGCAGGGTTTACTGTATAAACAAAGATAGCTTTCCTGTGAATATTTGGAATTTTTGTCTAAGACTTTGTATATTTCCATGATGAGAATAAACGACTAAATATTTGATTTTTGTTTGTTTGTTGACCTGCTCGTGGTGTGGCGGCTAGCGTTTGGAGGCCTGGGTTCGATTCCTGGCTCTGCCAAGAAATTTTAATTCGGTTGTGAGGGATGAAACGAGGTACACTCAGCCTCGTGAGGCAAAACTGAGTATAGAAGTATTCAAGGCCCACCTCAGCCCCATCTTGCGCATAGAAGCTCAGCATGCTACCAACTACGCCACCGGAGCCCCTTCAAAGTCTCTCAATGCTCATTCTTAGAGGGCGTTTCTTTTGCCCCTATTTTCTTTCATTTATTCCTTTATTCATGTAAGAGAGGAGTTAGTTTTTGTTATAAGGGGATATTATTGTAGTTCATTTCGTTAGTGCCGATAACCTAGATGTTAGGCCCCTGAAAACAACAATTATCATCAACAGCAACCTTTTGTCCGACTATACATTCCAACAAGAAGTTCCGTGACGAACTAAATAGCCTACTTTTCTTTAAATTTAAGATTCATGCCAATCTTTATAGACCTATCTAGAAAAATAGCGAAATTAAGGTGGTAATAGCAAAATTTCTAATTAGTTCGAAATATACCTGTAGCCTAGTAGAGCACTACAGTTGGCAGCCCTGGTGACTGAATATATTGTTAGTTCCATCTCTTAAGGTACAGAATACAATATTTGGTTGATGTCCAATGGATAGCATGGACGTTACATGCAGTTAGACATTGGATCTATCAGCGCGCGTAAAATCATCTTGGCAACAATATCATGCATGCGTTGGTAAGAAATAATCTGAAATATTATTATCTCTTGTGTGTCAATTTTGGATGAAATCCATTTGTTAGTATAGAAGTTGCATGTATTTTAAAATTGGGCTAATCAGCAGGCTTAGAGTCATGTTGGCAGCACTGACGTAAATTAGTTTCTCCTAATTAATCTAGAATGTTAGCTACTAGAGGTGTGCAAATTTTAAAGCTGTTGGCTTACATACTTTCATATCATATATATTATTTCAGTAGTATGCATCCCTCCTGCGGCGCTCACAAGAGACCAATCGTGAAAAAATGAGCATTCAAATGATAGAGAATATACATTACCATAATTGGTGTCCACTTCACATTTTGGCCGCTGTGACGCATTTTTAAGTCATTTTAACATTCTAAAGTCTTTCCTTTTCTTCTGCCTTCTAATATCGATCATTTCGAATAGTTTTCATAAACAGTAAATCAATGGATTGAGTACTCTAATCGTATAACCGGCGAGTGTTACAAATACTGTTGCTGTAATTATGAGTTGTCGTCTAAAACCTTAAAACTATTGAACGTTAATTCTCTTACGGTTTTTCTTCTATCATTTCGCGTGATGTCCAGAAACAGTAAATCAATGGATTCAGTACTCTAATCGTATAACCGGCGAGTGTTAGGTCGTCTAAAACCTTAAAACTATTAAACGTTAATTCATTTGCAGTTCTGTCTTCTAACATATCCCATGGTTTTCAGAATCAGTTGGCTAAATCAATGGATTGGGAACTTAAATCGTATAACCGGCGAGTGTTACCGCTAAGCTTTCAATCAATGGACTCAGCACAAACATGATCTAAGCTCATCCGTTTAAACAATGGATTTATTATATTTCAGGTTTGTTAATATGCCGCGATACAGGATTTTCTTCTGCATTATAATTCCATAAATATAGATTTTTGTAAGAATTTTACTTTTTGCAAATACTGTTGCTAACATGCTGCAATTCTGAGTTGTCGTCTAAAATCTAAAAAAAATGAACATTAATTCTCTAACAGTTTTTCTTCTATCTGATTTTCAGAATCAGTAAATCAATGGATTGGGTACAGGTTTTTCTTCTGCATTCTAATTCCATAAATATCGATTTTTGAAGGGAGTGTGCCTTTTTGCAAATACAGTTGCTGTATCATGCTCGAGTTGTCGTCTACAGCCTTAAAACTATCATCATCATCATCGTCATATAGACCTCATAAATTAGCAGTGAAGAATTGCATTCGATAAATATCAATTTATGTAAGAAGTGTGCGATTTGCAAATACTAATGCTCTAACATGCTGCAATTATGAGTTGTCGTCTAAACCCTTCAAACTATTAAACGTTAATTATTTTACAGGTTTTTCTTCTGCATTCTAATTTCATAAATATCGATCATTTCGGATGGTTTTCAGAAACAGTAAATCAATGGATTGAGTACTCTTAATCGTATAACCGGCGTGTGTCACGGCGTCTAAATCCTTAGAACTATTAAACATTAATTCTTTTACAGGTTTTTCTTCAATCATTTCCATGGCTTTCAGAATTACTAAATCACTGGATTGGGTACTCAAATCATATAATTTCATAAATAGCGAATAACCGATGAGTGTTATGATGATCCAATATTCAGTGATTGCCTTCTTAAGTTAGGGAACGTACAACTTGCAATTCTGACTGAAATGTATCGAATAACGGGCGAGTGTTGCGGCTAAGCACAGAAATCGAATTAACAGTGACGAATTGCATTTTAATTTCATAAATATCAAAAGAAAGAAACCAGCCACAGCACGCTCTCATGCTGACGCTCCTTTCGGGAAAGCGTTGAGCGCTACACACAGAACAAGGAAAGCACCCCTGTAGGTAACGTGCAAAGGAGTTTAGCGCTGATCGTTACACTTAGGAGCAAGGAAGCCTCACTGTAAGCGGGGTGTGAGGATGTTTTCCAACGAGGGCTGTCCTGATAAGGGAGAAGGACGCTCCTCAGCCAACAAGATAAAGCAGGAAATCTTGACCAAGATACTTTCATAAATATCGAATAACTGGTGTGTGTTATGATGATCAATTTTCAGTGATTCCCTTTACGGTAGAGAACGTAGAACTTGGAATTCTAACTGAAATATAAACAGTGTTCTATAATCATTTGAAGGAAATGAAAACATAACAACCTTTCTCCTTATTTGATGTCTCACATTATAAACCTATTGGGAAAAGTGTGGTTTATGAACAAGCAAGATTTTCTAATTTCATAAACGTCTATAATTTATACGAAGTGTGCGATTTTCAGATACTGTTGCTGTAGGAAAATACGCTCCATAATTGCTGTCCACTTCACATCTTAGCCGCTGTGAGCCCTGTTTAGTGTCATTTTAACATTCTGAGATCTTTCTTTTATCATTCTGCATGGATTTCAGAAACAGTAAATCAAAGGAATTTGTACTCAAATCGTATAATTTCATAAATTAGCGGTGACGAATTGCATTCGAATTGCATAAATATCAATTTTTGTAAGAAGTGTGTGATTTGCAAATACTGATGTTCTAACATGCTGCAATTATGAGTTGTCGTCTAAACCCTTCAAACTATTAAACGTTAATTATTTTACAGGGTTTTCTTCTGCATTCTAATTTCATAAATATCGATCATTTCGCATGGTTTTCAGAAACAGTAAATCAGTGGATTGAGTACTCTAAATAGTATAAACGGCGTGTGTCACGGCGTCTAAAACTTTAGAACTATTAAACATTAATTCTTTTACAGTTTTTCTTCTATCATTTCCCATGGCTTTCAGAATTTCTAAATCACTGGATTGGGTACTCAAATCGTATAATTTCATAAATATCGAATGACGGATGAGTGTTATGATGATCCAATTTTCAGTGATTGCCTTCTTAAGTTAGGGAACGTACAACTTGCAATTCTGAATGAAATGTGTCGAATAACTGGTGAGTGTTACGGCTAAGCTCTCAATCAATGGGCTCAGCACAGAAATTGAATCAACGGTGACGAATTGCATTTTAATTTCATAAATATCAAAGAAAGAAACCAGCCACAGCACGCTCTCATGCTGAAGCTCCACTCGGTAAAGCGAAAGCACCCCTGTAGGTAACGTGCAAAGGAGTTAAGCGCTGATCGTTGCACTTAGCAACAAGGAAGCCTCACTGTAAGCGGGGCGTGAAGAAGTTTTCCCACGAGGGCTGTCCTGATAAAGGAGAAGGAGGCTCATCAGCCAACAAGATAAAGCAGGAAATCTTGACCAAGATGTTTTCATAAATATCGAATGACTGGTGAGTGTTATGATGATAGAATTTTCAGTGATTGCCTTCTTAAGTTAGAGAACGTACAGCTTGGAATTCTATCTGAAATGAAAATGGTGTTCAATAATCATTTGGTTGAAATAATAACATAACAGCCTTCCTCCTTAAGTCTCTCATTATAAACCGATTGGGGAAAGTGCAGCTTATGAACATGCGAGATTTCTCGCACGGGCCCGCTAGTATATTAATATTTGGGTTAAAAAAATAGAGACAGCATTTATTAACAGTTGGCAGGCCTGCCTGAAAACAACAATTATCTTCATCAGTAACCTTCTGGCCGACTATACATTCCAAAAATATGGTTATTGCTACTTAACTGTTATGAATATGTGAACCATTTATTGCATGCGCGTTCCAGACTAGTGCGTTGAACTCTCTGGTGCTACTGTTGACATTCACACGAGAACAATGAGCACACAGCGAACATGGTGGCCAATGTGAGAACCAGCTGGACTATACTTCCTGTTTGTCTCCGGAAGTGGACTCGAACAGTGATTGCCTACTGTCTGCTACATTGTGTACGTTGCAACATTCCCCCGGCCTTGTCTAGACACACGCTTAAACTGTTATTTCAGTCAGACACTCTTAAATAAATATTGATATCAATGCATCGCTTCTTTTTTAGATTTGTCGATTAAATATCAATTAACCTGGCCTATGTAACAGACTCGGCATAATACGTAATTTCCCGTTTCTCATATGAAATGTGACGCACAGTACTTTGAGACATTCCACACCGGGCTGCTATATCTTGTTGTGTCAGATTACTTTCTCATGGAAGTCCCTTCATAGATGCTATTTTACTAACCAAGGCACCTCGCCTACTTGTCATCACCGATTTCATCCAAATTTTTGGTATAAGCAGTGTTTGGCCAGAAATTAATGTAACAGAAGTGGGAGATCCAGACGGCCAAGCGTTTATTAAAAAAAATGGTAGTTTCGGCGCGGGTCGGGCGTGGTATGAGTCACGTATGTTACTTTTTGTTAATCTATAGGCAATTTAAAACAACCATGTAATTATATGAATGCGGCATCTTAATTTGCAAGATGTTTCCCCTGTTTTTACTATGAATATCACCCCAGCACGTGTAAAACATAAATGTATCTAATGTTATATACGACGTTCTCGTGTCCGATTTAATTGCAATCCCTTCATGGAAATTTATTTGCCATGCCAAATTTTCCTTTGCCTTTCCGTTTCATGGCTTTTATGCAAATATTGATAGATGCAATATATTGAGCATTATTTCGGTGTATGTCCTGTGTAATTAACGTACAAATTAACATAAAGTTCCATGGAGAAATATATAGGCTATTTTCATATATCCTACATATTTTAATTGCCTCTTTCAACATTCACAAATGTCAGTTTAATTGCTGTAATAGATTCGTAGATATTGAGAACAGTCTAAATATTTCAGATGATCGCCATTTTGGAATTTTATATATAGGGCTTAGAATAATGCACTTTACCTGTGGATTATATTGTAGGTGTAGTATTCAAACTGCAATCGCAAGATTACGACACAAGAAATACAGTAAATTCAAGATTTCAAAATTTCGCACAGCTGCCATCGATGCCAGTGGATTAAAATTTGTATAAGCATTTACCTTACCAAGTTTTACTGCGCTCGTATGGTTGAGTCGCGAGAAACGCCCATTCAAATATTGATATTTCACGTCGCCGCCATGTTGGATTTGTGGCCTCCATCAACATACAACATTTCAGTTTGATCACTGTCATAGATTAATAGATATTGAGAACCGTCTAAATATTTCGGATGGTCACAAGTTGGATTCGAATATACAACTTTAGGTTTTGTAAACAATTGAACTAAATTAGATGCCAGTGTATTACAATGTGTATAAACATTCTCTGTACCAAGTTCCACTGCGTTCGGATGATTTTAATCATCTATTTAAATATTTCAACTTCGCTCGGCCGCCATGTTCGTTTTGTAGTGAACAAGTTTTCAAAGTCACATAGGTGAACTTCTAGTAGTGCCCTTTATCACCGTACAAACCTTCAAGGTTGAAATCAGTAATAGTTTCGGAGATATGGAATCCCGGTAAAAATAATTCGCACAGCCGCCATGTTGGATTGGAAAGACGTAATAAAATTTGAAGGACACATTCGGAGTCGGCCAAAATAATACTATGACCTTACCGAGTGTCATTGAAATCGCTCCAGCCGTTTACAAGTTATTACGTGGGAACACACACACACGGACGCGCACACACACATACATACACACGGACAAAAGATGATCTCATAAAACTATTTTTTAGCCTACTTTCGATTTTTGCAAAAAATGAAAGTAGACTTATGAGATCTACACAGGGCCAAAATGGTGTGTCTGTCTGCGAGTGTGTATGTGTGTCTGTGTGCGTGAGTGTGTGTACTCTGCATGTCTGTCTGTCCCCCCCCCCCCCCCTATCAATTCAATCACGGTGAATCCGAATTGAACGAAATTTGGTACAGAGGTAGCACTAGCAAAAGGCACCTCAGTTTCTTATTGTATTTTGCCGCCATCTTTACCAAAACGTAATGGCGGCCATTCAAATAGTCAAAACGTAAAATTAAATGACCACCAAATTAATCATCGGATCATTACCAAATTTGGTAACAACGTACCAACATATGGGACACGTCCTGTGCCGAAACGACAATGTCATCAGCCGTACCGTTTTAGGATGGCGGCCGTGTGAATTTTGAAAACTTTATAATCCATAACCTGGGATCCACCAGTTCCGATTATCGAACCGAGATTAGTTTGAACTGTTCTAACGGACGTGGCTCGTTCGAAATTAAAAGTTTATATTGTAATATTATAGTACTGAGCCGTCTCGGTTACAGACAAAATGGCAGCTGATCTCTCGTTCTGACCTATATTTCACTAATTTGAGTATGTTGCATGCAATATAGCCTACAGATATAAATAATAGGAACTTTGTATGAAGAAATCGTTTAGTCAAAGTCATTATTTGCTAGGACGTTGTATCTTAATCGATTGATAACATTGAACTTGGGAGGTCATTATTAGGTCTGTGGTTACAGCGTTAGTCTCTCACCCAGCCGGCTGGGGTTCTATTCCTAATAGAGTTGTATTTTTTGGCTTGATTTTTAGCCTACTTTCGATTTTTGCAAAAATTGAAAGTAGACTTATGAGATCAACACAGGGCGAAAGAAAGTGTGTCTGTCTGTGTGTGTGTGTGAGAGAGTGTGTGTGTGAGTCTGTGCACTCTGAATGTCTGTCCCCCCCTATCAATTCGAACACGGTGAACGCGAACTGAACGAAATTTGCTACAAAGGTAGCACTAGCAAAGGACACCTCAGTGTCATGTTTTATATCGCCGCCATCTTGACGGAAACGTAATGGCGGCCACACAAATGTTCAAAGCTTAAATCAAATTACGACTAACCTAATCATCCGATCTCTACCAAATTTTGCAACAACATACCATTATGGGGGGAGCATCCTTTGACCAAACTAATAGGTCATCAGCTTAATAGTTTGCGGATGGCGGCCATCTTTGTGTGAAAATCGATTCCCCTTATTAATTCGAACACGGTGAAACCGAATGGAACGAAATTTGGTACAGAGGTAGTACTAGCAAAGGGTACCTCAGTGTCATGTTTTATATCGCCGCCATCTTGACGGAAACGCAATGGCGGCCACACAAATGTTCAAAGCTTAAATCAAATTACGACTAACCTAATCATCCGACCTCTACCAAATTTTGCAACAACATACCTTTATGGAGGAAACATCCTTTGACCAAATTAATAGGACATTAGCATAATAGTTTGCGGATGGCGGCCATCTTTGTGTCAAAATCGATTCCCCCTATTAATTCAAACACGGTGAAACCGAATGGAACGAAATTTGGTAAAGAGGTAGCACTAGCAAAGGGCACTTCAGTGTCATGTTTTATATCGCCACCATCTTGACGGAAACGGAATGACGGCCACCCAAATGTTAAAATCTTAAATCAAATTACGACCATCCTAATAATTTCATCTCTACCAGATTTTGCAACAACATGCCTTTTTGTGGAAAGCAGCTTATGACTGACTACAAGGTCATCAGCCCAATAGTTTGCAAATAGCGGCGATGTATGTGTGAAAATCCATTCCCCATATCAATTCAAACACGGTGAAACCGAATTGAATGAAATTTTTTCGGAGGTAGCACTAGCAAAGGGCACCTCATATTCATGTTTAATATCCCTATAGCACGTTGTATTTCAACAAGCTTCTACAACCAACATTCAATTATACTCCTTGAAAAGGACAAAGAGTTATAACAATACCCATGCATTTAGGAGAAAGTAGGCTATATGTTCTTTATTGAACATCTTGTTTTTATATTTATTGTTTTTTGAGTACTGAGCCGTTATACAATTGAGAGTTATGTTGTGCATTTTGCAATGGAAAATATATGTTTAATTAAAATAAAGTTCTCCAGTGGATCCGCAGGAGTGACATCTAACATCAACTAGTTGAACTACAGTATGAGGGAGCTATCCACTGCCTACTAGAAGCGAGATGCGCTCTATACAGGCCTGTTAGTGAACCCATGTCTACGGTGTTATTGAAAATGTCCTCTTATTGCCGATAGAGCATACTGCCAAGTATAGGCGCGATTAAAATTAGGTGTTCAGTAGGTGTATTAAATGTGTTTCTCCCAGTGATATGTTTAGACCAACGAAGTTTCAATTATTGTAAGTAGTCGGTATTAATATACTGAATTGCCACTTTGTTTGGAGTGTTTGCTGATGAAATTGCAACATACTGGGGTAAAGTATGAACTATGGTTTGAACGCCGCTGCTCCAATTGGGACTTCGAATAAGAAGAAAATAGGAGGTGATAAGGACAAAGAGCCTCGTGGTGTTGGGGTAGCGCGCCTGCTTCCCACCCGGAGGCCCCGGGTTTGATTCCCGGCTCCGTCAGGGATTTTAAATCTGACGTGAGGGTAGGAACGGGATGCACTCAGCCTCGTGAGGACAATTGAGTAGCTGTCTGACAGTGAGGCAGCGCCCCGATCACGAAAACCAATATCAGCGGCCGAGGGGACCCGATGCGCTGATCACGCCTCACTCCAATATCTGCAGGCCAAATGGCTGGGCAGTGGTCGCTTGGTCGGCCTAGGCCCTTCATGGGCTGTATAGTACCAGGGATTGACTGTTGTTGACTATAAGGATAAAGAGTTATAACTATACCCTTGCATTTAGGAGAAAGTAGGCTATCATGTTCTTTCCTGAACAGACTAATGAGGAACGTGGCGCAAATTTGTAGACATAAACATAGAGGCATCTATCTAACCGCGTCAAGGAGCTGGTGATAACATATTTCCCTTCTCCAGCGCTCTGCTCATCATAGTCACCCTGGCAGGCACAAGTCTTGGAACTCTACGGAAGTTAACTTCAACTTTAATTGAATAGGTAATTTGTCCGTCTAGCCCGCGAGCCAACTTAGAACAGACCGGGACAGAGAAGTTCCAAGTATGACAGAGCATTCTCGACACACATTACTTCTCGCAAGTTGTCTGTGGGCAGTCCAGTATTGCCAACTACTGTGTGAGAAAAATCCCTAATAAATAGTCATCAGACTCCTCTCTTACCAACAGTGAAACATATTCGCTACAAAAGGAACCTTAAAGTCATAAAATACTCATTTAAATACTGAAATTTTTAGCCTCATTTTCACAATTTGTAACAAGTAGTTCCGTGAAAAACTAAAGCCTAATGTTTTGTCCCTCTGTTGGGGGTGGGATAAACAGGGTAGTGTAGATGTGTTAATTTAAGGGATGTTTCCGAAAAATGGTAGTTTCCCGTAATTGGGGGAGACTACCAGTGTAGTGTGTTGGTTTGAGTACGTAATCTATTGGGGGCGTCCCTACAGGATGCGTTTACCTGCTAGGGGATGGATGTCTAAGGTGAGCTAATGACTTAGCCTACCAATTAAGTAGAGCGAGCGATTTAGTGAGCTCACTTGTAGAGTCAGCGACTTGACACTCTGCAGTCGGGCCGCTTGCTCGAGTACAATAGAATTCCTGACGACGCAGTTCCTGGCCTCTACGGTCAGGGGCAATTATGACTAAGGTCAGGTTGGGTGTAAGGATGTAAAATGGGGTGTAATGAGTAATAAATGTATGTGTTTACTGACCAAGTATTTATTGGCCAGTAGCTGTGATGTGCTGTCCCTTTTGGGAGTTAGACAGATATAAAGTAAAGTACAAGGTGTAAAATACAAAGTGTTCAGGGTAGGTGTTACAATGATAAGGAATCTGAGCACACGGCTAG
This sequence comes from Meconema thalassinum, assembly GCA_946902985.2. NCBI lineage: Eukaryota > Metazoa > Arthropoda > Insecta > Orthoptera > Tettigoniidae > Meconema > Meconema thalassinum. Next base: position 50,459,854 of record OX336393.1, read on the forward strand.
TTCTCACCTGGTGAAGAGCTGGAACGGACCTCGGATGAGCAGGGCCGCTGGCCACGAACAGATAATGGGGCTCTTCTGGGCCTAGGCTTTAAGGCCTTCCTCCACTGCTTGGTCAGCGTTTCCTCACTGTTGCCGCTCCAGTTAGTGTGTTTATGTGTGTATTATGTAAGCGTGGCTGTCAGCAGTATTGCCGGGCCTGCTTGTGTTGAAGAAGTATATGAGGCTTATGGTATGCCTATGAGGGTGGTTTTGATGAAAGATGGAGGGATGGGTCTTTAGGGGTACTGCCCCTGGGCTGTACAAGACCTCCTCGGCCTTTGTTCGCGGGAAATAGAGTAGGTGTGTCCTTGTAGTGATTCTTCTTCGTCTTCTTCTTGTCCCTCTTCTTCTTATTCTTCGGTGTCGTGTGGATGTGTCGATGTCGTGTTGTCCTGGTGGTGATGTGAGTGTAGCGTGTGCTCAGAGAGGGTGGGTTTTGGGTATATATATAGCTCGTTATTCACATAAAATTATTCATTATAAAACTTGACATTAGAATTAACAAGTAGTTCCGTGAAGAACTATACAGCCTATTTTCATATATCCTACTTATGTTAATTGCCACTATTTAACATACACAATTTCAGTTTGATTGCTGTAATAGATTCGTAGATATTGAGAACCGACTAAATATTTCGGATGGTCGCCATGTTGGATTTTATATATGTAGGTCCTAGAGTTATGTACTGTTACATGCAGATTATTGTGAACGTGTAGTATTCAAATTTCAATCGCATAATTAGGACACAAGAAAAAACAAGGAGATTTAAAAATTTTTCACAGCTGCCATCTTGAGGTTATGGAAACAATTGAAATAAATTAGATGCCAGTGGATTAACTTTCCGATAAAGATTTACTGTACCAAGTTTCACTGCACGCGGATGGTTAAATTGCGAGAAACGTCCATGTGAATATTTATAATTCGCGTCTACGCCATGTTGGATTTGTGATCACCAGGTTATTTAAAGTCCTATAGGTGAACTTAAGTTCATAGCCCATATGAACATTAAAAAATGCAGTTTGATTGCTAAAATAGATTCGTAGATATTCAGTATCTTCTAAATAGTTCGGATGGTCGCCATGTTGGATTGTTAAATGTATAGGCCATAGAAGTCATGTACCATTAAAGGTAAATTATTGCGTTGGTTCATTATTCAAACTTTCACTTCGATCGCATGACTACATCACAAGAAATAAAAACTTAATTTTAAAATTCGCACTGCCGCCATCTTGAGGTAATGTAAACAATTGAACTAAATTAGATACCAGTGGATTACAATGTGTATAAATATTTCCTGTACCAGGTTTCAGTGCGCTTGGAACATTAAATCGCGAGAAAGGTCTATTTAAAATGTTCAAATTCGCTTGGCCGCCATGTTCGTTTTGTAGTTAACCGGTTTTTGAAAATCTTATAGATGGACTTCCAGTAGTGCCCTTTATCTCAGTACAAAATTTTAGGGAGATGCCGCTAATAGCTTCAGAGATATAGAATGCCGGTGAAATATTTCGCACATCCGCCATCTTGTGATTTTGTAAACAATTGAACGAAGTTAGATGTCGGTGCATTACAATGTATATAAACATATACTGTACCAAGTTTCATTGCGTTTGGTTGGTCAAATCGCGAGAAACGTTATTTAAAAGTCGCAAATTCGCTTGGCCGCCATGTTGGTTTTGTAGTTACCATGTTTTCAAAAGTCACATAAGTGAACTTATAGTAGTCCCCTCTATCACCATAGAAAATGTCAGGGTAATATCGGTAATAGTTTCGGAGATATTGAATGCTGGTGAAATATTTCGCACAGCCGCCATGTTGGATTGGTGACTCGTAACAAAATTTGAAGGGCACGGTCGAGGTCGCCGGGAATAGTGCTATGAACTTTCCGAGTTTCATTGAAATCGCTCCTGCCGTTTAAATTTTATTAGGGGGGGACACACACACGAATCACACACACACACACACACACACACACACACGCACACGGACAAAAGGTGATCTCATAAGCCTATTTTTTCAAAATTGAAAATAGGCTAAAAATACATAGTTTACAATACATGGTGTGGGAAATTATTCATTCATGGTTTTGCAGAAGGGAAAAAAACATTGCTGTGATGCTGCTTTGCAGCTGGATGAAAAAATTGCCTTCTGTGTGAGGTGTAAAATGTAACAATGAAAATAAAGAGATAGTGTAGAGAGAAAGAAAAAAATAAATGTCTTAAGGTGTGATTAATGGTTTAATATAATATGCTTTTATTGCTCGAGGTGAGGTAAGACATTTTTACAAAATTTAAGTTAGAAGGGCAGAAAGCAAAGTCAGTGTGTGGGTGTGTGATAAATAAGAATATGTGTGTTTACAATGTGTGGCATCATTGGTAACAAATTTTGTGTAAGGTGCCTCGTATCAGTATTACATTATTTCTGTCTGTTAGGTAGTCATCCTGAAGGCTGGTTGGATCCTCAAAAAGTACCGCTGTTAGGTTATGTGGTAGATACCCACAAAAACCGAAGGCAGCGCTATATTGAGGCGTACTAGGCAAGATGAGGAGTGAGGTAGTTTGCCATTGCTTTCCTCACTGAGTCAGATCAGCAGTACTAACCCTATGAGTAGAAACTTTCACAGCATCCACAGGCACTGACTGTGCCCTGAATGTCATTACTAAGCACCACCCATACCTCAGTAACTTCCATACAATCACAGCCATGAGTGAGACTGAGACATTTGTGAAAAGCCACATTTTACTCTAGCCTGTGCCAACAGACAAATGCAAATGTACTGCATTCATCAAGAGATGGCAAACAGGCCAACATTATTTTCTTTTACATTATTCACTTATATCTATCTTAATTATTTTATACCTAGACGGCCGTATCTACTGTACCTTGCGTGCACGCTACCCTTTGTATTCATGTGCCGTCTCATGGCTAATCCTGTCCGGCCGTTTCCGGTGCAGTTTAGTGGTCGTGCTGCTGATATACCCCTATCCTGAGGATCATTCTCTGTGGGCGAATGCCTCCACACTTGACAGTGAGAGTCGCCGCCACAAATTGGTTGCGCCCTCATTGCCGTATGTTGCGTCACATCTTTGACGCTTTTGTGTTTTGTTGATCTGTCAGTAAGCCTGATACCCCACAGGTATCAACCCTGCTGTTCAGATTTCTGTGTTCTGGAGTGTAGCTGTAAAAGTATGGTGGTGAGTGTGTTGCATTATGTTAGAATGCATACAAATTAGTGAGTAAAGATGGTGCATAATAATAGCATGGCACAAAAAACATGTTACTGCTGTATGGCAGTGAAATCATCGTCACCGGTGTCATGTATCTGGTGCCGCCGTCTGTAAAGTGGAGAAGTAAAAAAAAATAACATGTAATCATTAGCGTAATCTCCGTATCGCCTCTTGTGTCGGCGTGTACACTTTCTGAAATCAAAATTACAGGTATTATTGTCTGTCAATACACTCGTGTAGTCCGTCTTGTTCTTTGTCTGGCGCCTTCTTATCATACCTTACCCTATACCTTCTTATGCCGGCTATGACTTATGTCTATACCTTTGTGTTTATTGTTATGTCTCCTCAGTGTATACCAGTGTATGAGTGTATGTTTGTTCGGTGGTCCACCTTACCTTATACCATGATCATTTTTGGGTTCCATTCCTTGGTGCAGTGTTGGAGCTCTTTGCTGAAATATAAAAACATGTTAGCAATACCCTTGGCCAAATATGTATATTGCGCACCTATCGCGCAGCGCCGTTTAAGGGTCGGGTTTCGGTGCTACCGCCCCTGAGATTTCTTCGGCGTCTCGTGTATTATCGAGGTCGGTCAGCTCCAGTGGCTGTACCGTTTACCTCGCTGGTGGGTCGGACGGCTTCAGTGCCTCCGCCCTGTTATGTTTTTATCGGTAATTTATCGATTTGTTGGATTTATCCTGGCAACGTCTAGCCGCCAGGTGCCGAACGCTCTGTGTCGCGTTCACATTACATATGCCGTTGGATGTTGTTCGGTCTTACCCTATATGGTGCCGAACGCCATACGTCGCGTTCGCGTCGCATATGCCAGTTTTTGCAATGTGTTGTCGGTCTTACCCTGGTAACGGTTTTAGTTGCCAGGTGCCGAACGCCCTGTCGCTAAGTAAATGTGCTTAACCTAGATTATATTAATTAATGCTATACAAAATATTTGTATATACATGTAGAAATAGTCCTTAACCTAATGTCGAAATATGTTGTAGCTACTGTTTTACAACAGTGCTTGTTAAATTTGCTTAAATCTAAGTTGCCTTTCAAATGCAAATGCCTTACATACTAGAATTTTGATCGGCGCGATCGCCTGAGGTATGTCGCCATCCTCAGGGCACCACACGTGCATATTTTGGAAGCACCGGTTGCCTCCAAAACTGCCTGGTTAAAAACCCTTTTGCATTCCCCGCCCTTAATACTAATTGTCGACTTCCCCCCTTAATAACTAATATAGACCTGTGCGACAACGTTGCTGGGGAGCAAACGCTTCGCGCGGATATCCTTTCCGTTGGTCTTACGCATGCTTACATTGGCATTATTCGCCATTTTATGTTTATTAATGTTTATTACTGGGTTGCCCACAAAACCCCTTTGGACAGCCCGTTGCATACCCATTTAATATCTCTGGCCGCCCGTTGCGTTACCATTTAAGCTCTGGAGACTCGGTGTCATCCATTTATGTGGGCACGGGACCGAATGACTGCATTCATTTCATACGCATTATTTATCATTCATTGGTTATTATATATCATTTGTTAAATCATCTTCACCTCACTGCCCGGAATAAGGACTTGTCGTGCCGAGGTTTGGTCCCGTTGAATCCTGAGGCACTGCTTCACTTCACACGATTGGAAGACTCGTTCCCCACCTTAGGAACGCTACTTATATTACAAACTAACTAAAAGTCTAGTCCAAGTTGGTCGTCTCCTGAGTCTAGTATGGAGCTGGCTAATTCTCCTCCTAGCCGTCAAAAGTCTCCCCTGCAGGTCTGGCTTCGACGACCGCAGTGCATAATGGGTGTAAGTTTCTTCGTCCCAGGGAACAGACTAGGTCTCCCAGGATTCCGAAGTTTGCCCGCACTGAGTCATCGGCGCTTCGACCTTACGTCCATCTGTCATTAAACTGGGTCAGGATCTGTTGGCGTTTTGCCTCGTCTCTGCCCCTCCGTGGAGCTTCTGCTCCCTCCGTTTACCTTCTCGTCACCATCTAGTGTGATTTCAGATTCCTTTGTTAATAAGATCTATACCTAAATATCTGACGGCAATATTTGAATATGACATCAGTGCTACCAACTGTTGCAATTGTAATTTGAGTTATATGTTGGATATCTTGGAAGGTATGCATGAGAGCTGCTCCAAAATTTTCAGACATATGGTCATATTATATCAGATTAATTCACAGCAGCCCATACATGACAGTTTTGCCAACATGATTATATACCTGCTGATGGATCCAACCTCAAAATTCATGTAACTTCCATACTATTTATTGGATTTCAACCAAATTTGGTATATGATTTGCGCACTTGAGGAGAAATGAATGCGTTTCTTTTAGTGTCGATTGGGCTGCCAATTGTTGAAAAATGCACTTCATAGATTGTTATCCTAATTTAAAACGGCTGACAGTATGCAGGCCAACAGTTCTAAACTTTGCATACATATAGTGCCCGCAAATGTATATTAATTTTCTGTAACTGATATACGTGTTTTACCAACATGATTCTACACGTGCTGATAGGTTTAATGTTTAATCACATGTAACTTCCATACTAATAAATGAATTTCTTTCAAACTTGGCACTTAGATCATACTATCTCAGATTAATTTTCAGCATCCCACTCGCATAGGGCAGTGTCGCCAATCTGATTTCATGCATGCTGATAAATTCGATGTTTAAATACATGTAACGTGGTTACTATCTATTGAATCTCGACCAAATTTTGCATGTGCATTGTACTGTATACCTTAAGAGATGGAACTAAGAATATATCCAGAGTCGCCAGGTCTGCCAACTGTTGATATATGGTCTCTATAATTTTGGTTCATCACGGAACTAGTTGTTTGTTATTAATTCATTTGGGGGCCTTGGGACATATTGGTCATCACCGCCGTGTAGTTGTGTGTGTTGTTCTCATCTGATTACTTATGATGACTGTAGCAGTCTGTGTTAGGGATAGGGATGAGGTAGGTGACCGGGCCTTGAGCTAAGGTACTATCCCAGCATTTACCTTGAGGGAGTATGGTGGAGCACCAGGGGAAAAACACAATCAGCATAGCCACCCTCAGCGCCAGGATTCGAACCAGAGTCTCCTTACTCAACAGAAATCACCGCTCCAATGAGATGAGAGCTATATCGTAAACGCGTTTCAATATTTCACTTAAGTGGCTACCAGTATTATCCAACCTTCACCCTCCTCCCCTGCGAAGGCTAACAGCTCTCAAAAGGGAATGGTAAAAATGCGCTGCAAATGATCTCTTACCCATACATCAGGTCTGTAATCCACAGAAGCAAGGGAGATTAAAATCTCGACATCCGTCGTGGCAACCAGGCAAGATGCGTGTTGAATCAAAGTTCAATATGGACGAAACTTGGCGAGAAGAATGGACTACATCAAACCCTGATGAGCTAGGATTGATCATCGACCCCTGCAGGAAACCTCCTGGTTTCCGTCTTCCAAGAAGGATTTGGACGTCAATGAACAGAGTGTGGACCGGTCACGGAAGATGTAACTTTTGGCTTCACAAATGGGGTAAAATTTCTAGTACTCAGTGCGATTGTGGCGATTCAGTGCAGACAGTCCATCATATTGTGTCAGAATGCCCTTCGTGGTGCTTCAAGGGAGGATATGATGACCTGCAGAACGCAACTGATGATGAAGTGGAGTGGATTGCTGCTCTGGACATCCAAATGTGACTTTTGGTTTCGTTGGTGGATGTTACTAGATATTTGTTACTTGTTCATATTGTATATAGCCTACTGTAGTATTACTGTATCCTCTGTATGTTATACGAAATATATATATACGAAGTACGTCCAGAAAGTAAGTTCCATTTGGTAATAACATTAAATTGTGTACAGATACAGAAAAAGTATTTATTGCACAAAATTCTACAACCCTTAAACTACTTTTCCACATAACTGCCGAAATGTTGCAGGCATTTGTCGTAGCGTGGCACGAGTTTTTGTATACCTTCTTTCATAGACGTGTGCCGCCTGTGTCGTCAACTAGTTGTACGTTCCGCTGCAGCGCAGTTCCGCAAATGCGCGGTAGACGCTCTGTATCAAGGAGAAGAATCATGTGCCATTTGGAGAGCGCTGTCAGCCACGTACGCGTTGTTGTGCATGTTTACTCGTACAATGTTGGTGTTGATTGAAAATCCCGCCGCTTGTGAAATCAGATGCGTGATTCGTTTTCTGAATGCTAGGAAAGTGAAACCAATTGAAATTTATCGGCAAATTTGCGAAGTGTATGGACAAAATGCGATGAGTGATTCAATGGTGCACGCGATTGATGACAAGATCCGGGAAAACCGCAGGTTTACAATTAGTGCTCTCGCTATGGAATTTCCCCAAATCTCACGATCACTAATTCATGCAATTTTTACCGAAAAACTGAACTTTCGTATACTTTGCCGACGTTGGGTACCAAAGATTCTTACGGAGCAACACAAAACAAAACGGAAGGGTAGTGCACTTCAGTTTTTGACCCGTTACAATGAAGGCGGCGAAGAATTTCTGACACAGATAGTCACAGGAGATGAAACTTGGGTTTCTTACGACACCCCTGAAAGTAAGCGGCAATCAATGGAATGGAGGCACACTTCATCCCCAGCGAAGGGTAAGCCGAAACAAATCTTGAAACCTCGGAAAATGATGTGCACAGTGTTCTGGGACTGGAAAGGCATCTTACGCATTGATTTCTTACCGCGTGGTCAAAGAATCAACGCAGATGCTTACTGCGAGACACTTAGGAAATTGCACTGCGCAATACAGAATAAGCACCGAGGGTTGCTGTCAAAAGGTGTTGTTTTTCTTCATGACAACGCACGACCACACACTGCAAATGTGACGAAAACCCTCCTACAGGTATTTGGCTGGGACGTGTTTGACCTCCCTCGGTACAGCCCTGACCTCGCTCCTAGCAACTTTCATCTGTTCACACATCTCAAGTCTTTCCTTGGCGGTCAACACTTCAACAATGACGACGAGCTGAAAGAAGATGTTTCCAACTTGTTGAAGACACAGGCGGCAAACATCTATGAAGAAGGTTTCCAAATAATTGTGCCACGCTATGACAAATGCCTGCAAAAGTTCGGCAGTTATGTGGAAAGGTGGTTTAAGAGGTGTAGAATGTTGTTCAATAATTATTTTTTCTGTATCTGTACACAATTTAATTTTATTACCAAACGGAACTTACTTTCTGGACGTGCCTCGTATATATATATTATTTAAAAATCTCTGTCATGTTCTGACTTAGTGGCACTGTGTCGCCGTCTAGGAGATCAATGATACCTCCACGTGATTCCACAAACCACCGCAACAGCGCCTCTCCATCTAAGATTTGGTAGCAGAGCGTGGTCAGATCGTGGTCACATTGGTGTAAGTGGTTAAACGTGGCTACTTAAACAGCAGCAGATACGGGTTCGCATCCTGACTGCAGTAAAATTCTTAAGCCTTCATCATATACACAACTAAACAATAATAAGAAAATGACGATTAAATAATACTGTACGGACGCCAGTTAATCACAACTTGGAGGAGAAAAGGCCGGCAGGGTGGTGTTTGGATAGAGCAAAGAAATATAGAATTTTGCAGTTAGTTCTGCGAAGGAGAATTAATAGCACACGTAGACGTGGCTGAACTAAGATGTTTGGTAGCGTAGCATGCGCAATTGATACCAACAAAATATATGCTCATCATTTTGTGTGGCAAATGATAAATCTCTCATTGCCAACCTTTGTTGAACAGAGGAGGCACAAGAAGAAGAAGAATTCACTGTTTTTTCGCTCAAGTATTTTAAATGGATCAGTACCGAATACCAGATAATTATGTTCAATTAAGTTATTACTGTGTAGCTAGGGCCAGCCCAATAATACTGTACGGACGCCAGTTAATCACAACTTGGAGGAGAAAAGGCCGGCAGGGTGGTGTTTGGATAGAGCTCCTGCCGGGGTTCGATTCCCGGCTCTGCAAAAAAGAATCTTGTCTGAAGGTTGGAAGGGTCTACACGCAGAATCGTGAGGCAAAACTAAAAAGAGGAGGGTTGGATTTCCATCTCAGCCATATTGAAGGAGGATTTCCGTGTTTTCCCACTTCTACTCCAGCCAAATGCCGGGATGGTTCCTAACAAAGTCGCGGCAACTCTTTCCCAACCCTCAACTGACAAGGGAAGTCTTCGCGCTACTACACTCCGATCGGGATGAAATTCAGGAGACAAATAGCCGAGGAAATGTACAACATGGGACAGGAAACCGCATCGGCTCAAATTAATATGCTATGTCATATTTATAACGTTAAATTTATGACAATGATACGCGTGCCGAACCGAGAAAGGTGAGCAGCGAGCCAGTGAGGCTGTAACAGGTCTGGCACACGCTCACTGTTTCCAGGCGAGACGGAAGCGCGTGGCCTTCAGTGTGGATGTACTTTTTTTTAAACAATATGCAGGACGTGTTACCTATGATAAACACAATGGATGACATAGTAGCAGGGTTGCTGCCGTAATTTGTTCATTATCTGAGATATATTACCTAGGTATTATTATATACAATTACAGAAATGAAATGCAACCGATACCTAATAATAAGTAGAGTACATTACACAATTAACGAGTATCACTTGTTTATCATGTCTTGTTTGTTTCAATCAATGTACGTATCACAAAGGTGAATGTCATGAATAAGGTGGTCAATACATAGATTTGTTTTACACCAGCCACACGTGAGTATGGCAGTATTTGTACACTGGCCACAAATATCCAGGGAAGGACTTTTAAAACAAAAAACAACAGGGTTTGGAAAGTTGGACCGTTGTTCATCTACAAAGCCAGCCTTAAACCAGCTATATGTCAACATGCTTTGAAAGCGTGCGGATGACAATTGGTTGTGTGTAAAAGACTGAACTTTCAAGATGTTGTTACGTAGGTGAATATTGAACTCTAGACCATGTAACAGCACACTATCGTAGAAAGTTCGAATGAAGTTCTTCCATATCCGAAATCCAAATACATCCAGGGGTTGAATTATACCTGTGGTTCCTTTTGGTACAATCTTGACATCAATGTCCTTGTCATTTGGCGCCTTCTGTTTGTCCAGTCCACGAATCTAAAACCAGTACACTAAAATCGAGGACTAACGGAAAATACACATTTCGGAGCCACTCTTGAAATAACTGTTGAGTTAATTTACCCGACATGGAAGCGAGTACATATAAATTAGGTGCGGTAAACAAGGTATCCTTAACTCTTGGTCCAAAGACTCCGTTCTTTTCCTGTAATACCACAAGTAGAACGGGAAGCAGACGACCATCCGCGGAGATTGTTGGTTGGACGGTGTAACTATGCGTTAACGAATTTAGGGATTGTGCTTCAGCAAATATACGCTTGTCACCTTTGCTATGAAGTGTTCGTCCAGAGTGAAATTCCATGTTGAACCCACTTTGGTCTGTACTGTATTAAAGACACACATTGGACTATAGGTTTCAATGGCTTCCGCAACATCTCCGACAAAGGTTGTCGCACTTGCAAGTAGGTCAGCATGATTTGTTGTATAATTATGACACACGAATTTTGTCACTTTTCTTGACTCAATACGGCAAGATCTTTAAAATGGGAGAGCCAAACTTTCGATGCACGCTATTCGCCGTGCTGCCGCAAGAGCCCATTTCCGGATATCACTGTCATGAACAACCTTTCTTCCCTCTCTGGCTCATTGAAACTGTTTAGCGGTTGCATCGAAAATTAATTTCAGTTTTCCTTTTTTCGTACCTTCGCGCTCAATATGTTTCTCCCATGTGTAAAGGTCATTGCGACACTTCAACTTCTTATAGCGGCGATGCACAGTTTGGAACTTCCGTTGTTTACCTCCTCGATTACGCCAAAAAATCAATAGCGGCTTTCTTATATCGCACACTTACATCACTATTGTCTCCCGCCGGTTCATCGTGCTCCCTGTCGTATTCTGCATCGTTGTCGGGGTCAAGCATAACCAAGATATATTCCGTTTTAACGGAAACACTTGGGTCATCTATACGGTTTGCCATGAGACCTGTAACGAAGACGTCAAATTAGCCCCCAAAACACGGATCGAATTAATAACCAATAAAGTACATGTTCTAAACGTAGCCTAATTACGGTACAATTCACAGGCCAAATCCACCTCTGCAGCTGTAACCGTAGTGGGTGTCTTTTCGCACTTTGCAAAACAATTGTGCAGGCACAGAACAACGTTCCATGGGTTGATGTTTTTTTATGTCCTCACTGGCAGGCATGGTTTCTGTAACAACGCCTTATGATTGTAGTATCAAACTTTGTTAATATTACAGTGGGTATACAAATTGTCAGCTGCATGTTCAAAGTTACCTGTCATTTTGCTTAAGTGTCCGATGTGTCACACGTTCTGTCTGGATCCCCATTCACATGACAAAGCAGACAGTCTAGTCAACAACTCGTTTACGGTGTCTGCTTCGTTCCTTGTGCCGCGCACCCGATGTGCGGACGTTTCATACAATAACAAGAAGTTCCGTGAAGAACTATACAGCCTACTTTTCATGCCAATGATTATTCTACAGAATATGAACCTATCTAGAATAATGACGAAATTAAGTTGCTAATATCGAAATTTCCAATTAGTTCGAAATACTGTATACCTGGCATAATGTATCCTAATAGAGCACTACAGTTGGCAGCCCTGATGACTGAATATATTCTTAGTTCCATCTCTTAAGGTACAAAATACAAAATTTGGTTGAAGTCCAATGAATAGCATGGACGTTACATGCAGTTAAACATTGGATCTAACAGCGCGCGTAAAATCATGTTGGCAACAATGTCATGCATGTATTGGTCAGAAGTAATCTGAAATAATATGATCTATTGTTGTGCCAATTTTGAATGAAATCCATTAGTTAGTATAGAAGTTACATGCATTTTAAAATTGGACCTATCAGCAGGCTTAGAATCATGTTGGCAGCACTGACGTATATTAGTTACTCCAAATTCGTCTAGAATGCCAGGTACGTGTGCAAAGTTTAGAGCTATTGGCTTGCATACTTTCTGATATATTGATATTAGGGTAACAAAAATAGGGACAGCACATATTAACAGTTGGCAGCCCTGGTTGCTCCTTAGAATACGCATAGTCATATCTGTTACGGTACACATAGCACATACGAAATTTGGTTGAAATCCAAATGATAGTATGAAAGTTACATGTATTTAAAGTTGGACCTGTCAGCAGGCTTAGAATCATGTTGGCAGCACTGACGTATATAAGTTACTCCAAATTAATATAGAATGTCAGGTACTATACGTGTGCATAGTTTAAAGCTGTCGGCTTGCATACTTTCTGATATATTGGTATTTGGATAAAATAAATTAGGAGCATTTATTAACAGTTGGCAGCCCTGGTAGGTCTTAAGAATACGCTCAGTCATATCTGGTTATGTACACATACAACATACGAAATTTGGTTGAATTCCAATTGATAGTGTAGAAGTTATATGTATTTAAAAATTGGACCTATCAGGAGGCTTATAATCATTTTGGCAACACTGCCATGTTTGGCCTCCTGGAAATTAAACTGAAATATTATGATCTGTACGTGTGCCAATTTTGAAATAGCTCCCATTTATACTTTCCAAGATATCCAACATGGAGCTCAAATTTCAATTGCGATTTTTTAGCAGTTGGTAGCACTGACATCATTTTCAAATATGGCCGTGAGATATTCAGGTATAGATCTTTACTCCTACCAAATTTTGTTTCGATTGCTGCAGCCGTTTAGGAGTTGATAGGGGGGGACACACACACAGCCAGACAGACAGACAGAAGGACAGACAGACAGACAGACAGACAGACAGACAGACAGACGGACAGACAGACAGACAGACAGACACACATTTGCCCGATCTCATAAGTCTACTTTTTCCTCATTTTTGCAAAATGTGAAAAGTAGGCTAAAAATGGTATTGAATATTAATTTGAGCCGATGCGGTTTCCTGTCCTGTATGGTACAGTTCCTCAGCTATTCGTCTCCTGAGTTTCATCCCGATCGGAGTGTAGTAGCGCGAAGACTTCCCTTGCGAGTTACAAATACACACAATAATACAACCATCACAATACCACAGGTTATCAGACGAGTTCCACACATACACCCGAGTATAGAGAGCTAGAAGTCCACGATGTTACAAAGCCATTAAAATTGGTGTTGTTTTACACAGAGCCAAAATGTCAAGTTGTCCTTGACTTGGCCGGGCTCCTCTCTGTTATCGTTCCTATCGGCCTCCCTTGGTTAACTCTTTTTCTATTACGACCCCACAGGTATTAGGGTATCTGAAGCCTTGGGAGTCTCTTTCTTTCCCGCCTTAATTGACCCTTCTCTCATCTTTCCTGATCCCTCATTCTTCCTGGGATCAGCCTTCTTTTTCTTTTCATTATATTTCCTTTTCTCTTCAAGATTCCCGCACTGTTTTTATGAATTGGCTTCCAGTGTCTCTAAATTACATTTTGCGAGTATTTTGATTCTCAACCACATTTTTTAAGTATTTTCACTCTGAATTGCATTTTGTAAGTAACTCCACTTTGTAAGTATTTTCAATCTAAATTTTATTCTGTCAGTACAGTATTTTGAATCGCGGGCTTCCACATATTGTGAGTATTTTTAATCTACCATACATTTTGTAAGCAATTTCAGTTTCAATTGCATTTTGTAAGTATTTTGAATTTCAATTGCATTTTGTGAGTATTTCGAATCTGCATTGAATTTTGTAAGTATTTTTGCACCTAAACTACATTTTGTGCTTATTTTTTTCAATCTCTTCCTTTTGTGAGTATTTTCACTCTACATTTTGGGAGTCGTTTCAATCTGAGTATTTTCCTTCTCCCTTAATTTTCGTTATGGTTTCCATTTCATTGTCATTTTCGCTATCACCCAGACCATTAGGGGCCGATAACCTAGATGTTAGGCCCCTTAAAACAACAATAGTCATCTTCACCATTGTCCTCCCTGAGTGATAGACGGCTCTGCGCCACACACGTCATACCCACGACCTGTTTTTTCAAATTTTACAAGCACGTATTTCATGGAAACTCAGTACTTGAGTGATGATTCGCTAAAAGTAATTCTTTATTTACCCTGTACCCATTCCGTACACAGAGAGTTTGTCGTCATCGCAACAATATATTGAACGCTTGTCGCCGCTTTTAGACTAATGCGTCTTCCATTGTGTGTGCATACGCACATTAATCCCACGTAGGCTGGGAACGCAGCGCGTGTTTAACGATCCTTATATGTTCCATATTGCTGTTGCTTTCATTCACCACAAGTTTCTCCTCTCTCCAATTCAAACGCGAGAACACAGATTGAAGATATTATTTGAATGAATCTAGGCGTGACAGATACTGTATACCAGGTGAATCATAGCTCCTAATAAAATTGTTGTATGCAGCCCAACTAACGTGTGTTATCAGGATGGTCGCCATGTTGGATTTTTATATATGTAGGCCATAGAGTTAAGTACTATTATATGAGGACTATTGCGTAGGTTCATTATTCTAACGTTGACTTTGATCGCATGATTAGGACACAAGACATATTGAAATTTCGCACAGTCGCCATATTGAGGTTATGTAAACAATTGAATTAAATTAGACGCCAGTGCATTAAAATGTTTATAAACATATGCTTTACCACGTTTCACTGCGCTCGGAAGATTAAATCGCGAGAAAAGTCTATTTAAATGTTTCAACTTCGCATGGCCGCCATGTTCGTTATGTACTTAACAAGTTTTTGAATGTCACATGGCTAAACGTGTAGTAGTGCCCTTTATTACCGTACAAAATTGCAGGGTGATATCAGTAATAGTTTCGGAGATATAGAATGCCGGTGAAATATTTTACACAGCCGCCATATTTGATTGGTGATATGTAATAAAGTTTGAAGGGTCGGGGTCGGACAAAATAGTAGTATATTCTTACTGAGTTTCATTTCATTTATATTGTATTAGGGGAAACACACAGACATGGACAAAAGGTGATCTCATAAGCCTATTCTTTTTCATAAATTACAATCCGTGAAGAACTATACAGCCTATTTTCATATATCCTACTCATGTTAATTGCCTCTAGCAACAAACTAAAATTAATTTTTGTTGTTGTGATAGATTCGTAGATATTGAGAACCGTCTAAGTATTTCAGATGGTCGCCAGGTTGGATTTTTATTTACGTATTATTACATGATGATTATTGTGTACTTGTGGTATTCAAACTTCAATCGCATGATTAGGACACAAGAAGTAAAAACGAGATTTTAAAATTTCGCACAGCTGCCATCTTGTGGTTATGAAAACAATTGAAATAAATTAGATGGCAGTGGATTAACATTTGTATATGCATATATCGTGCAAAGTTTCACTGCACTCGGATGGTTAAAACGCGAAAAACGTCCATTTAAATATTTATATTTCGCGTCCCCGCCATGTTGGATTCGTGCTCACCAGGTTTTTGAACGTTCCAAAGGTGAACTTATACGTATAACCTGTATACACTTACAAAATTTAAGTTTGATTGCAGTAGTAGATTAATAGATATTGAGAACCGTCCAAATATTTCGGATGCTCGCCATGTTGGATTTTAATGTATGTAGGCCATAGAGTTATGTACTATTAGATAATGATTATTGTGTACGTTCATTATGCAAATGTTGATTTCAATTGCATGATTAGAACACAAGAAATAAAAACTTAATTTTCGAAATTCGCACAGCCGCCATCTTGAGGTTACGAAACAAATTGAACTAAAATAGATACCAGTGCATTACAATGTGTATAAACATTTGCTGTACGAAGTATCATTGCCTTTGGATAATTAAATCGCGAGAAAAGTCTATTTAAAACTTTCAAGGTCGCTTGGCCGCCATGTTCGTTTTGTAGTTAATCGGTATTTGAAAGTCTCATAAATAAACTTCCAGTAGTGCCCTTTATCTTTGTACAAAATTTCATGGTGGTACCACTAATAGTTTCAGAGATATAGTATGCCAGTGAAATATTTCGCACAGCCGCCATCTTGAGGTTATGCAAACAATTGAACGAAGTTAGATGTCGGAGCATTACAATGTATATAAATATATACTGTACCAAGTTTCATTGCGTTTGGTTGGTTAAATCGCGAGAAACGTCTATTTAAAAGTCGCAACTTCGCCTGGCCACCATGTTAGCTAAAAATAGGCTAATTACGGTAGCAGCGAGAATCAACCCCGAGTGGGCAAGTTGCCAGACACCCCACTGATTTAATACTTATTGAAAAAAATCCCTCAAACTCTACTCGCAAATCTTCAGATATTTTTTTTTTTTACCTTTTCCTGAGGCCCACTCGAGTAAGATATTATAGGAACTTGAATGAAGCGTCTACCTGCTTCTACTCACACAGCTTGATCTCTGCCCAAGCCTTCCCCTCATGACAGTAAATTCTCATTGCAATATTACAATCCTCAAAGGATCTTGTATATGCGTTAAAGATCCCTCAGTATGCCTTCCTTCGGCCCATGTCATAGATTTATGGCATGTAAAAGAACCTTCCTCTATGTACAATTGTGTGAAGCTGAATGTGTAGGGTAGACTTGATTAATGGTCTAAGTTCCAACGTTTGGCGCCAGTTGCTGATTGCGGTGGCACCTAGTAGCCTAATTTGCGGCTATGTGTCGTTGACGGTAGCGTTTGATTTCAGAAGTAGGAACTACTTGAAATTGATATCTGCATTCCTTACCTGAATTACAGAAAACACACACTAATACAGCCATTACAATTAACTCCGGTTATCAGACAGATTCTACACACACCCAAAGTACATGATCGCGTTGTTGCAGCCCCTAAATTAAGGAACCAACCAACCGTTCTTGTTTTTTTCTCAGTTTGGAATTCACCTGTCGCGTAACATCGGCTGTGTCCTGATGGGGGCATATATAATCCCTGGATCTGCTGCGTAACACCGACAAGTTAAGGGCGTACGTGTGCGAGATAAGAGCAGCCACCTGCTGATTGCCAACTAGGCCTACATTTAATTAAACAGGTGCGACCTACTCCACTCACTGGGCTTGGAGCAGCATAAAACAAACCAGTACCTGCAATTAGCAGAGAACTGGTCTAAACTGAGGTGAATATCCACAGCCTGCTTCCAGTCGGCCGACCGGGTCAGGGAATGGAATGAATGAAGCCCCCATCTAGCGGCGAGGAGAGGAACTGTGCCGGCTGCCGAAACCTGTCGCACTCATCTGAGGCAATGATTAAATGAATGACAGATGAAATGAAATGATAGTGGAGAGTGTTGCTGAAATGAAATTTGTGACAGGGAAAACTGGAGTACCCGGGAAACCTGTCTGCCTCCGCTTTGTCCAGCACAAATCTCACATGGAGTGACCGGGATTTGAACCACGAACCCATTGGTGAGAGGCCGGCGTGCTACTACCTAAGCCACGTAGGCTCGACAAAACTTAGGTACATAATAATAACTTTGTCCGCCTATGGTGTACGCCTGATCAGCAAGAAGGATACTGGTTGGACGGGGTAAGAAATATACTAGAACGACTAGGAATGGGTTATTTATGGGGTAGGGACTTACAAAGGGAGGAGGGTAGGGTGTGTAAAACAGTATGCAGACATAGAGGTGCAGGTACTGAGAGAAGAGTGTGCCAACAGCAGAAACTTAACGGAGTTCTGCGAAATAAGGAAATTTATGAGTATAATGCCTGAAGGTCTAACGAAAAGATAAATTAGAGGGATAATTTGGTGTTTAAGCATTGAGAGAAGTGGGAAGGTTATGGGTGCAGCACACCTGATTGAGGAATGCAATGGGACTAAAATGATAAGAGCACAGTTTGTAGAAAAGTCAGATATAAACAGAATAGGAAGTGAAAATGAATATCACACTAAAATAAAATTACTAAAATAATTACGAGCCTTACAGTAGTCGCATATGATGTGTAACATCTGACATAGAAGAAACCTCACGTGAAATTGTTGATACACCGGTATTTTATAGTATTATTGGCACAAATATTAATCTATTGTAAAAGGGAGTGTTTTACAAATATTGTAGTTTATAATACGGAACTCATCTTATTAGATGATTTGTAGCTTCCACCAGCACTAGCCTAAATAAAGAATACGATATGGATCAACTAGATTAATAGACGCGACACCGCTCATAACCTTAAATTCCTTATAAACAGGACCTCTTGATTCACAGACCAACACGTAATTCCATATGGATTATGTTAAAATGAGTCATATTGATATGATAAATATCGTTTAAAATTATAATCTGGTAGCAAAAATATCTATCCCGCCCAGGATTCGAACCCAAGATCTCTAGATTCACAGTCATACGCAATAACCTCACGGCTATTACGACTACGCAAAAATTGTGCACAAGATGGTGACTTATTTCCACGTTCCAATAATACTGCATTGCGGAATTACGTTTCATTTATATTTTCGATAATGTTCCTGAGTAACATTGAGTTTAAAATGCCTTATGCCAATGCAACGCCGACTACTTACAATGTTTGATATTAAGGCATTTTACCATTTAAATACTGATACGAAGACTTCGAACATGTACCATGTCATTTGTTTAAATCACTTGACACCAGAGTTCGCATGAGCGTTTTCCGTTCAGTATATCATATACATTCCACATGGCCGAGAGTGCGTCATGGTATCAATTTTCGACACCGCGCGCTGATTGTTTCTCTTACCAGTGCCAGCTGGATCGATCGATCGAGTTGGCAGTGCGTCTTATACTTCCGTTCGATCGATCGAGCGGGCAGTGCATACTTCCGTTGTCCACCACTGTCAGCTAGTACACTTCCGTTTGATCGATCTAGCGGGCAGTGCATACTTCCGTTTGATCCACCACTGCCAGCTCGATCGTTCCGTCCCCAATTTTCAAAATCACTCCCACAAAACTATCCAGCAACCGAGGAATGGAGGAAGGCAGGTAAATTAGCGAATTTCTTTAATATTATCAGGGGAATGTGGGATAGGAAAGCGACAGAGGAGAAACACAACAAAAATGAATGTGCGTACAGGAGACGGTATCCTAAACTACTCGTATAAAACTTAGTTAAAGTCTAGGATAGCCTCTCTCTATCAATTAGGATATGATTAAGTTACTACATAATTAATGGCCATTATTAGTGTTTTAATAATTGTTTATAACATTTATTACCCCCCAGGGGCTCACATCTAGTGGAACGTGGGTTGGCGACCACGGGACCCCATCTGAGTCCGGCATTGCTTCCACTTACTTGTGCCGGCCTCCTCACATTCTTTTTTCCTTTCGACCTCACTTGGTCAACTCTTGTTCTCTTCCGACCCTGACGGTATTAGGGTATCCGAGGCCTAGGGAGTCTCTTCCTTTCCCGCCTTAATTGGCCCTTGTCTCATCTTTTCTAATCTCCTCTTTCTGGGAGGGTTCAGCCTTCGTTATCATTTCATGTTATCTCCTGCCTTCTGCTCAAGGCCCTCAAGGAGGCCGGGTGTATGTAGCCCCACCACTTCTGGTGCACCCTAGATAACGCTACACCCTCAGAGGCTCACGTCTGGTGAGTTCGGGAGTTGGCGACCCCGAGGGATTCCTGAGCTGGGTTCGTTTTCCCCTTTTGTCCCTTACCTTTGGGGCAGACCCTCCCCTCTTTCACTTTTCCATCTGCCTTTCATGGCTCTCCTTCCTTCCAAGTCCCTCAATCCGTATTCTTCGAGGGTTGAGGGCATTTCTTTTCCTCGTGTCCTTTATTTGCCTTATTCTCCTTTAGTTTTCCATTTCTTCTTCTAGTATGTAGGTTAGTAGTTAGTTTTAGTTTTAAGTTTGCATTTCGTTTTCATCTTTACGATCACCCAAACCATCAGGGGCCGATAACCTAGATGTTAGGCCCCTTAAAACAACATAGTTTAGTGGTAGTATTGTTTCAAAAATCCACTACATGGGTGGGGATCTAACCCACTCCCTTTCAGTGAGAAGCTCGGCGCCTCTACCTACTGTGCCACGCAGCCCCTTTACGGATGAAATACCATTACACAGATTTATTTGTTTGATGTACAGCCTGTTCCAATTCAACACGGAACTGTAAAATGGGGTGCCTATCCACCCGCAATCGGCTTGAAATCTGCTCGCAGCGCGCTAGCGACGGGGCTGAGTAGGATTTCATTGATTGCCGCCTTCTTATGCAGCATTGCAAAGTATTTTGCTCCTTCAAAATATGTCGCGTCGAAGACCGATTACAATTTTGTAACACAGCATTTCCAAATTGTATCTCGTTTTGTGGTATTAGGTTAAAAGCGATAAATTGTGTTGTAAATAAAATACAACACAAAAATACATTGTGTTATATGACAGCAAAAGGCAATTCTCCGTTTCCTCATGGTATCAGGTTTTTTTCCACATGGGTGTAAATTTCGTGGTTGTGCCGTCTCCTATATTCCCCATTTTCTTTTACCGTACCCAAGATTTTTCTTAGAATTTTTCTTTCCTTCACTTCCAGATCCTCTGCTAGTCCCTTGCGATGCATTGCAAGGCACTCTGCAGCATACAAGCCCCTGGACGGATGACTGTTTGGTAGTGTCTTAACTTGGCATTTGTTGATGTGGATTTCGTGTTGTAAATTGCCTTAGTTAGATTATATGCCATTTCCATTTTCCTGATTCGTGACTCGAAAGCTGCCTTCTCGGAGAGATTGGGGTCTATCCACTCACCCAAATATTTGAACGCGTTCGTTTGCTTGATTTTCCCTATCCTACATCCAGCTCTTTTGGCGCTAGCTTGATATTAGTGATGAATTCTGTTCTTTCAAAGGAGATCTTAAGGCCCATTTTTGCTTCTTGAATCTAAAGTTCATTAATTTGCGCTGCGGCTGCATCGAGGGAATCTGAACAAATTGCGAGGTCATCTGCCAATGCTAGGCAGTCAACTATCAAGTTCTGCTTTTTTTGTAGCCCAAACTGACTCCATTTTCAGACTTGTAAATGTTCATTTTTTTCGCCACTGCCGGATGACTTTTTCGAGCTCACAGTTGAAGAACAAAGGTGATAGTGCATCTCCCTGTCTTACACCAGTCTTGATTTTGAGGGGCTCGGCAATTTCTTCCCTGAATTTCACTTTGGAAGCAGTGTTATTATTATTATTATTATTATCATTCTGTCGATTTTGGCCTACAGTGGACCCCGGTAAACAATCGGCCGAAGTGCCAATCTCCTACCTCTCTCCTTCTGTCTTCAGCACAGATGACCTTGGTTTTCAGCTAAGCTTTTCTGAAACCACTTTGAATTTACCAACCTTCCCTCGATGCCCTGTTATGTTTACTATATCTTCTGGATTTATGCCAACTTCTTGGAAGTATTATTATTATTATTATTATTATTATTATTATTATTATTAGTGGCAATAATAATAATAATAATAATAATAATAATAATAATAATAATAATAATAATATTACTTTCAGTTTCTTGGAATTATGTCTATCAAGCATGGCGCAACAATTGGGTTTCCATTTTACCTTTTGCTCTTCTAGCTCTAATACTTTTGGAGATGGACTGTTTTATCTTTTTTAAGCGGGGCTAAAAATACCTGTTTTTCCTACTGAAATGTTTTTTCTCAAATACTGCGAGTCCTACAGCTATGAAATACAGTATTTACTGCTGTTTTACTACATCATAGCAATCATAAAAATTATAAAAATACAACCAGGGGGGGGGGGGGGGAATACTACTCATTTGGTCTCCTCTCAAACAAACTTTCTTCTACGGTAATTTTGGCGGCAAAATTGGTCAATTTCGTTCCGCGATAACTTCTGATTGGCAACACGTCGAGCTATTCTTACTGAGCAGTTGTTTTCTCCGAGTCTTGTTTGTGATGGATCCGCTGTGGGTTCTTTCTCGAAGTGTTGCCAATCGGAAGTTATACCGGAACGAATTTGAACAATTTTGCCGCCAAAATTACAGGTGGAAGTTTGTTTGAGAGGCAACCAAATGAGTAGTAATTCTTTTTCCCAGATTGTATTTTTATTATTTTTATGATTGCTATTCTTCTTCTTTATCGTTTAGGCCTACTTAGGACCACGGGGCTCGTATCTACTCTTCGGTAAAGTTGTTGCTTTCTTCTTCTTCCAATAGTCCCTCATTTTCTGACTGTGAATCAGTCTTCTTTCTTCTGTCCACTTAGCTCCTGTAGTCTTCTTACTTGTAAGGGACGTTGGGAAAATGCCCTGTCGGATGACCTGATGGAACAGCAGACGGTCATGAGTTTGTTCCAGTGGGATATCTAGTTGTTCCATATCTGACTTAACTGACGCAATCCATTTGTTCTTAGAAGCCTTGCCTCTTCCTGTTACTGTGAATATCCTTTTGCTGAGTCTTTCAGAATCCAGACGTGCCAAGTGTCCATAAAAGGCCAGGCGTTTTTTCCTTATAGACGTGATGATGTCCTCCTGGTGTTCATACAATTCAACATTATGACGGATTCTGTAAATGCCTCCTTCCTCTCTAATTGGACCTAATATCCTCCTCAGGATCTTCCTCTCTTTTAACTCCAGTTTTCTGAGTGGACCCTTTCTGGTCATTACAAGGCACTCAGAAGCATACAGAACAGATGGCTTGACGACGGAGTTATAGTGTCTGAGTTTGAGGTTCTTGGAGAGGCACTTAGATGAATAGATACTATGACAGGAATGATAAGCCCTTTTAAACTTGGTACATCTGGCATCTATGGCAAGGTTCTCGCTCTGATTCGCAGAAATCCATTCTCCCAAGTACTTAACTGCAGGTACCTTTCGTATGGTAGTGTCTGTGAGAGGAATATTAGAAGGGGCCTCTTTGATATTGGTCTTCTGGATGTTGATCTTCAAACCAGTCTTAACTGCTACACTATAAAGACTCTGTAGGTTGTAGGTAGCCTCCTCTATGTTATTTGCCATTAGAATGAGGTCATCAGCAAAAGCTAGGCAAGGGACGAAGAGGTTGTCTCTCTTGTAACCAAGCTTCAGTCCAGCTCCCGGTGGTAGCATCGTTCTCCATTCCCTAATGATCTTTTCCAGTACACAGTTGAAGAGAATACAGGACAGACCATCGCCCTGTCGAACTCCTGTCCTGATTGGAAAGCTTTCGGATAGTTCACCTCTGAATCTGACCTTGGACGTCGTGTTTCTCAGAGTGGCTTGGACTAATCGTAGTGTCTTCCCATCCAGACCAAATTCCCGTAGTATGAAGAAAAGGGTATCTCTATCCACAGAGTCATAAGCTTTCTGAAAATCTACTAGAACCACCACCCATGGATGGCCACCTCGGTTCGTGTAGGTGAGAACTGTCTTAAGATTTTGTATCTGTTCTGGGCAAGATCTGGTCATACGGAAACCAGCCTGGTATTCACCTAATTGTGAGTCTAGCTGTGTAGTGACTCTATTGAGCAAGGCTACAGAGAGGATCTTGTAGGTAATTGGTAACAAGGAAATACCCCTATAATTGTTGAGGTCTGTCTTACTTCCCTTCTTGTGGAGGGGATAAATCACAGCAGACGTCCAACCTTCGGGTAGGGACTCTGTTGCCCATATGTCCTTTATGATTTGATAGATGTTCTGTAAGGACTGGTCATCTGCATGTTTCCACATCTCGGCTACTATGCCGTCTTCACCTGGAGCCTTGTTGTTCTTGAGACCATTCGAAATGATGTTCATTATTTCTTCTATTGTAGGCGGTTGAGAATCAGGATTCCTGTGCGGAGGCTCATGGAAAATAAGCTTTTCAATAGGTTCCTCTGCGTTTAGTAGCTTCTGGAAGTAATCTGCAAGAGTTTTAGTGCAGTCTTTATTCTTTAGTTGAAGTTTCCCATCCGGCCCGCGGAGGATGAGGGTAGGAGCTGTATACTGAGCCGTTTGCTTCTTAAGTCCCTTGTACAAATCTCTTGAGTTGTTTCTCTGAAAATCATTTTCAGCCTGTTGCATTAGACTCCTGAGGTAATTCCTCTTGGCTCTGCGGATTGTGTTAGCTGTAGCTTTCCTTTGCAGGAGGAAGGCTTCATAATTAGCTTCATTTTTTTGTTGGTTCCACCTAATCCAGGTTTTACGCCTTTCTTCTATAACCTCATCACAATTTGCATCCCACCATGGGTGTTTGCCTTTGGTTGATGATGCAGGGATAGTTTCCTGAGCGGCCTCCAACAAGGCCTTTTGTAAGGCAGGCCATCCGTCTTTCTCTGTATTCTTCCTAAGGGCGTTCTGAAAGTCACAATCCTCATCGCGCAGTCGCAGAGTGTTGAACCTGGGTATCTTATGACTACTTTGAAGATTTGGTTGTTTCCTAAAGGGTTGTAAATTAATCTTGACAAGTGAAAGGTAGTTATCAGAGTCTATGTTGGCTCCTCGTAATACCTTAACGTTCTGTATATCAATATGATGTTGTCGTGCTATAGCAACATGATCTAACTGGAACTCACCAAGCATAGGATTTGGACTCTTCCAGGTTTTGGCCTTTCTAGGTAGACGTTTGAAAGCTGTTGATTTTAGGACCAGGTTGTACTTGTCACATAGTTCAATAAGACGTTCTCCATTTCTATTTGTTCTCTTATGGACTGGATAATGGCCTACTATCTTTCGGTACTTCCACTCCTTCCCGACTTGTGCGTTAAAGTCTCCCATGAGTATGATGGAATGGTGAGGTGGGACCATATCCAGAGTTTCTTCTAAAGTTGCCCAGCATTGCTCCACGTATTCCAGGTTTTTCCGGTTTGTATCATTTGTGGGAGCGTGAAAATTTACAATTGTGTGTGCTCTATTACGAGACCTGAAGGATAACGAGGAGGTCCTTCCGTTAGGTGAAGTGAATTCTAAAATATGGTCTACCATCTTCTGGTGTACCGCAAACCCTGTACCAAACTGAGGGAGTGTCTTGATAACTCTTTCACCAGGTTTCCCCTTGAATATTCTATACACTCCGGACTCGATTGCATCCTCATCGGTAAAACGTGTCTCTTGTAGTGCTGCTATCATAACTTTGTGCTCTTCCAACACGTCAAGTGTTTGTTTGAGTTTACCTACTTTCAGTAGAGAATTAATGTTTATTGTAGCAAAGTACTCGATGTGTTTCTTTGGTTGTCGTTTAATAGAGTTAGATATAAGTTGGAAGCATGAAGGTGCAGGTTCCCCAGAGTCCGAAGACCTGCATGCCCCAAACTGCGTGGGGGTGGATTGGTTACCACCTGGGGTAGATTTCTGAATATTTGTTTTCTTCATGTTTCGAGTATTACGAGAGTCGTAATGGTGGTTACCTAAAAGGTAACGGGTTTTTAACTATCAAGGTTGTAAGCCTTGATTGCTATGTTGTAATAAAACAGCAGTAAAAATTTCATAGCTGTAGGACATGCAGTTTTTGAGAAAGAAAACATTTTAGTAGGAAAAAAGGTTTTTTTAGCCCTATTTTACAAAAAAGTTAAAAACATTCCATCAGCAAACGTATTAGAGCTAGAGCAGCGAATTTTTAAACGGAAAGCCCTCTCACAGATGTCTAATAACATCAAGCAATACAATGACTGAAATGCTGTTACTTTACAGACAAATGAACATCAAACGAAATGTATACCTGTCCCTTAAGTTTCCGCAAGCACTGTATGTTGTAAAGTAGAATGAGAGTCGGTAGAATCTGTATGTACTGTATGCTTCTGTGATGATTGTGCCTACAAGACAGGCAACCCTTGCAACAGTATTGCAACGCAGCCTGTGTCGTTAGGATTGGAGCACGTTTGGATTTCTATTCAGATTTTGTAAGGCCTCTTAACATTATCTTTTATCGCTGTGAGAGCAGAAACCATCAGAGAGGTAGCCAATATCTTCGAATGTATTTGCCAAACGTGCCCGCTGTGGAATTGGGAGCACTCTGGCAATATACTTATGTACACAGTAGCAGCTGTTTTCGAGTGTTGAGTTAACGATTTCTTTTCGAGTGCTATCTAAACTTTACAGGTTCACGGAGGTATTATAACGAAATCATGATCTACAGGCATAGTTTTCTTATAGATTCCGTATTAATGCTGCCTATATGCATGTGCCTTACATTCTAGGGTACAAATTACTCAGGAATACATCAGCGTTTTAATTCCTCGTGCCAATTGAGAATACGACAAAATATATTGTTAGTTATAAATCTTCAGTCGGTCAACACGACAGAGTGGGGTACAATGTATATAATATATTATATCTCTACATAGTACTGTATAAAAAAGACTGACAGTCAGTCTGAAAGACTAGACTTTATATCATTTTAAATGCTACAAATGCTACAAATGCTGCGTGAACTCAAAGTCCGTTAGCAAGTGCAAACCAAGGTCAAAGGAGGTAGCTGGCTGGATGACATCACGCTCACCAGAGCGCGCGTGGAAAGGAGGAAGCTCAAGCATTACTATGACGTCACACACCTCAGTGCATTCTCGGTACGTCTCGTCCCGTCAACGTAACGTAACGCCAGACCCCAGCGTAACGTAACGCCAGACCCCACCGTAGCGTAACGCCAGACCCCAGCGTAACGACGAAGTCGACAAGATCATTTAAAATGATAAAAGTCCCCGATTCTTGGATGTAACGAGTAATCTCGAATACCACTGGATGGATTTTGATGCGGTTCTCACCATTATTCAAGGGATTTCTCGAGGAAAGTTCCTGTAGAAAAACATTCATTTATGACCTAAAGAAGCCGAACAGTAACGATTTCAGTAAATTGAGTCAAGGAAAAACCTGCCGTCCGTACGCCTTTTAATGTTATGCAGGGTAAATCGTTCAATATATCCGTATTCTACGAGTGTAAGTATGACAGGTCTGCAAAAAAGTCCACGACAGCATATCTCTATATATAATACATCGCCCACTATAAGTGATTTTACGTCTTCAATTCTTCCAACAATCTCCATTCAGTGGAGATTTAAATTACTAGCTTCGGAGCGTGTTTACAAGCTAGTGAGCTAGCCTATCACCCCAGCTTTGGCCAGCATCAAACTGTCGAGTCATTTCGAGTTAAGAATTCAGAGAATAGTATATGTGTTTGGAGTTTCGCTGTTCACCTCGGCTTTTCTGAATTGCGCCTGGGACCTGTCGTCCGTGCACCTTTTGAGCTTACGCTGGGTAAACCGTTAAAGATACCGGGCGAAGCCGGAGCGGGCTGCTAGTAATGTATAAATAACGCTCTATTTTACCTAAAAAGACATTTCAAAAAACATTTCCGGTCCAATGCAGTTCCAGACAGACAGTCTAAAATCACTTGTTCCTTTATTCGTTTCCTTTTTGTTTCAAATCCTAGCCAAATAATAATACATTATGCAACGAGCCTATAATGGCAATAATTTAGACACGAGTATGTTTATATGATGATAATTGTTGATTTAAGGGGCCTAACATCTAGGTTATCGGCCCCTGATGGTTTGGGTGATCGTGAAGATGAAAATGAAATGCAAACTTAAATCTAAAACCAACTACTAACCTACATACTAGATGAAGAAATGGAAAACTTAAGGAGGAAAATAAGGCAAATAAAGGACAGCAGGAAAAGAAATGCCCTCAACCCTCGAAGAATGCGGATTGAGGGACTCGGAAGGAAGGAGAGCCATGAAAGGCAGATAGGAAAGTGAAAGAGGAGAGGGTCCACCCCACAGAGAAGGGACAAAAGGTGGAAACCGGACTCAGCTCAGGAATCCTTCGGGGTCGCCAACTCCCGAACTCACCAGGCTTGAGCCCCTGACGGTGTACCATTATCTAGGGTGCACCAAGAATGGTGGGGCTAAATACACACTGCCTCCTTGAGGGCCTTGAGCAGAAGGCAGGAGATCAGTAAAAGAAAATGAAGGCTGACCCCTCGCAGAAGGAGGGAATCATAAAAGACGAGACAAGGGCCAATTAAGGCGGGAAAGGAAGAGACTCCCTAGGCCTCGGATACCCTAATACCGTCGGGGTCGGAAGAGAACAAGAGTTGACCAAGTGAGGAAGGAAGACGGAGAGGAGCCCGGCACAAGTAAGTGAAAGCAATGCCGGACTCCGCTGAGGCCCCGTGGTCGCCAACCTACGTCCCACTAGATGTGAGCCCCTGGGGGAACTATGTTTATAAAACGAGCGTATGCGAGTTTTATAATTTCCATACGAGTGTCTTAATTACCATTATAGGCGAGTTGCATACGACTGTTTATGTTCGACGATAATTATTAGAACTATTTTATGTTCGAACATAAATATTCATAAATATCTGACGAGATTTCGCCAGTTTTATGTACTGAACAGAGCGCATGGGCCGCACAGAATACCTTGTATTTGACCATGGCTTCCTCGATTGCCCCACTATGACACTAGGCAACGCAGTGAAATTTAAATTAGAAGGCCTTGAAACTTAGCGCAGATGCGTTGCTATCATCACCAAATTGGTCAAACAACTGTTTCTTGAGCTGTTATATGTGGGAGAAACTGTTTCATAATGGAAAATAGTGTTATAATGACCATCATTATGATACAGTTTACTGACATATAATAGTCAGGGTCGAACATAATAGTACATTATGCAACGAGCCTATAATGGCTATAATTAAGACACGAGTATTTTTATAAAACGAGCGTATGTGAGTTTTATAATTTCCATACGAGTGTCTTAATTACCATTATAGGCGAGTTGCATACGACTGTTTATGTTCGACTATAATTATTATAACTATTTTATGTTCGAAGATAAATATTCATAGATATCTGTCGAGATTTCGCCAGTTTTATGTACTAAACAGAGCGCATGAGACGCAGGGAATGCCTTGTATTTGACCATGGCCACCTCGATTACTCTACTATTACACTAGGCAAGGCAGTGTGATTTACATTAGAAGGCCGTGGTACTCAGCGCATCTAATTATCTAATTGGTCAAACGACTGTTTCTTGAGCTCTGATTGGTGGGAGAAACTGTATCATAATGAAAAATAGTGTTATAATGAGTCTCATTATGATACAGTTTTCAGATACATAATAGTCAGGGTCGAACATAAATCTATATACTTAATTTCTTATTTTATGTGTTCCTTGGTTCAATACTCTCCGACATTTTTTGATTATTTTTTTGAAAAAAATTCACACCAGAAATAGTTGTAAAGGTTTAAGTGAAACGCTGCATTGACTCACACTAGTGCTCGTAGTGGTAGAGAAGGAAAACTGCCAATCTAACCAACCGGAAATGTTTGAGTGTCATTCACTCATTATAGCGCTCGTAGTGGTAGAGAAGGCAAACTGCTAATCTAATCAACCGGATATGGTTGAGTTTCATTCACTCATTATAGCGCTCGTAGTGGTAGAGATAGCAAACTGGCAATCTAATAGACCGGCTATGGTTGAATTTCATTCACTCATTTTAGCGCTCGTAGTGGTAGAGAAGGCAACCAGCTAATCTAATCGACCGGTTATGGTTGAGTTTCATTCACTCATTATGGCGCTCGTAGTGGTAGAGAAGGCAAACTGCTCTTCTAATCAACAGGATATGGTTCAGTTTAATTCAGTCATTTTAGCGCTCGTAGTGGTAGAGAAGGCAAACTGCTATTCTAATCAACCGGATATGGTTGACTTTCATTCAGTCATTTTAGCGCTCGTAGTGGTAGAAAAAGCAAACTGCCAATCTAATAGACCGGATATGGTTGAGTTTCATTCACTCATTTTAGCGCTCGTAGTGGTAGAGAAGGCAAACAGCTAATCTAATCAACCAGATATGGTAGAGTTTCATTCATTCATTATAGCGCTCGTAGTGGTAGACAAGGCAAACTGCCAATCTAATCGACCGGTTATGGTTGAGTTTCATTCACTCCTTATAGCGCTCGTAGTGGTAGAGAAGGCAAACTGCTATTCTAATCAACCGGATAAGGTTGCGTTTTATTCAGTCATTTTAGCGCTCGTAGTGGTAGAGTAGGCAAACTGGTATTCTAATCAACCGGATATGGTTGAGTTTCATTCAGTCATTTTAGCGCTCGTAGTGATAAAGCAACCTGCCAATATAATAGACCGGATATGGTTGAGTTTCATTCACTCATTTTAGCGCTCGTAGTGATAGAGAAGGCAAACAGCTAATCTAATCGACTGGTTATGGTTGAGTTTCATTCACTCATTATAGTGCTCGTAGTGGTAGAGAAGGCAAACAGCTAATCTAATCGACCGGTTATGGTTGAGTTTCATTCACTCATTATAGCGCACGTAGTGTTAGAAAAGGCAAAATGCCAATCTAATCGACCGGTTATGGAAGAGTTTCATTCACTCATTATAGCGCTCGTAGTGTTAGAGAAGGCAAACTGTCAATCTAATCGACCGGATATGGTAGAGTTTTAATCACTCATTTTAGCGCTCTTAGTGGTAGAGGAGGCAAACTGCTATTCTAACCAACCGGATATGGTTGAGTTTCATTCACTCATTTTAGCGTTCGTAGTGGTAGAGAAGGGAAACTGCTAATCTAATCAACCGCATATGGAAGAGTTTCATTCACTCATGATAGCGCTCCTAGTGGGAGAGAATGCAAACTGCTAATCTCATCAACCGGATATGGTAGAGTTTCATTCACTCATTATAGCGCTCGTAGTGGTAGAGAAGGCAAACTGCTAATCTAATCAACCGGATATGGTAGAGTTTCATTCACTCATTATAGCGCTTGTAGTGGTAGAGAAGGCGAACTGCTAATCAAATCGACTGGATATGGTTGAGTTTCATTCACTCATTATAGCGCTTCTAGTGGTAGACAAGGCAAACTGCTAATCTAATCAACCGGATATGGTAGAGTTTCATTCACTCAATATAGTGCTCGTAGTGGTAGAGAAGGCAAACTGCTAATTAATCGACCGGATATGGTAGAGTTTCATTCTCTCATTATAGCGCTCGTAGTGGTAGAGAAGGCAAACTGCTAATCTAATCAACCGGATATGGTAGAGTTTCATTCAGTCATCATAGCGCTCATAGTGTTAGAGAAGGCAAACTGCTAATCTAATCGACTGGATATGGTTGAGTTTCATTCACTCATAGCGCTCGTAGTGGTAGAGAAGGCAAACTGCCAACCTAATCGACCGGACATGGTAGAGTTTCATTCACTCATTTTAGCGCTCTTAGTGGTAGAGAAGGCAAACTGCTATTCTAATCAACCGGATATGGTTGAGTTTCATTCAGTCATTTTAGCGCTCGTAGTGGTAGAGAAGGCAAACTGCTATTCTAATCAACCGGATATGGTTGAGTTTCATTCAGTCATTTTAGCGCTCGTAGTGGTAGAGAAGGCAAACTGCTATTCTAATCAACCGGATATGGTTGAGTTTCATTCACTCATTTTAGCACTCGTAGTGTTAGAGACGGCAAATTGCTATTCTATTCGACCGGATATGGTTGAGTATCATTCAGTCATTTTAGCGCTCGTAGTGGTAGAGAAGGCAAACTGCTATTCTATTCGACCGGATATGGTTGAGTTTCCGGTGAACAATCGTCAGTCTACCACGTGTCATCATGCCGGTACCTCGTGGATGAGTGGTTAATGTGTCGGTCTACTAACCCCAAGCTTGCAGGTTCGCTCCTGACCGTGGTAAGTGATTTTTGGAACGCGACAAAAATACGACACGCATGTCATACGATGTTGGCATGTCAATGAACCCATTTGAATTCAGTAGGCTGTGTTCATAATGGCAAAATTAATCTCGGGAGTTTTCGCTAACACAAAGTTACTAGTTTCTCTACTAGAAAGCGCTATAGTGTTCAAGGAGCTTAGATATCTAACCTCCTTGACTTTCATAGTGCTTCAAGGAACAACGAAATTTGACATGCAAGCTACCCTTTGGGTGTCAAGTAACAAAGCCTGCACCCGGCATCCGAGGCCATACGATGTTATTATTATTTACCTCGTTAGAATCATTTATTGTGTCCGTAACGTTTGATAAAGTGGAGAAAATTAAGAAAATGAATTACACATGCACCAACAATAAGATCCAGTGATGAACCGGACACTAGTATGTGATACTAAAGTATGTTTTTGACAGTTGCTTGCCTGTACTGTGGATTTTTAGCCTATTTTCAATTTTGAAAAAATAGGCTTATGAGATCACCTTTTGTTCGTGTGTGTGTGCGTGTTTGTGTGTGTCCCCCCTTATAACTTCTAAACGGCTGGAGTGATTTTAATGAAACTCGGTAAGTTCATAGCACTATTCCGGACGACCCCGTCCGTGCTCTTCAAATTTTGTTAGGTCTCACCAATTCAACATGGCGGCTGTGCGAAATATTTCACCTGCATTCAATATCTCCGAAACTATTACCGATATCACCCTGGATTTTTTTACGGTGATAAAGGGAACTACTAGAAGTTCACCTATGTGACCTTTGAAAAACTGGTAACTACAAAACCAACATGGCGGCCACGCGAATTCGCGACATTTAAATAGACGTATCTCGCGATTTAACCAACCAAACGTAATAAAACTTGGTACAGTATATGTTTATACACATTGTAATGCACTGACATCTAATTTCATTCAATTGTTTACATAACCACAAGATGGCGGATGTGCGAAATATTTCACTGGTATTCTATATATCTGTGACTATTAGCGGTATCACCCGGAAATTTTGTACGGAGATAAAGGGCATTACTGGAACTTCATCTATAAGACTTTCAAAAACCGGTTATCTACAGACCTTTCTTGCGATTTAATGATCCAAACGCAATGATACTTGGTACAGCAAATGTTTATGCACATTGTAATTCACTGGTATCCAATTTAGTTCAATTGTTTATATAACCTCAAAATGGCGGCTGTGCGAATTTTTAAATTAAGTTTTTATTTCTTGTGTCGTATTCATGCTATCGATGTGAAAGTTTGAATAATGAACCTACCTAATAATTTTCCTTTAATGGTACATGACTCTATGGCCTATACATTTAACAATCCGACATGGCGACCATCCGAAATATATAGACGGCTCTGAATATCTATGAGTCTATTATAGCAATAGAACTGAATTTTTTATTTTCATAGGGGCTATGAACTTAAGTTCACCTATAAGACTTTAAATAACCTGGTGATCACAAATCCAACATGGCGGCGAAGCGAAGTATAAATATTCACATGGACGTTTCTCGCAATTTAAACATCCGAGTGCAGTGAAACTTGGTACAGTAAATCCTTATACGAATGTTAATCCACTGGCATCTAATTTATTTCAATTGTTTCCATATCCACAAGATGGCAGCTGAGCGAAATTTTTAAATCTCCTTGTTACTTCTTGTGTCCTAATCATGCGATTGAAGTTTGAATGCTACACGTACATAATAATCTTCATGTAACAGTACATAACTCTAGGATCTACATATATAAAATCCAACATGGCGACCATCCGAAATATTTAGTCAGTTCTCAATATCTACGAATCTATTACAGCAATCAAACTGAAATTTTGTATGTTGATAGTGGCAATTTACATAATTAGGATATATGAAAATAGGCTATATAGTTCTTCACGGATCTACTTGTTATTTTAAGAATAATCGTTGAACTATCTGGATCATGCAGACCGACAGTTATTCCAGATAAATAGAAGTCTATTGTCCAACATAAGCTCTATATACGGCGAGTGTTAGAGGCAGGGTTCTATTTGAATAAAAGGAACCCTCACAGCTGCTGCCCTGGTTATTACAGTATTCATCGCCCGGATAAGTCATTAGGAGGGAGTTTTTATCGCCAACTACAATATTTAATTCAACAGTTTAACACAAGAGCGCGCGTGTTCTATTGATTTCCTTTTATGCACGACTCGGGGCAGGACGTGACGGGAATGTTGTGCTTTAGGCCGCCTCGCGGTGTAATGTCCGGGGTTGTGAGCACGCGCGGCTTACTTGAACATAATAATTAAATAGGATATAGGGTGTAAACCAGTTTTATGTAATAGCCGTATCGAATTTGGCTATAATTACGTTGAAATAATAATTAAATAGGAAATAGGGGGTAGCAACAATATTGGAATGCAGTTTAAAGAAATCAGAAACCCCTATGGATGTCGAATTTGCACGTGAAAAGCTAAAGGAAGTAGGAGACTTCTGTTATTCAGGAAGCAAAATAACCAGTGATAGACGAAGCAAAGAGAATGTAAAGAGCGGGTTAGCACAGGAAAGAAAAGCATTTGTATAGAAAAGGAATCTGTTGACATCGAATATCGAATGAAGAGGTATTAAGACGATTGGAAGAGATGTTTTTGGTGATTTCTAATGAAGAGAAGAGATAGGTTGGTTGTACACATACGAAGACATCCGTAAATAGCAAACTTAGTTATAGAAGTAAGGGTAGACCAAGGTTAGAATATGTTAAACAGATTGCCTCGGATGTAGTGTATGGTAGCCATGTAGAGATGAAACGACTAGCTCCGGATAGGGAAGCATGGAAAGCTGCATCAAACCAGTCGAAAGACTGAAGACTCGAACAACAACAGGTGGTAACCCAAATGTGTAACAGCTGTATCAAATTCGTGTAGCCTATACGATCTTGGAAATAAACTGGGTCTGTAGCGTCGTCTATGTACAGGGTGGGCGGGCACTAACTAGGTATTGAAATTGACGTATTACTTTTATGTTTGCAGAGTTATTTATTTGAAATTAATACAGCATGTTCACTGTTATATATATATATTTATTGAACTAAACACAATGTGTACATAGTTATTCTACAGAAAACGTCATTTACATCAGTCCTTTCCGTAATGTGAGATTGGCAGAATTCTTTGGGCACATTCGAACAGATGATATTGTGGGCCGGCTTGGTGGCAGAGTTCGCAGACACATTCATTGTCGGCGTTGTGGAAACCTTTCCTGCTGCAGATTCGATGGTGAAATCCATGTATTGCCCCTCTTGTGTAAAGGTGGTGGAGTTCGTAATCGGCTGTTTTCCATTCTTCCTCTTTCATGGCTGGGGTTCGATAGAATGCCGGGTCGATTTCTGCTGCTTTCTGTACTCGTTATTCCAAGATCTTGTCGCATGCTTTGGTTGAGGTCAAGCTGTATGTTAACATCATGTCTTCTATAAATGTCGTTGTTCCCGCCAGTTGATATACTAGTCGGGTTGGAGCGTACTTCGATACACCAAGCGTGTGTTATATGGGAACATGATTGCATACCGGTACGTTACAATTCCATTACATTTTGATGTAGGCACCTGTGGCGTCGACCAATCTCCTCAAACGACCTGGAATGGAATCCACAGCTTTCGGGAGGAAGTTGTGTTGGACGTCAGTAAGAACATCCCGAATCTATATTTCCAATTCGTCCAATGTGCGAGGTTTCATCCGGTACACCTCCTCTTTTGCCCAGCCCCATAAAAAATAAGTCACAGGGTGTCCGGTCTGGACTTCTTGCAGGCCATTCACGAGATGCACGTCTCCCAGTCAACTTCCTAGAAACTTCTCATCCTACCAGTTCCGCACGACATTTGCAAAATGAGGCGGTGCGCATGAAGATAATGTCGGTGGTATTTTCCCATCCAGATATCGTGGGTCAAACGTTATCCTGAAGCTTTTGAAGGTAGCGTTCCCTGTTCTTTGTGTGGGCCGATGACATTTGTAGCTGTTATTCCACACCACACGGTCACTTTTGGGCAAGACCTAATCTTCTCCACCGTAACTCTAGGATCCTGTGCCATCCAGTAATGGCAATTGTGCCGATTGACAAAGAACGATCGAATTCCACACCTCATAGCGCGAGGCATCCTGTGCTCGTTCTCTTACTGTCAAGCGAGCGGCCATCTTTGTTATTGTTGAGTGTACCGCCTCTCGCGGCCACCGTTGGTACTACACGGCATGAAAAATCACTATCCTATTTAATGTTCGGTATGCTTCCGGTATTTCCAATATTATTCCATCGATATTAAACACTTAACAGCCGTTTAATAATACCTAGTTATTTCCCGCCCACCCTGTATATCTTTATATATATAATTCTTCGACACGTGTGTATGTGACTGAACTCCTCCTAAACGACTGAACCGATTTTGATGAAATTTTGTACGTATGTTAGGGTGGGTCCATGTATGGTTTAGATTCACAATTTGACCAGGTAGGTGGAAGTTTAGAATTTTAGAACCACAATTTACACACAATTTTAGAACCATAATATACAGTCATAAACAGTCGTCATGGAAACCGCTAGCTTTAGTGAAAATTGATGCCTTTGGACTGTTTGTCTCTGCACGTAGAGCCACCTGGTCGCAAACTGTGCAACTACCGCCATAACATACACTTCGCCTGTGGCGGAATGTTGTGTTTTATACCAAAGGTGGCAGTGTTGTTGAATTCTACTTTTTGTCTCAGCACGTTAGATTGTTTCGAGGTCCCGTATGCGTTCATATACCATTCATCCGATTGTTATGAATCTTGTGTGAGATGTTGAGTGCACTCCAGGGAAGGTGTTTGGCTTAGTAAATCCATTTTACAATAGATAGCGTACGACTAGATTCAACAAATGAGTGACAACGCACGAAGCATTTCCAAAAGGTCCCGTAAGCGTTCAAATACCATTCGTCCGATAGCAATGAAACTTGGGTGAGATGTTGTGTACACTGCAGGGAAGGCTTCTGGCTTAGTAAATTCATTTGACAATTGGTAGCGCACGAGAATATTCAACAAATGAGCGACGACGCGCGAAACGTTTCAACAAAATCCCGTATAAGTTTATATACCACTCATCGATTGCGATGAAACTTTGATGAGCTGTTATGTACACTTACGTAAAGTTTTCTAACTTAGTAAATCCATTTCACGGGAGGTGAAGCACGAGTAGATTCAACAAATGAGCGACGACGCGCGAAGCTTTTCAACAAGGTCCCGTATACGTTCAAATACCATTCGTCCGATAGCGATGAAACTGGAGTGAAATGTTGTGTACACTCCAGGGAAGGCTTCTGGCTTAGTAAATCAATTTTACAATAGGTAGCGCACGACTAGATTCAACAAATGAGTGACGATGCGCGATGCGTTTCAACAAAATCCATATACCATTCATCGATTGAGATGAAACTTTGATGAGTTGTTGTGTACACTTACGTGAAGGTTTCTAACATAGTATATCCATTTCACAGGAGGTTGCGCACGAGTAGATTCAACAAATGAGCGACGACGTGCGAAGCGTTTCAACAAGGTCCCGTATGCGTTCAAATACCATTCGTCCGATTACGATGAAACTTGGGTGAGATGTTGTGTACACTCCAGGGGAGGCTTCTGGATTTGTAAATCCATTTTACAATAGGTAGAGCACGAGTAGATTCAACAAATGAGCAACGACGCGCGAACGTTTAAACAAAGTCCCGTATGCGTTCATATACCATTCATCCGATTGCAATGAAACTTGGGTGAGATGTTGTGTACGCTCACGTGAGGGTTTCTAAGTTAGTAAATCCATTTCACAGGAGGTTGCGCACGAGTAGATTCATCAAATGAGCGACGGCGTGCGAAGCGTTTCAACAAGGTCCCGTATGAGTTCAAATACCATTCGTCCGATGACTATGAAACTTGGGTGAGATGATAAGTACACCCTACGGAAGGTTTCTGGCTTAATAAATCCATTTTACAATAGGTAGCGCACGA
This sequence comes from Meconema thalassinum, assembly GCA_946902985.2. Lineage (NCBI taxonomy): Eukaryota > Metazoa > Arthropoda > Insecta > Orthoptera > Tettigoniidae > Meconema > Meconema thalassinum. The sequence goes on from OX336393.1 coordinate 50,497,750, forward strand.
GTAGATTCAACATATTAGTGACGGCACGCGAATCATTTCAACAAAGTACCGTATGCGTCCATATACCATTTATCCGATTGCGATGAAACTTTGGTGAATTGTTGTGTACACTCCAGTAAAGGTTTCTGGCTTAGTAAATCCAGTTTTTAATAAGTAGCGCACGAGTAGATTCAACAAATGAGCGATGGCGCGCGAATCGTTTCCACAATGTCCCGTATGCGGTCATATATCAATCATCCGATTGCGATGAAACCTTGGTGAATCATTGAGTACACTCCAGAGAAGGTTTCAGGCTTAGTAAATCTATTTTAAAATAGGTAGCCCATGAGTAGATACAACAAATGAGTGACGGCACGCGAATCGTTTAAAGAAAATCCCGTATGCGTTCATATGTCATTCATCCGATTCCGATGAAACTTTGATGAGTTGTTGTGTACACGCCAGGGAAGGTGTTCAACTTGGTAAATCCATTTTACAATATTGGTAGCGCAGGAGTGGATGTAACAAATGAGTGACGACGCGCGAAGCGTTCCAATAAAATCCCGTATGCGTTCATATACTATTCATCGATTGCGATGAAACTTTGATGGGTTGTTGTGTACACTTACGTGAAACTTTCTAACTTAGTAAATCCATTTCACAGTTGGTGGAGCACGAGTAGATTCAAAAAATGAGTGACAGCGCACGAATCATTTAAACAAAATCCCGTATGCGTATATGCCATTTATCCGATTGCGATGAAACTTTGGAGAGTTGTTGTGCACGCTCCCACGAATGTTTCTAGATTAGTTAATTCATTTCACGATAGTTTAGAGGCAGTTAACAGAAATTGAAAAAAATATTGTGTATCCAAAAGCACTTCAAGAAACAAAGTTACAACACTTTCTTTGATTGGCAGGACAACGTCTGCCGGGTCAGCTAGTGTTCATATAAGAAAGCAAGAACTTACCTACGTGTTGTTTTTCCATACTAGATTGCTTACGTCATCTAAACGTTGCTTTTTGAACGCAAGCTCCTAGTGTCGCGATGTTTGTTACGTTACGATTATTTTTCGAGCCATATTGAACGCGGAAAAGTGTAAAAATTATTGCAAACAAAAACATGTGGTGAAGAAAGAAATTTGAAAAATGTATCTGGACGCGTCATTTTCCTCAACAACTATCGATGCAGAAAACTATAACGCGTTTTAAGCGTTGAAAGAGGCTCAGTAATCAAAAGGTCGTAAATGCATCCATAATTCCATGTGTAGCGGAGAAGATGTGCGATAGTTTGTGCACTTTGATCTCCAATTTGCGCAACTCGCATCACAGACATGTCTCTAGGACGCCAGATGTCTCGTACATGTCCAAACCATCACAGCCTTGTTTAACACATTTCATCAGCGATCGGTGCACCCCTGGTTGCTGATGCGACCACGCCACTGACAACTAATGGCCATCCTCATCTCCGTGACATGCAGTAATTGCCAAGTTGCATTTGCTTCACCTCGCATAATTAAGCCAGCAGATCAACTGTGCCGAAATATTCCAGGTCTAATTAACCGGAATTGACTATATCTACCAGGCGCATCCAGAAATTAAGTTGGTCTATTTATAGCCTATTTTCATTTATGAAAAACTACGCTTATCACATCACCTTTTGTCCGTATGTGAGTGTGTGTGTGTGTCCCCCGCTAATAATATCTAAACGGCTGGAGCGATTTCAATGAAACTCGGTAAGGTCATAGTACTATTTCAGCCGACCCCGACGTGCCATTCAAACTTTATTACGTCTCTCCAATCCAAAATGGCGGCTGTGCGAAATTATCACCGGCATTCTTTATCTCCGATACCATCACTGATATCACCCTGAAATTTTCTAGGGAGATAAATGGTACTACTAGAAGTTCACTTATGGGTCTTCCAAAAACCTGTTAACTACAAAACCAACATGGCGGCCAAACGAAGTAGAAACATTTAAATAGACTTTTCTCGCGATTTAACTATCCGAGTGCATTGAAACTTGGTACAGAAAATGACTGTACAAATTTCAATGCACTGACATCTAATTTAGTTCAATTGTTAAATAACCTCAACATGGCGGCTGAGCGAAATTTTAAAATCTCGTTTTTATTTCATGTGTCCTACACAATAATCCTCTTCTAATAGTACATAACTCTAAGGCTTATATATAAAAATCCAAAATGGTGACCATCCGAAATATTTAGACGGTTCTCAATATCTACGAATCTATTACAGCAATCAATCTGACATTTTTTATGTTGATAGAGGCAATTATTATTAGTATATATGAAAATAGACTTTAGATCTTCACGGAACTACTTGTTTTAACATATTCCAGTAATTGTAGGGTGACCGACTGAGAGTTACTATATCAATTGTCAATGTTTCCTTCATGTTACATTTCTTTTGGCCGGTACTTTAGAATAGCAACAACACTAGTGTTACGTTTCTTTTGGTCGGTACTGTAGAATAGCAAAAACACTACTGTCGACCAAAATAATATGTGCACTCGAATTTGAAGGTAGTTTGGGAAGTAACCAATAGGCCTACATAAAATCCAATAACATCATCATTTTCGTCGTTCTATTTTACGTTAGTTCAGTTACAGTAGGTTTGGATTATTAGCCTACTTTTCACATTTTGTAAAAATTAGGAAAAAGTAAACTTATGAGATCGATCCGAGAAAATGTGTGTATTTCTGTCTGTCTGTCCTTCTGTCTGTTTCTCTGTCTGTCTGTCTGTCTGTCCTTCTGTCTGTCTGTCTGTCTGTCTGTCTGTCTGTCTGTGTGACCCCCCCCCCTATCAACTCCTAAACGGCTGCAGCAATCGAAACAAAATTTGGTATGAGTAAAGACCTATACCTGAATATCTCAATGCCGTATTTGAAAATGATGTCAGTGCTACCAACTACTGAAAAATCGCTACTGACATTTGAGCTCCATGTTGGTTATATTGGAGGGTATGCATGGGAGCTATTTCAAAATTGGAACACATATAGATAATAATATTTCAGTTTAATTTCCAGGAGGCCAAAATGATTCTAAGTATGCTGATAGGTCCAATTTTTAAATGCATATAACTTGTACACTATCAATTGGAATACAACCAAACTTCGTATGTACTATGTGTACATGTGTATTCTTAAGAGCCAGCAGGGCTGCCAACCGTTAGTGAATGCTCTCAATTTATTTGATCAAAATACCAATATATCAGAAAGTATGCAAGCCGACAGACAGCTTTAAACTATGCAGACGTATAGTACCTGACATTATATATTAATTTGTAGTAACTAATATACGTCAGTGCTACCAACATGATTCTAAGCCTGCTGATGGGTCCCAATTTAAATACATGTAACTTCTATACTATCATTTGGATTTCAACCAAATTTCGTATGTGCTATGTGTACCAAAACAGATATGACTATGTGTCTTCTTAAGAGCCACCGGGGCTGCCAACTGTTAATACATGCTGTCTCTCTTTTTGATACCCTAATATCAATATATCAGAAAGTATGCAAGCCAATAGCTCTAAACTTTGCAAATGTATAGGACCTGGTATTCTATAATATATTCATTTGGAGTAACTAATATACGACTGTGCTGCCAACATGATTCTAAGCATGCTGATAAGTCCAATTTTAATATGCATGTAACTGCTATGCTAACTAATGCAATTCATTCAAAATTGGCACAACAATAGATCATACTATTTCAGATCATTTCTGACCAACACATGCATGACATTTTTACTAACATGATCTTACGCGCGCTGTTAAATCCAATGTCTAACTGCATGTAACGTCCATGCTCTCCATTGGACTTCAACCAAATTTTGTATTCTGTACCTTAAGAGATCGAACTAAGAATATATTCAGTCACCAGGGCTGCCAGTTGTAGTGCTCTATTAGGCTGCATTAAGCCAGTTATACTGCATTTCGAACTAATTAGAAATTTCGATATTACCAACTTAATTTCGTCATTATTCTAGATAGATCCATTTAGATTAATAATTGGCATGAATCTTAAATTTAAGAAAAGTAGGCTCTTTAGTTCGTCACGGAACTTCTTGTTTAATTTATATTTTAATATTTGTCATCGCAGTTAGAACACAATCAGTGCCAGTTGTTAAGCGTGTTCAACCATGCGTCACGTTTAAGAATTATTATCTCACAAACCCGTCATCAGATCGAATCCAAATTTTATTACAATATACAATGGAAGGTTGTATAACTGGTTTATTAATTTCAAAAACATGTATGTTCAAGAAACAAAGTTGTTATCATTTTTGTAAGGTCACTTCTTCCCGCCTCGGGGTCGTTGGAAAATGTAGTTGAAATTAATAAACCAGTTATACAACATTCCAATGTATATTTTGTTAAAATTTGGATTCGATATGATGACGGGTTTGTGAGATAATAATTCTTAAATGTGACGCATGGTTGAAATATGCTTAAAAACGGACATCTTTTGTGTTCCAACTGCGATAAAAAATATTAAAATATAAATTAAAAATTTCAAACCTACATTAACTAACGTAAAATAGAACGAAGGAAGTTATGATGTTATCGGATTTTACGTAGGTCTATTGATTACTTCACAAACAACCTTCAAACTCGAGTGCACAAAATATTTTGGTCGACAGTAGTGTTACGTTTCTTTTGCCGGTACTGTAGAATAACATCAACACTAGTGTTACGTTTCTTTTGGCCGGTGCTATACAATAGCAACAACACTAGAGTTATAGAAATTGGAGTGTGACTTACCCGGCTCGTGTTTATTTTCCCTGCTGATTTGAAATGAGAGATTATAGAGTATTACTCAAATGAATGCAGATCCCGGGGATAATCCAACACATACATACACCTGTTTATGCTTAATGGTTTCAATCTGCGACTCTTTTGAGTGGTAGCAATAGAGTGCGGGCAAATCAATAGGTCTCGGCATAATCCTTCAATTAAATAGTGGCCAATCCTCTGAATACATGACTAGCAATCTGACCGCTTATTGGAAATGTTTGTGAGGTATCGCTCATCATTTGGTGCAATCAACTGCGCCAGATTCCTTTAAATTGCATCGTTACTGCTCTCCCCACGAACCAATTGAAGGTCCAGTTTTGACAAGAGAGGCCATACCACACCTCTTTTCCGCAAGTCCGCCTCATTCCGTAGTGGATAGCATTCTTGGTTGTCACAGCTGAGGCTCTGCCAAGAAATTTATTCGTGGTCTGAGAAGAGGCGGGTTCGATTCCTACCTCAGCTGTTCTGCAAGTGGTCTTCCGTAGTTTCTACTCCAGGCAAATTTCCTGGATGATACCTAAAGTAAGGTTACGGCCGATTTACAAATACCAGTACTGACATGACAGTGACACAGGTTATCAGACAAATTCAACACACACCCAAGTACACGGGGATACATGACCACGATGTCACAATGCCCCTAAGAAAATCAACAACCCTTATTTGAGAAAATATGGAAGTTCGCCCCTTCAAGACTTCCCCATAAATTAGTAGAGACACCTTTGAGGAGGGCATTACTGTAGAAATGGGCTTCATCTACCGTCACTTGCCGGGGACTTGTCACAACTAGACAAAGGAAAGAACAGACTTAGACATGGAATTCTACAGTACCGACGTAAGGCATGACAGATTATGGACAAATGGTAATCTAGAGCAAAGACACACGATTACAAGACTAGCTATTCATGGCTACCACCCTAAAGTACGTGACAACAAGAAATGTCATGTACCAAATGAGAACAGTATTCGGTATTATTGTCTTCTGCTTGGAAAGAACGAAAGGCATTGCAGTAAGAATAATGTATAATCCTCCTCTATAAGCCCTTTCAGGTGCACTTTCTGTTAAATTACAAAAATACAAAATTAAGGCACTTCGGTGGCGTAGTTGGTAGCATGCAAAGTTTCTATGCCCAAGATCGCAGTTTCTAACCCGGCCGAAGTCGTCAGATTTATTAAGAGCTTTAAAAATCCCTCAGTATGCCTTCCTTCGGAGGTGAAGTAAAACCGGTGGGCCCATGTCATAGATTTATGGCATGTAAAAGAACCTTCCACTAACTACAATATGGTGAAAAGCTAAATTTGGAGGTTAGATTTGATTAACACTCTATTAGTTCTAACGTTCGCCTCCAGGTGCTGGTTGCGGTGGCATCTAGTAGCCATGTCCGCAGCTAGGTGTCGTTGACGGTAGCATTTGGTAGCAAAAGTAGGAACTACTTGTAATTGATCGTGTGCAGCCCTTACCTGAATTACAGATAACGCACACCAATACAGCCATCACAATAATTAATACCGGTTATAAGAAAAATTCCACACATACCCAAGTACACGGGGCTACATGACCACGTTGTGGCACACCCAAAACTGAGGAACCAACCAAGGTACTTATTGATGTGTGTAGTATATTTTCTAGATTGTAAGTGTAATGAGGGAATGATATAACGTTTACGTTATACCGGGTGTTCAGAGTGTAATCACTAATTTAGAAGGTGAAAATATGCGTCAAAACAAGAACACTGTAATATTTGTAATAATCATGGTATAAGATGTTGCCTGGCCTGGCCTGACCGATGCATTCGCAGCCGGCTTCGATGCAGACTATTCTTGCCTATCAGCCCGAGGGCCTTGAGTGCTATATCCAATGTGTTTCGTACCAACTGCAAATGTGTTAGGGTGACTGGGTGATTACCATATTATCGTAGTTGGCCAGGATATGACCTAATTCACGAAATACAGAAGATAGAAAAGGAGTAAAGACAGATAGTTCTGAGAGAGTCAGAAATTAAATGTGATATTGAAAATAGATAGTTCTTAAGAGAAGAAAAGGAGGGCTATATTAGTAGATTTGTAGTGAGGAGTAAAAGTCATTCTATAATAAAGCGGGGGTGCTTATGACGGCTACCCTTCGCTTGGCAATCACCCAATTTATGAGTGGGTTTGTACTTAGTGTAGCTGTTCTGTAGAGTCTAACTGCCTGTCCATGAATTCTTTCTCTGATGGTCGGTAGACCGTATTCGTTATGTACTGTAGTTGAGCGTGGCGCACGTACCAGGGGGCGCCCGATATCGTGCGCAGCGCTTTATTCTGGACGACCTGAAGTTTATTGATAGTAGAGGGGCCATCCAAGCCCCCTGCGATACTGGCATATTCCATAACAGGACGCACAATGGTGCTGTATGTGATAAGTGACATCGTGTGCGAAAGTAAGGCCTCGATCAAGCAGTTGTTATGCAGGAACACACAAATATGAGCTACGTTTATTTTTTTTTCACAGGGGATCAAGAAATTATGCTTTCTTTGTTGTGAATAAATAATGAAGTCAAGTAATTCAATACGAAACAAAGGAGAGAGAATCATTGTTTTGTATCATGTCCTCTTATATGTAGGGGACAGTCTGATAATACAGGATAGTCTGATGAAACGGGGTACCATAGTGTCTGGTATGTGGTGACATCTTCCGGTCAACATAGCAACCTCTTTCTCACTTGACCTTCATTCTTAGAGCAGTTGCAATATGTAGGGTGCAAGCGTGCGTCCTCACAGGGGTAAAATCTATTTTTACAGTGTTGTGTTACAATATCCACTTGTAAATTGTGTGCTTATATATCCAAGAACTTATTATGAAGACTGGAAGGTAAGGATGATGTAAATTAAACATTGTTTGCACTACATAATTGTGGGTGTTTCAAAATGACCGGTTTAAGTGCTGTAGAATTCCACTTGCTCCTAACTTGGTGTTCTTGGATAAAACAGGGTACTACTAAGTTGGATAGAACAGGGTAGTACTCCGTTTCATCAGACCCACCATTGGAGAAAGGTGATATCCTGTCTTCGGGATCTCTATTTGACTGAACCTACTAATATTATCTCTATCTGAGCCATAAAATGGAAAATCATCTGCTCTAATCACATTACGGTCTTACCAGTCATGTTCCATCCACATCAGGGTATTCTCAGTCAGTTAGGCCTAAGCCTTGGACTTCAGCATTCCAAGTCTCTCGGAAAGACATAAAGGCAGTGCCGAGAGCTGAACTAAAGGAAGGAATAGCCAATAGACGAAGAGGAAAGACAGCTATTCTGACAAGTTCCCCATACAAGGAAGAATTAACTTCATCTATGGAAAAGGGGAAGACTCCCAAACGGAAACTTCAAATGGAGTCACAATCTCCCAGATTTAGGCCTACTGACGTCACAAATGTCGTCATTATCATTTTAATTTCCCCTTTTCCAGTTAACACTGGGTGGGGGCAAATATGGTTTTCCACCATTCCTCTTTCGACATAGTGTTCCAATCCAGGTTCAAATACTATTCTCCACCGAGTCCGTCCAACGCATTCTTGGTCTTCCTCGTCCTCTCTTCCCTGTCATCCGTCGTTCCAGTGCTCGTCTTGGTAGCCTTACTTCATTCATCCGTTTGACATGTCCAAACCATCTCAATCTGTTTTGCTCCAGTTTGTCACTTAGTATCTGTACTTCCAGTTCTTTCCGTATATCTTCA